>CM070594.1:72611079-73334358 GCA_036346395.1 Hsuehochloa calcarea | reverse complement strand
AACAAAAATAGCGATATAGAATTTAGTAGATTAGATAAATGTAGTCCAATTATGTAGTACATCATTTGAGTGTGTACAAGGTAGGTAGAGCGTAATCTAAATAATACCAGCTTTATTTAGCTCCTCATTTGTGCATGGTAATTATATTATTAATACCAAAAATTAATTTTAATTAAAAAAATAGCATGACACGTTTAAAATTGAAAGTAAAATCCGTAGCGACTAATTAGGCTAGATAGATCCTAATCGAAATAATTGTAGCTTTATTTAGCTCCCTATTTGTCTTGCGATAATTGTATTGTTAATGTCAGAATTAATTTATAACCAAGAAAATATCATGGCATATTTTAAAATTGTAAAGAAAATATAGAAGCGACTAATTAGGGTAGTTAGAGACTAATTAGGGTAGGTGAGCCTAATCGAAATAATCCCACCTTTATTTAGCTTCGTAGGGTAGGTAGAGCGCAATCGCAGCTTTATGACTTGTCGCATAAATTTGGTTTCTATTTGTGGTTGATAATTATTTTGCTAATGTCGCTTCCTATTACCTTATTACATATTTCGTAGTCTTTACAATATATGCATTGAATTTTCAGGTATGACAGACCCAGACCACGATGCCGAGTGTAAAATGCGAGTTGCTTGACTCGATGATTGACCTACATCACCGTAGCGCCTCGATACTATCCTCCCCGGAGGCAAGGCCCGATTGAGCTTGGCGTGTTGCGGTGCGCCAGCGCGCCATCAGGGCATGGAGGTTGCACCCAAGATGGGTGCCGAGGTATGTGCCATTGCGACCTTCGTGTACTCATTTGTGTCCTGACTACTACGTGCAAACTAACATTCGTGTATTCATTTGTGGCCTGACTACTACGTGTGGTCTAACATTCAATCGTAACCTGACCCGACATAGGTTGAGGGCGGCATGCCTCCTTCCGCTAGCATGGATGGTGGAGGCGACATAGGAGGAGGACCAGGACCGCGGTCCTGTTCGTACGTCCAAATGTTTTCCATACGACTTGGCCCTCACGATGGCATTGGTCGGCCGGTGGAGGCCGGAGATGCACACGTTCACTTTCGTGCGGGAGATGGCGTCGACGCTGCAGGACGTGAGCTTCCTGACCAGGTTGCTCGCACAAGCTTCCCCATGGCGGCATATGAGATCTCGCCCACGTGGCTCACGGAGTTCTTGGCGAGATTCCAAGATGTGCCGCCATCGAGCAGTGATTACCACGAGTTCAACGGCCAAGACGGGCGACAACGATGTGGATCTACGGTTCTCACGTAAGTCTTCGTAACTATTGTCTTCTCACATCAATTTATTTGTGAACCTTGCTAACGTGTATATGTCTTCTTGCTTTGAGTGTATGGCGGATGGCGCACCCGATGAGGCGGTGAGAAGGCACTTCGAGGCCTATTTACTATGATTGTTTGGGTGGGTCATATTCCTGGGGTCCCACGATGACAGCGTCGACAAGCACTACATCCTCTATGCACGTGAGCTCGCAGATTGGCCGGTGGAGGAGATCGACCCTCGCCTAGGGTTTGGCCGTCTTGTCTGCGACGTACCACACACTTTTCAATGTGTGGCGCGGTCTGGGACGACTCCATCATCTCTGGATACCCGCTACTTTTGCAACTATGATCCTTGGCGCTTCGGATCAGGCGTCCACGACTAGACTTGGGAGCGTACGATCACCTATACTCGAGAACGACGATGTGGACCGACCGACTATGGGCACATTACGATCCGCCGATGGGTTAGTTTCGTGAATATTTATTATTTTCTCGTAATGCAATCATAATTTTGTGTGCTAAGTTTTCATTTGGTCTATTCCACATGTTACCTACACACCTATCACCACACGTGGGTCGTACCGAGTGCGTCGTGATGTTCAACCATCCGACGGATGATGCATCATCATCGGAGACCGTACACTCGGAGAGAGGTGTCGCGCACACGCCGGAGGATATCCGGCTGTGCACACGAGACTCGTGTATTGGTACCGCAGAGGGCCTTGGTGCACGAGGTCTTCGTGGAGGAGTACCGGTGGCGTGAGTCACAGCGAGTCCCGGCCCCTTAGCGCGGCGCACGGCCGCTACGAGGCGACGTCGACCGTACCCCACGGCCGGACTCCGCATTCCACCGCGTGTGGTACGTATTAAGCGGTCGGTACTTCAAATTTAATTCGCTAGATTTAGGTTTACATCTTGTTGATTACGTGTGCGGTAGATCTACTGGGAGGTCCTCGAGTTGGCGACCTCCACGCCGGATGTCGCGGTGGGACATCGGATGGATCTTCTGACGCATTGCGAGAAGGCGAGACAAGCAATCTAGATTGCAATTTGTCACACGCCGAGGACCGATGGATCCACCGGGCGTGGGCGAGGTCAACCACGGTGGCTCACGTCCACGGGCGCCTACCCGGACGGTGGCTCACGGCCACGAGCTCTGCCCGAGCGTGGTGGGCGGGTCCTCGTGGCACCGTGGTGGGAGCTCCTCGGGGCGATTTTCAAGTGAGCATGACACATTCACTTTCGCTTCTTTATTTCCAACCCGCTAGTTACTAACGGCAATATTCTCTTGTAGGTCCTCAGTTCCACCAATACACAGGGTAGGAGTACGCGTAGTCGTCCGCGGCTGCCTTCGTGCCCCAAGATATGACTATCTTGCTTGATTTAATAACGTCTTATTTTGTGGTTTCCCTATGATTGCATGCGTAGCGTAATGTTTCACGGTCGCACCACGTTGGGACAAAGCGGACTTATCGTACGATGAGATATTCGCCGAGGACTTCTACTTCCCCTAGGACCAGGCCTCCGCGGGGGCTTATCAGTTGCCAGGTGCACCAGAGTTGACCCTACCGATGCAGGACCTCGACGTCGCGACACCACCTCCGACTCCTCGTGCTGGTCGGGTACGTCGACTGCCTAACCCTTTGACGTACTCGCACCGTGGCCACGGCGAGGCTGGGGCTCTGCGGGGTCATCCCAAGAGGGGCCGCTAGTAGATGTTTGATCAGTCATGTCATGTAAAATATTAATTTTTCTACAACTATAGTAATGCTAGTATGATGTTTTATTTTCTCTTTTTGGTGTGCACACCCCGCACCACCCTCTCTCTACGGCCTGCGACATGACACAATGAGACGACTTTGCACTGTGATGTGATCCAAAAGTCAACTTTGCGCAGAGGCGTGACCCAACGAGCGACTTTGCGCGAGAGATGTGACCCAACGAGTTAGCTTTGCAGAGGCGTGACCCAACGAGATAGCTTTGCGCGCAGCGGCGTGACTCAACGAGTCGACTTTGTGTAGAGGCGTGACCGAATGATACGACTTTGTGTAGAGGCGTGGCGCAAAGACCGCCTTGCGAACGTGAATTTATGTCAATCGAATTATAATTCAGTCGTGTATGCAGGGCCGCCTTGGCCTATAAGTACTACCCATTCCACGGTGGGTTTTCCTGCATCAACACTTAGACACAATCTCGCAAAGAAGGAGAAACAATGGGAAGAGATCCGTGAATTCACAAGGCGTGTTGTGGCCCTGGACAAACAAAGGGCGTGCGAGAGATGACGCCGCCCCATAGCGATAACCCCATCCAGAACATTCTAACCGAGCCTTCACCACAAAACCTGCCCGAGGGGGAGACGTCGCCTATCTGTTGGTGCAGAGACCCATGCAAGTTCTTCAAGTCCAAGCAGCGACTCAGCCTGGGCATGCATTATTGGGGTTGCGCGAACTACTCCTCTGACTATCCCGACCGCCGTTAGGACACGGGCAGCTATCGGCAGGCGGTAAGAACCAGTTACAATATGTTCCCCTACCATTTCTCTTTCAAAGTAAGCACTAACAACCTCCCCCGTCTACCCGTAGTCCCCGGATCCGCTATGTGGCTCCGCAAGTGGATCGACAAAGAGATCCACCCATGCGACTAGTGGTGTATGGACTACGAGTGGGATACCAAAAGGGCCCGCGAGATCCAAGAGGAGGAGCACCACAACGATGATCCTAATGAGCGTATTCGTCGGGAGATGAAAGCTTATCTCGAGGCGTGCAGCCGCAGGGAGAGCGAGGCTCGCGAGAGGGAGCGCAAGAAAAAGAGGGAAATAGCGACCAAGGCGAGGGATGCGGCGAGGAGTACAACACCGAGCTCGCAAGGAGGGTAAATGGCATTGGTCCATGCGGTTGGTTGGGCCATTCCGTAGTAGTCCCCATCCCTCCTACCCGCCATATTTTTAACTATCTCCTAAAGGCTTGTGTCCTAGTGTATCGTAGTAGTATCAAGGGCGACTAAAGCGATTAGTCAAACCATCATGCCATGTGACCACATGTAACATTCTTACCTTGCGAACTCTAATGTATTTACGGTTCCTTGCCTCACACTTTACCTTCGGTCCATGGATTAAATTTCCTAGTAACAAAAAGTCAAGATCGTATAAATGTGAACAGAAAACAGAGGGGCAAGCACAACCCCAACTCCTCCCACAAGTTGGTAAGGAAGATAAAATCATGCGAATTTGACATTACTCAAAACTACGACATATCACACTGATATTACATAACATTAAGCAAAATGTCATAATAGTTAGTTTTTTACAAATTAAAGTGATATTCCAGAATATTGGCAATCACATATTACAAGTGTCCATGCTTTCCTGTGGCATTGGCCTCAACGTCCCCCATGTGGGCTGCCTTGAGTCAGGCATTCGGATGAGGTCCCCGCGGCGACGTCCAGAGTGTCGTTGTCTCCTTCGTTCTGAGGATTTCTCATCGGTATTTCTTAAAGGTGTGCCCACACTCCCTGTAAAATGGAGCACTTCTTCGTACAACGTTGTAAGATCGAGGAGGCCGACTAGAAGGGGGTGAATAGACGGTTTTAAAAATCTCTTTGGCTAAAACCTATTTTTAATGCGGAAGCTAACAACAAATTAGTTTTGCATAATTAAAACCTAAATCAACTAGTCTTTACTAAGTGCACCAACAATATACAACAAATGAAGACTAGTAAGCATACAAAGATATATAAGCAATTAGTGCAAGTATTGTAAATTGCTCAAAGTAAAGCCCAAAAACAAACCACAATAGACACGATGATGTTTTACCGTGGTGTTCGGAGACTTGCCGGTCTCCCCTAGTCCACGTTGAGGTAAGCCCAACCACGTTGGACCGGCTCCTCAATTGAGCCAACACCTCCGAGGTAAGTCCAACTACTTGGACCAGTTCTCACAACACGAACCAACACCTCGATCCACTCGGGTTGCTCTTCCTCCACTCCGGAGATGGCGAGCACCAAACCTCTCACAATCACGCCGGTCCTTCTCACAAGTTTCTTGAGAAGATCACCGGTACACGACGTCTCCATGCCGTCTAGGTGTCGACAAACTCCAAGAGTAACAAGTCTACGACTTTCACTTGAACTAATCAAGTATCTAAGCTCAATGGATACACAATCCACTACCTAATGCAACACATGCATTTAGGGTTTGCTCTCCAAGCTCACTAAGTGCAACACATGCACATAAGAGATAAGAGGGCTTGCTCTTTACTCAAGGGAATGGGTAATGGCACCAGCAACCAGCCACCTCACCCAAGGCCAGCCAAGGTGGGTATTTATAGCCCACATAAAAAAACTAACCGTTAGGGAGAGATTCTGCTGAAAATCAGGGAAGCCCGGTCAGACCGTAGGCATATGGCCTGTCAGACAGCACTTGCTCCAACGGCTATAAAACTAGTCGTTGGACACATCGATCGACCGCCAACCAATTCTTTGGTCGACCAAACCGTGATCGATCCGGTCAACACATGCGGGTCAGACCGCTCCAACTAAAATTAGAGAAACACACTCTCTGAAAAAAGCTGATCGGGTCGACGACCCGGAGGTCCGGTCAGTCTGGTCTTACAACTGTGGTCAGACCGCTCCACAGAGGAAACAACAAATCCTAAAAAATACATCTTCTGGAAAAAGTTGGCACGACGACTGGCATTTGGTACCTCGGTCGGGCCAACACATGGCGATTAGTCCGGTCAGAAACAAAAGCGATTTTGCAATTGGTTCAACTCAATTTGCAAAATACATTTGCCAATTTATGCAATATGCAAACAAGGGTTGAATGCGAGATTCTCAACAAGTTGCAAAACACATTTGCCAACTTTTAGAATCATACTACAAGGAATAAGGTACATGGACTTAAGCAATTTGCAAAACACATTCGCAAACTAAAGTCACATGCTACAAGGATTATGCATGAGCCTCAACTACTTGCAAAATACATTTGCAAATATTAACTACATGCTAACGAGAGCTAGAGCAAGCACGACGAGCTATCAACACATGACACTCTCAAGCTGCTAGTCAAGACCCCTTTTAATAGTACGGCAGCCTAAACTAGCAATCCGCTCTACCAACCAAACACCAAGACCGGTAAAAAACTAGAAAAACATCCTTAGACCTAGCTAGTCATACATTTGCCTTGAATATCTTCTTCAAGCTTGATGACCCACATCTTCACTTCAAGTCTGGGTCATTGACTTGATAACCATCAACACATGATGATCTCCTTTACTTCAAGCTCTTTACTTCAATATCATCAACACATAATGATCTTCTTCACTTCGGGATCTTGTCTTGAACATCATCAACACATGATGATTTCCTTCATCCCGAGTCTTGACATGATGGCGATCAACTCATAATGTCACCCAAAATCTTCATCATCTTGGAACATAATATAATCATCTAACTCATGGAAAATGTTAGTTTCACAATATGATTATTATTAATTACCACACCATACCATTAACTCATAATGGTGGAACAATATATTTCAATATTTTCCTTTTTGGTAATTGATAATAACCACTTCAATTACACATAAATTGAATGTAGATAAATAAACATAGAGCAACATGAGTATACAAGAATTACACAAGTTATATATACTCCAAGGATATGTTTCAAAGTAGAGATCCCAAGTATGTGTAGAGAACGGAATATGGATCAATACTAATGAAACCACAAAATATAGAGTGAACTCCCCCTAAATATGTGCATACACAAGTGTGTAATAAGAACATATGCACATATTCAAGTTAAATTTTTGGTGGAGTTCAACCTATATTTTGGATCTGAGGAATGCAACAATATATAAGAGTATAAAGTCGAATGCATACCTCTATGGTTTTCATATTTTTATATCCAAACGAGACTACACAAATCATACTAGATAAGAGAGTTAGTCTCACAAGTAGATTTGTCATTAATCAATGAAAGGTGTTAGTCTCATATTTAGATTTGTCATTAATCACCAAAATACTCCATTAACACATAATGGTGGGTCTAGATTCTTCAAACGCCCAGCTTCTGCTTCACCCATGTCGTTCCTGATGCGCTGTACTTGTCGTTAGTCGACCTTTCCCTTCAGCCTTTCAATGTCCGCGGCCCAGATTGGTTGCTCCCAAGTCGGATGGTCAGTGAAATGGTCAACAACGGCGTAATCATATATCTCTGCACTCTATATTTGCATCACCTCCTCTTTGTTGAAGTAATCAGAGAGGTACTGCTCA
Source organism: Hsuehochloa calcarea (assembly GCA_036346395.1). Classification (NCBI taxonomy): domain Eukaryota; kingdom Viridiplantae; phylum Streptophyta; class Magnoliopsida; order Poales; family Poaceae; genus Hsuehochloa; species Hsuehochloa calcarea. The sequence continues at coordinate 73,326,790 of CM070594.1, read as the reverse complement.
GGATGCTGCACCACAGAGGAACATGCGGCCATGACATAGGAGCAGGGCCTATGCAGAAGAAGGGGTTTGTTGCAAGTGCATACGCAACTAGTGTGGCGTGGCGTGTACTCGTGGTTAATCCTCTCGCGGTTTGTCCCGTGGCGTCTTTTATCTCTGCACATTATCTCGAAGCGAAGCTCCCTTGTGCCCATCTTGAATGCTCGATGCATCTCACCCTTCTTACTCTTCTCCTCCATGTACTTGGTGATCATGGCGGAGTATAGTACTCTGTCATTTGCCATAGCGAGTGATGCGTTGTTGCTTCTGTCAACGAAGTAGTTTGTCGTATCGCGAAAAATTGCCTTCATAATTCCAACCAAAGGGAGACACCTTGCACCGCGCATGACCCAGTTGTAAACCTCAGCTAGATTGGTTGTCATGACACCATATCGAGCACCACCCCTGCCATGCAGTAGTGGCCACTTCTCCTTAGGCTCGTGCTCAATCCAGTCTAAGAAGCATTTCACCTAGGCCTGCGTCCTCCTTGCCGGTGGGACCATCGTGGGTAGTGTGGCAATGCATCGGAGGCTAAGTCGCTGGGGCGACCCTTTCGTTGCCTTCCTTACATGCGTCCGTGTCCTCTCATTCGAGAATATTCTAGAGTGCTTCAAAACTCTCTGCTGGTTATGGTTACACAAGCTGGCGAGCAGATTCATCAGTCCTTGTTGCGGAATTACTTGTAGAAGTTTGCCCCAAGTGCCTCATTCACCACACCTCTGCAGATCCACCCATGCAAATGGTTCGTTATCTCCTTGTTGTAGCCGGGTTATTGCACCAAGCGGTAGGCATGCCGATCATGAATGGTGCATACGTTTGGACGACCTGCATGTAAATCCTCATATTCTTCAGGAACCACAACCAGTTGTCTGTATTCTCGCTTTCAACAAAAGCGAATGCCACGTGAAGAACTTGATTGTTGTCGTCCGTCGCTATTGCGGTCAGTATCTGCCCTTGTACTTTCTAGTCAAGAATGTGTCATCTACGACAAGATTGGATGCATTGATGCATGGAACAAAGGCGAAGAATGCTCATTGCAATACCCTCTTATTGGCCCACCGGATGTGTGGCGTCTTGAATGTCGACATGAGTGTTGGTATTCTGTCTTGTATGACTCGGAGTAGCCCGGGGAGGTAGTGGTAGAAATCCTTGAATGTGCCAAACCTTAATTCCACTGCCTTCTGTTTTTCTCTCCAAGCCTTGGCATAGCTGATTGTGTATTGGAACCTTACCTCGATCGCACAAATGATGAATCATGGCTCAAAATCAAGATTATCCACGATCTCACTATACATGAGGTTGGCGATGAAGTCTAATGACAGGTTCCTGTGGGACTGCACTGACTTAGCGACGACGCATGTGTACGTGACCACTATAGAGCACTTCCAGTAGGTGTCTCACTTAGGCTAAAATGCGCGCACTCACCAAGGGTATCCCTCTATTTCACACTTCACATTATAGCAACTTGGGCTAGACTTGACGACTGTGAATGTACGCCGCACCGATAAGACCCAGAATTTGACTGCCTCCTGCACGACCTCCTTGCATTTGTACACAACTCCTTGCCTGACCTCGCTCTGGTCGTACTCCCACGGCACACAGGAGCCTTCGTCTACGACGAGGTTGTCGAACTGGTATGTGTTCCACTCGGATGGAACCACCAGCTGGTCCACATCATCCTCGTCGCCGAATCCTTCATTTTCTGACAATGCATTGTAGTCCCAGGATTCCTGATCCATCATTTGCACTATAGCTTCTAGTTCCTCACCCTCGTCAGCTAGCCCACTGGCCCGCCCGACTGAAGGAGCTACTTCTCCAGAGTCTTCGTCGACAACATCAGCAACTCTGGGAGCTTCAGGCACTGTGTGCGCCGTGTTGTGACTGGAGTCACCGATTTCTTCTTCGGCATCACCACCTCCTTGTTCAGCCACGGATGCAAGAGTGGGCTTGGCATGTGCCTGAGTCAGAAAGACCAAATCTCACCCTCCCTCCCTCGCCACGTGTAGATATGATTGCCATGACTTTGTTCCCTTCAGCGGCACTAACTCCCAATATGTGGGCTGTGTTGCTCGTGGGGCAAGGCAACTCAATCTCATATCATACACATCACGGTCCACTTGAAATGTGTGAAACAACCGCCGCATCACAGCGCCCCATGTACGGCCCTCTGCTCCTGGCAGGGGCACAATCACCGATTGAAAATAACACAAATCAATCCCCCCATGACCCTCCAGAATAGTCCCCGGACGGTAGTAAATTTTAAAATTGGTGACGTCCGACATAACTGATGCACTACTGAAGGATCTAGACCCACCATTATGAGTTAATGGAGTGTTTTGGTGATTAATGACAAATCTAATTATGAGACTAACAATTCTATTGCTATATCTAGTGTGTACTCTCATTTGGATATAAAGGTGAAATTCAATGAGGTATGCATTCGACTCATAATCTTATATATTGTTGCATTCCTCAGATCCAAAATATAGGATGAACTCAACCATAAGTGTAACTGGAATATGTGCATATGATCTAATTACACATTTGTGTATGCACACATTTAGGGGGAGTTTATTCTATATTTTGTGGTTTCATTAGTATTGATCCATATTCTATTTTTCACACATATTTGGGATCTTACTTTGAAACATATTCGTTTGATTATATAAAACTTGTGTAGTTTTTGTATATTCATATTGTGAGTATATGGAACTTATGTAGTTCTCATATACTCATGGTTTGAGTATGTAGAACTTGTGTAGTTCTCGTATACTCATGGTGTGAGTATATAAATGACTTGTGTAGTTTATATATACTCACATCGTGTTACTTTTATCAAATCAAATTTATGTGTGTTTGAAATGGTTATCATCAATTATCAAAGAGGGAAAAATTGAGGTATCTTGTCCCACCATTATGAGTTAATGGTATAGTGTGGTAATTAATGATAATCATATTGTGGAACTAATATTTTCTATGAGTTGGATGAATAGGTTATATTCCAGGATGATGAAGACTTGGGATGATCATGAGTTGATCATCAAATCAAGATTCAAGTGAAGGATGCATCATGTGTTGATGCACATCAAGTCAAGAGAAGACCCATCATGTGTTAATGGAGGTCAAGAGAAGGAATGCATTATGCGTTGATGCATGTGAAGACTCGGGATGAAGAAATCATCATGTGTTGATGATGTTCAAGGCAAGATCCCGAAGTGAAGAGATCATCATGTGTTGATGATTGTCAAGTCAAAGACCGAACTTGAAGTATTGATGTGTGTCATCAAGCTTCAAGAAGATACAAGGCAAATGTATGACTAGCTAAGGCTAAGGATGTGTTCCTAGTCTTTTACCGGTCTTGATGTTTGGTTGGAAGATCGGATTGCTAGTATAGGATTGTCGTACTATTAAGAGGGGTCTTGACTAGTAGCATGAGTTAGTCATGTGTTGATAGCTCATTGTGTTTGCTCTAGCTCATCTATGCATAGAGCTATTATTTGCGAATGTGTTTTGCGAATAATTGATGCTCATGCATTTAATCTTTGTAGCATGTGACTATAGTTTGCAAATGTGTTTAGCAAATGGTTGAAGTTCATGCACCTTAGCCTTGTGGCATGATCTTTATTATTCTGAATGCGTTTTGCAAATAGTTGAAGCGCATGTTTGATTTCTTGCAGCATGTGACTTAAGTTTGCAAATGTGTTTTGCAAATGGTGTAAGTCCATGTGCCTTATTCCTTGTGGTAAGATTCTAAAGTTGGCAAATGTGTTTTGCAACTTGTTGGAAATCTTGCCTGTGATCTTTGTTGGTATGGTTTGTCAATTGACAAATGTGTTTTGCAATTGAGTTTGTTTGTGAAGCCATTGTTGGTTCTGTCAGGATAATCGGTAGTTCCGGCGTTATAACTGCGGAACTACCGCTGTGCGGTAGTACCGGCATGTTGAGAGCGGAACTACCGCAGGCCGGAAGGTCCGAAATCCGGCGAAACGTTTTTCCAGAGAAGCACCCTTTTGGGGCTTAGCCGATTTTCGAAAGCGCGAAAGTACCGCCATGTTGGGAGCGGAACTACCGCACCGCGGAAGTTTTGATTTGGCGCGGTACGTTTTTTCCAGAAGGTGCTATGTGTTGGACCTGAGTGGAAGCGGATGTACCGCCCATCAGAAACGGATCTTCCGATAATCGGAAGTACCGCAAATTAGTTGGCGGTAGTTCCGGATTTCATGTTCAACGGCCAGTTTCTCGTCTGATATAGCCGTTACTGTGCTTGTGGCTGAGGTGCGAAAGTTCTGGACTTTGAATGGCGGAAGTTCCGCATTTGCTGATTTTTCAGCAGATTCTCTCCCAACGGCTAGTTTTTGTGTGTGGGCTATAAATAGCCACCTTGGTCGGTTGGGGATGGTTGCTGGTGTTATTGTGAACCTCTATTGAGCCTCTTGAGCTAAGAGCAAACCTCTCGTCCTCTATTGTGCATGTGTTGCACTTGGTGATATTTGAGAGCAAATCCTAAGTGCATGTGTTATCTTAGGTAGTGGATTGTGTATCCACTTGAGTTTAGACACTTAATTAGTTCGAGTGAAAGGTGAGATTTATTTCTCTTGGTGTTTGCCGACACCTAGACTGCGTGGAGGCGTCGTGCCCGGTGATCTTCTCAAGAAGCTTGTGAGAAGGCCCGGCGTGTTGTGAGTGGTTTGGTGCTCACCATCTCCGGAGTGGAGGAAGAGCAACCCTAGTGGAGCGAGGTGTTGGTTCGTATTGGAACCAGTCCAAGTGGTTAGACTTACCTCGAAGGTGTTGGCTTAATTAGTGGAGCCGGTCCAACGTGGTCGGGGTTACCTCAATGTGGATTAGGGGAGACCGGCAAGTCTCCGAACACCACGGTAAAACATAATCGTGTCATCTTGTTTTATCTTGTGCTTTACTTTGAGCAATTTACATTACATGCTTTAATTACTTATATACCATTGTGTGATTGCTCTCATTGTATTGTGTTCATATTGTTGGTGCACTTAGTTGAACCTAATTGATTTAGGTTTTAATTGTGCAAAAATCAATTCGTTATTAGCTTTCGCATTATATATTGGTTTTAGCGCGAATGAATTTTTAAAAACCACCTATTCACCTCCCCTCTAGTCGGCCACCTCGATCTTACAACTGCACCATAAATAATATTTCCACGATTAACTACATATCTGAAACAAGACTACCAATTGAAAAGAATTATGTACAATATACTGCACTATACAACCGTACATCCAAAACTATGTAATCCATTCGGTTTAAAAAATTACCTCACAGGTGGGCAACCGAACGGGCAACGCTTCGCTAGCTTCTCTTCTCTTTTTTCTGAATACAAATAAATTTTGTGCTGAATTTTAGAATTTCATAGAGTTTTTATAGGGGAAAGAGTCAATGTCGCCAGTTGAACTAGCGACAGATAGTTATCTGCGTGCGAGGAGGAACATGGTTCCTATCGTCGGTTGAACTGACAACAGGCTCCTATCGCCAGTTCAACCGCGACATGAACCCATTTTTGTTATTTTTTAGGTCGACTATTTATTATTGTAATTTTCTTTTAAAATAATATTTTTTTAAAAAAAAGAATATCAACATTCTGAGGCCATAATACACCTGTGTGGATAACATTGCATCCTCGATCGATCATACATCTCATCAGGCCAGAGGATAGCAATTTTAGTATGAACTATTCTATTGACAAATTATCTCCTGACAAAAATCCTCCTGCATGACAGACCTGTGCCTGGTAGCCTTCTACAGAAAAATGAATATTATCATTCACGGGAAAGAAACAAAAAATAGATATTGCTCTCATAAGCCTTCTGTTTTGGAGCTATCGCTAACTTTAGGCCCCACCCACTGTTGGCTAGCACGAGATTTGGTCCATGGATCAGGAGGAACCCGCTGAGGTGGCTGTGGTGTCGCAGGTTTGGCCTCTCGAAGTTCGTTCTCCCTGTCGACAAACCTGCACATGAAACTATTTAGATGCAACAATCGAAAAATCTGAAAACAACCAGTTATCATTTCTGGAAATTTTCATGAGACAAATTTTTAGGTATAGTGCCAATCTTGGCCAGATTTGCTAAAACTCAGCAACAAAATAGACAATATTATATTCCCTGAACTGACCAGCTTCTTCGGCTCATAACCTTCAAATGTAAATTTCTTGGATTAGGTTTAGTATTGTATGATGTGAAAACATTCTTAGCACAGCAGCTTCTATCATTAAAAAAACATGGCATGGACATGAACTTTGTTCTCAACCAGTCACATCTTCAACATCAAGCAACAGCAAAGTCAAGCCGTGCCTTACTAACTCTTAGTCAAACAGAAAGTGCAAGTAACATACACCAATCAATACCACACTGTGGAAAAGCTAGCTAGTAATTTTTTTCTTGTTATGAAATATGAGCAAAGAAACTTACTCGATGTATGCCATCGGTGCAGCATCACCAACTCGTATCCTAGTTCTCAATAGTCTTGTGTATCCACCAGCTCGATCTCTAAAATACACAAAGGAAAATAATAATAAAAATAAAGTTTAGCTTGAAAATTGATATTATCCCTCTGTTTCCAAATACATGTCATTCTAGCCTTCTCATTTTGTTTCTAAATCATGGCATCCTACAATTTCAAGGACATGAGGACATCTATAATATTTCTCCCTACATACCCCTCTTTCACCAATTAAAGTTCCATGAGAAAAACAATAACCCTAAGCATGCAGGAGTATTTAACAAGGTTTGGAGGTATATACATGACCATTAAATAAGACTATCACAGTTATTCTCACACGCGAGATGTTACATCTATTTTGAAACAAGTAACAAATTTCAATGCGGGAATGCCAGGTTATACAAGATTGAACTGATCCAAGGATAGCCTAAAAAGGCTTACTTGTAGCGGTAGGCCAGCTCTGTGAATAGCTTATGAGCAACATCATCTCCCCGAACAAAAGCAGAAGCATGTCTTGCTGCGTCCAGTGTACCCTACATAATTTATGTCAATATGGCATGAGTTTCTGCACTAGTAGCCTGAAGTAAGAGTTAATTTAATCAATGCAACAACTCGATTAGAAAACAAGAAAACAAGAGGATTGAGGCCACATGTGGAAGGAAACAATTTCACAAAACAAAGCATATAGAATATCAGGAACTTATGTAGCATCAACTCAAAAACAATAAGGCATCACTCTGGCTAGAAGGGCTCTTTGGTCCTATAATGAAATTTCAGCACAAACAAACAAAATGGTAAGCACTATGCCAAAAATGAGGTTGTTCACTTGTTCTGATATTATACATTACAGAATCTCTGAAAAAATTGTCATTGATCAGTTCTCTAATGAGACGTTTCAGCATTTCAATCTGCTTAAAAAGAACGGAGGGGAAAACCCCTACTCCTAGCATCTCACTGAAATTTCACTAGCCAAGATCTCAAACATGCATACTACCATTACTTCTATACAACACTGAGTTCTAAGTTCTAATCCTAAGTGAAACCTACCGGAAACTGCAAAGCGGTTAAATGCCAGAATAATGGAGCCAATTAAGTACTCATCCATGCTGATTAGTTCTAAACTATTTGTGCACTTGACTACATCATTGTCACAGCCCCACTATTTGTGCACATAGATTCATGGATGGCACTAAACATTACAAGTTTTCAGGTGTCAAATCACTGGGCATTAGGGGAGTGGTGCTCGGTTTACCTCCTTGCCGAGCTGCACCATTTGATCTGCCTTCCTCCGCACCTCCTTCGCCTGAAACCAACCACCAGAGGGGCATTCAAGTATTAGCACTCCAGGCACGCAAATTCCGGGCACCCCACCACATGGTGCTCGACGAGATGCCAAGATGCGAAAGACGTAACTTTGCGACGGTGGTCTCGATGCGCTCGTGCTTCACCAGCTGCGACACCATCGTCCTGCCGAGGAGACGACAAATCCAACAGAAGTCAGCGGCACGGCGACGTATACTCACAGGGGCGGCTGGCGAGATAAGGGTACGGGGTACCTGAGCATGGAGACGCGGTGGGCGGCGTGGCGGCCGAGCTTGCGGAACTTGCCCATGGCGGCGGCGGGACAGAGCGGCCGGCGGCGGTGGTGGCGGGGGTTGAGGGGTTTGCGAAGGGGGTTCGCTAGGTTTGTGCTCGCGTGCCGAGCGACTTTTGGGCCGAGAGGCCCAACGCGGTCTACATGGCCCTGCGCGCTACAGAGGCACTTTTATTGGGCTTTGGTTCGTGAATTTGGTTTCCAGCTTCATTTTGCTGTTTGCTGTTTCAGTTCGATCTCAGTACCTGCTATTGGCTTTCGGTCAGTGTGGTTTGTTTGTTTTTCTTCTGCTGCTCATTGAGTGCTGGTAGCCTCATCTTCACTTTTTGTAATGTTTCATTTGTAAACCTGTCATGAGCTTTCCATAAAAGTTGGACTTTGCCTTCTTTTTTTAAAAAAACGGACAAGTCGGCGAGGCGTGACAAGCACAAAAATCGTTTTGGTGAGCTCAACACCGTACTCTCCTCTCTTGTCTAGTCCAGATGTCCAATGCGATCCTGTGCCAGAACGGTGCGGCTATCCACAGCAGTTGTACTGGATCGGCACTGATGAAAACATATCCACGGCAGTTGCACTGGATCAACGTACCTTAAAGATGTACAAAACGGTTAGCCGGTCCGGGTTAGCTCTAGTAGATCAAGTACGTAGTTGCGTTGGCTCTGAAGGCAGGAGGAGGATGATTTTTTAAATAATATTAATTTAAAAGATAGTGATAGAAATATAGTTATAGAAATAAATAGTTATTTTTAAAAAAATAAAACTAGGCTCCCGCCACCAATTGAAATTATGACAAGCTCCTATCGCCATTTTAATTGGCGACATGGGCCTAGCCCCTGGCGACACGGTGCTCAACAGTACAAAGAGCTCCCTGTAGCTAGTTGAATCGGCGACAGAGACGTCTGTCGTCAATTGAAATGGCGATAAGCCCCTGTCGCCATTCCAATTGGCGACATGGGTCTAGCCCCTAGCGACACGACGCTCAACAATATAGAGAGCTCCATATCGCCAGTTGAATTGGCGACATGTCCCTGTCACTGATTCAAATGGCGACAGATATCCTTAATTTTTTAATTTTAAAATTTGAAAAACCGTCATTTCAAATGACGATAGGGATCCCGCTAGTCCCTGTCGCTATTCCAAATGGCGACACAATCTCCCCTATAAAAGACCCTTGGAACCCTAAAATTCAGAGAAAATTCACTTTTATTCAGAAAAAAAAGAGAAAGATGGGGGAGAGAGGAGCAGAGAGGAGTACAGGGGAGGAGAGAAGCTAGCGAAGCGCTGCCCATCCGGTCGCCCACATGTCAAGTAGTTTTTTTTAACCGAAATATAATCCTTTTCGGTGGGTAGTTTAGTTTTAGATATGTGGTTAATCATAGAAATCTTATTTACGGTACAATACGTTAAATATGTCAGATGCCACCAACTTTAAAATTTACTACGGTCAAGAGACTATTTTTTAGGGTCCCGAGGGGATTGATTTTCGTTATTTTCAATCGGCGATCGTGCCCCTAACAAGACCAGAGCAGCGTAAATGGGGCGTTATGATGTGGTAGTTGTTTCACTCATTCGATTTGTGCCATACTGTGTATGATCTGAGATTGAGTTGCCTTACCCCCCGACCAACACAGGGCACATATTGGGAGTTAGTCCATCTCAATGGAACAATGTCATGGCAATCATATATACGCAGGATAAAGGGCAGAATGGTGGGATTTGGTCCTTCCAGCTCAGGCATATGTCAAGCTCACTTCTGCATCGGCAACCGAACAAGAAGGGGGTGGTGATGCCGAAGAAGAAGTTGGGGACTCCAGCCACAACGCGACACACACAATGGCCGAAGTTACCGATGCTGTCGATGAAGACCCTGTGGAAGGAGCTCCTTCAGTTAGGTAAGGTAGTGGGCTTGCTGATGAGGGTGAGGAGTTGGAAGCCTTAGTGCAAATGATGGATATCGGAGACCGGGACTACATGGCATTGTCAGAAGATGAAAGATCCGACGATGAAGATGATGTGGACCAGCTGGCGGTTCTATCTGAGTGGAACACATACCAGTTCGACAACCTCGTCGTTAACGGAGGCTCCCGTGTGCTGCGGGAGTATGACCAGAGCGAGGTCAGGCAAGTATCTATGTACAAATACAAGGAGGCCGTGCAGGACGAGGTCAAATTCTAGGCCTTGTCGATTAGGCGTACATTCACAGTCGTCAAGTCTAACACAAGATGCTACAACGTGAAGTGCGACATATAGGAATGCCCTTGACGAGTGCATGCATTACAACCTAAGTGGGACCTATTGGAAATGCTCTATAGTGGTTCATCACACATGTATCGTCGCTGAGTCAGTGCAATCCCACATGAACCTATCAGCAGGCTTCATCGCGAACCTTATGTACGACGAGATTAGGGAAAATCTAGATTTTGAGCCACAATCCATCATTCGGCCAATTGAGCCAAGGTTCTAGTACACAGTCAGCTATACCAAGGGGTGGAGGGCAAAACGAAAGGCATTGGAATCAAGGTTCGGTACGTTCGAGGACTCCTACCACAACCTCCCCGGGCTACTCCGAGTCATACAAGATAGGAATCTTGTCACTCATGTCGACATTCAAGATTTCGCGCATCCTAAGTGAGCCAATAAAAGGGTACTAAAGCAAGCATTCTTCTCCTTTGGTCTATGCATCAATGTATTTCGGCACTGTCATCCAATTTTGTGCGTGGATGGTACATTTCTGACTGGAAAGTATAAAGACCAGATACTGACTACAATAGTGATGGACGGGAACAATCAAGTTCTTCCCGTGGCATTCGCTTTTGTTGAAAGCGAGGACAGAGACAACTGGTTGTGGTTCCTGAGGAATTTGAGGATTTCTATTGTACAAGGTTGTCCTAAGGTATGTATAATACATGATTGGCATACGGGCCTGTTGAGTGCAATAACTCAGCTACAGTAAAAAGAGAACGAACCACTTCCATGAACGGATCTGCAAAGCAGGTGGTGCATAAGGCAATTGGGTGCAAACTTCTACCAGCATTTCCGCAACAAGGACTTAATGAACAAATTCAAGCGGCCAGCAACTGTAACCAAGGCGAAAGTTTGAAACACTTTGGAAGATTCTAGACGATGGCAGCACAGAAGGGAGGCCACCCAAGTGCTGACTAGGCCCCTAAAGCATTACCACAACTACCCACAGATGGTCCTAGTGTGGTGAGGAAGACGGGGGTGCAGGTGAAATGCTTCTTGGACTGGATTGAGCATGAGCCTATGGAGAAGTGGTCGCTGCTACATGATAGGGTTCGTGCTCGATATGGTGTCATAACAACCAATCTAGCTGAGGTATATAACTAGGTCATCCGCGGCGTAAGGTGCCTCCCTTTCGTTGGTACCTCATCTGACCGCCCCACTCGGAGCGGTCCACATGGCGGACGTTGAGGTCATAGCCACGGGAAAGGTTCGTTCTGTTGAAATATGCGGTGCCTAATGCTTTGTAATATCACTTTGATTTGTCAAAAACTAGGTGTTATGATGTTGTGCTGAATGTTATGTAATATTAGTGTGATTTGTCCAGAAAGTATGTGACGATGTTGCGCCGAATGTTATATAATGTCATTGTGATTTATCAATAAAAGATGTTATGACGTTGAGCTGAATGTAATGCAATGTCATTGTGATTTGTCGACAAAAAATATGCTAAAAAAATAGTAAGTAGAAATTGTGATTTATCGATAAAAGATGTTATGGCGCTGTGCTTAATATTATATAGTATCAGTGTGACTTGTCGATAAAATTTGTGCTGAGAAATAGTTAGTACAAAAGCAGTGTAGGGATCCCTGTCGCCAATTCAACTGATGACAAGGAGCCCTCTGTACTGTTGAACGTCCTGTTGCCAAATGGAATGGCGACATAAGTGTCTAGTTTTGTTTAAAAAATTGACTATTTATTTTTGTAATTATTTTTATAAATTAATATTATTTAAACAAAATCAGAGAAGGAGCATCTCTCCTAGGCGTCTCAAGCATGGCTCGGCAAATGACAAACCGTACCACGTTGTACTCCTCTATTTATTACTAGGCCTCGTCAGGGGCAGATCCACAAAGGCCCATTGTGGTACACATGACACCCGATCCAAAATCATTTTCCCTATATATAGCCTATGTATGTACAGTGTAGGACACCTCTAGCCCAACATGAGGGACACCGGACCCCAAGCCTCAACCCAAGTCAGCTAGCCAGACGAGTCCTCGCCCTCGCAAGGGCGCAGCCCAAGCACGAAACCCAGGAAGGAGCGCAGCCCAGGGAGGGAGCCTTTGTAAGGGGGCTAGGGCAGAGGCAGAGACAGAGACAGCCACACATGCACCACAAATCAATAGATCAATCGGTTTGATCTCGCTGTTCCTCTCGCTCGCTCGGACTCCCGCTCCCGCCTGTCGCCGGCCTGCCCGATCACTAGACGACTCATCGGAGAAGGTCCCACCGTGGTCCTAACCTCTCATGCTCCCAACCGGCCACCTCGCCTCTGTCTTTGTGGTTGCAGGTGTCGCGCTCAGCGAGGAAGGAGCTCACCGCTGAAGTGGTGAGGCCACACATCTAATTACTTTCAACGAGGTACCTCCGATTTCTCTCAATAATTCTTATTTATGTCAAGCACAATAGCTAATTTTGTGTCTTTGGGATTCAATTTGCTTAGGTTAGTTGATTTTTGTCAAACTATAGGTTTAGGGTTTTTAATTGTGCACTTGTGGTAGTATTTGGAAATGGGAATATCCTAATGACAAACCGGAGGCAAAATTGCAGCTTGTGAGTGACCCATGTGATCATCGGAAAACCTCTAAATTGCTCGTTTGCTCAGCTGCTTTGAGTCCTAGACAATCATTATGTGATTTCAATTTTAGAGCATTTGATGAGTCTAACTAAACTTTATTCCAATGATTTTAATGATGGAGAATTGAGGGACTTTAAACATCATCTTCGCCTCTACATTGAGGATATGTGTGTGGATAACATAGAGACTATTAGTGATATTTCTATAAAAAAAAGAGTAGCGGAGACAAGGAAACATATTTGCTATCTTTTCGTTTGTCGACTTTTGAAGCTAGCACTAGCTTAGCGTATTGCCACTACTACAGTTGAGAGATGTTTTTAGCTATGAAAATTGTGAAAACACATTTGCGTGTCGCATAGGCGATGACTTCTTGAGAGATAGCCTTGTTTGCTATTTGGAGAAATGTGAAATAGGGAGAGTTACCAATGATACTGTAATTCAATGTTCTAGAACTTAATGGAGCGTCAAAAGAAATTATATAATGTAATGTACTTATATTTGTTTTGATTATTTCATGATTCTTTTACTTAAAATTTTACTAACTTATTTCTTCTCTTCTTTTAGGCTATCGAGGTTGGATGTTGTATTTTACCGACGTCGACCATCTTTTGCCCACGGTTTAGATCTTTACCTATCATTTATTCACTTTGTTATAGTTAACCAATACTACTAGTGGGACCATTTAATGTTTATTTTAGTAAGCACTTTGATGGGTATATCTTTATCTGTTGAATTGTTGAACATATTATTATTATTATTAGTTATAAGTTGCTTGATAATTAAATATATGTAATATGTATGGACATCCGATCAATTTAGTTCTGGATCCGGCCCTGGTCTCGTGACGCATCAATCTGTCAATTCGTTCATTGTAAATAGGACTAGACATTGCAAGTTTTCAGCGCGTGCACTGATCTCACAAGTCGCAGTTCCACAAGCTTCCAGCCTAAATTTCACATGTACGCACTAAACAAAACACTCGGGCGTTTTCCGCACTTAGAAACCTGTGCAGTGCGACGGATGCCCCTGTATTTCTGCTCCCGCCAAGCATCGATCGATTCGACAAATCTGCAGCGAGCCAAGAGAAGTAAAAAGAAGAAAAATCTGTACGAAGCGCGCGCGCGCTTCCGAATTCCGACACCTCGGATGCGCGAGCGATCGATTGCCTGCCTGACAGTAAGCACGCATGGTCACGGAGGAATCAGAGGTGAGTACTCCAGCATTCAGTCTTCAGTAGTAGCAGCACGCTTCTATTACCGAAGCGCGGTAGAGAGAGAGACAGACAGAGAGTGTGGAAAGGAGAAAAGAAACCAACACGAGAGGAGAGGAGAGGAGAGGAGAGGCGCGGATCTCGATACTCGAACGGCCGGCCCGGGCGCGCGGTGGCGCGTCGGCACCGCAGTCCGCACCGTCCCGTCCATCTCCGTGAGTCAAACGCAGCCTCGTTCCCTCGCGCGCTTCCGGTTTCGCCCGCCGTGCGGTCTCGCTATCCGCACCTGCCATCTTGAGGCGTGGCTAATTACAGTTGCTCGTTGTCTCGCTGACGTGTGGGGGGCCATGCAGCGCTGGGCCCTGCTCCTAGTGCTAAATGGCCGGCTTGGTTTTAGGCTGACGACGCTGGTTGCTGGAGCTTTGTTTACGGATGGGTGATGGTCCCTCTCACGTGGCTCGGATTAGTATACTTGTCGCTTCTCTCTGCCACGCAACGTTAACGCAAAGAGAGTTGGAACTTGGAGGCCCAAATGGACAGGGCAGGGATCGCAGCCTCCCACTCACGCGAATGCTTCCAAACATTTACTAGAATCAGCAGCGGCCGTATAGTAAGTAAATCAGTATATAGTATATCCGTACTGGAAGGCTTCACATGCACAGCTTATTTGTCTACGGAGACATATATGAATGACATCATCAGACATGAAGAGAGGCCAATCAAGTTAACAAACCACTCCAAATGGTTTCGAGGATGTACACTACTCTTGGCCAAAAAGAGAGTGCGGTGTCTGGACCCACCGACCCTTGTGGTCAGCGTCGCATACGTGTGGGGCCTCGCTAGTCAAACGCTTGCGCTTAAAAGAACTGCCTTGGCAGCGCCAAAGCAGCTGCCATTTCACCATCCTCTAACGTCCCCACATTAATTACTCACCTTAATCCACTGGTCTCATTTCACTGGTCCCACCCCCAAACTAGCGAGCCCCTTCATTAGTCAACACTACCAGTAATTAAGCTCTAGTACTAGTACTTATATATAACTAACAGGACAATCTACCATACAAAATGCGGTAGTACTTGGTCAGTTGACCTTAAGAACCAAAAGACGAGTTAACCAGAGCAAAGCTTTTTCTTTACAATGTCCTTGTTTGTTTTTACACCTTTCACTGCTCTCCACCAGACCACCCTGCAGTCCTGCACTACTACTCTTACAGCTACGCGCTGGTCCTAGCATGGTTTGAATGCCTGATGACTCTGCCTCGCTGCGTCCTTCTTTTGCACCTTCCTTTGTGTCGCACTCGCAACGCTACCTAGCGAGTAACGACGTCTGCAGCCTGCTGCTGCTTATAGCTCACGGATTATCGAAGCAGCGCCAGCCAGCGATTGCCGAAGATGCCAGTGGTGGTGGCGCGGGGCAGCAGACCGAGAGCCGAGCAGCCGAGGCCGCAGTGGCGAGAGCAGCAGGAGCCGAGGAGCCCCGACATGGCGCCGCCGAGGCCGCCGCGCCCGGGACCGGGGCCGGCGAGGGCGGCCGTCGTGTACTACCTGTCGAGGAACGGGCACCTCGAACACCCGCACTTCATGGAGGTCGCCCTCTCCTCCCCTGACGGCCTCTACCTCCGAGGTACCATACGTGTGCTTGCTCAGTTGCGCACTTGCTTGTATCATCTGCTCATGGCGCGTACATGCATTTTGATCCCTTCCCTTTTCCTTCCCTTTTGCACTGAGAGTTCTGCGTTGCTGTTTGTCGTGTGTAGATGTGATCGACAGGCTCGACGCGCTGAGAGGCAAGGGGATGGCGCGCATGTACTCGTGGGCGTCCAAGAGGTTGGTTTGGTTTGGTTCGGGTTAAGGTTGTTGTCGTTGGTGATGTACGAGTGGTGCATTGCGGCCGTTACATGCGTTCCTTGCTTTGCGATGTTGTTGCAATGCAGGGGCTACCGGAACGGGTTCGTGTGGCACGACCTGGCGGACGACGACTACATCCACCCGGTGGCCGGGCGGGAGTACGTGCTCAAGGGCACCGAGCGGCTGCACCCGATCCAGCTCCCGCTGCTCGACGCGGCCGCCGCGTCCTCCTGCTCCTCCGGCTCGCAGGAGACTGCCACGTCCTCGTCGTCCGGGTGGGAGCATGGCGGCGCGGCGCGCAAGAAGAAGGGCGCTGGCTTGTGCGGCGCCTCAACGGAGCTTGGTGAGTATAGGGTGTACAAGACCGAGGAGCGCGCCGCGGCGGCCGCGGACGCCGCGACGCAGACCGAGGACAGCTGCGGCGGCCGCGTTGGTCACCAGAGGCGCGTCCAGGCTGCCGCGGCTGCGCAGGAGGAGCTGAGCCGAGAGGAGACGTCGCCGCCGACGGCGTCGACGAGCCCCGAGACGCTCGAGGCGCTGGTAAAGACTGACGGCCGCGTCGTGGCGGCCGTCACCGGCGGCGGGAGGGCCAGGGCGTCCTCCGTGCTCATGCAGCTCATCTCATGTGGGTCCGTGTCGGTGAAGGGCGCGCTCACCTCGCCGGTGATGCCGCGTGCGGCGCACTACCGTCCACGCCCACCGCGCCCACCCGCACCTGCGTCCGCCGAGATACCAACCTACCGCGAAAAGACCGTCCAAGACAAGGAGTACTTCAGCGGGAGCCTCGCGGAGACAAAGCGCTCGCCGGCCGACGCGTCCCAGGACCTGGCCGTTCTACGGCGGTCGTCTTCCTACAACGCCGACAGGTAAAACCAATCCCACCCTCTTGCAAAACATCAATGCAAAGCAAGTATCTCAAATTATTTTACATGTCTCTAATGGTTGTAAGGATGAAGTGCCACTTTCATTGAATCATCCTGTCGTAACGGCAGTTAATATTTCTGGCGCGGTACCGACGCCGCGCTGGACTCCTCTGCAAGTGCCATTGCGGTATGCGCAAGATATACTTGATTGGTGGTTACGTTCATAAATAGAAGTAGGTCTCGCACAGTGCGGACGGATAGGGAATGTCAGGAAGATGGCTTGAATTCTCGGTCGGCCCTGCTCCGTGCGAGGCTGTCTTGCGAGCAGCAAATCCTGCAACTGTTCTTCGCGTGTGACACGCGCTATTGCACAAAGTCTAATTAATCTGGATCTACCCATTAGTTTGTTGAGACTTGAGATCCATGGCTCGTTACTCGTAAGTACCAGTAATCATCTTTGGGGGTGAGGAAGAAGTGATACATTACATTGAATTACAATGTGAGCTTGTAATAACAGCCTCTGTCAGCCACTGAACTCTGCTGTTAGCAGTGGCCCAGAAGAACCCTAATCAAGACCCCACTCATCATCACACAGGCTGCACAGCTCGCACTTGCTTGAATAGAAACCTTGTGGTACTTTATGTAGCAATGTATTGAGCTGTACGATAATTATGATGATGAGATAGTGATACGATATCGAGTCTTGATGAATGGCATGCAGGGTGCTAAAGGTGGAGATTGCCAAGGAGGCCGTGGACCTGCATGACAGGTGCATCCCTCGGAAGCCCAAGAGCAAGAAGGACGGCTACCTGGTGATCTCCGGCAGCGCGCATAGGAGTAAAAGACTCGGGGGTTGACGAGTTAGGTTGGAACAATACGGGCAACATCCTTAACTATTATGGTAAACACGGCGAGTTGGCGAGTATTCCACTGCTTATCTTCTCATGGAGTGCACCGTAAAGAAAGAAATTAGTGCGAGATTGATTGGTGTCGTTAGTAATTGTGAGATGCCTGTGATTTCGAAGTGAGCTCTGTTAATATTTCTCTCTCTGCTACGTATATGGCTTGTCTCAAGTTTTATTCGGCTATCTGATTATGTACTGCTAATAGGTACTAGTGTGCCATATGACCATATGAAGCGCAGGTGTACTGCTACGTATATGGCTTGTCTCAAGGATTTTCATAAGGATCGTAAGATGTACTAATTAACACACGAGAGTTCCATGGTGCCGCTACATTAGGCTATTAGTACATCTTTCGATCCTTATGAAAATCCGTTGAATTAGGATCAGCGATTAATTAGTTGGCGGTATTTTACGGTCCGACGAACCACATACCGATTTTTACACTAGTTGGAACCACCCGTCTATTCCACGGCGTTTATACCATTTACAAATGCAAGTTTTAACGTTATGGTTAGATGAAGGTAGCCTATGCCCCCTAATGCCCCTAGCCAGGCATAGCCTAGGAAGCTCTAAGCGCATGGCCGTTGGACATTGGTCAGGTTCCCCCAAGTTGAGCTTGAAATATTAGGCCGGGTGTTCGAAAGGCTGGCCACCATAGAGTACGACGGGTCGATTTAGGCATGAGAATGCGGCCCATTAGATGGCATGATACGGTACGAAATAGACATAACCTTCCCATTGTAGCCTAATTCCTCTCTCAGCCTGGTCTAATGACTCTCCCGCATCGGTCTGACCCAACCAATCACCCCCTTCTGTCACCCGGTCTGACCCAGCATCCCTCTCGGCCTCCCCCAACCCCCATCCCCAACCCTTTCCCCCGAGCCCTGGCTCCCAAATTCCCAATTCTTAACACATCCGCTGATTCCCCTCCCTCTAGCTCCTACCGCCTCCCTCCCCACGCGCCGTTGGCCGCCTCTCCCTCCCTATGTGTCGCCGCCCTCCATCTCCCACCCCACGCGCCGCCGCCCTCCAGCCACCTCCTCGTCGCCGTCCTTCTCACCCCCTTTGCAAGCGCACGATGCGCCCGAGGTGCGCGAAGTTCTTCATCGGCGTGTAATAGGAGGAGGGGCTATGGCGAGGGGGAGCAAACGTAGATGACGCACTGGTGTCTTCATTTTCTTGGGCGATGGCGACGGCTGTCGTTTTCGCAAACATCTATAGTTACTTAGGGTTGAGCTTGGGCTGGCACGACACGATCCCGACACGGCGGGCTTTGGGCCATGCCTGGGCCTGGTCGGAGGCAAGGTAGGCCAGCACGGCGGGGTGGCCGGGCCAAGCCAGCACAACACAACGCGGCCTGAAGCACGGTGGGTCCTTGCCGTGCAAGTCGATTGTACCAATATTTGTTTGGCAGTACGTATTTTTTAGAGAGCATGTTTTCGGATGTTTTGAATCTCTCTGATAGTCGGAACGACCGCATTTGAACTGTGGTACTACCGCAGGTCGGTAATACCGAAAAATATATGGTGATACGTAAAATACAAAGGGTGTGTTTTCGAATGGTTTGAGTACCGATATTTATGTGGTGGTACGTATATTACAGAGAGCGTGTTTTTTTTGAAGTTTTGATCTCCCTTGAATCGGTATAACTGTATTATCTTGAGCGGTACTACCAGAGTGCGGTAGTACCTATATTTTCATGGCGGTACGAGTTTTTCAGAGAAGATGTTTTTTGAGAATTCCTGAGCTCTGGAAAACGGAAGCTCCGTTCTAGCTGAGCGATACGATCGCGATGCGGTAGTATCAATTTGTAGTTGGCGGTAGTACCATAACTTTTTATAACAGCTATATCAGTCGCATTAAATGCACAACAGTCGACCGTTGAATCGCGACTGCGGTAGTACTGGTCCTGAACGGCGGTACTAACAGAAATAGTGATTTATTTAGGATGTTTGCTCCAACAGCTAATTTTTATGGTGAGGCCTATAAATACCCCTTTGGTCGGTTGTGAAATAACCCTTAACACTTTATTTCATTCTATTGAGCTAGTGGCGAGCTTCTCCTCTCAATTATGCATGTGTTGTACCTTGTGAGCAAGGAGAGAGGTCTCTAATTGCATGTGTTGCATCTAGAGTTGGATTTCGTATCCACTTGAGCTTTTGCATTCATTGTACGTGTTGAGAGTCAAGCAAGGGGTTTGACTTATTAATTTTGGAGTTTGCCGACTCCTAGACAGCGTTGGAGGTGTCGTGTCCGGTGATATCTTCAAAGAAGATAGTTAAGAGGCCCGACGTATTATGAAGGTTGGAGGTCACCTACCCAGCGTGTTGTGAAGGTTGCAGCGCGGCGTGGCGTTCAGGTCGACGGTTAGTGCGTGATAAAAGGATCAGAATTAGAAATAAAGTCCGTGAAAGATTAACTTTAAAATAATTTTTTTTAAAAAAATTAACTAATAAAAAAAGTTCGCGAGCCCTACCAGCCAACTGGCTAACATACAAACAATCACAAATTCCAAATTCCACAAAGAACGTAAAGTGCGCAGCGCGTAACTTTATTCCTGCCCGTTCGTTGATCGGAGGGGAAGCACTAGTACTTTCCCAATTTGCATTCATGGGAAGGAATAAGTCTATTTTATCTCTTTAATTTTATCAAAAAGTTTATTTAACCCCTTCAACTATAAAATCGACTTTTCACCCTCCTAATCTTTCAAAATCAGATCAAATAACACCCTAAGATGATTTGACTGAACGGTTTTGCATAATAAATCCATAGTACCCCTTCAAACTTTCCAAAAAAGTTCACACTAACCTTCTGAACTACACACTGGGTATTTTGAAAACCGGATCAAATAATTCCATATGTGGTTCCTACTTCCTACGACGCACCAATCATATAGACAATACATTCACACTTCAGAGTCTGAAGCTACCAATCGAAACAAGAAGCTATCAGACAATACATTCAGAGTGACATTCCACAAATCAATTGCAGCTGACCAATATCTGTACAGAAGAAAAACAACAACTGAATAGAGGAGCAGAGCCTACGGATCTACAGGTAACGATCAATTACATGTCATGATCACGTCCCAAAATTTTAGTTAGGAATCCAATTAAACACCATGCATGTACAACACGGAATCATCAGATATGTATGCACCATATAGGCCTATACAAGCAGGTTAAGTAGCTGAGGCTCCGAGCTGTGATCGGCTGAAGATTCTTGGCCATCGCTGCCGTCCTCCAACGGCGGGTAGTTCAGGTCAGGCATGATGTCCGGCTGCGCGGCGCTGGAACTGGCGTCGATGGGCACGGTTGAGGACGTGGCCTCACCCCTGTGCCGGCGCATGTGGCCGCCCAGCGCCTGCCCCATGGAGAACTCGAGCCCGCACACAGCGCACTCGTGCACCCGGGCCCTGTCCCTCTCGGCGCCGGCCGCGGGCTCGTGCACCAAGATCGCGCTGCAGCCGCGTGTGGCTCGTGGCGGTGCCCGCCAGCGCCTGGAACGACGGGAACCGCTTGCTGCACGTCTTGCACTCGAACACGCCCTCTGCGGCCAGCGCCCTCCTGCCCACGGGCGCCGTCGTCGACGGCTCGCTGATCCCGCTGCCCGCCGGCTCCGTTGACGACGCGGGCGATGAAAGCGAGAGCAGCGCGTCGGCGTGCACCCGGAGGCTCTCCTCCGCTTCCTCTCTCGTAATCGTCATTACGATCGAGGAAACGAAATCAATCAACTTCCTCTTCTTCTCATCAACGAACTAAAATTCCATCCACGTAGTCGCGCGTACGTGTTCATATCTATATATATAGATATATTACTAACCATCAACTATATATGCTTACGAGTTATGGCTTGCTCTGCCGGGGGAAGGGAGGTGATAGAGTCGTTCACGTCAGGGTTTGACGTGCGTGCGAACCAGATAAGCCACTTAAAGCTTAATTGGCCACCAAGAAACGTGTCACGGTCGCACTCGTACTCGTTCGCATTTCACATATGCCCGGTCGTCACCCGTGCCGCCTCGGAACACATGGTTAGGCCGGGAAAGTTCGCTTGCTTTTCCGCTCTTCCAGAGGCTAAACCTACCAATTCAGACGGCTAGCGAGCGAGCTCATCTCGCATCGCGAGGAACTCGATCGCACGTACGTAAAACGAACCTACCCACGTGGCCGCAGTTTTGTAGAGCTTCCCACTGTTTCAATTAAGGGTCGATGGGTGTGAAAAAAGGGAAAGTTTTTTCGCCTGACACCGTTTTGCAATTTTGTTCCGAAAGGACCACTCTGCGTGTGCGTATATGGAGGAGTCAGGACGTAATCTCGGTGAGTTTTTTTTTCCACTTCCACTTGTCTATCTATTCCATTTGTACATGCACACATCTTGACTATTTATTATTTAGTGAGCACACGTACATATCTTGACGAACCGAAAGTGCACTGACCATCTCTTCACGCCAGAGGACGGTGCTAGCTCGGGCGGTGTGTGAGGCGAGCAGCTCAATTCTCCAGATACCCACACGGCGGCGGACGTAAGGTGTGATGGACGGGTGCGCGAAGCCACGGAACCGGAAAGGTGTTGGGAACTATCACTTCACTTGTGCGACAGTTGTATATAAAATCCAACGGGGAATTTCTCTCTGTTTCTTGACTTTTCTGTGTGTCATGCCCGTTTCTTGGGCCGAAAGCATAGTACTACCAGCTTCCTATATCTCTTGGGGTGCTTCTCGGACGCGTGCAAGAGGAGTTCCGGCCAGAGTCACAGAAGCCACGGGGCAAGTCAACTTGGAGCTTTATCCAGTAGTAGATGTGGATGTCAGGTCATGCTGATGTGAGCGACCAGCTTGGCACAAATCAAATCAAGGAGTTTTTAATCGTTTAGCACTAAATAACAAATCTAGTCTAGCTCTCTGCGAATGAAATGACAAATCTAATTTTTTTAGATGAAATAACAAAAATAACATCTCGATAGGTTAAACAAGACATACGTACAGATGACCTGCCACGTACGATGCATCGACATGAGTGGTTTCGTGCACAGGAGCTTGGTTGGGGTGCCATTCATGCACAACTTGGAACCTGTAATTGATGGAGTAGTTGGGTGCCTGCTTCTGCTTTGCCGTCATCTCGACTCGACGGAAGTGCTTACTGAATTATACCACAAAGTACAGTCACATCCAAAGAGGCAGGTAGGTTACAGAGCGGGAAATGATCAAGAAGGGAATGGCATACGCCGATCTTTTTTTAAAATATTATTATGCCCCTAGAGCGAAGCCTAACGTTTGACATGTAAGCAAATTTGACCTGAAGTTTCAATTCAAGGATGGCTTTGATACGTAGGGTTCTTACGTGTTCGAAAAGGCAGAGAGAGAAACCGGAGGATGCGAAACTGGAAATAGTACGCAGAACCACAATTTCCACTGAGTTTCTTCCTATGCTACAAATCCACAGTATGACTCCGGAGTACAAACTAGTAATACATTCGTTCATTTGCCATGCCGGTCAAGATTTCGAGAGCCCTCACCGAGCTGCTTTGTCAGCTCCGTGTGAAAGTTGATGGAGAATTCAAAACCCTCGCAAGGGGATTGTGTGGTTCTAGACATTTTTCTTTTGTTTGGTCCATGCTTATATTGACCATCTAGTTCAGGGTCAGAATCACCTCCTTTTCTTTTTCTGAGAATAAATTATCCTTCCTCTTTTTTTCCAAGAAAGAGAGTTCAGGGTCAGATACTCTGATGGGTGACGCTTTGTTGTTGCCTTGTTCTGCTGTGCCTTTTGGCTCGAAGAAAAGAAAGTCACTGGAGGAATACACCACAAGTAATTTAGTAAATTATGGGCGCACTTCTCCTCACGACCACAGATCAAACCGTTTTCTCGGCCCCTTATGATATGGGCCTCTTTCTTCCAGCCCACTGAAATGATTCGTCAATGGTCTAGTACAACTGGAACCGTCCTCGCGCATTTTGCATCATCGATGGCCGAAAAAAATACCATGGGGGGAGACGTCAACTGTTGGATCATTTTTGAGAGGACTAATTCAACAACCGATGAGGAGAGCCTCACGTGATGTTCTCCCTAGCAAATTTTCTTCCATCGATGGCCAACATAGGAGGAGTTGGGGATGTGGAACGCGCGAAGGATCGTTCCATTAGGTTGAAGATAGCGCATCTTGGAGGAAGGAGTCGAGGTCTGATGCAGCGTTGGAGCTTGCTGGCATATTTCATCGAACGGATCGAAGGCGTGGTAGAAGAAATGGTGGAACTCCTCTTGAAGGGCAACCTTTTGCTCCACTTGATTCAGGCGTTTCTCGATGCGGTCCAAACTTTGAGAAGTGTAGGGGGGAAAAGATCAGAAGGCTACGACATGCAGTTGATGCCTACTGACTACTGAGGTATAAGTTTAGAGGGGGCTCTCCTCTGATGGGGCTTTATTGCCGGTTAAACGTGCTGATCCAGTTGCAGCTAGTAACCAAAATTCTCAGGAACTTTTACTGGGGACCAGTTCAAAGAAACAGAAGATGGAAACAAGATCTTCATCTAACAAATCGGCGGAGCCTGCGGCGCAGCCCCGCCGAGTGCCATGAATCTTCCAAGTTTGAACTGCCGGGGCTGCGGGATGCCCAAGGCGGCTCAAGAACTCCACAGTCTCGTGGAGCAAACCCGTCCCGCTGGGGTCTTCTTGATGGAGACTAAAATGAGAGAATCTCAAGCTGAACATCTTCGTTGGCAGCTAGGTTTTCCCCATGGTATTGCAGTGAAAAGTGAAGGTAAAAGTGGTGGCCTGGCCCCCTCTTTTGACGAAGGGAGATTGAGGTGAATCTGAAAACCTTTTCGAAATCGCATATTGATGGTTTTATCTCTTGTTCAAACACGGGAGAACAATCCTGGCGTTTCACTGCATTTTATAGTGAGCCCCGCCGCAAATTCAGGCATGATAGTTGGTATCTCCTAAAATATCTCAGAAGGCAATTCAAAATACCTTGGTTATGTGTAGGCGATTTTAATCTAGACCTAATACTATTTATAATATCTTTTAGAACGGGTTATTATGTCTTAATTTGGATTCAAAAACAACTATTTTGGTGGGGACGGCGGCACTTTGCTGGTCTATATGGTTATATCGTAATGATGTCGTTTTCGACACAAAAAAAATATTGACCACCCTTAAGACTGGTAGCCGGAAGCAAAGCATTGAGGATCATTATAAGAGAGATCTTCAACAAGAATGAGTGGAGACTATGTAATAGGTTTCGAGATGTTTGAAACACTTTTATGTCTTTGTTTCTCTTCAGAAGGATGTTTACTGTTTTTACGGCTTTTGTTTTGTCGTTAATTTATGTTTTTACGCCGTTTGTTTTGTCGCTTCATTATGGTTTATATGGCTACTGTTTCGTCTGGTTAAGAATTCTTCATTATTTATAACAAATTTTGGGCTGTGTATATCATCGGATACAGAGACCAGGAGATGTTTTATCTTCCATTATTTAAAAACGTGTAGGTGATTTTAACGAAGTTCTGTGTGAATCAGAGCAATTTGGGGGCAGAGAGAGAGGATTGGAAATTGGCAGGTTTTCGGGAGGCAGTACAAGTTTGTGGATTCTTGGATCTTGGTTTTTCAGGTCTACCGTATACATGGGATAATCGCCAAGAAGGTAACCGAAATATTAAAGTCCGGCTAGACCGGGCTCTTGGAAATGAAGACTTTGTGCATTGTTTTGATGAAATTAACCTTGGTATCACATATACAAACAACCAGTTCAGATCATTGTGCTATATTGGTTGAAATTAAATCGTCTAAAAGGGACGCTTCAAATCAAATAGTTTCCAAGCCATTTCGTTTTGAGAATATGTACGTGGTGTCGACACGAAGATTATGAAGTAGTGGCCAATGAAGCTTGAGGTAATCATGATGCGTCAACGATCAAGGGTTCAGCGGTTACATGGAGGAGATAGAAGCACCTCTTTTTTTTTCTTCTTTCACGCAAGAGCTTCACAACGGGCAAGACAAAGCAGAATTTGAACGTTGATGCGTGAAGATGGTTCAATTTAGACAAAACAGAACTTGGAGCAAAAAGAACTAGAGGGGTATAGGGAACTATTCTCTGGACAGGACGGGATTTAATCCCCCAGGAGGTTATCCAGTTAGTCCCTCGAGAAGTGACAATAGATATGAACACATTTTTATGCTTACCATTCTCAGCTGATGAAGTGTCAAGAGCCTTATTCACGATGGGCCCCAACAGGTCACCAGGCAATAGATGGCTTTACAGCAATGACTTTAGCTTTTAAAGGATATCAAGTTACAAGTGCAGTTCTTAGTTTCCTTAATGGGGGGAGATATGCCCACAGAGGTAAACCGCACTGTTTTGGTGTTGATTCCCAAAATTAAAAACGCTCAGAAACTCTCTCAGTACAGGCCGATCTCTTTATGCAATGTCATCTATAAGCTTTGCTCAAAAGTTCTTGCTAACCGGCTGCGACTAATCCTGGAGGATATCATACCTGAAGAACAGAGCGCCTTCGTACCGGGACGCTTAAT
Organism: Hsuehochloa calcarea; assembly: GCA_036346395.1. Classification (NCBI taxonomy): domain Eukaryota; kingdom Viridiplantae; phylum Streptophyta; class Magnoliopsida; order Poales; family Poaceae; genus Hsuehochloa; species Hsuehochloa calcarea. The sequence continues at coordinate 73,300,514 of CM070594.1, read as the reverse complement.
TTCTGATAATATCCTAATTGCCTGTGAATGTATCCATTATTTACGAAGGAAGAAAGGCGAGTTATGTTGAATATATAAGTATTTTTTGAAGTACTTTAATCCAGAAATATACTAGATGAAACATGGATAATACTATAGAATTTCTCATAAAGCAAACAGACATGAATACCATAGTCATACTAATTTTCAGAAAAACAGAAAGTGATATTCCTACCTCAGTGTTTAAGATAACAACAGATAATAAAGTTAAACAAACAACAATTAAGAGATTGATATACCCAGAACTAGTAGACGGAGCAGCAACAGAATTGTTGGTGAGATCGTCGTTCGCCATGGCGTAGTGGACGTCGTGGTAGTAGTCGCGCAGATGAAGCAGAGGATCCGAAGCAGCGATCGAATGAAGACGGAGCAGCGAGCAGTCGCGCTAATGCTTCTCAAAAACCTTATTCGTCCTCGCTCGTGAAAGCGTTCAAGGACGGGGGTTTCGGAGGCCTGCTCTCCCGGTTCGACCGTACACGCGATTCGTCGGGATGGAGATCGCCAGTCACAATAGCAACAAACTCGGGGATCCTTTTTTAGTCTCTCGTGGAGTGAATTGGAGAAGACAGCAAAACTGAACAGTTCACTGTGTAATAGTCAAAACCAAAAACAAAAAAACGAAGAGGCAGAGACCAGAGAAAACGGTTGCCATCAACCAGTGCAAACCGAAGCCATCACACACTGGTAACTGAACCGTTACTGCCATTACTTCGAGTCGGTGCGTTTCGATTTTCGAATAGATAAAGAAAAACGTCGAGGTGAGGCGAGCGAGCGCGCGCGTGTGTTGGCCTCCTCTAATTCCACAAGGGGGCTACCACGTTACACCTTATAAAGTGGTGTAACTCCCCTTCAACTCTCCATGTGGGACTAATCAATTTTAGCACGTGCACATGGGCCTTTGAGATTCTCTAGGAATTAAATAGAATTAAAAACTGGGTCCAGCCCGTATTAATTCCTACAATCCCCCACCAGATCTCAAAGATACATGTCAAATGTCTTGATCCATATTATTGTTTTAATATACCAGTAAGTATCTTTGAATTTGGAGCTGGGTTAAAAATAGAGGGTGTAGGCTAGAGAGGATTTTCCTACACTTGGTCTCATAATTTTGGAAGCTTCGAGTCAAAAGTTATATTCGTTTGAAATTTTCATAGAGGTTTCGGATTTCCAGGGAGAAATTTTGGCTAAGTCCCTTGCTGGGCGGTCTGACCGGCTAGGTGGCCGTCAGACCGGCCATGGGTGGCGGTTTGATCGGTTTTGACTTGTTCGCCGACCATCTTGGCGGCGATGATAGTTGGTTAGGTCAAGTTCATGGGTTTCAGTGCATATGTGTTGCATGATGCATGTTTTGACTAACATGGATCAAGTTGTAAAGAACTAGTTTTCGGAAGCGATTTCTTTATCTATTGTTGTACAATAGGCTTGGAGGTCAACGACGGTCAATAGCGAGGATGATTGGGACTAGGCTTGGAGAGCTGAGGTTCAGAACGATCGAGGATGCCGGGTGAAGTCAATGGACTCAAGCATGGCGCAAAATGGACAAAGATGATCGAACAGAAAGTTCGGTGTGACGGGTTGCATCAAACTGCGCGGAGGTCGGTGAAAGTGCCATGGTGGTTTCGGTAGGAGCCGGATGGGAGAGACTTGCCGACATAAAGAGAGCCGTTGATCAACCTACACGTGGTGAAGCATGGGATTGCTTCATGAAATTTGGACTCAGTTTTTGGAGAAGGATCGAGAAGGGGTATTTTGGTAACTTCACCAAATACCGCATCGATGGCTTTTGGCTAAACCACGGAGCAAGACGGCGCAAGAAGAAGTGGTTTAGGTCAAGAGAAGATGAAGACATCGCTTTGAAATACGTGCGTGAGTTAAACTCGTTTGTGTGTAGGCTGAATGGGTGCCCATTAGGAATATCCTTCTAGAAGCTAGCCTCCACTATAAATAGGGGAGGGTGCTGGTTGTGCACCTCCCAACCCTTGTATTTGAAGAAACCCTAGTTTGTGTTTAGGGAGAGGTGGTGGAGAGGTTAGGGTTCTAGAGAGTTCGATTCATTGTGGGCTCAAGTGTTGAGTATTCGTCCTCCATGATGGAGTGACTGTAAATCAACATCTATCTCAAATCAATCCAAGCAAGATTTCTCAAGATGATCTTGTTTTTGCTCTTTATTTTGTGATTTTGGGGATTTCTTTGATCCTTCGGTTTTTCTTTGGTTTCTGGCCTGGATCTTGCTTGCTATGACATGTGGGAATACATCTAGGATTATCTTGATCACCTTTAACCCACGAGCAAGATTTTAGATCATATTTTGGTTTTGACTCAGTTTTGGAGCAACCTTCACTCAAACGGAAAAATGTCGGAACTTTGGCAAAGATCTTTGCGATCCTTGATTGGAGTATGTTCCTGTCATCCTAGAGAATGTGTGTTCCAAGTTTCGTGAAGTTTGTAGTTGTGGATAAAAAATTAGACCTATTTGTGGTTTTATTTTCGGGTTGATTTTACTGTTTATCGTGCTGGAGGTCAGACCGCCCCCAGTGAGAGGTCAGACTGCCCATGTTGAGAGGTCTGACCGCCCAACTCATTGTGAATTGAGTTTTTTTTGGTATTTTTGGTTGTTTTATTTCGGGGTTTCGATTGGATTCAATACAAGTCTTCTGCTATGCTTGTACTTTAATTTTCATAGCTCTCATAACTATTGGAGTGAAAAACGTGTTGAATTCGATCAAGGTGAAAAAGAGATCGCATTCCTATTCACCCCCCTCTAGTCGCCGTTTCGGTCCAGCAGATATAGTAGAAGTTCTAGACAACTTGTTAACAAGGACAGATTAGCTATTTTTTCAGTCCAAATTGCCCGGCTGATACAAAGAAAGAGGTTCATGAAAGTCTTAATATGTCGACCCGGATTTCACCAATTCAAATCCTATGTGAAAACGATGTGCTATTCCCTGGATCAGTAGATAGCACTCACAGATACATCACTGAATCATTTCATACACGATGCAAACTGAACCAAATAATATATGGCAGACATCAGAGTGATATAGACTGTATTGGGTTGAGTTTTACAATAAGCCCCGAACAGGCCGAATGATTACATTACAAAGGCAGCAAAAACAGTAGCAGAAGCAAAAGGGTAGAGCGCATCTCTCCACAGGCAAACGACTGGGTAAAACCAGTGTGCGTCCGATATTATCCAAAGACTTGGATAATATTGGATGCACGCAAGCACCAACGGAGTCAACTAGACTGAGCCGAGACCCAGACTAAACGAACTACACTACTTTTCGTCATCTCCGGGGCCTTCAACTTCGGGATCTTCATAGTATGCATAGTCACTATGAGTTCCTGCTTATGAGGGTTTGGGGAAAGAGCGAGAATGAGCACAACTTCCGTGCACTCGAGCCAACACACAGAATACAGTAATAATACATGCAAGGCTTAACAAGGATGGCTTAGTTTCTTTTATTTGCTTAAAGTAGCATTTTCAACTACAGTATTTAAAAATTCCTATGACTTAGCAGTTTAACCAAATCTCATTTTCTTAAAGAGATATTGTGCGATATTAATAACAGCGAAGGTTACCTCCACCTTATGCCTATTTTGGTTGTGGTTACATCCACCATTACCAGCACCACCGAGTACGATGACACAGGAAAAACAAAAAAAGGGCTACATCAACCCGACCAGTATTTCATCCCATCCACAAGATTTATAAATAGAACTAACTCAAGTTAAGTTCCAGGTCCGCCTTTGACCGTAACCACAACTGTTTAAACAGTTTAGACTCCGCAGATGTTATACATTGTACCCCATAAGAGACAATCATACTCATTGCCCCACATGATTCCTTAGTCATGTAGTTGAGTGATCGTCATAGTAACCTTTCAAATTATCTCGCACATTCCATCATCTCACCCATATGGGTCGGTCCCACTTGCGGTGGGCCCCCTAAGTTGTGCGGGATGTTCACTACAGACGCTAACGCAGATGGACCATGGCTTCCACAACGTCCAGCGCAGCTGGCAACTTCACCCTCCCTTGGTGTCTCATTCAAGCTGAACCGCACCCAACGCTTGCACAACTTCACTGACTTTATAGGTTCAATAAGTTTACTAAGCCAAGTTGTACTTTACAGACTTGTGGTTGTACTTATTTTTACACAGGAGGTCATAACAAGATTGAGTCATTAATTCATCCGAGCGGTTCATACCACATACCACACATTCTCGTACTACGTCCGCACCCACCATCATACCATCCGCCCGAATGAGGTAATAGCAGTTGCTAGGGTTTTTGGGAAGCAAAAATACATTACCACAATATTCCAGTCATTTATCCACAATGACTACCCAAAATCACTTTTATGAATAAAAGATGATGATTGGGGCATTTAATGCCCAGGTACTTAAGCAAGACTAGCATGTCGTTTAAGTACAACCTATAACTAGTAGTTACCACATTGTTACTAGGGTGACATGGAATAATAAATTCAATTGCCAAAGGATGGTATAATAATTAATTAATCATCAAATGGGTATTTAACTACCTTAATGTTTAACATACATTCGCTTAAAGAATTAAAGCATGCAATTTTGGTAATTTAAAGGAATATAATTTGCGTAAAATGTAGGTTCAAAATGATCAAAGTATTTACTCACTAGGAGTGAAGGGGAGAGAGTCTTGAAAGTCTTACGCTTGATCAAACTGGAGATCTCCCGCGTATTCGAACTCTATTAAGACGAATGCACCGAAAAAGAATAAATAGACAAAGGGAACAAATAAATATACAAGAAATAGCAAATAAAATCTAAGTTAAATAAGACCAGTGTCATTAGCAAGGTATTGAATTTAAATAAATTTAGAAACAAAAATTACTAGAATCGGAGTTATAACGGAGGAGAATAGAACTTCTGAAGTTCTGGCTTCGAGTACTGTCGGTTCCGAGTACTGTAGCTTCGAGTACTGTTTGTTTCGAGTACTGATCATTTCAAGTACCGTTGGCTTCGGGTATTGTTCGTGTCGAGTACTGTGGCTTCGAGTACTGTTCATTTCGATTAATGTGGCTTCGTGTTGACGCGGTCGGAGCAGGGTCTCGACTATATGACGTAGTCGGAAGGAGTTTCGACTACAAGACGTAGTCGGAACGAGTTTCAACTATATGTGGTCATAAAGGGTATCGACTACATGTGATTTTAAAGGGTATCGACTACATGTGGTCGGAAAGGGCATCGACTACATGTGGTCGTAAAGGGTATCGACTACATGTGGTCGGAAGGAGTTTCAACAACGCAACGTGGTAGGAGGGAGTTCAACAACGCAATGTGTTCTGAAGGAGGTTCGACAACGCGGCATGGTCGAAAAGAGTTCGACAACACAGTGTGGTCTAAAGGAGTTTCAACAACGCGGCGTGGCCGGATGGAGTTCAACAACGCAATGTGGTTTGAAGGAGTTTCGACAATGCGGCTACCTGGTCGTGGACGTAGTCGTAGATGTGGCCGTTGATGTGGTTGTAGACGTAGTTGAAAAGGAGTTTCGACCACTAGGCGTGGCTGGAAAAACAAGAGTGTGAACCGAGCATGGAGAAAGGGGGCTTACTAAGACCGATAGAGAGGTCAGAGGAGGTCGAACGGCGGTGGGGGAGCTTGCGGTCGGCGACGAAGGAAAACGGCGGTGAAGGGGTCGGCCGGGACTGAAGGAGAAGAGGAAAGACAACGGTTCCTGCGATACAAAACTGAAATCAAGTGAGGAGATCGCTTCGAGTAGCTCTGGGGTACGAATTGATGTGGGAAGCGAGAGTCAGACTGTGCGGCGAGAACAGAAGGAGGCGCGGCACGCTTGAACTTCGAGCTCGGGGCTTGTGCAATCTCAAAGAACATGAGTGAGAGTGGGGGAGCTCGGAGAAGAAAGGGGCTACTCGGGCTCTTATCTGGTGGCACTTACCAGAAGCGAAGGGGAGACAAGGGGAGGAACGAGAGGGGGCTTAGGGCTTCTTATAGCCGAAGAGGAGGGAAGGAAGAATCGTCGAAGACTCAGAGGCGCGCGGGTTTGTAGGGTCAAGGATAACCGACTGAGGGGGGTGAATAGGAGGTTTTAAAATTCTTAACCAATTTATATACTAGGCAAGATAAACTATAACAAGACAACCTATCACAAGATATATGCTATAAATTTAAATGCAATAAGTAAAGACAAGAAATAACCACAATGAAGACAAGGGAGCTTTTCCCGTGGTATCGAAGATTTATCGATCCTCACTAGTCCACGTTGAGGAAGCTTGACCCAATCAAGCCGACTCCACGAATTAAGCCTTCCCCCGATTTTACTTGTAGTTGTTCTTCCTCCCCTCCGGAGTTGGTGAACACCGAACCAATCACAATCACAATCTTCTTGAAGAGATCACCGCATAAATGTAATACCCCGGAAATTGAATCAGGTAATTAGAAAATTAGTCAGGAGGAGAAAAGAGAATAAGAGGAATAGTAATACCTGAAAGGGAAGGGGGTTATCTGCGTTTATTCGACAACCTGGGCCGCGGGCCGAGGCCCAGGGGAGGGCCTTTTGGTGGCCGGCCAAGGGTGGGCTCCCACCCCCCAAACCCTAAAATCCCCTTCCTTTTCCCCCCTTTGAGCCGCCACCTCTTCCCCCCCATAGCCGGCGCCCTTGCCCCTCCTTGGTGCGGCCTCGCTGCTGTAGTGCCATCCCCGGTGATCCCCGGCGTTGCTCCCCAGGGTCTTCTCCGAAGTCGCCTCATCCCGCCGTCGTCACCGGCCGTTCGTCGTCCTCTTTGCGGCCGGCCATTTGAGAGGGAAGGGAGGAGAAGGGAGGGAGATCTTCGGGAAGTGGATCAACGTCTTCCTACGGGTCTACAAGGGTAATGAAGAGTCTCTCCCGCTGTTTGATATTGGTTGGAGGTAGATTGAATGATTAGTGATTAACCGACATGCTGTCTGCCAGATTCTAGAATAGGTCCATGTCTTTGCGTGTCCAGTATCGACTTCTTAGAGTCCGATCTGGAGGTTCTCCCCTCCTAGAGAGTTGTAGCCCTCGGTTTTATATTTCTTTAGGCACCGAGATCACCTGATTTGGACTTACAGTTTAGGAGTTATGGTAGTTTTACTGCGACTGTCCAAGAGAGCTGACGAGAATTGACAGATTGTCTTGTTTGGCCATTATGAATTATTTAGAGGCCGAATCAGAAAGGTCACCCAAAATGAATGTTGTAGAGAATTCAGTAAGATTTCCAAGTTGATAAAGAACATAATTTTTAGGGCCTGTTTGTTTAGGCTTTTTGTCTGGCTTATAAGAAAAAAAAACCTAAGCTTAAACAAAGGGGTGACTTTTTTATACAGCTTAAAAAAAGTTTAAGCCATTTTAAGCCAAAAAACCATAAGCCAGGAAGGGGATGCTTTTTTTGGCTTTTACGGAACGAAATATCCATTTACCACTAAACTTCGCTAAAATTACCCTCAAAATACCATTCATATATAAACCTCGACTCCCACCCCTTCTCCCACAAGATTCCCGATCGTTCCCACCCCCTCTCCCCATTTCCCCTCCTCGCCCGATCGCCCCGCCCCCTAACCTCAGCTCCCACCCCTTCTCCCCCTTCCCCCGTCCCGATCGCTCCCCCCTCGCTCCCCCCTCCCGTTCGCTCCCCCCGCCGCCTCCCCTCTCCTCCCCTCGCCCCACCGGCGGCGCCCCCCCAACTCCGCGCCTCCTCCCCCGGCCGCCTCCCCGCCTGACGCCGCCTCGGCCCCTCCCCAACGCTCCACCGCTCCTCTCCTCCCCAACGCCGCTCCCTTGGTTCCCCGCCTGACTGCAGCCTCCTCCCTCCCCGCCGACGCCGCCTCCTCCCCAACACCTTCGCCTCCTCTCCGCCTACCACGTCGTCTTCATCGTCGCCTTTGTGTGAATCTCGGGGTCGAAATGAGTGAGTTTGTAAACCCGTTGTTCTGAAGAATTCTTTAGCATGTGTTCTATGAACACTTAAAAACTGCAAGTACCATTGTACAAAATTGAGAATTTTTTTTCGAGCAGCCTAGATCAATGCTCTTTCATTTGCAAAGTAGCTGATGATACCCTTTTTTTGTTATGCAGCTTTTCCTGAGGCAACTTGAAACGATGGTGTAGATGCTGATGCTAACTACATTAGAAGGTCACTTTTAGTGTATCCAAGCATTGGGGAGATGTGGATCACTGCAAGATCAAACTTCCACTGAAGCATGCGTCCTTTCTGTCGTCAACTTGCAAACTCGATTTATCGGGCATTTGTCCCAGAACATGATAGTATTTGTAATTGCGACGGCTTGCTGGAGCTTGTATATGTCCTCCACTACTTTCTTGTGTTTCATTCCTTTCTCCTTTTGTTTGTGGATGAGGCATGTTGGCTAACTTAAGAAATGATATAGGTTGGCATTTGTAGTGACATTCCTCCATTGTATCACTGTCTGAATGCTTCCTCTGTGCCTTATGCTTAGTTTGTGGCTTGTTCACAATGTTGGATGAGATTTGGTGAACTATGTGAATGCGTTGGTTGTTCGCTGCTGAATATATATAGTACTCCTCTCATAGTTAAGGGAGCTGGAGTAAGAACACCGAATAAATTGGTTGTCAGCTTTGCACAGACTGCAATTTGGACAAAATGCCCTCTGTTACATGGATATATGTGATAACTGTATGGACACTGATGTTATTAAAGGAGAATGTATGTTCAGCTGTTTTTATACTTCAAGGAAACAACAGTTCTAGATGAGGTTGGCTATGTAGATTTGCTTATGTGAACAATCTGCCATAAAATTAGTATACAAATCATGTGCATACGAAAGTGGATTGTCGTATTTTATGGGCACCTTACCTTTATTTGTCTATTTCTTTTTCTGTGTATCTTTTATTTTCTGCTGCCATTTTAGATACCTCTGAATTCTGATGTATGACGGGTGGTAATGTTTTGGGTTTCAGTAGAGTAATTGGCTTAAAAACCTCTGAATTAGTATACAAAAATAAGTTTAAATTCATCTTTAAAAACATCATTCAAACCCTCAAGGGCAATTCAGACTTTTTATCCTTTACACACAACTCAATAAGCCAACATCCTACAAAAAGCCAGACTGTCAAACATAAAATGTTGGCTTAAAAGCTGAGAGGCTTATAAGCCGATTAAGCCAAAAAACTGGCTTTAAGTTATAAGCCAAAAAGCCTAAGCCTAAACAAACAGGGCCTCAGAGTTGGCAATCAAAAGTTACGAAATTTTTACCGCCGCTTGAAAGATCTAGACCCGCCATTATGAGTTAATGGAGTGTTTTGGTGATTAATGACAAATCCAAATATGAGACTAATTCTCTTGTCAAGTATTATCTTTGTGTAGTCTCATTTGGATATAAAGGTGAAACACAACGAGGTATGCAATCGACATCTCAATCTTATATATTGTTGCATTTCTCGGATCCAAAATATAGGATTGAACTCAACCATAAGTTAAACTTGAATATGTGCATATGATCTTATTACACATTTGTGTATGCACACATTTAGGGGGAGTTTTATTCTATACTTTGTGGTTTCATTAGTATTGATCCATATTCCTTTCTCCACAAATATTTGGGATCTTTACGTTGAAACAAATCCGTTTGAGTATACAAAACTTGCGTAGTTCTTGCATATTCATGTTATGAGTATATAGAACTTGTGTAGTTCTTGTATACTCAAGTCAGAGTATATATATAACTTGTGTAGTTGATATATACTCAATTTGTTCTCTCATTTATCATCATTCAATTTATGAGTAATTAAGTGGTTATCATCAATTACCAAAGAGGGAAAGATTGATGTATCTTGTCCCACCATTATGAGTTAGTATGGTGTGGTAATTAATGATAATCATATTGTGGAACTAACATTTTCCATGAGTTGGATATATAGGTTATGTTCCAGGAGGATGAAGACTTGAGATGATCATGAGTTGATCATCAAGTCGAGATTCAAGTGAAGGATGCATTATGTGTTGATGCACATCAAGACAAGAAAAGACCCATCATGTGTTGATGGAGGCCAAGTGAAGGAATGCATCATGCGTTGATGCATGTGAAGACTTGAAGTGAAGAAATCATCATGTGTTGATGATGTTCAAGATAAGATCCTGAAGTAAAGAAATCATCATGTGTTGATGATTGTCAAAGTCAATAACCCGGACTTGAAGTGTTGATGTGCGTCATCAAGATTCAAGAAGATGCAAGGCAAAGGTATGACTAGCTAGGGCTAAGGATGTGTTCCTAGTCTTTTACCGGTCTCGGTGTTTGGTTGATAGACCGGATTGCTAGTATAGGATTGTCGTACTATTAAGAGGGGTCTTGACTAGTAGCATGAGTTAATCATGTGTTGATAGCTCATTGTGTTTGCTCTAGCTCATCTATGCATGGAGCTATTATTTGCTAATGTGTTTTGCAAATAACCGAGGATCATGCATTTAATATTTGTAGCATGGGACTATACTTTGCAAATGTGTTTTGCAAATGGTTGAAGTCCATGCACCTTAGTCTTATGGCATGATGCTGTTATTTGCGAATGTGTTTTGCAAATAGTTGATGCTCATGTTTGATTTCTTGTAGCATGTGACTTAAGTTTGCAAATGTGTTTTGCAAATGGTGTAAGCCCATGTACCTTTTTCCTTGTGGTATGATTCGAAAAGTTGGCAAATGTGTTTTGCAACTTGTTGGTAATCTTGCTTGTGATCCTTGTTGGCATGGCTTATCAATTGGCAAATATGTTTTGCAATTGAAGTTGTTCAAAAAGCCATTGCTGTTTTCTGTCAGGATAATCGGAAGTTCCGGTTGTATAACTGCGGAAGTTCCGCAGGCTGGACGGTTCGATTTTCAGCGGAACGTTTTTTCCATAGAGCACCCTTTTTAGGGACTTAGCCGATTTCTCGAAGTGCGGAAGTTCCGCTGTGATACGAGCGGAAGTTCCGATTATCGGACGCTCCGAAATCCTTGTGGTTCGTTTTTTCCAGAGAAGCACCATTTTGGGACTTAGCCAAAATTTGGAAGTGCGGTAGTTCCGCTATGTGTTGTGCGGAACTTCCGAAGATCGGAACTTCCGTAACTTGGTTGGCGGTAGTTCCGCACTAAAAATCAAACGGCTAGTTTCTCGTCTGACATAGCCGTTGCTGTGCTTTTCTCTCAGATGCGGTAGTTCCGGCCTCTACATGGCGGAACTTCCGATTTCCCTGATTTTGCAGGGGTTTGTCTCCCAACGGCTAGTTTTTGTGTGTGGGCTATATATAGCCACCTTGGCCGGTTGGGAGAGGTTGCTGGTGCTATTGTTAAGTGATATACTCATTCTTTGAGCTAAGAGCAAGCCTCTATTCTCTTTTGTGCATGTGTTTCACTTGGTGAGATTAGAGAGTAAACCCTAAGTGCATGTGTTGCCTTAGGTAGTGGATTGTGTATCCACGTGAGCGTTGACACTTGATTAGTTCAAGTGAAAGTTTGGATTTGTTACTCTTGGTGTTTGCCGACACCTAGACGGCGTGGAGGTGTCGTGCGCGGTGATCTTCTCGAGAAGCTTGTGAGAAGACCCGGCGTGTTTGTGAGTGGTGTGGTGCTCGCTATCTCCGGAGTGGAGGAAGAGCAACCATAGTTGAGTGAGGTGTTGGTTCGGTTAGGAACCGGTCCAAGTGTTTGGACTTACCTCGGAGGTATTGGCTTAATTAGTGGAGTCGGTCCAATTTGTTTGGGCTAACCTCAACGTGGATTAGGGGAGACCGGCGAGTCTCCGAACACCACTGTTAAACATAATCGTGTCATCTTGTTTTTACTTGTGCTTTACTTTGAGCTATTTACATTCATGCTTTAATTGCTTATATATCATTGTATGATTGCTCTCTTGTATTGTCGGTGCACTTAGTTGAGCCTAGTTGATTTAGGTTTTAATTGTGCAAAACCAATTCGCTATTAGTTTCCGCATTTATATATTGGTTTAGCGCGAAAGATTTTTAAAACCGCCTATTCACCCCCCTCTAGTCGGCCACCTCGATCTTACACCGTTGTTTTCTGACTGTTAGATTGAAGGGACAGAAAACTTCACCTGAATATAAGAATTAGTAGGAGGCCGAATCAGGGGATCTGCCTAACTAGAGTATTGTAGCTGGTTTTGTCGTGATCCCAGAGAGTCTAAGATCACCCTGTTCCGAGTTGCGTAGTAAAAGTTATGTTATTTTTAGCGCTGCTGTCCCGTAGTCCTTTCTGCTAGACTGTCAGGAAGGTGGAGTAAAACCTGTATTCGAACTCTAGGTCTTGAGGAGTTGGGTTAAGGGGCGTAAACGGAGTTCTCTTTTCAGCGTATTTATTGTTAGCGCTATTCTTGTGTCGGAGGCGGAGTCCCGGAATAGAGGCATCATCTTTGCTTCTTCGCGCGCCGTAGCGGAAAAAGGCAAGTACAATTTTAGTACGACATTGTGTGTTGGGCAATATGGTTGATTTGATGCGTGCTTAATATGATTATGCGTGATGAAAGTGTTTATTTCACATTGTTTATATGATGATCGATAATTGATAATTCTTATGAGAACATAGTGTGGATTGTCCATGTCATTTCATATCAATCATGCACGTTGGTATGAGATACCCACGGGAGTGGGCATTGAGATCCCCATATTTAAGATATGGGCAATGAGTCCCCATCTGAAAAGGATGGGCAATGGGTCCCTGCATTTGATAATGCAGGCATGAGTGAACACCGACGGGTGTAACACTCCGCAATACCGGTATATGCAAAAGAGGAAAGAAAAGTGCATTTGAGCAATTTGCATAGCATGAGCATATGAAATGTTTATTGTTGAGAATTGTGGATGGATGATGATAGTTACAGTTGTTTATGTTATTGTCTTGCTAAATGTACTTTACTGAGTCTTGGACTCACTCTTGTCAGCATCGTATTTTTAGGTACCCTGCTTGTGGACAAAGATGCATGGGAGGAGTAGATTTATGCTTGGATGCACATTGGCATGAACCAATTCTCCATTGAATAAACAATTTGAATGATAGTTTAGAATCTGAGTAAACCGCTTAAGGTTTCTTATATTTATGCTTTATACGTTTGGATAATTGTTTATTCCTATTGTTAGCTGTGCAAACCCCCGGTATGGTTAGTTATTCAAAGGAGAACTCACAAAGTTAGCAAAATGTCTTAGTTTAATTTGTAATTTTGTTAGTGTGGTAGCATTCCAGGCTCAGGTGGGTCTGGGGTGTTATAATAAACTCTCGTCAAGCCGTCTAGGTGTCGACTAACAGCAAGAGTAATAGACCTTGACCTTCGCTTGACGGCACTCAAGTTCTATGGATCAAACTAGAATGAATACACTTGATTTTGCTCAACAACCTCACAAAGAATACAACAAGAGAGAATAAGGTGTGAAATAAATGTTCTAGGCTCAAGAGTGTTCAATGAGTGCTCAACAACATGTCCTAGAACTGGTGAGGGTGTATTTATACTCCCATAAACAAATACGACTATTGGAGGAAGAAATCAGAAATATTCAAGATAATCGGTAGTACCGCCATGTATTGGCCGGTACTACCGCACCTCTACGGTCAGCACAGTAACGGCTATAATAGAGGTATTAAATGCGTCTGACATAGCCCGTTGGAAGTTTGGTGTGGTACTACCGTCATTGAACATGCGGTAGTTCCGATGATTGATAGTTCCGCAAAACACTAGCGGTACTACATTTTTCGTTGAAGCACAAAAATACACCTTTCTGGAAAAAATGTACCGTACTCTTTTTCTGAATCACAGACGTGCAGTAGTTCCGCAAAAACAACGGCGGTACTACCGTTCTTGCAAAAGGTGAAATAAAACCAGAAAAGGTGTCGCTCTGTAAAAAACGTACTGCACAAAAATCGGAACTACTGTCTTGCGGTAGTTCCGCTCATGTACCGCCGGTACTACCGCTCTTCCAGAAAAGCAAAGAAAATCACAAGAGGTGTCTCTCTGGAAAAAATGTACCGCTGGTTTTTCGGTACAACCGACATACGGTAGTTCCGCTCTTATAACGCCGGAACTACCGATTTTGCACAGACTGTTGATTTGAGCTTTAAAATAGATTTTGAGTGCATGCATGATCCTAATTTGATCCAAAGGCATAAAGAAGTGCTTTCAAGCTACTAGTCATGATCTCTCTTAGTAGTACGACATCTAACCTAAAATCCGGTCTTCCACCATTTCTCCTAAGACCGGTAAAATTTAAAAGGGTTCTAGACTACTTATACCTTTGTCCTTGAACCAAGTCCATCATTTAGCATGCATCTCCATTTTGTTGACATCGTCTTTAGGACTAAGTCTAGTAATCACTCAACAAACATGTTAATCACATATTCACATATTGTTATTAATTACCAAAATATATTTTTAGGGGCCTAGATGCTTTCAGGGTTCCCGAGGCGGTCGTGGCATGGGCGCCCTGGTCGAAGAGGACAGGCGGCGCGCAAGAACGGAAGGTGACGGGAGCGACTACTCGGGCAAAGCGACGCAGTGGCGGTGGTCGACACGAGCAAAGCGCCGCGATGGACCGGTCGACGCAGGTGGAGGGGAGCAGGTGGCAGCAGAGGCCCAGAAGGCACAGGCACGCGGCCATGGCGCTGACGCAGCGGCAGGACAGGCGACGGAGGCGGCGACTTCGGGGGCCAAGCAAGCAAGTGACAGATGGGACAGAGCTGCAGAGGTTGGTCGATGGGACAGGGTAGCAGAGGGCCAGAGGGGGTCACTGGCCTGGCTGGGCCGAAAGGGGAAAGAGGATGGGCCGGGGAGAAAGGGAGAGGAGGTGGTCGGTCGGCCTAAGAGGGAGAGAAGATGGACTAGGTCCAAAGAAATAGAGGTTTTGAAATGGAGATAGAAGCTATAGATTTTGAAAATACAACATACGTTGAAATAAATTTTTGAAACTAACTACAAAAACAAATACTATTTACAATCCAAAAATAGACTATTATATAATATTACCATGGAGGCCTTCGGAGAGAAGTATCTGGGACTCCCAACAGCGATAGGAAGATCAACAACTGAAAGCGTTCGATAAAATTTATGAGAAAACCAGAGACCTGATTGGTGGCTGGAGCGAAAAGAAATTGAGTCAAGCCGACAGGGAAGTCTTGTTGAAATCAGTGGCACAAGCCATCCCAACTTAAGCGATGGGTTGTTTTCGATTAAGCGTTGTAACGTGTAAAAAGATCACATCTTCTATTTCAAATTATTGGTGGGGCAGTAGTTTTGACAGCAAGAAAACGCACTGGGTTAGCTGGCTGGTTTTGAAGCAATCGAAGCTAAAAGGCGGTATGGGCTTCCGTGACGTACGACGCTTTAATCTGGCCATGTTGGGGAAACAGGGATGGAGATTGCTGACAAATCCCAATTCACTTTGCGCGCGGATACTGAAAGGCAGATACTTCTCGAGTGGTGATTTTCTTTTGGCCAGTAAGAAAAAGCATGCTTCCTGCACATGGCGAGCTACTCTAGAGGGTAGGAAAGTATCATCTCGAGGCCTAATCAAGAGAGTGGGCAATGAATCCTCTATTAATATCTGGGAAGATGATTGGATTCCAACCAATCGAAACCTCAAACCAATCTGGAGGAAATCACTTGATGGTCCCCAATTGGTCAATGACCTGTTGATCCCAGGTAGAAGACAATGGAATGAACATATAATTAGATCAACTTTCTTGCTGCTTGATGCTGAAGCAATATTTTGCATTCCTCTAGGCAATATGGAGGAAGATGTTATGGCTTGGGCCTATGAAAACTCTGGTATTTACACTGTGCGATCTGCTTATCATGTTATTAGTGAAGATGTTGATCGTCAAAGCCATTCAAGGAATACTAGTGGGATGGGCTCTAATGGAGAAAAACAACCAATGTGGAGAAAAGGTTTGGAAACTCCTTACACCTCCGAAGGTACGTGTTTTCTGGTGGCGGCTACTTCATGATTCTTTACCAGCCAGGGGCAATTTATTTGTGAAACATATAGGACATGATGGAACTTGTCAATTCTGTGGTAATGCTCTAGAATCTGCTTACCATGCGCTTACTGAATGTGATCATGCAAAGCTGTTACGGTCATTGCTCTGGGACCAGGTGGGCCTCAAATTGCCAAAGCTTCATCCACTAACTTGAGCTTCAAACCTTTTAAATGATAAATTCTGCTCTATTGAGAATGCTTCTTTGATTGCTTGTGCAATGTGGTCTCTCTGGATGAGTAGAAACAATATGTGTCATGGGAAGAATGCTATCAAACCGAATCAGGCTATAAGGTGGGCTACTGATGTGTTATTGCAGACCTGTGGGCTGATATATAATGAAGAAGTGAAGTACATTAAGCCAAAGTCGGCTTGGTCTCCACCGCCGTCTCTCTTTTACAAAGTGAATGTGGATGGAGCATTTGACGCCACCAATACGAACGGAAGTTCAGGGGTCGTAATTAGAGATGACAAAGGTAATTTCGTGACTTGCTCAACAACATGGTATGATTATGTCCCAAATGCATTAACAGCCGAGGCGTTCGCATGTAAAGATGGTTTAGCACTGGCAGCAAATTGGGGTCTCCAGCAAGTTGTTGTCGAGATAGGTAATAAGAATCTGATCAGTTTCTGGAATTCCATTTCTATCCAAAGAACCGAGATATTGCGCGTTCTGAAGGAGATTCAACAACTTCGTTTGAAATTTTCTTCTTTTCTTCTTCAGTATGTTCCCAGGGAGGCCAATGTAGCTTCTGATGTCTGTGCTCGTCAGGTCTCTCCAAGTTGTAATCGGTGCATGTGGCTTAATGTAGCACCGGATTTCCTGTTTAGCTGTATTCATCAACAGTGTACTCGTTCTTGTGATGAATGAAGCTTATGCTCTTGTTTGAGTCTAGAAAAAATTGTAATTTCTCACTGATGGCACCCGCCTTATAGCCATAATCTGAGCCTAAATACCCTGAACCGCCTTTGATTCGGCCATAGCAATCATCAACAAGAATGCACCAAGTCGATTTGGTACAAGGATTTTACGCTGACTCAAATCATTACAACCTCTCCCCAAATTACTCCTGGAAATCCAGACCTCCTCCTGTACTCCGCCAATTAGATCTGGGGATTTCACCAACTTCTTGCAAACCCAAACCAAATGGGAGGAGACCTCGCTTCCTGGTGGTGGATCTGCTCAAGCTTTAGGGATTTTACGGCAGCAATTCGAAAATTGCTACCAACCTTTAACGAATTCAGAACCCCACACTGCAAGAATCATTTGTGCTCTGATAGACTGATACCTTTGTCCGGACCCGAAATGGATTTGACTCGAAATGGACTGGATTTCATAAATTTGGGAAGAGTTTGAAAGCAAGATATACTAGGGTTCTAACTACTTTACTCTAAAGAATATGCTTCTTGTTTCTTCCTTACCATTCCAGAAACACACGGGTTATAAACATCCCGAGTTACAGTATGAAAAGGGCGGCATATCTCCTCCACATGAGCTAATTCATGGACATATACATATGGCCGATCTCAGCCCTTCCTTTTGAAATCCACAACCGAGTCACCTCCCACTTGTGGCTTCTTTGAAAAACCCCGCGAATCCTTCTTTCCATCTTTCGCTCGAAGCACCAGCCCGAGCTTGCAACTTTCACTCCCCCATTCCCCCACTTGGTGCTAGGGTTCCTCCTCTGCGCCTCCCCCTGCGCCGTCGCCCGCCCGAGCCCTTGCGTCGCCGCCCCCTGCATCGTCTGCCAGAGCCCCTGCGCCGCACCTCCCCTCCACTGGTGCCTTGCGTCGCGCCTCCAAGACACCCCACCCCAAGTCGCCATCTTCTACCCCCCTACGCGATGCCGCTGCCCCAGGTCACTCCGTCGTAGCCATACAGGGCCAACATCGCTCCGTCTCCGAGCGGTGCCTGATGCTTGTAGTTGTGAATTAGAGTAACCACAAGCCTTAATTAATTCTTATAATTGTAAATGAGTGTAGTTGGAATTATAGCAGTAGGTACTTGCATTTTTACTGAATGTATGTGCCTGTGCATGAAAGAACCTATTAGCATGTACAAAATCATCTAATACATGCTAACATGTTCTTTCACGCACATGCGCACACACATTAAGTAAAAAAAGCAAGTACATGCTGCTATAATTCCAACTATACTCATTCACAATTACAAGAATTAATCAAGGCTTGTGGCTACTCTAATTCACAACCACAAGCAACAGGCGCCACTCGGAGACGGAGCCAGGTCGGCCCTGGATAGCGGCGACGGAGCGACCTAGGGCAGCGACATCGCGTAGGGGATAGAAGATGGCGACTGGGCGCAAGATCTCGAGGCGCGACGCAGGCGCCGTGGAGGGGAGGCGCGCGCAGTTCTGCCAAAGATAGGCCTCTGTTGGGCGGTGTAGGGGGCTCTGGTGGGCGGTGCAGGGGGCGGCGACGCAAGTGCTAGGGAGGGTGGCGGCGTAGGGGGAGGCGCAGAGCAGGAACCCTAGCACCAAGTGGGGAATCGGGGGAGCGAAAGGAGCAAGCTCGGGCTGGTGCTTCGAGTGAAAGAAGGAAAGAAGGATTCACGTGGGGGGAGGTTCGCAAAGAAGCAACAAGTGGGAGGTGGCTCGGCCGTGGATTTTGGAAGGAAGGGCTGAGATCTGCCATGTGCGTATGTCCATGAATTAGCTCATGTGCAGGAGATATGCCGCCTATGAAAAGAATGGAACGACAAGGCAAATAACGTCCAGAGTGCATCCCAGTTGATACTGAATTTTAGTAAAGCCATTTGATATCATTTATGTCTTCTCCACATGACCTCAACCCTTCCTTAATATGGGTGCTCGATCTTCTCGACGTAGGATCAAAGTTAACTCGTGTGACTAAACGATCCATAGCTGCTCGCCCGCTGCTAGATACAATGTACTTGCAACTCTTTCAATTCGCCCAACCACACAATTGACGATAAATCCACGAGACCACCAAGTGCATGATATCGATGTAATATTCAAAGGAGTTAAAGGAGAAAAATGCTTTAGAGAGGGAATTAAAGGTTCAAAAAAGGGAGAAACCAAAAAATTAGGACAACCTGGGTTGTGAGCTCTCGGCCCACGACAACCTAGCCCAAAGGGGGCCAACCTAGGGGGTTTAAGAGGGGGAGGGGGCAGCCCCATAACCCTAGCTGCCCCATCCCCTCCAGCCGCCACCTCCCCTTGGGTGCCTCCCCTTGCTCCCTGCTACCTGCCGCACTACCATACCACCCTGATGCCGTTCCACCTAGCTACCATCGGTGGATGCTGCTGAAGGGAGGAGAAGGCCATCAAGAGGAGAGGAGAAGCGAGGAGGAAAGGAGAAGGAGGGAAGAAGAAAAGGAAGGAAAAAAAATGAGGTTCATCGCAGGTTCTTGTGATTCATCGAGATCGTCAAGGTTAAACCCTGTTAATCCCTAGGATTTTCCATGGATTAGTCGATGTTAAGTTTGTAGATCGTTTTGATTAGTGGAAAGTTAGTTTTCAGTCTGCCCTAGTTCGGTAAGGTTAGGTGTAGAACATTGCAGGGGAGGGGAGATTTGAGGATATTTAGGCTCGGATTCAGAGGTTCGTCCAATTATATAAAAGTTAAATAATCTCGTTTTATTTCTAGGAAGGCCTGGATCATTATAATCGGAGTAGCGAGTGAAAAGATACAACCTTGGAAAGGCCGTTGTCCAGATGTGGACGTAGCTGGCAGACGTTGTGAAGATGGGTTGGTTTCATATAGTAGATGTCAAAATTAAAATGTGGTGACAACTTAAATAATGTATTAAATTTTGTGTAGTTTTCAGAACTGGTATCGTTCATATATTTTCAAGTTTTACAATTAAGGATATAGAATTGTGAAGCGGACTGCCCTCATAGATTCTAGGATGGTCTTCGGGGAAGAAACGAAGCAGAAAATGATAGAATCAAATGTTCATCATAACTAAGAAGGTGTACATTTTTTATGAGGATTCTATAAAGTCTTGGATGGTTGAATTTGGAGTTCGGATGAATAAGTTAGAGCCGTTTTACCATTGGGACCGTGGGTAGTGCGCCCGGTTGTTTTGGGTTAATTGGGTCGGTTTGGAGTAGACGTGCGATGACGATAATTGTGAAGTGTGAGTGCTGTAATCTTGTAATTTTGAGTTGTGTATTGCCATGTTTGTCCAGGGAGTGTGGTCTCCAGTGCTTTACCACCGCTTCACTATCCAGCTTCACTGGGATAAAGAGGCAAGTGTGTGGTAGATAGTGTTCATTGGTTGATCGTTGTATTTTTTACCACTCATTACCATTATATTGTTCATGCTTTTATCTTATTTAATTACAGGTAATGTGAATGGCTATGATATTATTCGTATTGATGGATGTGAGAATATTGGATGATGGTATTATTGATGAACCTATTAATAATTGTGCATTCATAAGCATTATTACATAAGAGAAGGTGATCATGGTGATCACACACCTCCACGGGAGTGGAGGAGGTCCCCGATCCTTGAGGAGGATGGACCTGAGAGTGAACATTGTCATGAGTGTTCACTCACGCTATACCAGTATACGAAAAAAAGTGCATGTGGCATGTAGCGTAGAGATGCATTGAATGAATAGGGAATTGGATGATTGAGCATGAGAACGAAGAAAATAATTTTTTTTGATGTTGATGATGATATGGTTTACAGTTGCTTAATCATTATTCATTGTTTATTATTGTGTTTGCTAAGCCGTGGACTCACCCTTACTCTATTGTTGTTTTTAGGTGACCGTTGACGACGTTGCATGTGGGAAAGGCTAGCACACTTGGATTCACATCATACATTCAATTACATAAAATAGTGGCCATGAGACATTTTATTAGAGTGATGACTTATAATTAGGATTTGATATTATTGCTTAGCCTTAGTTGATTGTTTGTAGTTGATTATTCATTTAATAGACTTGATTGGATTGGTTTTGCGTTGATCTTTGTTTATTATCTTGCCATGCTTCCTAAGAATTAATTATCCATGATTGTTGTATCGTCATGCTTGCGTTATTGTAACCCATGGACGAGTTTTATCATTAATATGCTTATTGTAATTTAGTGTTAATTGTTGTTAAAATTGATAGTTAGTGTAGTTTAGTGGCATTCTGGGCCCGTGTTGGGTCGGGTGTTACAATTGAACTCTCAATTCCCAGCGAAAAAGTAAGAACGATCATTGGTAGAAGAACATCCTATTCTCCTCTATATTGCGGTTGTGCCAAGCAAATAGGGAGAACATGCGCAAGACTATGTGCAAATGCAAAAATAATATATTTTATGAATTAAATGTGGCCTTCGTATCCTTTTCATCCGAGCTTGAAATATAACAAATAATATATCTGTTTCGACTGGCTCGATGAGATCTTTGCAATGGTAACATTTATTTGTATATACAACATTTCTTGCTTCAAGATCTTCTAAACACAACTTTATTTTACGCTTGTATAGATCAAATATGGGCCAACATTTAATTAAATAAAATAGTAGTGGCCATGTACCTCCGAGTATATTAAAGAAATAAGACCCAACTAAATTAGAATTCACCTTACAATATTTAATGCAATTTAATAATTCTTTCCAGTCAGAGAATATATTTAACTGAAAAGTGCTAAGCATGATTATGTCTACACCATCCCCCCTTCTTCAAGAAAAGTTTTCCTTGACTTTTTATAACTTGAAAATGTGCTAAACAAAGAAAACAATGTATATGCATCATATATGTATTTATCATATGTTGTTTTAGTGTTCCCAATGTGCATCACAATGCATTTAGCACAACAGCCGTAAGGCGTATAGGGCGTATATGTTGAACTATCTTGTATATATATTCCAATTTATTCACATCATTCCCCCTCATGTCGAGAAAAGTCATCATCGATTTTATATAAGCTTGGATAGAAGTTAGTAATGCACATCATCCCCCCTAGAAATAGTGCGGGCCAGAAGGAGGAGAGGGAGGTGGGCCCAAGAGAGAAGAAGAGGAGAGCACAAGAGAATAATGTAAGCCATGAGAGTCATTCCATTTGGCCACAAGAGGATGCCAAGGCCCTCCATGCGGCCAGCAAGGAGGAAGTAAGCCCAAGGGATCCATGCGACAGCCAAGCCAAGGAGAGGGGAGGCCCATGCGACCAAGCCAAGAAGGGAGGGAGGTCCACGTGACCACCTAAGCCCACCTCCACCTCTCTCACGTCGAAGGGAAGCCCATAGCAAACCCATGTGACTGGAAAACAAACAATTCATGTCCAACTCCTCCAATTGGGTCGGAAGAGCTTAAAAGGTTGAATTGAGCATTATGGAGTTAGCATGGATTTAATTGATTGAATTGCATGCCCTGTGACTTGAGAGGTCTTAAATATGCCATGTATATATTTTAGAACTATTTTTTTTATGTTTTAAAATAATTTAGTTTCAAATTGGGCTTAAAAGTCAGTTTGGCCACTTGGGCCAAATAAAGTTGGTTTGGGCTTAGCCCATGCATGAGGGGTGTGTCCCACATGTCCTTAATACCCTAGGGAGGGGCACCACACTATATCACCATGAAAAATCATGAGATTTCATATTGCTTTGAAGCATTGTTCTAGAGTTTATGCTAGCTGATTGCTGCCCACTTGGAATTGTGCTTTTCCCTATTGATTTTCTTGCTTATTCTTGATTGAATTATAGGGAGATCATATCCAATTTGGTCGTGGTCAAGTGGATCTATCATAGTATGTGGTTCAGCGAGTCCATGCGTCTTAGGTCGTTGCATTGGCATCGATTGGCCTCACCGATTCGTTGGGTTTCATAATGTATCCCAGATTCTAAGTCGTGAAGATCGGGCACCCCGTATCAAAATATGTGGACTGTTGATTTAACTACTTCTATGAAATGTGGGATGTTTATTCTAACTTCTGAAATTGCATTGTTTGGTGCAGCCCAAATGACTTTCATTTCATAGTTTTGTGTTGGTGATGTACATACCTCTCATGGACGAGCTGCTAGACAGCGGCGTTCATAATAATTTTGCTGACAAGGTAGGTTCTGTCGTCATGATTTTCCATTTTTTATGTATGCGCCAAACCACAAGGTGTATTACTATTAGCTATCTACTAAGGGGCAAATCCTCATATCATAGATATGATTACCCGTGAGATTTGTGAAGTAGAGTTCACTAAAATTTGTGAAACAACATTAGCACTTTTTGGATTGATTTCGTAAGTTGAAATCCCTAAAATTTGTGAAGTGGTGTTATAACTTTTCATATTAATTTGTGAAGTGGTGTTATAACTTTTCATATTAAAAGGGCAGTTGTCATTCTATATCTGAGATTTTCATGTATGTTGGCACTTGAATTAATTCTGCACAATTTTTTGGATGTACCTGCACCATTACATTATGTCGTTCAAGTTGCCAAGTTGGTGCTCCGCAAACTGTGAAGTTACTGATTAAGTACAGGGTTGATGTCAATGTTGCTGGTAACATCAATTAAAAGGGCAACCTTTTCTCATCAGATCAACCATTTTTAAGGCCAGTTACTTTTCTATTATATTACTAGTTCAATGTCCTGTGCTTTGCTACGGATTAAAAAATCATATCTCATCAACTGTCGTTGTGCTCAGCCTACAATGCAAGTGATCCGCTGGTAACCCGTTCTTGGAAAGATCGATGGAATCTTTGGACTTCTTGCGCACTAGTTTGGGCAGTTGAGGTGTGAGGGAGTGGAGAGGAGGCTATAGATGGCCAACCGTACGCTCGGAAGGAACCGAGAAAGAACGAGATCTAACGACTCACATCTCACGAAGAAAAATAGATCTAACGGCTCACATCCCACGAAGAAAAATAGATCTAACGGCTCGCATCACATGAGGGGGGAGAGACCGTCACAAATTTCTGCTTTTAAGTAGTAGAGATATTTATTTATTTGCAGGATTAGTGGACGCCACTACATGCATCCATAGAAAGTACAAACATAGATATAACAAAGGTCTTGCCTGTAAGTGTTGCTGATAAGACTGGAAGAGTCGTAGAAGAGTCAGGGTGCCCTATTTTATGTCGGGGTATTAGTGTGATGGAGCCCCGGTTTGTTCTCCCTTTGTTCTGAAAAAAATGCCCATGAGTTAGCATATCATTAGTCTGATTGTCCATGCATCTGATTTCATCTAATTTATTCTTTTGCACATTAGTTACAACAAATGAGTCTCCATCTACATTTTTTCTAATTGTCCATGTTTAACATTCCCTGGCAATGCAACGGTGAGTAGGAAGAATGGAGGTCAAGAGAGAGCAGCAGTTGTTGCTCTCAACTGCATGCTCATCCTACTGTCAGGTCTACCATGTCAAAATTCTACCCAGAGTCCCCGGCTGCAGGTAAAGCCACTCTCAATCGTTCTGCCAGATGAATTGCTTCGGGGTACTGCATCATCAAAACCAAGGTGGCTGCCATAGCGTTCACTGGCGACTGTAGAAAGGTTTGTATCAATAGTACCATGAACATTGGACTGGATTTTGCATCTCTTATCGTTGTGTTTGCATTTTGCTATAGGGTGATGTTGATGCTTATCATTGTGTTTGCATTTTGCTATAGGGTGATGTTGATGCTGCATCTTGTGTTGATCATTTTTACCATGAATTAATTTTTTGGGCTAAAAACGATTTCTAATGTGGAAGAGTAAGTCAAATTGGTTTTACACAATTAAGCCTTAAATCAATTAGTCTCACTAAGTGCACTAACAATATAAGACTATGTCAAAGATAGCAAATATACAAAGACATGTAAGAAATTTAATTATAGGAATGTAAATTACACAAAGTAAATCACTAGAGAACAAATCATAATGACACAATGATATTTTATCGTGGTGTTCGGAGACTTGCCGGTCTCTCCTAATCCACGTTGAGGTAAGTCCAAACTAATTGAACCGGCTCCACGAATTAAGCCAAACACCTCCGAGGTAAGTCCAACCACTTGGATCGGCTCCAACACGAACCAACACCTCGATCCACTTGGGGAATTGGTGGCGGTCCGTCCTCCCTCATGCGATGTAAGCCGTTAGATCTATTTTTCTTCGTAAGATGTAATACCGTGTAATACTTGCGGTCATACTAGATTTTCTGAATATTTTTTCAAAAGCAAGAACAAATACAATGCATGAACCCTAACACTTTGCAAAAACGCATTCGCAAACTTAGATCATGCAACAAGGAGTAGGTACATGTACTTCAACCATTTGCAAAATATATTTGCAAACTATAGTCACATACTACAAGGATTAGACGCATGAGCCTCGAATATTTGTAAAACACATTCGTAAATAATAGCATCATGCCACATTGAGCTAGAGAAAGCGAGATTGAGCTATCAACACATGATGAGACTCAAACTACTAGACAAGACTCCTCTTAATAGTATGGCAACCTATACTAGCAATCCGGTCTCCAACCAAACACCAAGACTGGTAAAAGACAAAGAACACATTCTTAGCCCTAGCTAGTCATACATTTGCCTTGCACACTCACTTGAAGCTTGATGACACATATCTTTACTTTAAGTCCGGGTTCTTGACTTGATATGCATAAACCCATGATACATCCTTCACTTGACTTCCATCAACACATGATGGTTTTCTTTACTCCAAGTTCTTGACTTGAATATGCATCAACCCATGATGAATTCTTTATGAACCTTCCATCAACACATGATGGATTCCTTCACTTCGAAATCTTGTCTTGATGCTTATCAACACATGATGAAATCATTCATGCCGAATCTTGACTTGAATATCATCAACACATAATGATCTTCTTCACTTGCCCTCCATCAACACATGATGTGTCTTCTCTTGACTTGCTGATCAACTCATGATCATCTCCTCTTCGAGATCTTGATATGCATCAACACATGATGCATCCTCTTCTTGAACTTTGACTTGATGACAATCAACTCATGATGTCATCCTAAGTTATCATCATTATGGAACTCAACCTATTTCACGTACTCATGAAAAATATTAATTCCACAATATGATTGTCATTAATTACCATAACATATTATTAACTCATAATGATGGATCAAGATACTTTGATATTTCCCTCTTTGTTAATTGATGGCAACCATCACAATTGCAAATAATTGAATATAAAGCAATATGAGTATATATGAACTACACAAGTTTTATATACTCAAGAGATATATCTCAAAGTAAAGATCCTTAATATATATGTGAATAAAAGAATATGGATCAATACTAATGAAACCACAAAATATAGAGTGAACCCCCCCCCCTAAATGTACGTATACACAAATATGTAATAAAAATATATGCACATATTCAAGTTAGACTTTTAGTGGAGTTCAACCTATATTTTAGATCCGAAGAATGCAATAAGATATAAAAATATGATGTCAAATGCATACCTCTTTGATTTTTACATTTTCATCCAATTTAGACTAAACAATAGGTATAACAATCAAAGTGTTAGTCTCACAAATAGATTTATCATTAATCACCAAAATACTCCATTAACTCATAATGGTATGTCTAGATTCTTCACACGCGCACCGATTGGGCCATGCGGCGGCGGTGATCGGCAGTGAGGCGAGTGGTGGGGGAGAAGGATGAAGTCGGTGCTGCGCGGAAGATGGGGATGGAGGCGAGGACGACGGCATGAGGTGATGTACACCAGAGAGGGCATCGGAGAGGAAGAAAAAGAACACTAGAGAGAAAGAAGATGATGTCGACAACGCACTGGAGAGGAGGAAATACACTAGAGAGGAAGAAGTACACACCGGAGATGACGACGAGGTCGCGAAGGGATGGATCCAGCATTAGCATGGTCATGGAAGGCGGACCAGGCACCGACGGTGATGGGGCCGGGGAGAACGGTGGTGACGCTGTCGGAGAAGACGAAACCGCACCGACGTGGTCAGAAACAGATAGATCCACACTGGCGTGGTAAAAAATGGATGGATAAAGTGTTGTCTCCACCATGGATCCATCGACTGGGTGTTGATCAGCGACGTGGACCGTTGTCGAGCAAGGCGACCTCACCAACTCCGACGACAATAGTGGTGATTACATCCTCCTTACCGAATGCTGCTATTAGGAGGAGCTCGTTCCCGACCGTCCATGCCCACAACGAGCTCTCCATCGCCTACCCTCCACCGTGGTCGCATGGCGCTCGCCGACTGGATCCGATAGTGGTGGGGTTGGGGATAGCCGAATCGGGAGGCAGCGTTGGGGTGGGAGGGGAGGAGAAGGGTAGCTCGTGCGCTCCATCGTCGAGAGGTGGTGCACGGCTGAGGGAGGGGTGGAGAAGGGTGGCTGAGGGAGAGGAAGAGGTTGTCGGTGGGGAATCCATGTGAGAGAATATAGAGGGGGAGAGGAGGAGGAGGATGTAATAGAAAGAGAAAGAAGAAGGGCAATATAGTCTTTTGCGCATTACTTAACAGCCAACTCACTGAGAGCTGACGGGAGTGGCAAAAAAAGGATGAAAGTTAAGATCCAATGACAATGAAGATGTAGGACCCTGGATTTCTCCATCCGGATTCCTCTGTGAAACTACTGTGCTATTCACTGGATCAGTAGATAGCACTTCACAGGCATATTACTGAATCAACCATACATGGTGTGGAATCATTTCATTCATTAATTTACACATCAGAGTTTACATAGACCGCTTCGGATCAATTTTTACAATAAAGGCCAAATGAATACATTACAAAAGATAGCGAAAGCAACAACGGAAGCAAAGAGGTGAGGGCACATCTCCATATGCAAGTGACTGGGGAACTCGTGTACGCCCGATATTACCCGAAAACTTCAGACAATATAGGGGGCACACAAGAACCGACGGAGTTAGCTAGACTGGGGTGAGACTAGAATAGCTAAGGACTAAACTACGGTTCAACGATTCCTGGGTCTTCAGACTTCTGGATCCTCGTTGCAGTCGAAAGCTACAGGGTTCCTGTTTCTGAGGGTTTAGGGAAAAGAGCGAGGATGAGCACAACTACCGTGCTCGCGAGCCAGCACAACAGATGCAATAATATACATACACGGCTTAACAAGGATGGCTCGAGTTCTTTTATTTGCGTAAAGCAACATTTATAAATACAGATATTAGAAAATCTTATCACTTAGCATTTTAACCAAATTGTATTTTTAAAGAGACTAGTTGTGCAATAATTAATAACAGCAGAGGCTACCTCCACCTTCATGCTTATTTTTGCTGGTGGTCATGCCCACCTATTACCAACATTGGGTAAGAATACCCAGGGAAAATTCAAATCAAGGGCTAGGTGAGCCCCACACATTTTTCAAGCCATGCACAAAAGTTTTTGAAATAGAACTATATCTTGTAAGTTCCTACGCCCGCCCATGACTGTGGGCACGGCTGTCCGAACAGTTTTATTTTTTGTAGAGATTGTGCATCTTTACCCATAAGAGATAATCATCTTGATAAGAACACATGTTTCCTTAGACATGTGAATCAAGGGGAGATTATCACAAGGCCTTTACAAGGTATCCCTCGGTATTTACCACACCCGCTAAGGTTTCACCTGAGTAGGATTTC
The DNA here is from genome assembly GCA_036346395.1 of Hsuehochloa calcarea. Classification (NCBI taxonomy): domain Eukaryota; kingdom Viridiplantae; phylum Streptophyta; class Magnoliopsida; order Poales; family Poaceae; genus Hsuehochloa; species Hsuehochloa calcarea. Next base: position 73,271,901 of record CM070594.1, on the reverse strand, counting down.
GCTCCTGTGGGACCTAACAACCACCCAAACCCCCTCTTGCGCCATGCAACTTACGCCTAGGGTCCCGCAAGTCACATACCCCAACCCGTAGACTCGTGGGCTCACGACGAAGGGGAGTCCCCCAATGGTGCAGCGCGTACCAGTGGACACCAATTAGTTAGCCAGGTCGACACCATTATAGACTTATGGTTGTACTATTTTGCAATAGGGGGTCGTCACAGGATTAAGTCCTTAAGATTATCTAGACGGTTCATACCACATACCAACCATTCTCGTGCTCGACAGCACCCACCATCCTTCCATCCGCCCAGATAGGGTATTACCAAGTTTTTAGGGTTTTGGAGAAGTATAAAATAAATTACCCAACCAGTCCAGTCATTCTCCCCAATGACTGCCCAAAATAATTGTTATGATTTAAAGAATGATGATTTGGGGTAGTGATACTCCGGTACTTAAACAAGACTAGCATGTCATTTAAGTACGACCTATAACTAGTAGGTTACCATATAATTACTAGGGTGATAAGGATTTTGGGGAGTTCAATTTTCAAGGAAATGATATAATAGTTATTTAATCATCAAATAGGCATGTAACTACCTTAGGGTGTTTGACATACATTTGCATAGGAAATTAAAGCATGCAATTTGATAATTTAAAAGAACATAATTTGCTTAGAATGTAGGATCAACATGATCAAAGTGTTGACTTGCTTGGGCTATTTTACCGCGGCCTTGATCTTACTCAAAGCCTGCTTGAACAGGGGTTCGAAATCTTGGTCGGCGTCTTTGCTTGAATCTTGGTTCTACTCGAGTCATTGATTCTTCTGGACTTCGATTTCTAATTACGCAATAACGATCGAAAAACTAAATAAATCCAAAGAACTCAAAAGACCAATAAAACACAAGATCCTCAGAAAGATTGCGGAGGACGAGCTTGAGAGAAGGGTTTGGGCGACACGGGAATGTTTGACAGAGTCAAACGACTCGTTGAGCGAAAGGAGGAGTGGCAGAGAAATTCTGCAGAGAGGGAGGATACAAAGGAGGGTGAGGTCGAAGGGGCTTTTGCAGGGAGACTCTACTGCGGATTTTGGAAGACTACAAGATTATACCTCTACATGTGAAAAACAAATTAACCACAAGCTCTACACCAAACCTAGATACAAGAGCAACACATAAACTCGAATGACAGATTAACACACATTCAAAAGCCAGATTACAAATCATTGCCAAACAATACGGATTGGTGAAGCAATTATTACAGACAAATTAATACTACCAGCTTACTCAATCACTGATATGCAGAACTTAGCTTATTCAAAATGTTCGCACTCAAAATACAATTACCTTCAACAATCATTGACCTACTGATGAAGCGCTAACCAACAGCTATCAATTGATTAATAAAACAATTAGATATTACTGCTACTGCTAACTGAAGATCATTGCTAAACAATTTATTGATCTGGAGAGCCATAAGCTATAGACACACACAACGATCAATATATGGCCAATAATATCCACTGCCACCAAAGCTTACTGCTACAACAAAATACAAACTTTCAATTGCCAGACCAAACAACTATTGTCCTAAAGCACCAATTCACAATAAACAGATTACTAAACAGGGTTTCAAAAGACAGATCAAAATTCTCAATTGTCAGAGCAATTAGTAACAGAGATTAAAAATGCCAGCTACTCTATCTACTGACAACCAATTGCTGATACAGATGAGCAAGAATCACAGACAATATTCAATAACTGGGGAAGCAAATACAGACACAACAACAATCAATACTACCATCAATACTGATATTCAAATTACTGTCAAACATTGCCATTGAGATTTCAAAATGCCAGATCAACTAAACTTCGCTGCTAATGCTGTAGAGGGTCTCACTATCAGGGAGACAGTGAGAGAGGGAGAGAGAGCACAGAGAGCAGAGGGAGCAGGGGGAAGGAGGCTCGGCCGATGGCTACCGACAGCGAGCGGCGACCGGGGAGGCACTGGGAACAACCAAAATGGACAACTGGCCAGGAGAGGAGGCTGAGGGAGGTGGCATTGGGGCCAGAGCGGAGCTGGGTAGGAGACAATAGCGGTCGGGGCGATCGGGTGTGGCGGCCACACAAGGGCGACAGCGGCCAAAGAGAGGGGAGGATCAGGGGAAAGCGCAGGAGCACTAGGGTAAGGAGGGGAGGCTCACCATGGGGTCTGTGGAGGCGGAGGGGCTCTGGAGATGGCCGACGACCGAGCTGCGGCCGGCTGCTGGAGTGGCACGGGACGCTGAGAGGCGCCCACCCGAGTGTTCGGCCTGTGGAGTGCGAGGAGAGGATGGGGATGGCGGGGCTCCAATCGGCAAGAACTGGGAGAAGAAATCGAATCAGGAGGAGTTCTTTGGGGGACTTACCCGGGGGAGGAGGGGAGGAGTGGGGTGGGGTGCACGAGAGGAGGCTGGGCTATTTATGGCTAGGGAGGAGCTGACAGAGGCGATGACGTCGGTGGCGATATGGGCGACGGCGTGGGCGAACATGGCGGCGAGGACGACAGGACACAGGCGTTGACGGGGCCGGTGAAGGACCGGCGAGGCGCCGACCGTGGCTCATTGCACGGCTCGGACGGTCGGAGGACTACCGATGTCACGGAGGTATGGGCGGCAACGTGCTGGTGGGGACGGGGAGTGGGGACGGCGCGGCAGGTGGAGGTGGGGGCGAGCGTAGGGGAGTAGGTGGAGGTGGGGGCGGGCGCTGAATGAGTCAGTGGGGGCGGCGCGGAGGGGAAGATGGAGTTGGGCCGAGCGAGGGAAGGCCGAGGGGGTGGGGAGAGGCGAAGCCGGGCCGGGCGACAGAGAGGATAGAGGGGAGAAGAAGGGCCATGAGAGAAGATGCACCGAGGGGGAGATCGGGAGAAGGAGGGGAGACGAAGGAGATGTGGCCGAGAGAGAGATGGGGGAGGAGGCGAACGGACGGCGCAGCCGAGGAAGGAGAGGGGTGCGAGTGAGTCGGGCCGAGCGAGAAAAAGGGAGGAGGAGGGGGCGCTGCGGGCCGGGAGGAGGTGGGCCAGAGGGATGGGCAGGTCGGGGAAATGAGCGGGCCGGGCTGGCGGGAGAAAAGAAGAAGGTGGGTCAGCCGGGAAATTTGGCCCAGGAAGAAGGGGGAAAGAATAAAAATAGGAGATAACTTAAGTGGACCAAAAAAAATTGGGTTAGCCCAAAAGAATATGGCTAGGCCCAAGCAAAACAAGGAGAGGCAGATTTTGGGAGAGGGGTCCAGAATTTGAAAAGATTGAATTGAATTTGGAATTTTGAATGGAGGTTTGAAACACAAACCCGAGCTTAAAGGAAGCTTGGAGTTTCTGAAAATTTCAGCGGCAAATGAAAATTGAACAAAAATCAAAAACCGAGTGGAGACACTATTTACCGTCCGAAAACAGGATGTCACAGAAGAGAGAAGCAGTTTCACGATGGCATATTAGAGATCCGGTCAACTTTCAGTGGCAAATAAAGAATTATATAAAACATCAGGTAGTTCCCTTGGGCAGAGCAGCAACTCACCGGTGCTCCTCCGGAACTGATTTTTTTTTTTTTGGAACGATTCCTACAGAAATTGATATGTTTCCGAAATTCATGTGTTCCAAAAGTCCTGAAGGGTCCTGAAGGTCTTTTGTGCACCTGTTGTTTTTCTCAATTAAGTTGCAAATTGAGCTACACAAGAATTTCCTGCCCCTTTCACATTAGAACCCTAAGGAGACCAGATATAGATAAGAAGACCATTTCGTTTGACCTAAACCCAAGAGGCCTCGTTTCCAAGGCCATGTTGCCAAGATCCTCCTTGCACTGCATGCCATCTCACAAGTCACATTCCTCACACACGCAGAAGGCAGAACACAATACACACACAAGCACACAGAAACGCAAACAGAGGCAATGTACAAGGCACATGAGCATATATGTTAAACTTGGCTTCTTGCATGCCTCTAGCTCTGGGCAAGACTACTACTAATGGTAAGTATGGTATACATAACAGCAGCAGTGCTACTGGTACTTTTCTTAGGCACTAAACAGCTGGGTCTTTTCAAGTCTTAAGTCATTAGGGGGTTGCTGCTTCTTTTCTTGATCTCTCCTCCGGAGTTAGCTCTCTCACGTCATGGCACCGGTGAGGGGGGCCAAGCGGAGGAAGCGGCAGCCCGAGAAGGCCTTGCCGGCGGGAGCGCCGGCGATGCCGCCGGTGGTCGCCGGCGATTGGTGGGACGCCTTCTCCCGCAGGCTTGCAGCAGGTATATATATCCATCCTCCTCCTCCTCCTCTCTCTCTCTCTCTCTCTCCCTGTTTCGACCACTGTGCTCCTCGTCCTTAGCCATGCCCGTTTCTTGTTTCTTGGCTCGCTGTAACCTCGCGGCCGAGCCTGTAACCTTCGCTGGCTCCCGGTAATGCGCGCTAATCCCTCGCGTCTAGGATTGTTCGTGGACGGATTCCTCGGTGTTAGATCAGGGAGAGCCGCCGTTGAATTTGTACTGTTCGTGTGTGCGCGGCGTGCGATGCGTCGCTTAATCTGCTCCCGCACTGCTCCTTAATCCGGGTGGTTAGTGTAATGAATCTGCTCTTTCGGTGCGCTTATGGCAGGTCGTGGGCTTTAGGCTCGTACGGTGTACAGAGGCATGAGTCATCTCGGGCGGGGTGTTCTAGATTGAGACCATGGGTGTTGCTTTGAGGATGTTGGGGAGCACAATTAGTTTTGCCATTTGCGGTTTTGTTGTCTCGTCGTCTGCATTCCAGATCTATCAAGCCTGGGTGCAATGGTGTTTTGGGTGTGATAATTTTACAGGTGGTGCTGATTGTGCCCATTATGTCAACCTAATCCAGAATCGGTTGCTTGATTGTTGATGTCCCGATGTCGCGAGGACTATCTTCTTTTCTTTTATGAAGCATATGAAGTAACTTCTTTTCATCAAGAGAAAAACTAAATTTCCTGAAGAATCATTTGTTCTACTTCTTTAGACCGGTGATCGGATTGCTTTTCATGTTTAGTCAGTAATTGTTAGATGTTAATTGTAGCATCTTTGTAAGCGGAAAATTGGTCTATCTGTTCACAGATAGTTCCCCCAATTCCGCAGTAGATTTTTATTTCGGCACGAATGTGATGAATTATTAGCTAATCAATATTAATGATTTTGATATTGTTGCTATATTTTGGGTAACAATTATTTGACTGCTAATTTGGTAGACGATTATTATGGTCATACAAATCATTACATGGGTTGAGTGATGTGGTACTAGTTCAACGAGCTTAAAGAATTTCCTGGAGGAATTCTTGAAGCTTCTTGCACTTGATACTTAAAAAAACTGTTTGAATCTGGAATTGCTTTACTCAAAAAAGGTTATGATACATTAATACTACATGATTGCGACTGGCCTCTGCAGACCCTTTCTCAGAGAAGTTAGCTGTATATTCAATGTGATAGTCTGATAGATCATGCCAGGAACATTTAGATTCATTAGGCTGTGTCCATATGGTGTGTGAGTATGAATCGCAGATGTCACTGGGTGCAGTTGCCTAAAAGTTATACTGAACAAATAGCATAGATGAATATTGTCGTAGCAAAAAGACTAGACAATTGGTACAAGGTACCTTTTTTATCTTGAGAGAGGACCGAAGGGAGAGGAGCCAAAACCAGAGTATGTATGAGTGTGTTGCTCATGTGCCCAAATGGGGATTTCCTCCCCCTTTGCCCATGCCCTTGGGGCTCTATTTATAGGAGGGTAAGAAGGGACACTTACCTTCTTGCCCTCACAATGTTGAGAGAGAGAGAGAGGGTATTTAGGTACATTACTGGGAAAACACTAGATAGACCTAGTCTATATATGTACAGTATCCCAGACAGCACACCGGTACTCCTAACGACCCTAGGGTGCGGGGCACCCCTTGGTGCCTTGCTACGACAATTATAGTCATTTAGTATGCTATCGTACTCTCTTTTGGTACCTTCTCTTACAAGTTCATAGATAATGGCTTTTAGAATTCCTCAAGGTCTGGGTGATGTTTTGTCTAAAATTGCCCTGATTGTTGAAAATAGGTTTAATTTCTGAGAACGGTATCGACAGTTATGCATATCAACTCCCTTTATGAACTTTGACATTCTTAGAATCTTCAAATATTTGCTAATAAGATATGCTTACTTGAGTTACCTGTTTGAACTCTGGTATAAACCTGAGCAAGTGAGCATCAACTGCGATTTAACCAGATAGATACATGAATGTTAAAACATGGCATCATTTTAGCTATCAATTTAACTAATTATTTTATCGTAAACTTTGAACCAAGTATCTTCTACAGTTACTCGTGCAATTCATTTCTGTTGTCCTGCAAAAACAGCTTAACCTTTTCTCATAACGATTGCCCAGTACATTCTGAATTTTACTAGTTTGCACCATGAATGCTAATACACTAGACTTAAAACTGGTTTATCAGTTGGTGGAATTTTTTGCATTTTCGGGTATTACCGATTTGCTGCTTTATACGGAAGACTTGCTGACCATCTTCTATAATATTTTATCCCCTCTCCCTTGTAGGTTTTAACTCACTGTAAGGCTTATGCGCCTTCTTTTGCCCAAAAGCATGGGGAAAATGAATGGAATCCTTTGGGTTTTAACATGTCTACATTTCCATTTCATGTACAAAATAATTTGTGATACATTCAAGTAATGACCCTGTATCTATGATCTAATCTGATGCTTCCACAGGGCAATTTTCCAAAGACTGCCAGAACTTTGAGTCTGTGTTCAAGATGTCAAGGGAGACCTTCAACTACCTTTGCTCTCTGATTAGAGAGGATTTCACAAGAAAGACACAAAGTTTCAGAAATTTCAGGTTTGGAGACAAGGTGATTCTAGGCGTGGAGGATCAAGTAGCTGTTGCTCTGTTAAGACTGACCACTGGTGAGTCACTTTTGAGCATAGGGAACCGCTTTGGGATGAACCACTCAGCCATCTCAAACATCACTTGGAAGTTTATCGAGGCCTTGGAGGAGCGCGGCGTCAATCATCTGAAGTGGCCTGGCCCTGAGGAGATGGCAACCATCAAAGCAAGGTTTGAAAAGATCCAGGGTCTCCCCAACTGCTGCGGTGCCATCGACACAATGCACATCCTCATGTGCTCTTCAGCTCAGCCTAACAGCAATGTCTGGCTTGACGGTGAGAACAGGAACAGCATGGTCCTGCAGGCCATTGTTGACCCCAACATGCGGTTCAGAGACGTTGTCAGTGGCTGGCCCGGGAGCTTGAATGACTCGTGTATCCTGCGCACCTCAGGCTTCTACAGGCTCTGCGAGAAAGGCGCAAGGCTGGACGGGCAAATGAAGCTTCCTGGAGAGTCAGCAGAGTCAGTAGTCAGAGAATACATTGTTGGGGATGCAAGCTACCCTCTCCTTCCCTGGCTGATGACTCCATACCAAGATCTTGATCTATCTCCGGCAAAAGCGGAATTTAACAAGCGGCACACCACGACGAGAATAGTGGTGCAGGGTGCTCTGGCCAAGCTGAAGGAAAGGTGGCAGGTTCTCAAGGGGGAGCTGTGGAGGCCCGACAAGCACCGGTTGCCGAGGATCATCTACGTCTGCTGCCTGCTCACCAACATCATGATCGACCTCGAGGATGTGGCGAGGGACGGGACGCCGGCGTCGCAGAATCATGACGACGGCTACATGCGGCAGTTAAACGATGTGGCCGACGAAGGTGCGGTCACGCAGAGAGACCTGCTGTGCCAGTATGTCAGCAGGCTGGACAGCAAACTTCCGGAGTGATACTTTCAGTTCTTCAGATGATTCCGGCCCTTCTGCTGCTTACCGTGTAACTTCTTGTCTTGTTGGACGAAGGAATCCAAAAACATAAGGAAAAAAAACATGTATTAGGGTGGCATGAATAATTGATTCCTTCGGAAGTCTAAAACTCGTGAATTGTTCAATTAAGATGTTTGGATGCTCCACAGGGGAAAAGCACAGGATTTTGGAGAAGTCGACAAGAAGGAAATTTCCATGACGTCTACCCGCATGTTAGATTTCTTTGAAATTTCCTATGGATTGAGCTATTTTCATAGGAATTATAGGAGCTCATTCATATAGGAAAATTTCCTATAGGATTCGATTCTTATAAAATTCCTCCGAAAAAACTATTACAAAAAATTGTAGCAGCATGTGCTGTCACTCAATTGTTATACAACGAACAGAGGTGAAATAACAAGATCAACAACCGCACATATCAAAATCTTTTTTAAAAAATTGATCACCAGTTGGGCTGCACATACATCCGTGCGACAAAATGTCGACGGCCACAGCAATAGATCAAACTTGTTTTTTTCCCTCGCAAACTAGAGTTCTGAGCTACTGAAGATACTAACTCATCGTTAACCTGAAGGATGCCAACCCACTATTTGAGTAGAGACCTCGCGAAGTGCTCTCTTGCTGTTGCTAGAGCGCCTATCGTCTGCAAGTCGAGAAAATAGGTCACCTCGAACTGGATAAGTTTCAGTTGAAATTAATATCCACAGCTGTGAGCCTGTGACATACCTGCTCAGCTAATGATCCAGCTCCCTCCAATCCATGACCTGACACCTTCTCCGCTATCACATTCGCATCTGTTTCCAGAACAATCCTGCAGTCATTTGCGAATAATCAAGTATATTCAACCAATTATTTACAAGACCATAATTCATCAAATAATTAAAAGCATTCATCAAATAATTAAAAGCCTGACCACAGACAATCTGTATTAGAGCTCTACATGTGCAAATATGAACTAGAGGCTGTTTTGTCCATGTCCTCAACAGCGCAAGACATACCTCAAGTTTACCTTGTGGTGTGAACTGTGGGCATACCCGACAATCAACTATTTTTTCTTAAGATACACGTAAGTTACCAAACAGCATTGAATGAGGGCGCAAATCGAGTGAGGTAGTTTCTTGACAACTTTAAAAATGATCCTGAACCCTCAAATTAAGCATCACAAAGACACAAACCCCAGCCCCTGGCCTATTTATTGCTTTTGATATCAACTCTACATGTGTGATAATTGTGAAAGTAATAGTGCTAGTTGAATTCCTTTGTCATGATGCTAAAAGCTAGAAAAGGGTCGTTGCATGTGCACGTTCCATTCCAGAACAAAAGGAGCCAAAATAGTAAAATAAAAATGAAAGCTTAGCACGTGCAAGTACTGTAATTACCCTCCATCAACAACTTCGTCAAGGCATAAAAAGATAAGATCCAGTTTTGCAAGTGCAATCCCTTTGTTTACATTGTCTCTGCAACGGGAGAAAAATACTCGCTTTGATTAGTAAAGCCAGAGAAAACAGCTTAGCAGCATGGAATGGAACAAACCACAATAAGAGACAGGGTGTACTAAAAAAAAGGAATTAGCAAAACCTGACAACAAGACCAACAGCATCGAAAAACCCCTGAAGAACTGACGCTAAAATGAGCTCATTCTCCTCATCTCCTCCGGTTACAAAAAAATGTAGATCTTGGATGGACTTGTACACAACGATGTAACCGTCAAACATTACTACCTCAGCTGCAAAATGGGAAACAGAAAAAAATAACCAATTTGATGAATATAGCTGGATGACTGGAACAAAACAAGCTTGCATAGTAGCATGTAAATTACTTTGTTTTCGTGTGCAGAATAATAGGAGTTTCTGAAGTTACCAAAAATAAATGTTTAACCGAGAAAAATAACACATTGAAAATGGCACCGACCACCGAGCATCACTTGAAAACTGTGTGTTCGTGGATAAATACAATCTTTCACCACAATTTCAAATCCTTTAGTGAATTTTAAGAAAAAATGACAGAATTCATGAGCTGTAAAAAATGGTTATCTTGCTGTTCAGATGCTATAATACTAATAGAGCCTAATATTCTGCTGTAAGATCAGAGGTAAACTCAAACATGAAGGGTTACATCCAAAGAAACTGGCAAGACAAGAATACGAGACAATTGCAAATACATGGACCACAGATAAACATACTGCTGAATGCTGATCAAAAGAACCGGTAAACAAAAAGATGACCGATTGGCATCCTTGTCCAAAGCAGCCAGGCAGCAAGGATTAATAGAGATGAGCCAAACAACGGCATGATGCTCCAACAATAAGATATGCCTCAAGAATACACAGCAGGAACTTGACAAACTGTAACCAATAACAGTGCAAAACAGCTAGGCCCATTCTGTTCGTTGTGAGCTGCTAATCAGCGTTCTCAGGAAGAATGTGGTCATCCCACGCACTACATAACTTAGGCAAACATTAATTTGCTTTGGTTCTTACAACGCACAAATCGAATAAAAGTATTCTTTGTTCATTGTTTGATGGCAAATCACCTTCTGTTCCAGCATCCGTTTTCTGGGTTTTCGCGAAGAGCGACTTCTCGAAAGCTAGCTTGGAGGACAGGAGGGCCACTCATCGCTGTAGTACTTCAAGGCCACACGCTTCCCTCGGAGTCCAGGACTAGAATGTTCTTCACCGAAGGGCAGGACTCCTGCACGAGCAGCGAACAAAGCAAACACTTCAGAGCAATTACTTCTAGCAGGCAAAATTCAGGAAATAACAACTTACATAACGGGTAATTACGCTGATATATAGAGAAACATTGCACTAAAAAAACTGGATTTTTACCTGTTCTTGGTCATAAACCCTAACAAAACCGAAGAAACAGGGATGCGTACGGTCAAATTTTCCGAGAGAAGGGAGTGGAGGATGGGATTACCATCTCCGGAAGGCGGATTTCCGAGCGTGGGGAAAGAGATGGGTGTTGGCCTGATGAATTTGTGTCGCCGATTGCTGCGCGAGCGAGCAAGAGAAGGGAGGGCGACGGCGACGGCGACGGCGACGGCGACGGAGACGGAGAAGGACGAGGACAGTAAACTGGTTTTGTTTTTCTTTCGGGTAAAGACCCGATAGTCGTAATATCTGGATCCGGCCCATATTTTGGCCCAGCGTTATTACGCTACCATGAGCTGCAGTTCAGTTTCCCATTAGTGTCGACCTTTCTCCCTAAAAATATCTTGTTGCTTGCAATCAATCAAAAACATGTGTTGCAACAGATAAAAATTTCGGATGCAACATAAAAAAATGTCAGATGAAACAAATTGGGAGCTCAAATTAAGAGAGGTGGGCTACATCAACTTGTCGGAGGGTAATGCTCACAGAAGATGGTCGCTGGATCATGTAGTAGCGGCACGCACGAGGGCACGAGGACGATGTGGCTCAGCCGTGCAACGTCGGTCGAGTCGCGATTCACATCACACACACAGAGTAGCTATTGTTCCCCACTTGAGCACACAGCCGATCCGCCACCCCGACTCCTCTAGCCAACGCCTGCTCGCCATGATGACTCCTCCTTGCCTCGCCCAGCCGAGAGAGGTGGTGGGGAAGGAGGGAGGAGAGAAGAGCGTGACTTTGGTGGTGAGCTCCACCACCGGAAGGGAGGAGGCGAAGGGATTGGGTAGACGAGAAAGGATGGACGGTAGGAAAACATGTAGAGGTCCTAGAGGAGTAGCGGTGGTTGGCTCGAGAAAAGCATCCGACAGAGAGGGAGTGAGTTTGGGAACAAACGTCTTATGCATCTCGATGCTAGCATTATCCTTTTTTGTTGCCAATATTGTTCAATACCATCGGAGATATTATCGAGTTAGAGAATATCATCTAATGTATCACTGACATGTAGACCTACAGGCCCAACGGTCAATTTATACCTCTTTGCGGATCCATGGAGCTAATTATCTATTTTTTTAGTTGTTAAGGGTCAACAAATGAGATGTCGACACTGTAGTCACATCTACACTCGGATAATTAGGCGTGTACCTAGTCGTAAGTTCGATTCCAAATCCCTTCTATATTCTAATGTGTGCCAAATGAGGGTTTTTTTATGTTTGTGTAAGGGACGTGGTCGTGGTTTCATAATTGTTGTGTTAAAAGGTTATGGTAGAAGAGAGCTATCCACGCTTGACTAACTTGAAGCTAATTTTTTAAAGACGCGGACCAAGACGAAATTCTCAAAAGCAAGATGCTGGTTTTCTTCTTTCTTTCACTTGGGAAGGTTTCTCAGCAACAACTTGAGAAAAGATTACGAAGGTTAAACTCGACTGCTCAAGAAAGTAGACCGAAATAAATCCAAAGAAGCTTACAACTGAGTGCAGCACTCACTACTACAGGTCCTTCCCGTGTGTTGACTTCCTTCCCAGTGGGTAGCTAAGTCAGTACTACTACTAATCAGCAGTAATCACCTCAAAAGCGCCACAGGATCTTCTGATTTTGATGTCCTTATGAGACGCGTGATTACACACAGACACATCACAACTGGGTAAAACTCTTGACTTGTGCACATCCTAATCTGAAACAAAAAGGGATTCGAAGATATATATGCATCTTCGTATTGCGCCTAGAAATGGATACCAGGGCGAAAAAGAGAAGAAAATGTCGACTTGGTTTTCCTCCTGTTATGTCCTGGCTAGAAAAGAAGCAACTTTTTGTCACCATGTGCTTTTAGCTTTTTTTTTATCTATTTCGACATTTTTGGTTTGATTGCGTCTATAAAGAGGAGGGGAATTTCATGAGTTGTTCCTTTGCCTTTTGCTTTGGTTGGGTTCGCCCCCACATTTTGGTTCTAAATGTGCCATCTTTGTTAGCCCTTTGCCCATAAAATCAGGAACTGTGGCTTTTGAGATTAGCTCACACGCGAGTATGGCGTCCGGTGCGCAGTCCTTGTGCTGTAGGTTAACATCTTGATAATGAGCTCTACACCAGTGCATTTCTTGAATTTTAATTGAGCTACTTCCTCAGTTGAAAAAACTTGAAGGCAATACTTTAATAAGCATCTGAACGGAATTTGCAGTTGCTCAAACAGTATGCCTTTCGGGGCAGTAATTTCCTTAAACAGCAGTCGCCCATACAGATATTCTCTTCTTGTTTCTTCGATCTTATTGTTCTCTAATCCTTAAGCAGGCAAGATACCATAAAAGAAGAAAGAAAGTGACTCAAGACAAACACATTTTCTACACCTATGGTGATAGCGTCTGGAGTAATTGACAGGAAGCACCTGTCGCCATTTGCCCCACCGTCAGACTCGTCGTCTTCATTCTTCTCTGAGGATCTTGTCCCTACATAGGTTAGCCCAAAAAAAAAAGCCTGGCTTTCATTTCTTTTGATAATGCAAAATGGTAGCACCACATGATTTCCCTCCTATGATGATTTCCTTTCCATGCTTTAATGCAGAGGCAGGTTGGATTTTGGAAATCAGAGTCGATGGTCGATCAGAAAGGTGTGGATCGATCATGCTTGCTTTGAAAATTTGTTATTATTATTTCTTGGTTGTTGCTTCTTGCATGATGGAAATTGTTCGGTTAGGTGTTACATTCTTAGTTCATGCTACATCCTTAATAAAATGTTTCGTTTTTTTCCCCTTTATACTCACTGTTGGTAGTTAGTGGAGTCATTCACGCTTCAATAAAATTTCCTAAAAAGATCCATAGAGCTGCCCAAAACGCAATGAGAGCACTCCATAGCAAGCCTCTGGGGTTGATGAACCTTGATGTACAATTTACCATTCCTAAGGTAAACATATTGTCAGTTATGTTTAAGTAGACATATTCTCTAATCTCATTTTTCTGCTTTTTCATGTTACATGTTGGTTTTGCAATGAAGTTCTCTCGATTTAACTTGCCACAAAATCTTGTTAGAACCGTCATATGTGTCCCTAATTTAATCTGTAAAATTAGTTTGTTAGTATGCACTAATATTTTCTATACTATGTACTGAAAGTTAGCATGAGCATTGCACACTTATCACGTGATAAAACTTCTGCCAAAAGTGACATATCTTATGCATATCCACCGCAAATCATACATCTCTGAGTAACCCCCCCTTCACAATGTACATGACATGACCTTATGTCTTCACCTCTAATTGCCTTAAGAACCATGTTCAGATGAGTAGCTATTTAAGGTCCCCAAACATTCATTAATGTTTCATTATACTCTCAGATCATCTTGCTTCTCACACTCCAAACCAATTTTATCAATGACCATTTAGTCCAACTGAATATATGTCTCTTCGTTTAGTTTGATAGCTACTCAGGTAATACTACTACAACTACAACATATCATTCGCTCAGAGTTGGATTACTCTCTTCAAACATTATCATACTATATTGTCTATTGCAAACTGCGATATGCTTTGTGTTTTACCTCACCATGTTTACACAACCAGCCGTATTTTGCCTGCCACATTTCCATCTTCGCAATTCGTTTACAATTTAAGATTGTTCTTGTCTGTGCGCACGCAACTGTTATGGCACTCTAAAGTTGCCAATTTCGATCCATAGCCAAAACAGAAAACTAAAACTAACAATATAATGAGATGTTTTACATCCACTATGCAGATCGGTAAAAGATAAAACATAACATAAAATACTTTTTTTACGTTTCGAACTCCATGATTGCAAGCTGGGAAACATGGATTACATAAATTTTTAAGATTACCATGATGTACTATGCCTTAACTGTTGCTACCACTGAATTCACAACCCTTTTTTTGCAGGCCACACTGATGATATCGATCTGACCAGTGGTACTGTTTTGTTGTATAGCTTTTGCTTACACGCCGTGACCTGCATGTTGTGGTTCACCTCGACGTCTTGCTGCCTGCTGCTACATCATTTTCGTGCATGCAGAACACGCAATCAACACTTCCTCGGACTGCCCTGACAGTCCTACCATAACACAACGTACTGATATATGTCTTACCGATACATAGAAAGGCACAAATGATGTCCATGTAATAGTTATATATACATAAGTTCACTTTGACATAAATTGCTTAATCGTAGAGACATAGACAGCTCTTATCTTCCAATTAGCTATGTACACAATGGATCATCTTACTAATGTTCTATGATACTACTATCCTTATTACTTCCTTCCATGCTGCTATCATATGAAATAGCGTTGATGGCTCCATGCACCAGATAAACATACTCACAAAAAAAATTGTTGGTGCCAGACAACTTCAATATGTGCAATTCAAAAACAAGTCTATAACGCAAACATGCTTAGATCAATAGCGGGCGTAGCGTGCGCTGCCATCCTAGTTCTACTGAAAATTATAATCATGGAACTAGTAGAGTTCTTACTTGTGCACATCTTAGTCGGAAACAAATGTATACTACTATTCAAGGGCATTTCCATATTCAAGGGCATTTCCATAGCGACAGTTAAGCAAGAAATGTACCTCTTGTCGACTTTTCTGAAATTACTGGACAGTTGGCTGACTGAAGGATGGTTTCTGTTATGAATAGCGTGTGTATTCAATATGAGGTCAATGAGTCAATATATATATAAATACATGTGTGATATATATATATACAAAGAACTCATTATACAATACACATCTAACACCCCCTCAAACTTATGGTGGAGCATCAACACCAATATCTTTGTAAGCTCGCGCTTCACCGGATTTGTAGCAATGTTAATAGCCCATGTACTGTCAGACGAAAGAAGAGTGTGTGTGGAAATAGAAACACCAAAATCCTCAAGTAACCACCGTAGCTAAGTAATCTCCGTAGTCAACAAATCCATAGCTCGCCACTCTGCCTAGCACTCGAACGGGAAACTGCTGTCTGCTTCTTGATCTTCCAAGCAATGAGAGAACCATCAAGAAAAACACAATAGGTAGAAAGAGACCGGTGATCAGAGTGGTCACTAGCCCAAGTAGCATCAGAATATGCCTGGAGGTATAAAGAGCTGGAATAAGGGAAAACAGACGACGAGTGATGGTTCCACGAAGATATCGTAGAACACGAAAAAGATGACTATAATAGAGCTGAGTGGGAGCAGAAACAAACTGACTCAAGATATGCATAGGGTACAAAATGTCAGGACGAGTGACACCCAGATAAACAAGACTCCCAACAAGGTGACGATAGCAAGTAGGATCAGTAAGAGACTGACCTTCAATGGGTCGAAGATGAACATGAAGCTCCATGGGGTTCAATGGTGTCTTGATCTGTAAGAGAAGCACGATTAAGAAGGTCCTGAATATACTTTTCTTGGGACTGATAGAAGCCCTCAGGCGTAGAAATAACCTCAATCCCAAAAAAATAGCGAAGAGGATCCAGATCAAACATAAGAAACTGTTCATTAAGACGCTCCTTGATAAAAGTGATGTACTGAGAATCATCGCTAGTAATGATCACATCATCAACATATAAAAGGAGAAGCGTCCGACCACGAGGTGAAGTATGAATAAAAAGATAAGGATCATGAATACTGGCAGATAAACCAGCTGCAGTAACAACAGAAGAGAAACGATCAAACTAAGCACGAGGAGCTTGCTTGAGGCTTTAAAGAGATCGGCGAAGGCGACAAACCATACCCTCAGGAACAGAATACCCTGGTGGTGGCCGTATATAAACCTCCTCATGCAGCTCACCATTGAGAAAGACATTATTGACATCAAGCTGAGAGATGGACCATACCCGAACAGACGCTACAGCAAGAAGAGTGCGAACAGTGGTCGTGTGAGCCGCAGGAGCAAAAGTCTCATCATAATCACGACCATGCTCCTACTGAAAATCACGTGCCACGAGACAAGCCTTGTAGCGCCCAAGAGAACCATTAGAGCGGTTCTTAACCTTGTAGACCCACTTGCACGTGATATGAGTAACACGTGCAGAAGAGGGACAAGATCCCATGTGTCAGTATGTTCAAAGGCGGCAATCTCCTCTCGCCATCGCATGTCGCCACTCTTGATGAACAACAAGATCACGATAAGAAGTCGGTTCGGCAATAGCCGCTAAACAAAAGTGTGCGGGAGGCGAATAGGTATCGATCACGAAGAGCATATCGAGTAGGAGATGCCGAAGAAGATGGTGCATCAGGAGAATCCTCAACTCGCGGACGACGAGTGTAGTAGAGAGGATAAGAAGGAACAAGGCCAGAAGTAGCCTCTCGAGAGGATGGCAGGAGCGAAGGAGACGGCAGAGGAGGCACCGGAGAAGTCAAAGGCTGTGATGGAGGTGTAGTGACTATGGGAGTAGCAGAAAAAGTCAGAAAATAAAGATGTCCGATAAGAGATGCTGGAGTGGTGGAAGGAGAAGGACGAGAGTAGAAAAGACAAGACTCGTCAAAAGTGGCGTCCCGAGAAACCCGCATCAGTCGGCCAATAGGATCCCAATGACGATATCCCTTATGCTCAGCGCTATAGCCCATATGAAAGCGTTTCTTTGACCCAGTTGCATTGCATGAATAATGAACTCTGCTTCTTTGACCCAGTTGTACCGCAGGGGTGGGGGCGGCGGAGGTGGAGACTTCAGCGACGGTGACGGCGGAGGCCGACTCTGCTCGGTGGACCGAGTGGTGAGGCGCAACGTCCGGGCGTCGGTGTTGGCTCGGTGGACCGGGTGGCGAGGCTACACGATGCAGTAGTTCCCGGTGGCGATGGGGCGGAGCGTCTCCGGCGACAGGCGAGGAAGACGATGCCGGGCGACGCCGAGGAAGACGACACCGAGCACGTGATGGCGCAGACTTCGGCAACGGCGGCGACTCCGGAGTTGCGGCTCCTCGAGCGGGGCGAATAGGCACCAATCGGGGCGACGACAAGCGCAGAGGACACAGGGTGGGTGACGGCAGCGGCGGCGGCGACGTCCGGCGGTGGCGGCTGCAACAGGTGAAACCCTAACCCTAACCCTAACATTGCTCTGATACCATGTTATGAATAGCGCTTGTATTCAATTTGAGACCAATGAGTCAATATATATACAAGTACATGTGTGGTATATATACAAAGAACCCCTTGTACAATACACATCTAACAGTTTCAAGGAAAGGTCAACGGCTAAAAGTGTATTCTGCTTCAACAATGTAAACTCTGGGTTAATTAGAACCGAACGATAGCAGCAAATTGAAATTATGTCTCAACATCGAGGGGAATGAATGGTTCCCTCCTGAAAGAAAATGTCGGAAAGAATCTTCAGTTTCAGTCATAGAAAATTGGTTCAGGAAAGGATCGGAGAAGCATCGCTCTCCGATTAAAAAAAAACACTGCGGCCTTAACATAACCGAAACTGCAGCGGCAACGGGTTTCATGCCATCCACGATGCCAAAACCTGATCAACCTATTGTCTTTGCACAGATTGTTCTACTGCTTTATCTGTTGACTAGATACCACCACGCCTAGATTGGCATCAAGCGTTCGTTCTTGACCATTAACTTAACAGCAACGTGAAGCAAAGTGCAATGTATCGATATCGATCCAAGACATCAAACTAAACTCTCTGAGCTAAGATTGCCATGTCACGCCTGATGTAATCCCCACGCATAAATCTTCGTTTGACAATTAATTTCCAGGCTGTGATAGGGACACATTCCCTCATCCGATTTGACCCAGTGAGTAGCTAGCTAGCTAGCAAAGCAAGACAAGCAGTAGCAAAGGAACAAAGTATATCTACCAGGGATGGAGACTGGAGGGATTAGAACTCTTTATACAGTTCTTAATTTTATCATGTAGAATAGTAAAATATTTCTATTTAGCACCACTTGATACTTACTTAGCACCGCAAATGTAAAAGGCAAGGAGCCCAGAAATCTAGAACTACGTATTCCATTTTGCAGTCTAGTTGAGCTATTGACCCATATGAAAGCGCTTCTTTGACCCAGTTGCACCGCATGAATAATGAACTCTGCTTCTTTGACCCAGTTGCACTGAATGAATAGTTAACTCCTTATCAATTCCGAACTCCAAATCATATGGCACGTACATTACATCTGCGCTCTTGACTTCCATGCATGTACGGATAAGTTCGTGTTCTAGTGGATCACCGTTTGGGACCGGTCACCATTTGTCTTTTTTTGCGATTACGAAGAAGATGTACATATGTACACCACAACGGATGTCAACTATACGTGCACGCGTGCGAATGCGTCTTCTAAGCACGTGTCTAGAAATATGGAAGTTGAGGTTAAATATGTGACCTCACAAAGTTACTACTGACTATTGAGGCACACTCATGTATGCAGTGTGGAAAGGTGGGCATCATGATTTAAAATCTGATGGGTAGAGTCGTACACCTATAACTTCACTATTTCACTAAAAGGATGGTTGCCCCTTGAAATGCATTCTCGCTATTCTTGCTTCTGAGAGCGGGGAAGGCACGCTAAGTTCGCCAAACAATTTTTTTCAACAACTATTAGCAGTACATCATGATGCTGGATTGCTGATGGTGAATTGGTATGCATGGAGTCGCATGTTTCAGAGCAAATTTGTACTTGGATGGCCTAATTTTCTTAGAAATTTTTTAGCTGACATTTTTCCATCAGCTACAAGCTAGCAATGCAATCAAGCAACTAGAAGAAGAAAAGGCACACCTGAGCCACTAAGCATTGCAGAAGTCGCCGATTAAATATACCCCGTTGACTTTTGCACTCAACTGATCGTGCAGGCCTAGTAGTTAGTGATACAACTTATGCAAGCATGACCTACTTTTAGAGTCGCACTAATTATAAACTTCAAAGAGCACGTTGGGTGAATCGTGCCGGATTGTTGCGTTGCTGAGTTAGTGCAGTCCAAGTTCGAGATATGGTTTTGATTAGAGTATACATGGTACTGACTAGTCACTACTCTCGATGTTTCAGTTGAAAAATGAAAGATTATGCAGGAACGGTTGGTGTAACTAAGACTCAAGCATGCATGAGTCATGCATCACGCTAGCTAGGAGTCGTTCTCTATACGTACAAAATTTAGCTTTTGAGTTCCGACTCAAAACATGCTTGTGTTGACCGATCGCGCGAGTTGATTGTCGAATTCGGATTTTCTAATTCCAACTCTTTTGTAAAAGTACTATGTTATTCGCTAGATCAGTAGATAGCACTCACAGGCACATTACTGAATCAATTTATACATAGCGTAAAACTATACCACTCATTAATTTAACACATCAGAGTTTACATAGACCGCTTCAGATCAAGTTTTACAATAAGTGCCTAACAAGCCAAATAATTACATCACAAAAATAGTGAAAGCGACAACGGAAGCAAAAAAGGTGAGGGCACGTGTACATCCGATATTACCCGAAAACTCAGATAATATAGGATGCACATAAGTACCGACGGAGTCGGCTAGACTGAGGGGGGGACTAGAACGACTAAAGACTAAACTACGCTTCAAAAACTCCTGGATCTTCAGACGTCTGGTTCCTCGTAGTAGTCGAAAGCTTCAGGATTTCCTGCTTCTGAGGGTTTGGGAAAAGAGAGAGAATGAGTATAACTTCCGTGCTCGCGAGTCAACACACAAGATGCAATAGTATACATGCATAGCTTAACAAGGAATGGCTCGGGTTCTCTTTTTTTTTTGCTAAAGCAACATTTTTCAATTGTCATAATTACAAATTCCTAAGACTTAGCATTTTAAATAAATTATATTTTATTAAAGAGAGTAAGTGCAATATTAAATAACAGTAAAGGTTCCCTCCATCGAAAACTCTACACATGCATCATTTTATTGGAGCTACCTCCATACATTAACAACACTGGATACGACGATCCAGGGAAAAACCAAACCTCAGGCTAGATGAGCCGACCTGGTTTTCATACTACTCACAAGGTTTTTGAAATAGAACTAACTCTAGTTAAGTTCCCATGTCCGCCTTTGACCGTAGGCACGGCTGTTTAAATAGTTTAAACTCTGCAGAGGTTGTACACTGTACCCACAAGAGATAATATACTCGTTACCCCACATGATTCCATAGTCATGTAGTTGAGAGATCGTCATGGTAACTTTTTAAACTACTTCGCCCCTTCTGTCATCTCACCCATATAGGGTTACGCCCATACGTCGTGCGGGATGTTCCCCTCAGTGACTGGAGTAGTTGAACGCGTAGTCGAACTACCCCTCAGCGACTGGCACCTTCACCTTTCATCGGTGTCCCTTTCAAGCCGGTCGCAACACGCGCTTGCACATTCCCCCTCTCCCACCATGCGAGATGACATTCAGAGTTTGATAATTTTACTAAGCTAAGTTGTACTTTACAGACTTGTCGTTGTACTTGTTTTACATGGGAGGTCATGACAAGATTAAGTCATTAATCCATCCGGACGGTTCATACTACATACCAACCACTCTCGTGCACGACGGCACCCACCACTCTTTCTATCCACTCGGATGTGATACTAGCAAGTTGTTTAGGATTTTGGAGAGGAAAAGTCAATTATCACAACACGCTAGTCATTTACCCACAATGACTGCCCAAAACCACTTTCATGATTAAAAAATGATGATCATGATATTTATTGTTCCGGTACTTAAGCAAGACTAGTATGTCGCTTAAGTACAAACTATACTAGTATTTACCACATAGCTACTGGGGTGACATGGAAATAATGGATTCAATTATCAAAGGATGGATAATAGTTAATTAATCATCAAATGAGTGTTTAACTACCTTAATCTTTAACATACATTTGGTTATAGAATTAAAGAATGCAATTTTGATATTTTACAATAAATATAATTTGCATAAAATATAGGCTCAAAATGATCAAAGTATTGACTCGCCTTGGTCAGATTATTGTGGCTTTGATCTTACTCAGGGCCTTCTCTGCCAGGGGTCTTGAATTTTTGGTCTGCTTCTTTATCCGAATCTTGATTCTACTCGAGTCGTTGCTTTTTCTTGACTCCGACTGCTAATTACGCGATAACAAGCAAGAAAATCAAATAAATCCACATAACTTCAAAAGACCAAATACATTCAAAGCGCTTTAAATAAATTTTACGATGAACGAGCTTAAGATAAAAGATTTAGCGACGCGGGGATGTTTGACAAAGTCAAACGACCAACCAAAGCAAAAGAGGCAATGGCGAAGAAACTCACGGAGAAAACAAGGGAGGATCAAAGTCGAAGTAACTTTCGCAGAGATACTCCGCTTCGGATTTGGAAGATGACAAGATATTGCCAATCGGGTAACGTCACAGCTTGACCCCCTTTTTTTAAAGAAACAAGAGCTTCTTTAATTAATGGGTATTATTTACTGAGGGTTAACCAAAAGAGATATCGAAGCGCATGATTTTAAATGTCGACCACAAAGGGAGTCCAAAAATTACCATAGTTCTCTCTTGCAGTTGCCTGGAAATAGTAGTAATATTAATTATTATTACATACCACCGGTGGTTTAAAAACCAAAGAGAGGGATAAAAGGGCAGATATTGATTGGGCAAGATTAGGATACTGGATATTTTTACTAGGCTTAAAAAGACAATAAAACATTTTATCTTTGATGGCTTTTGATCGGGGATAAAAAGGATGTGCTAAAATAATATTTGGACCAAGGAACAATTGATAGGATTACAAAATTAATATACAAGTTTTCAGAGCAATGTATTGAGATCAACAAGTTAATCCCGAATAGCTTCCAAAATTATTTTTATAAAATTGCAAATTAATACCACAAAGCCTTTTAAACAATAGAGGAAAATTTAATTACATGAACTTTATCAAATACTTGACATGATTGCAGAGATGTCGAAGCGATTCCGAAAGTTATTTGCATAACTTCCATTTCCAGATATTTGCAAAATAAGATCATAATCGATAGTTTTTTTAATTAGCGAAATGAATAATTCAACTAACTCTTGTCAATTGGCAAGTTAACAATTAACAGCGGGTTAACCAAACATCGCAAGCTCTAAACAAAAATCTTGAATTGCCAGTCACTCAATTTTATAACACTACTACTCTACAGCTCCACGGTACAGCACAGCACAGGGGCCCACAATCCAGAGAGAGCAGTAGCAGCCACAGCAGAGGATCCAGGGGAGGCGCACGGGCAGCGGCGGGCGGTGGCTGGAGGGGAGGTGGGGATGGGCAAAACGGGTCACCGGGGAGGGGAGGAAACCGAGGGCGGTGGCGGCGGCACCGGGGCGGCACTAGAGAAGAGGTGGCGGCGGCCGAGGCGGTCGGGCGCAGGGGCCAACGGCGGAGATGGTGGCCGGAGGGAGGGGAGAGGAAGGGGAGGCGCGCACGGGCGACGGGGCTGAAGGGATCGCGACAATGCTACGATAGCACAAATAAAAATTTACCGCGCAACCAAGGAACCACCGCTAGTAATAGATCACGAGATTACCGCTAGACACGCTGACTCGTAGAGGAAGTAGAGTCATTGTAGCGAGTTGATGCAGTCGTATTCGTACTCTCGATGCGTCTCCTCCTTCGAGTGGTCGTACTCGTCGCGCGTCTGCTCCTCCGACTCCGGTGATCGTCACGAGTTGCGGATCGTTCTAGTGCTGATGCTTCGCAACAACACCTCCGAGGTATCCACACGTACGGGGCAGGATCACCAAGCGCTAGAGTGCTAGCACCGGTAGCGTGGTTGAGAAGGCGTGGCTATTAGGGTTTCGGGAGTTCTTTCAAAGATCATCCTCTTGATTCACCCCATGCCACCGCCCCTCTTTATATAGGCATCCATGATGGGTCTCGACCTTGAGGCCCATTAGGAAATTATGGCCTATACGAATTCGGATCACCATCCAAAATAGATCCTAGCCCTTTAAGTGTGAAACCCTACAGGTTCATGTGTAATCGGTTATGATTCGAAAACTTTTTTTCGACCACCAGTCGTTAGCGGTATCAAGCAGCACATAACGATTCCCGAACACACATAGAATATAAGACGAACCTTAATGTAATATGATCTATGACCAGGTCCTCATCACTTACGACCAGTTCGTATCTCTATACGACCAGGTTGTATTTGGTCACGACCAGTTCGTAACTCCTTACGACCAGGTTCTTACCATTATGTGATTACGTTCGACCAGTCTACGACCAGCTCGTATCTTCATACGACTAGTCCGTAACTGATCGAACTAAGCGACCTACTCATGCATTCTCCCTTTGCCTCACGATGTTTGGTTGAACTCCAGGTGAGATGTTGTGTCATCCATGGACTGTTCAATACTTTCTCGATCGAGTGTCGGATAACTTCATGTGGTCGACACTTCGACCACTAGTGGCATGGCCATGCACTTTCTTTATCCGATCACCACGAGGGGCCCAGAGACATCTCTCTTGTTATGTTAGGAGGGGCAAATCCCATCTCGACCAATCACATCCCTCCGCATGTTTCATAGCATACCCGAAATCCACCTTTATAACTACCCAGTTACGAGTAGCGTTTGGCAACCCCTAAGAGTGCCATTACACATGTAGGGAACCATGCTGATCTCAGGTCTAAGGATTATACATCATCATTACTTGAGACCAACTAATAACACATAGATTCATAACAATCTCAATAGTGTCTCAATGATGGGTCTATCCAACCCCATGTTCTCTAACATGTGCTCACATTATTGATTCGATATCCCCATATCCATGACCGGTGAAACATAGTCATCAATCAATACATGTGCTGATCGTAGAGTCACTGGTGTTTCGACCAGTGACATCCGACCAGAGATACATTTAGAATGACATCATATAAGTTAAAGAGTTTCACCAACAAGTCACATACTTATTGATCTATAACTGATGATTCATTCAAGGAACACGATAACATATTATCAAAATCATGAACATAACGAAATATTATCATCTCTATGATTACCTCTAGGGCATACAGGGACGGACCCACAGGGTATGCAGGGTGGGCCACCGCATACCCTGGGGTCCGCATGTCATAGACACAGGATATAAATTTCAAAGTAAAAAAAAAAAAGAGTAACTACGTACGAAGAATCTCGCGGCGTCGTCTCGTCGGTCTGGCTTCCAAGTTCCAAAGTTAAGCGTCTCCGCGTTCGATGGAGCCTCCATCATGGAGGATAATTGCGCTTGCGCGTGCGCCGCCACGAGCCCACGACTCGTCGACTCGACACTCGAGAGTCACAGCCAGGGGAGACGGAGAAAAGGCTGACTTTTAGATAATGGGCCGGGTGGGCGCTGGTGGCGTTTGCCGGCCGCTACCGGGCAAGCAAATTGACGGGAGGAAGCGTGCACGCCGCGCCGGCCGCGCGTCACCCCGACGCCACTGAGCTAGCGCGCCGCCAAGCGTCCGCCTCATGCCCTCATGTCGGTGGCCGTGAGGCCCGTGAGTCAGTATCTTGGTGAGGGCTCTCGATCCGCTCTTAATGCTACGAATCGTTTTGACTTTTGAGAACCGGGATAAACAAGATGTCGATATGGAGCCAACATTTAGTTGTACTTGTATCCAATCTAAATACCTTAAAAATGCGATTATAGAATAGGATTGTTCAGTTTTCTTTTCGTTCAACTATTCGAGTTGGAAATTTGAGGAGATGCTTACCTTTCCTCCTAATCATCTGGCCGGGAATGCGGATTTTTGAACTTTTGGACCTAGAACTAATTATTAGCTGACAAATTTTGATTAATAAGGTCAAGTTACGTTAAGTAGCTTACGATGAAATATGGAATTATCCTGATACCTTCCTGCCAATGGCTCTGTTTGGCTTGGTTTAGATTTCTTGCAGGATCGTGCAAAGGGCAGCACAGTTGTAGCATGTAGGTAGCCCCTCGAAATGTAGCATGTAGATAGCCTTGCACTGTTTGTGGTGCAAATCTGGTAATATATTTTCTTTAGATATCTAGAATATTCTGGTGTAGCAATGTCATCGATAATTAGGCGATATCGTATGTCAGTTTCACACTTTTGCTAATTGGATTTGTAAACTATTTTTCAGAATTGTTGAATGACGAAGCGAAGCGGAGACATTCGATCCTTTTTTGGCAAAGCCGCAAAGAAGGCGGCTGCTTTGAACCCTGCCCCACCGCCGGTTGAAAATATTGTGGAAGATCAGAATCAAGAAGATAGAGTAGAAGTCGAAGAAATTGCAGATCCTTTGCCCCCGGCAGCGTCACCGCCACCGCCACCGCCACCGGTGTATGACATCAATCTTCTTCCATATGATCCAGGTGAAAGGCTGCCCATAAAAGATTATCATGTTAATGATCAAGATGCAATCCGTAGAGCATATATTACTAAGGGTCCTTGCAAACCTTATATTCATGATTTCCCGTATCGAAACATTGGAGACACACCTCGTCGATTGGTTCTGATGGTTGTATAATTATGACGGCTTGAATATAGTATCAAGAAGGATTACGTATTTTGCTTTATATGCTACTTGTTCAAGAAGGGCGATGGATCGATGCATTTGTTGTTGATGGATGGGATAATTGGAATATAGGAAATGCCGCACTCATCAAACATAGTGGTTCTATGGCACACAAAGACTCAAGAGAGGTATATTGGTTTTATAAATCCCAAGGTAGCAATTGATTATCACATTGACAAGTGGACTGATGAGGATCTTCGTCTTTACAAGAAAAGATTGACATATTCACTTAGATGTATAAAGTTTCTTTTGCATCAAGGATTGGCATTCCGTGGGAATGATGAAAGTGAAGAGTCTAGCAACAGAGGCAACTTCATTGAACTTTTGAAGTTTCTTGCAGGAAATAGTGATGAAGTGAACAAGTATGTCTTAAACAATGCACCAGGTAATTGCACTTTGACTAGCCCAAAGATACAAAAGCAAATTATTCATTGTTGTGCCATAGAAACTAGAAAGAAAATAATTGAGGAACTTGGTGATGAGCCCTTTGCAATTTTAGCCGATGAGTCTAGTGACATATCACATAAAGAACAACTAGCCCTTTGCTTGCGTTTTGTTGATAAACTTGGAAGGCCATGTGAGCATTTCATTGGAGTTGTTCATGTAGATGATACTACCTCTTTGTCACTTAAGGAAGCAATCGAAGGTTTACTTGTTAGTCATGGATTGAGTATGACTCGGATTAGAGGTCAAGGTTATGATGGGGCTAGCAATATGAAAGGAGATATTAAAGGGCTGAAAACATTAATCATGCAAGAATCACCTTCTGCTTATTATATTCATTGTTTTGCACATCAACTCCAACTAGTTCTTGTAGCTGTTGCCAAGGGGAATACTGACTGCAAGACCTTTTTTGATCAAGTATCTATCTTGTTGAACATTGTTGGGGTTTCTTGCAAGCGCCATGGTATGCTTCAAATGCTAGGCTTGAGAATGTCAAGAAATCACTACAAATGTGGTGAGCTTGAATCGGGAGTGGATTAAATCAAGAGATGGGTTTGCCTAGGCCTGGTGACACTCGGTGGGGCTCACATTACAAAACTATATGTAGCATCATCACTATGTATTCCTCAATCCATGATGTGCTCATTGAGCTTGGTGCTAATATTGCATATAAGGATGATTGGACAAAGATTCATTTTGTGCTTGGAGCATTTGAAACCTTTGAGTTTGTTTTCTTTGTGCACTTAATGTATGTTATTCTTGGATACACAAATGAGTTATCCGAGTGTTTGCGAGAGGAGGGATCAAGATATTCTTAATGCAATCTCACTTGTTAATGTGGCAAAGAGCGAGAATGCAACAGTTGAGGTCTGATGGTTGGGATAAATTTCTTAAGACGGTCACTTCTTTTTGTATTACACATTGTGTCAAAGTTCCTGCTATGGATGGTGATTATGTTCCTTATGGAAAATCAGCAAGGTATGCCCGTGTTCAAACCAAAAAATGATGACCATTTTAGAAGAGAAGTGTACATTGGTGTCATTGATCAAATTAGTCAAGAGCTTGATAATCGGTTTGATGAGATCAACATGGAGCTACTCTCTTGTATGTCACCTTTAGTCCTTCCAAGTCCTTTGCTTCATTTGATGCCTGAAGCTGCGTAGATTGGTGAATTTTATCCTAATGACTTCTCCAACAACAATTTGCTACAGCTAGAATTGCAACTTGATAATTATATTGATGACATGAAACGAAATGAATGCTTCCAAGGTCTAGACAACATTGTTGATCTCTCAGTTAAGCTTGTTGATACAAATAGGCACAAAGTGTACGATATGGTGTACTCGCTTCTCAAATTGGTATTGCTTTTACGGTGGCAATCATGCGAGTGTTGAAAGGGTATTTTCTGCATTGGTTATAGTCAAAACAAAATCTAGGAACAAGCTAGGTGATATTGTTCTGGATGATTGTCTACAAACATTTATTGAGCGGGATATTTTCTTTCAAGTTGATGAAAATGATATAATTGAGACATTCATGTCATTGAGAAAGCGACGGATCAACAAGTAATATTGTAAGTTTCTTATATGGCTATATTTTAAAGTATTTTGTAATTCATTTGAACAATTTATATGGTATTAGAATATGGTTTTACCGAATTGTATATGGTTTACCGAATTGCAAAAGAAATTTTTTTGCTGCGTATACCCAAAGGTAAAAATCTAGGTCCGCCATCCGAGGCATATTTCCAACAGGCAACGCGAGGAAGCTCACCAAGCCGACCAGCGGGCGGGAGCAAGGGTGGTGGCGACGGAGCCGTGCGGGGGAGATGCACGGCGGCGACGGCCTAGGCGGAGGGGAGCTCGTCCGTCAGGGCAGAGAAGTTGGGGTGACGGGCGGAGTTTCCGAGGCGATGAATCGAGCAGAGGCGCCGAGAGGGAGGAGATGGCGGCGGCACTGGGCTTAGGCGGTGTGAGCGGAGCGGGCAGATGAGGGGGAAGGAGCGCGCGAGGAGGAAGGGAAGACCGAGGGCACTCCACTTTATAGCCAGGAGGAAGGAGGAAAGCGTGGGGCGACGGAAACAGCGATGTGGGGCTTGGGCGGTGTGGAGCTGAGCAGATGAGGGGGAAGGAGCGCGGGCGAGGAGGAAGGGAAGACCGAGGCACTCCACTTTATAGCCGGGAGGAAGGAGGAAGCCGTGGGCGACGGAAACGGCGGTCGCATGGGGAGACAGGCAGGCGGCGGCAGCAGCGCACGCCTTGAGGCGCGAGAGGTGCGTGGCACAGAGCTGTCGGCCGGAGGAAGTGGGTGGCAGGCGCCAAAGTGAGGAAGCAAGGGAGAAGGGGGCGGGGGAGAAGCCGGGAGAGGAGGAGGCGGAAGAACCGGGTGAGCGGGCTGAGGAACGACCGGGGGAGGCGAGAGAAGGAAAGAGGGGAAGACCGAGGCGATGGGCCAAGGACGAGGGGGAAAGAAACCGGGGGGGGAATGGGCTGGGGGAAAGTGGGCCGGTGGGAGCAGGCCGGGGGAAAGGGACGAAGAAACGGGCCAAGCCGGGGGGGAAAGGTGGGCTGGCCCAAGAAGATGGGCCGGACCCAAGAGAGAAGTGGGGAGGGGTCCAAAAATCTGAAAAAGTTGAATTCAAATAGAATTTGGAAAGTGAAAATTGAAAAGAGGTTTGAAACACAAACCCGGGCTCCAAAGGAAGCTAGGAGAATTTGGGATTATAATCCAAATTGAAAATACGAATAAAAAACGTAAATAGAAAAATAGTTACTATTTACCGTCCGAAAACAGTACGTTACATTGATTTCGTTAATTAACTGAACCTTTAGGCGCATCGATCATGCTTAATGCTAATACCTGTTTATGCGTACCGCTCACACTTTGATTTTCTGTAGTATATTTTTGTATCGTCAAGAACTCAAGATTGGGTATGAGAAAATCATGGTTGCACGCTGGAGGCCACACCATGCAAGTACTCCATAAAAGACGGCATTCTTTTTGGCTGAAGTTTTTATTTGATTTTGGACCTAGAAAACATTAATTGAATCATGTATGTTGCGCGCAAATTAGTTGAAATTGTGGCTAGGTGATGTGTGCAGCAGAAAGCTAGGCATTAGATTGGACCAGCCAGCCAAACAAAATGCATACATGCAGCCCTTCTTGGTAGACAATCGAGTCATTTTCTTCCCTTAATCGGTCAAATCGTTTTGCTGCCAAGACCGGGACTGCACTCTACCTGACGATGGTACGTGCTACTGCATCACCAAACTCCCAACTCAGCTTCATCTTTCTACATATTTTCTCTCTTTTTTCTACTTTATAAATTGGCTGGATTAGTAGGTTTTAATTACAATATAAGCCTAATACAGTAGCCTCTCAAGTTAGGTGTGTCCACTGTATTAATCTTCGCAAGTTCTAAAGGTTTAATTAAGATTGTTTGAATGCCCGGTAAAGCTAAGAGCGCGAGCTGACACAGATTGACATTTGACTCAGGTACCGCAAAGGTGGTTGTTCGTAGAAGCTGGTCATTACAGGGCTACAAGCTTTGATTGCTCATTCGCAAAAAAAACATATATATATATATATGACCAAGCTAACTATTCAAATAAATCCAAGGGTGATTTCAAGCATGAACATTGCCAGCCAAACGTATCAGTTAGCGGTCAACTGAGGATGAACGGGTAGCTTGCGTTGTGAGCTTGTGAACAGTCTCGATCGACTTTCTGTCAGATGTCACCAGCAGCCATTCCAGGTGAAAAATGGAACAACAGTAACTCAGCCTGCTGAAAGGAACACAAACGACGGTAACTCAGATTGCTGATCTGAATTTCTAAGCCCCCATGGTCTACTCACACCTTGCAACAAGCAAGACTGACTGCACGGAGGCATACATACCGGGACTGTAAATCTTTTTTTATCTAGATGCTAAACGTCAGATCTTCCTGCACCATACGATCAGATTAGCACAGGCACGCCGCTCGTTCTAGAGGACTGATCGTACGTAGCACGCCCGCAAAGAAAGAAGAAGAACGCAGTCGCCAACCGAAGTGTGAAACCCGTGCAGGCTGAAACGACCTGCAGTGCAGGCCCCGGCCTCTCCCGCTCGGTTGAGAACGTCGCCGCGCGCACAAATAAAACATGGTGTGAACCAAGCCAGAAAACGCACACGCACACGCCACCCACGCACGCACACGCCACTCGCGACTACTCGTTGGCGGTGCTGCTCTTTAGCTTAGCCAGGCGCGCGCGCGTGCGTGCGGCCTAGCTCTCTGGAAGACTTGGCTTGCTAACTGCTAGGCCGGCAGCCCAGAACACACACGTTGACTTGATTAGATGTTTTAACTAATAAACGCGCGGGACGATCGTTCCAACCCAAAAAAAAAAAAAAAACTCGCGCCGACTCGTAGGTCTATGCTACGATCGGAAATTACCTCGCACTCTCTCATATTTCATGGTCGTACCAACCGTTGCATCCCGCTCCCTCGATTAACCCCGTTCGTGATTTCCTACAAATCCCGACTGTTACCACTCTTCTCTCCTCATCAAATTTTTTATTTAATCTTTTTTATTAATATTTTATAGTCAACTTATCGTGAATTTTATTTTCAATTTTGACCTATTTGGTCACGCCACCCCCGTGATGTGAACAAAACGTTCCGTCACTTCACAGATCTCGGTGTGACAAAACATATCACGCAATCCCTCATCCACGCGTCATGCCAGCGTAGATGCTTGCGTGGCAAGTGTCATGCCATATCCCATGGCGTGACAAGACAGGATTGTCACGCCATGAGATATGGCGTGACAGTAGCTGCATCTGTAAGGGTAGTGGTCTCCATTTGAACCATTTTGCGATTAGAATTTACGTTTATGGTATAAGATATGTAGACCATTCTGCACAATAGATGTAAATGTAATACACAAGTTCATTCTCATTTACATTGTTCTTAGCATGTGATTTTCCACGGACGTATGTTCCAAACCATGTAAACCCTAGTTGAGATAGCAAGAATCGTACGGTACGAAGTGAATGCACCATTTGTTTTGGTCTTTATATTTATGTTGTTCCATGGCTTGCTACGCGAAGAATTGAAAGTGAATGGACAACAGGATTTGTAGTCGCAGTAGCGAATTGAAATAGACTCGGGAATGTAAAGTTGCAAATTACATGGCACACATACTTTGGTTACGTGCATAAGTAACGACATCATTCACGATGCAACAAACCGAAATACATCTACGATACACATGCACCTTTTGGGATTGAAAATACAGTCGATTGGAACAAAAATCATTAGCTTCTGTGTGGGACTACTATGGAATGGGCGGATCTACTGCGTGGATCGGGATCATTTTCCCTTTCTTGCGAGCTCGGCGTTATACTCCTTGCCGGCCGCCTTGGCCTCGACCATCATTTCCCTCTTTTTCT
The DNA here is from genome assembly GCA_036346395.1 of Hsuehochloa calcarea. Classification (NCBI taxonomy): domain Eukaryota; kingdom Viridiplantae; phylum Streptophyta; class Magnoliopsida; order Poales; family Poaceae; genus Hsuehochloa; species Hsuehochloa calcarea. The sequence goes on along the minus strand of CM070594.1, from coordinate 73,239,868 downwards.
TGCGCTTTCTGCGTCTGCACGCCTCGAGATGAGCTTGTGTAACGGTCCGTTTTCGGGTTGTAAATAGTATTTACTTTTGTCATTGGTTTCAAAAATTTATTTCAACTTATGTGGTATTTTCAAAATCTATAGCTTCTACCTTAATTTCAAAACCTCTCTCTTTGGACCCAGCCCATTTTCCTTCCCCTTGGGCTGGCCGTTTCTACCCCCTGGTTGTAGCCCCCTCTTGGCCTTTCTCCCCGGCCCATCCCCCTTTCCCCTTCCAGCCCAGTGTCTCCCCCCTGGTCTTCTGCTACCCCGTTCCATCAACCAGTCCTATCGACTAGTCCTGTCGCCTGTCCCGCTGCCGCGTCAGTGCCACGACCGCGTACCTGCACCTTCTGGCCCTCTGCCACCACCTACTTCCCTCCACCTGCCTTTGACTCCGGCGCCTCTGTCGCCTCGTCTCATCGCTAGCATCTACTCGTGCCAGCTCCGCCACCTGCGTCGTCCGCCTAAGTCGTCGTCCCCACTGCGTGCGCCTGCCCCGTCCTCCCTCCGACCAGGGCACCCATGCCACGACCACCTCGGGAACTCGCGCGCCTCCGAGTCTAAGGCGACTCTGCCTTTCATCCCATTAGCTATAAAAGGAGCTCAGAGCCTTCCCTTGCCTCCCATTATCTCTCCTTCGCTTCTGATAAGTGCCACCGAAGAAGTGCCCGAGCAGCCCCTCCTTCGCCGAGCTCCCCCACTCCCGCTCGTGCTACAGTTGTTGCCTAAAGCCCCTAGTTCCGAGTTTGAGCAGCCGTCGCGCCTCCTTCCGGTTCTCGCCGCACCAGTGTAGCCCTCTTCTACCCACATTGATTTGTGCTCAGAGCTTCTTGGAGCGATCCCCTCATTCGGTTTCAGTTTTGTGGCACATGAACCACCGCGTCTCCTCTTCTCCTTCAGTTCCGACCGACCACTTCACCGCTGTCTCCTTCATCGCCGACCGCGAACTCCCCCATCACCGTTCAAGCTCCTCCGACCTCTCTATCGGTCTTGGCAAGCTCCCTTTCTCCGCGTCCAGTTCTCCCTCTTGTCTTTCCGACCTCGCCAAGCAGTCGAAACTCCTTTTCGACCATATCTCCGACTACGTCTACAACCATGTCTACGACCACGACCAGGTAATCGCGTTGTCGAACCTCCTTCAGACCATACTGCGTTGTCGAACTCCCTTCGACCACGCCGTGTTGTCGAACCTCCTTCAGACCACGCTGCGTTGTCGAACTCCCTTCGACCACACTGCGTCATCAAACCTTTTTCAGACCACACTGCATTGTCGAACTCCCTTCGACCACGTCGCGTCATCGAACCTCCTTCAGACCACACTGCGTTGTTGAACTCCCTTTGACCACGCCGCGTTATCAAACCGCCTTTACAACCACATGTGGCTGATATCCTTTTACGACCACCGGTAGTTGAACCCCTTTCGACTACGTCTTGTAGTCATAGCTCCTTCCGACTATGTCCTATAGCCGAACATCCCTTCGACTGAGTCAACCCGAAGCCAGCAGTACACGACATGAACAGTACTCGAAGCCACACTACTCGAAACAAACAGTATTCGATACGAACAGTACCCGAAGCCAGCGGTACTCGAAATGATCAGTATTCAAAACAAACAGTACTCGAAGCAAATGGTACTCAAAATGAACAGTATTCAAAATCGGCAGTACTCAAAGATAGAACTTCAGAAGCTCCGTTATTCTCTGTTATAACTCCGATTCTAGTGATTTTTATTTCTAAATTTGCCTAAATTCAAGGCCTTGCTAAGGGTACTGGTCTTATTTAAATTGGAGTTTATTTGTTATTTCTTGTGTATTTATTTATTTATTTATTTTCTTTGCCTGTTTATTCTTTCTGGTACGTTCGTCTAAATAGAATTTGAAGACGCGGGAGATCTCCAATTTGATCAAGTGCATGACTTTCAAGACTCTCTCACCTTCACTCCAGGCGAGTCAATGCTTTGATCATTTTGAACCTATATTTTACGCAAATTATATTTCTTTAAATTACCAAAATTGCATGCTTTAATTCTTTAAGCAAATGTATGTTAAAGCTTAAGGTGGTTAAATACCCATTTGATGATTAATTAACTATTATATCATACTTTGGCAATTGAATCCATTATTCCATATTACCCTAGTAACTATGTGGTAATTACTAGTTATAGGTTGTACTTAAGCGAGATGCTAGCCTTGCTTAAGTACCGGGATATTAAATGAACCAATCATCATCTTTTAATCATGAAAGTGGTTCTTGGCAATCATTGTGGGTAAATGGCTGGAATGTTGTGGTGATGTATTTTTTGCTTCCCAAAAACCCTAATAATTGCTATTAACTCATCTAGACGGATGGTATGGTGGTAGGTGCGGACGCATCACGAGAATGTGTGGTTTGTGGTATGAACCGCCCGGATAGATTAAGGGCTCAATCTTGTCATGATCTCCCGTGTAAAAACAAATACAATCACAAGACTGTATGGGGAGGATAGTCACCAAAGCCGGGCAATGAGCGGCAGTTTGGATTTTTTTTTCACGTTCAGAGAAAGGATGATTGGTGTACTAAAATGGGAGGACCAGTTATTACATTACATTTTTTTTTTGCATGTAAGCTTATTTGAGTAAACCATCCAGAATTACATTTTATTAGTTTTGATGCAAATGTTATTAAAACCTTCCAACTAACAATTTTTGTGTTACATATTGTTTCACTAGAGCTATTTATATGTTTGTTCAAGCGTAGAATTCTTTTTTGGTACTCTTTAAACTAACTTTGCTACTATTGAACACACAAAATAGATAAAGCGGCGTGATAACTAAGCCATAAACCTTGGATGACATGTATCACTGATTTTCACCGAAATTGCTAGGTTGTCCATGTAGTATTGCAAAGCTATAGGCCTTTAAAGATACAAAATGACAACAGAAGTACTGAAGCTCCAGACTGGGTCCAAGGGTCATGTCTTTCCTTAATTCCTCACTCACCATCTCAAGGATATTATTCTTGGAACAAAATAGTTAGTTTTAAGTTAGCAATACTTCTATTTGTACTGTTTAAAATCTCAATGATATTGTGATTTATGGAAGGACACTATAGTGCCATTCTTACTTGAACTTCTGTTATTTATATTTGTCCTTTTCCATGGCAAAGCTTCTGTAAAATCTCAGTGATACCTTTTTCAATGAATGGGAGAATGGGTAGCACAAAATATGTTGGGAGCACTATATATGTTCTCAGGTACTACAGCGTCATTCAATTTCTATATGTGTATTTAGACGTGGGTTTAAACGTTTAGTACAGAAAAGTGACTACGGTTTTGTGAAAGTGAAATACTAAGTAGGTGCTTCGTGCAAGGTGAAGGAGATAAATTATAGTTACATTTTTTTTTTACAGATGACAAATTTAAGGTACTGATTCGTATGTGCTTTGCTATTATGAGACAAGCTGCAATAGACAGAATATAAATAACATTTTGTGTGAACTTTGAATTTTCATTGCAACGCACGGCATACATACACACACATAGAGGGAGAGAGATACGAGTATAGTACGTAGTACGGTAGTAGTAGTAACTAATTATAATCACATGCCCGGCGGTCAAACGCTTGGAAAAGTACACACACATCCACGTCTACAAACCAACCGCGCGTTAATTTGAACCATTCGAACAAACGCCTGCTACTAGTAGTCGTGTTCCATTTCCTACGTGCAGTCGTGCACACCAAACCGGGCCCGAGCTGCGTTTTGCACTATATATATATACGGCCATACGCGCCACACATGTATTTTACACAGTGCAGGAGCCAGGAGATATAGGAAAATAGCCATGAGCAAGAGGGGCAGGGGGGTGTGGGACGTGGAGGTGGGCGGCGTGGACACGGCCCGCGTGCTCACGCTCCTCGCGCAGCAGTACCAGCACGGCGGGGTGGACGTCGGCGCGCAGCCGCTGATGGTGCGCGGCGTGCACGACCGGGTGTTCGAGTGCAAGACATGCAACCGGCAGTTCCCGACGTTCCAGGCGCTCGGGGGCCACCGCGCCAGCCACAAGCGGGCGAGGCAGCAGCACGCCCTCGGTGGCGCGGACGCGGCGCTCTGCCTCGGGCAGCGCCAGCCGCAGCAGCAGCCGGCCAAGACGAGGGTGCACGAGTGCCCCGTCTGCGGGCTCGAGTTCGCCATCGGCCAGGCGCTCGGCGGGCACATGCGGAGGCACCGCGCCGAGGTCGGCGCGCCCAACAGTCAGGCGGCGCCCGAGAAGGCCTGCGACGTTAGCGGGATCTGCCTGGACTTGAACCTGACGCCGTCGGAGAACCGCGCCATGTGCCGGAACGTCGTGGGGCTCGGTGCCGCCGGGCGGGGTGTGCATAAGGCGCTCGCCATGTTGGATTGCTCGCTTTGAGCCTTTGGTCACTGGGCTGCAAATATTCTTTGCATGCTTCTTGTTGGCAATTCCTTTGTTTCTTGCTAAACTGTTCTATTAGTTTTTTTTTTTCTTTACCCTCTTTATATTCTGTTTCATAGTTTTCCTGTAATTGTGGGATTTTATCTCCTGTTGCTAGATACAGGTGTTCATAGGCCGGTGTAGTTGTGAAGGAAATTAGAGATGAACTCTTGCATTTCCTTACTGTAAATAGTAATAAATTTCATGAAATTTAGTCTCTTTCGATTAATTTTGTCCGTCCACCACTCTGAATTTGTGAAGTCGGCTGAAGCATGCAACCCCCTTGGCTCAACTCTCCATTTTGAGTCATCCAATCAACATGAGATTTCTTGTCATGATTTTTCCTTTTGATAATCATTACATGTTTAAAACATGTGAATATTGCCTTCTTCCTATTGTGTTTATTTTGAAAGGTAGGTCAATTTCAATTAAGTTTTTGTTTCTAATAATGAAGGTTATCTTTTCTTCAGAAACAAAGCCAGAGGACAGACATTTCAAAGTGGATTATCACAAACAAATAAAACACAAGAAAACAGGGCGGTCAAGCCATTCCGCTTGTAGCAACATGTAACTTCTGTATTCTCATTCTGCTCTGCTACTCCCACGCAAATGAAACATAGCATACAGTTTACCGGAATGAAGATTAAACTCTCTCAAGGAAAGATTAATCTCCCAGTATGACAGTATCTTCACTCTTCAGCAGTTCAAAGATGCCTTCTGAAAAATTACACATTATTAACACACCAAGCCCAAACCAAAACAGAGGGAAACAGTAGAGCAAAGCGAGTTCCACAGTGATCCATGGAATCATTCAAGTGGACATAATATTCATTCAGGTGGCCAGGTGGCCAGGTGGGGTACAGGTTTCATTGACAACCTATAAGACAAAACCTTCTGCCCGCCATTTACAAGCCTGGACGAAGTTGGCACAGGTTCATGAACGGTGACCGACATGTTTTTGTGTCACGCATTCTGCGTGCTTGGTGCACAAATTAACTCTGTTCCTCACAAACAAATACCTAATTATAACCATAAGTCTACATATCAACATCCACAATACTCATTCATTACTCCTTGAATGATGGCACTCAGCTGCAAGAAATTCAACCAGGACAATGAACATAGGAGATCGTGAGGGAAAGCATTCTAATGTTATAAAAGCACCCTAGCACATAGTTGCTCCTGGCTGCAACGTCATTCAACTACACTTATTGCATGATTGCTCATGCACTCCTACATTTTATGATCTACTCTCTCGTGAAGTTAATAAAATTTTGTGATGTAGCAGAGAATTTTAATATTACTTCAATAGATTGATAAACTGAAAATGCAATGACATGAATTCGAATACACAGCAGAGAGGTAGATGTGTCTAATAATTGCAATACAACATGCAATAACCCCCATAAATTGCAATAACTGCATTAAAAGTATGAGTGGTTGCTGCAAAAAACGGAAGGAAACACAAGTAAAAGAACAACCACATAATAGTTATCTTCTTAACATTCTTCCTATAATAACAAGCAAGCAGTAAACACATAAAGTAAAATAGTTCATGACAGTGAAGACCATATATCCCTCAGGAGCCACAGCAAGCAGATTTCTGAGAAGCCGGTGTCTCAGATCCTGGGTCTGCCTTGTTGTTAATCTTGATTGTCCGGTCCTATAAGCAAGAATGTTCTTTTCAAACTCTGAACAAAGTAAGTTCAAGTACTCATACAGACAATCGTCTGTATAACCATACCTCAGGCTTGGAATCAGTCTCAGCAAGTCTCTGCTTAATATCTCGGCCAATGGAGAAGAAAACTTGCTCCACATTCAGGTTTGTCTTGGCACTCTGACAGATACAGGAAAAGTACAATCAAAATAAGTTCATCGGTTAGAAGACCAAACAATTTGACACAGATACTTACAGTTTCAAAAAACTTAATGCCATATTCGTCTGCTAGAGCTTGTCCCTTTGCAGTAGGAACAGCCTGGAATAACAATCGAATAGAGATTAACCAGTGAGCTAATAATATCAAATGGACAACAGCAAATAGGCTCTATTAAATATTAGACAATAAGAAAAGCAGATAACATGGAGGCCTGGATCCGTACCCTTTTACTCTCATCCATATCAGCCTTGTTGCCCACCAATATTTTGTTCACATTATCGGAGGCATGTTGCTCAATGTTGCGAATCCAGTTCCGTATGTCTATAGTTAAAATGAACCAAGATGTCAATAAACAAAAGAAAATTTTGACAAAGTTGTACAAAATGAAGCTTTAAACATATACAGAAGGGCAGTACTGTTGAAAGATGACTCATCAGTGACGTCATAAACAAGCAAGATACCCATGGCTCCTCGGTAGTATGCTGAGATAAAATGAACATTACTTGAGAAAATGGTTATCATATAGCTTCATAGAACTAGTCTATAGCACAGAGTGAAACAAGCATTGCACCTGTGGTGATAGTCCTGAATCGCTCTTGACCAGCTGTGTCCCAAATTTGCAACTTAATGCGTTTGCCATCCAGTTCAATTGTTCTTATCTTGAAGTCAATACTACACATAGGCAGGATTTGAGTTCAACAGGGCAAACAGTGCGAAATGTTTAAGAGGGAGACTAGTGAGCAATAAAACAAGAACGCCAAATGCCTTATGAGGAAAACTAGGAAGCAGTAAAACATCTTTTCAACACAAAACCTACCCAATTGTAGTAATAAAACTAGTAGTGAAGGAGCCATCAGAGAACCGCAGGAGGAGGCAACTTTTGCCAACACCTAGATGCAAAAACAAAAAAAAGGAGGAAATATTTGCTATCAGGGAATTAACATAGTAAAGTGAACAAAACATGCTGCAAGCTATGAATACAAGATTAACAAAGCAACAGCGGGAAACATGAATTCGATGAGAACTAGCCTATCTGTCATTATACTTCACACTAAATGATTAAATGTAAAGACCAAAGAGTGCCAAACTCATATAGTATCAAGAGATACAAAAGCATACACTACACTAGCGATTCAAATAGAGCACAAAAATAAATGGCGCCAAAATTAAAGGTCCTTTTTTATGTCCATAGCACCTTATACTTAAGTATCCAGTTCCTTTCCCAGTCGGATCTTTTCGGCCTATTGCAATCTACAGGGGTGGTTACAAGGTCGTTATATCTCATATTTGATGCTTTTTCACATCAGGTGGTCTCAAACCCACCAGAGAAACCCCAAAAGGAGCAAAACCTCTAGGCAGCTTTTCCTGCTCAATGCATCCACACTACATTGCATTGAGTGAAGGCTCTTAAGGGACCTTATGTTTTCTCTGTAAATATTTAAATCTACACATGCACTTCAGTAGTGCAGATGGCTATATGAGCTATCGCCCTTGTCTACATGTATGAACAGCAGTGGCAAAGCTAGAAAAATTCGATAGGGATGCACGCTTTACACGCCTAAAGTCTTGTACAATAATCCTTACCAAGTTCCAATAGAATAAACAATTTGGTCCTAATACCTATGTACTTTCTACATGTTTTTAAATTTTTTGGGTGTGCCGGTGCATACCGGGAACCACTCCTAGCTCCGCCCCTGATGAACAGTGCAACATCAGCTAGCCATGTAGATCATAGTGGAGGTTCCAAACAACCAGCTACTGCCTTCATTAAAGCATGAGGGAATTGAACTTCCAGAAGGCACCCCTTCTCCAAGGTTCCTTCAATCATGCAAGTGCATCAATGGACAATAGATATACCGTATGTCTCATGCCTTTTAGTGTAATTTCACATAAAAGGATCATCATAACACAAGGTAAGAATTATCCTCTCCAGTTCACCTAAAAACTAAGGAAGAGCACACTGGTGAGTGGTGACCTCCTCACACCAGTGAACGCCGAATCAGTCAACAGTTATGTTTTTTTTTTCACCGAAAGTCAGAGGCAAATCGATCACAGCTACCGGTACGACCAGTTCATCTACCTCCAACCCACCAGCAATCAAAACACACGCTTCCACCCCGAATCGAACAAACGCGGCAAGCAACTCTATTCGCAACTAGCATTCCCTTAACAACCATTGCCGCACCCGCGAACGCGCACGCGCACGCGCACACAAACACAACCGCAAAACACAACAGTGAATCGAAGCAGATAGGGAGAGAGATCTAGCAGGAGCAGGGGGCAACACCGCAGCACTCACCGCTGTCTCCGATGAGGAGGAGCTTGATGAGGTAGTCGTAGTCGGCGCGAGCCCTAGCCGGCGGCGCAGCCATCGTGCTCCCGCTCCCGCCCGACCCTACCCTACCCGGCGACGAGCTGGCGAGAAACGAAACAGAGACAAGGGCGAGGAGGTCAATCACAGATCACAAACGGGACTCCCACCAATCGAAGAAACACTGGGGTGGGAAGCGTCGGATTGGTACCGGTCGTCGGTCGATGCGAGGAATCGAATCAACTCAACGAGGAGGCCGGCGAGGGGTGGCGTATCTGAGGGGATCGTATCGTAGGAACGGGAGTAGTTTCTCCGGCCCCGGGGGGTATTTTGGCCAAATTCCGGGTCGATCTCGTCGTGCTGTGGTGCTTTGCTTGCTTGCCTTTTGGGGGAACACTTGCAACTTGCCACTTTGGGCTTACAACCACTTTTGTGCTTACTAGTTACCACTACTTTGATCGGGCTTTTGGGCCTTCTATCTAGGCCCATGGGCCTTTTCTTGTCGGCCCCGAATAATAGCCTGGTGATAAGGAAACTGGAAACAGCGTATGTAGAGTGAGCTGTGTTAAGAAACCGGGCCCGGGACTCTGGAGAGTCTGGCAAGATCTGCCTCGGGACCGAAGAGTCGCAGTGGGTTAACTCCTCATCACATAGTCTATAAATGAGGTCACCCCCTCTCATCATAACCTCGATTGATCCGGAAGGAATAAAGCGACTCGAAGTCCGCATATCTCGTGTTCATTCTATTGTTGTGTTCTTGTGTTCTTCATCGTTCTTACGATTCGATCATTGTATACGAGGTACCGTCGATTTGGACTCGTCGTGACGGTTACTCAACACGTTATCGGCCACGATCGACATTTTACATCAGGGTTGATTTCCTCCCTAATGACGAAATAATTCTCATCTAATATGCTATCGTAAGCGGTTGGTTGCATGCAAATCTCTAGTCGTGGGGTCCAAATACGATTATGGATCTTTGTCTCATAACCAACGTATATCCCGGACTTTTAGAGAGTGCCCATTTCGGTTCTTTGTGGTGGTGGTATAGGTACATAAACCTTGCACCAAACCTTCAAAGATGAGAAATTTTCGGTGTTGACCCTTGCGCTAGTTGCATAGGTGAATGGATGTTATATGTCGGTGGTCTAAAATTGATGAGGATTCTTTGCGTGCGAGGCTGCGTGTCCCCAACATGTAGTTGGTAAATAACAATTCGCTAGTCCATTACAGGTGTGGACATGCGGTGCAGGATGCTCAATTTTAATTCTCATTTTCACACAATAATCATCATATGCCATTGAAGTAAATTCTCCGTTGTCCATTACCGTGGACTTCACATGATGATAAGGAAATTATTCTTAATGTTAATTATCTATGAGATTAGCTTTGCAGGAGCGGGGTTTCTTGTAGACATTAACATGTTGGATGAGTGTATGAAGATAATCTCCGCTTCTGCAAAGCTAATCTCATAGATAATTAACATTAAGAATAATTTCCTTATCATCATGTGAAGTCCACCGTAATGGACAACGCCGAGAATTTACTTCAAGGGCATATGATGATTATTGTGTGAAAATGAGAATTAAAATTGAGCATCCTGCATCGCATGTCCACACCTGTAATGGACTAGCGTAATTGTTATTTACCAACTACATGTTGGGGACACGCAGCTCCCGCACGCAAAGAACTCTCATCAATTTTAGACCACCGACATATAACATCCATTCACCTATGCAACTAGCGCAAGGGTCAACATCGAAAATTTCTCATCTTTGAAGGTTTGGTTGCAAGGTTTATGTACCTATACCACCACCACAAAGAACTCGAAATGGGCACTCTCTAAAAGTCCGGGATACGCTGGTTATGAGACAACATCCATAATCGTATTTGGACCCCACGACTAGAGATTTGCATGCACTTTCGCGATAGATAAAGATATTAGATGAGAATTATTTCGTCATTAGGGAGGAAATCAACCCTTGATGTAAAATGTCGAAATAGAGAAGTCCGTAAGACAATTGAAGTCTAGAAGATATTTGAAATCCATGCATATGACCCGCACACTAGTGAAGCAAATAGAGAAGTTTAGAAGACAATTGAAGTCTAGAAGACAATTGCAGTCCAGAAGATAATTGATTTGCAAGCATTAGCGAATCAACTGCCTAACCACTTTAGTGATTTGAAGAGCGTGACCAAGTCGCATATGCACATGCACGCAATGCACCGGAGAGGTTGAAATACCGATGAAGGTATCCTAATCCCGCCCTAAGGCCTCGAAGGACGAGAACTCCTACCCTCGAATCCAAGAAAACCAGGACGCCTTTGGTGAAAAGGATGAGAAGGACTTGACACAGCCGATCACCAAAGTACCCCAGAATCAGAAGGGGAGCCAGTTGAGACCTGGCACCGGTATGGAACCTTCAGAAAAGGCATACTAGAATTGAACATCCCCATGAAGGGAGACATCAGCATGGATGTGTGCGCACACATCGGAATTTGAAAAACTAAAGGACTTGCCCGCAATTGAAAGTAGCGGTAAGCAAATAGAAGCATTAGAAATATCGCCCCTTGAAGACATAGCTATAAACTTTATGATCTTGGGAGAATCTATGAATAAGCCAACAGCCAATGTTGCAAAGAAAATTGTCACAATCATCAATCTTGATCCAGAGCCTGCATCGCTCGTTGAATATAAGAAAAGGCCAGATTAAGAAGATTGGAAGAAGGCAATAGAAACTGAATCGTTCTCTTTGAATAAAAGAGAGGTGTTTGGGCCTGTAAGCTGCACACCTCCCCATGTGCACCCTGTAGGGCATAAGTGGGTATTTGTTAGAAAGAGAAATGAAAGAAGCAAGGCTCGTTGCACAAGGTTTCACTCAACGTCCGAGAGATTGTTATGAAGAAACCTATTCCCCGGTCATGGGCGGAATTACCTTTAGATATTTATCTCAATGGCAGCAAACTTGGAAGTTAGAAGTGAAATTGATGGATGTGGTAACTGCATACCTTTATGGAAATTTGAATTCGGACATTTATATGAAGATACCTGAATGTATCCCTGTCCCGAACCAAGATAGAGCAAATAGAAATCTATACAGTGTGCAACTCAGAAAGTCACTGTATGGACTGAAGCGATCAGGCAGAATGTGGTATAATCGCTCGAAGCGACTTTCTATGCAAGAAAGGCTACACGAACAATGAGAATTATCCCTGTGTATTTATACGACGATCCCAGGATGGATTTTGTATAAATCTCAGTGTATAAAGATGATCTGAATATCATTGGAATCTTAGAAGGTATTAAGAAATCAAGCTCTTACCGAGTCGAGTTGAAATAAAAGATTTGGATCAAACCAAATCGCCTAGGCTTGCGGCTTGAGCATACCGGAAGAGATTCTAGTACATCACCAACCTACACTCGTAAAGTGTTGGAAAAGTTCGCTTTGAAATGGCATATCCTTGAAAGTGCCGATGGTGGGAGATCCTTTGACAAGACAAGGACCCGTCAGACCTAAAGAAGAGGGAGGAAGTCCCGGGACAGAATTCCCGCACTGAGTGCGAGAGGAGCACTCATGTATTTAGCAAACTGTACTAGATCGGGCATTGCATTTGCCAGTAAACCTATTAGCAAGGTATATCTGAGAACCTACCAAAGGCATTGGCGAGGAAATAATGGACATCTTCGTTACCTCCAAGAAAGCAAAGAACTTGGTCTATTCTACAGAAAGAACCAAGACTTGTGTATGAATGACTATGCAGATGTCGGGTTCCTGTCGAACCCGCATACAGCCAAGTCGCAAACATACTATGTATTCCTATGTGGTGGAACTGCAATTCCATAAGAATCGTCTAAGCAAAGTCTTGTATCGACTTTGACGAACCACTCGCAAATTATAGCACATGCATTGAGGCCTCACAGAATGTGCTTGGCTTCGTGGAAGATTCACCACATCCAGTGATCATTTGGATTGAATCTGCGCAAACCCCACAATTATCTATGAAGATAATGCACTTGTATTGCGAAAGTGCAAATGAGTTATGTGAAGAGTCCCCTCATAAAGTATATCAACCCCAAGTTATTCTATGCTCATGAATTGCAAAAGATGGACGAAATTAAAGTACTGCATACTAAGTCATGTGAGAATCTTGCAGATTTATTCACTAAAGTCACTTCCAGCATCTAGCTTTGAAAGGTGCACACGTAGAATTGGAATGATAAGACTTAAAGAAGTGCAGAATTCAGGGGGAGAATCTTCACGAACTCATTATTGAATCTTGATCACGAAGATCGAGTACCCAAAGAATAAATCCCGGAGATAAAATGAAATTGGGTGGATTGTACTCTTTTTCCCTTACGAGTTTTCCTGAAGTTTCTCTGCTAAGGTTTTTGATGAGGCAATTCGTACAACACAGCAAAACGCATGACATGTACTCTTTCTCCAAATTTTTCCCATTGGGTTTTATGGAGTTTTGACGAGACATGAACATGTTGGATGAGTGTTCAGGGAGTGTTAAGAAATCGCCAGGGACTCGGAGAGTCTGGCCCGATCTGCCAGGACCGAAGAGTCTGGCCAGTTGAACTCCTCATCACATAGTCTATAAATAGAGGTCACCCTCTCATTGTAACCCGATTGATCAGAAGGAATAAAGCGACACGAAGTCCCGCATATCTCGTGTTCATTCTATTGTTGTGTTCTTGTGTTCTTCATCGTTCTTACGATTACGATCATCAGATACGAGTACCGTTGATTTGGACTGACTCGCCAAATGGTTACTCAACAAGCTGAAGAATGTTTACAGGAGGACGCATGTGTCCTCCGGTTGTGCAGACACAAGTTGAAAAACACATCGGATAGTTCCCAGTTTCCGATTGATTCGGACAAAAACGAATTCAGATTGATTTTTTGATCGAAAACAAATACGAATTTTTTATATCGGAAAAGAATACGAACATATTAACCCCAATATTCGTTATATTCGTATTCAGATTATCCATCCGAAATATAAGAAGGTCGGATATCCCGCTTTTCAGTCCAACACCCCAACCCAGGCGGCCCATCATCGTCATTCACCAACACATCCAATGAGTATGACTCAACCCATCATCATTACGGTTTCCTTATTCTTGCCACCAATGAACTGCCTCATCGCCGGCCATGGATTGCCACCGAGAGGACGGGGATGGGGCGCTCTCCGGTCGCCGCCACCAGATCTGGTTACTGGAAGGTTGGGGAAGCGGTCCTCGCCGGTCGCCGCCTCCGAATCCGGCCGCTGGGAGGGGCGGTGGAGCGGCCATGGACTGCCTCCGGGAGGTCGGGAATAGGGTGCTCTCCGGCCGCCACCACTAGATCCGGCCACCAGGAGGTAGGGGAAGCGGTCCTCGCCGTTCGCTGCCTCCGAATCCGGCCGCCGAGAGGGGCTAGAGAGAGGGGTGGTGGAGCGGCCATGGACTGCCACCTCGAGGTCGGGGATGGGGTGCTCTCCGGTCACCGCCACCGGATCCGGCCATCGGGAGGTTAGGGAAGCGGCCCTCGCCGGTTGCCGCCTCCAAATCCGGCCTTTAGGGTCTAGACAGAGGGGCAGCGGAGCAGCGGGGGCAGGACGAAGGCAAGCAGCGGTGTCGAAGGGGGCAGGACGAAGGCAAGCGACGGCGTCGTTAGGGACTGGGCAGAGGGATGGATCAAAAGGGGGAAAGAGAACGGTGAGCGAGGTTTTATTTCTTTTCTAATTTTTTTAATACAGCGTGACACGGCAGCAATCTCTAAGGTTATGTTTCCTTCAAAAGTCACACCCTTTTTCGAAGCAAAAAAAATAAATAAATAGTTCTTCATATGCCACTTGTATTTCTGAACATCGTACAAACGAGTAGGTATAACGTCGTGCATCAAGTACAGGTACAATGCAAGACCAACCATGCTGTCAGCTGTTAAGGAGGTCCAGGCAAAGATTTGCTCTAGATGATCACACACCTACACTATTAATAACTCTCCAGCCCATGCTTCGTCTAGCAACTGTAATACATCCAGAGAGTATTCCTCGTCATCTAAATTATTATTCCATAATCCTGGAGGCCCCAAAAGGCACACAAAAGCATGGAATATGCTTTTGAATACTCCAAAGTAAGTCCAATGCAAAATCAAAGCATGGGCCACGAAAAAGGAGAAGCTTCCATATGCTCAAGAATATGCTAAGGAAGATACCTCATTTAGGTCTGGGAAAAAAGGCACTCCACCACCTAAGCTTCCACTCGCTGAAAGAAAGAAACCCCATGCTCTCTATAAATGAAACCTAAACCTAATCCAGCATCTCCCATGGAAGACCCCTTCACCATGAATTCCTCTCTACCTCCCTCCCCACCCACAAAAAAACAATGGCCTGATACTGCTGCCAGCATGTAGGCGGTAGCCCGTGCAGTGTCCTCACTTCTCAGCTTCACCGGCGGCGATGATGCTGATGGTGATGGCGACGGCCTAGATAACTAGGCAGGTGTTAGGTCGTGTAGGGCAACTACACATCTTTGGCAGATCTTCCTCCGCCATGGGAAGATGGTACTGGAGTGAGCGAGCGTGTATGGCTCTCTTAGCAGAAATGCACCACCATGTATCGGCTATGCCGTTGCAACAGTAATAAAGGAAAATTCAACTTTATCCTGTTGAATAACTCGGAGTTCCCCCTCTGTGCCATCGATTAACTCTTTATATTCGCTTTGTGCCATCGGATTTCAGATTTTCAAACCACCGTACCATCGCCGTCACCTGTCGTCTCTACGTCTAACACGTACCGTTAAGTCTTGAAAAGACTATATTGCCCTTGTGAAAACGTGATTCCCTCCATTCCACTGTGAAAACTTGATTCCGTCCATGCCCGTCAAAACCTGATTCCCTCCGCACAGCGTCAAGAACCAATGGCCATCCTAACTACGAGGTGAAGGAAGAAGAGGAAGAAGAATCCAATTTGTGAAGCATACGTACCCATGTGGCAACCATCAAGGGACGCAAGATCGGCAAGAAGGCATACGACATGAAAATAAAGGTCTACCGTGTGATCACCAAATATCTATTTCCAGGAACTGCATTTCATCGATATGAAGGGCACCAAGGCCACATTATTGATAATTTTGATTTTTGATGAATAAATGAAACAAACTGGTTCCTAGCCTTCCCCAGTGCTACAGACACACATATAAATTATTGATACACGTACTTTGGCAGCACCAAATCAAAGCCAGCTTGATTTCTGCAGCCACTGGATCACAGTTATGTAGCACTGATAACCTAGCCAAGTAAAATCCGATATGGAGCTAACATCACATTTCATTAAGCCAGAAGGGATCAACAATGTGCTTTATTCTTCAGAAGTCGAGGTCAGGATGAAGCTATCGAACCCAAATACGGGTACCGAGTGTTCGTCCGAACAAGCTAGTTCAGAGCGCTCAATAACTACGGCCCCAAAAATCATATACTTGCATTGTAATTACTGAAGATTTCTAGTAGTAAGCCAATAGCACCAGCGAGGCTATGAACGAGATGAAACAAAGCGGACCAGCTTTAGATGCCAAGGACCAGGACAAGGGGATGAGATCACACGACAGGAGAACAGAAATAACAGCACTAGTTCTGCAATGTCAGCAAACTGTCGTGAGCTGAAACAAACAATTGATGTTTCACCACCAACTTGATATACTTATGCCTCTCAGCCTCCGCCTCAATGGAACAACATTAAGACTGCATATAGACTTCAATAGTAACAACAGGCACAGCTCATAACTTCAAACAAAGCCTCCGATTAAAAAGTGCATAACATATTCCAGAATAACATAACAAGCCACGGCAGCTATGAAATTTCCATTTTAGTAGAAAAATCCTAGCACTTTTCCACCAACGTTCTTGCGCCTTGCCTCCTCATGGTCCATAATACCAGCGGAAGTGGTCAGCACAATGTAACCAAACTGCACATCAGGTTGGAGAAATTAGATCCAGTTACCAATCAAAGTTCCAGATTATACACAACACTATTCAGTTCATGACAACAGTAAGTTATATCTACAATGCAACCAGTAGTATGGTCAAGCAACTGACCTGCCGAGACGGAAGCAACCTGGCAGTCCATCCTTCAATCTCCTTTACACCAACATCAAAGCGAGGACTGATGACACCACACTTGTTGAGCCTGCCATTCAACTCAACCACAATTTTGCCGGACCTGTGATCATCGACATACTCAAACTCACCAATGTATCCTACATAATAGAACACCAGTCAGGAACATATCCTCCAAGAGAAGCAAATATAACAGAATGTGCAAATGAGAACTAACCGTGCTTCTGCATGACTAGAAGGAACTTGATGATCACCTTGGAAGATGGCCTGATCATGACCTGCCTCTTCCCACGCTTCTCAGCATTGTACATGCTTTTAAGAGCATCATTCAACACACTGACCCTCACCATCCTTGCCTTACCTGTAGAGTAACACATCACAAAGGTTATAAAGGCAGCCTTTCAGAGTGACCACAACAAAAGTGAGAAAAAATAGACAGCTTGTATTCAAGTTAAAATGGCAATTACAACTGAATCCTATAGTAATGTACAACTGATACTGATAGTACCATACTTCAATCTGGCAAGGCCAACTTGGCACAAGACTGTCAAAATGTCCAACTATGTCATCCACGTTAGGCAAAAGTAACAGATGAGCTACAGTACACCACTAGTCTACCAGTACATGAATAGAACATAGTCAATATATGAAGTGCTAGCACTTCAGGTACATGAAAAGAACTTGAGTCGTATATATGCAAGTGATAGCAATTATCAGCCTCTTGCTAAAATATAGGTGCCTCTTCAGCTGTTTTAATTGACATGGGATGCAACAAACATCTTCAAGGTGAATGGAAGCAAGTGCCATGGCAAGCAAAGCAGCCATGATGATTGGTAACTACTAACTAATTGAGGTAAAAACAAATAATTAATAAGTTCCAACAAGAATCTCCCACGAACCTGTGATAGTATAATGCATCTACCGCAACTAGGTAGATGGAGATATAAATATGTTAAATGACAAAGAACACAAGATTGTGATTCTTTGAACATAGACACAGAACATGGCAGGCTAGTGACAGCATCTTAGCAGCAATATGATCACCCATGGATAGGCGCAATAACAAATACATTCAATTGCAGGGAAGATACAAGTAACAGGCCGAAGTACATTTCACTAGCTTTTGAAAGCAGCACTTTCCCTTTGTTACTATCAACTTTACTATGAAGCAAAAACTTGTAAACCTTTATTTTATTTCACGTACTTCAATATTTCATTAAAGACATTCATAAGTAGGTAGAAAAGAAAAGGCACTGCACATGACCGCTTTGGCAAAATATTCTTGCTAGCGCACCAAACTGTAATAATATCCCATGATGCCATCGCGGGCACAGAATACACAAAGCATCTAAACCCCTAAACACCATCAATAATCAACACGAGATCTCCAGCCAAAAAGTTTAGCATCACTGTTAAACCCCAGTCACAAGCACAGCCCCATTCGAACCTGGCCCTACAGAGATTTGCTAAAACATACACTGACTAGTGATCTACATCGATTTCCAATCAGACCAACATCACATACTCACGTGATACTTACAACACGGGGACAAAAACTAAAAGCTTGCGCTTTGCCGCGAACAGCGAACAGATCACAGATAGTAGATACAACATCCTAAAACCAGATTAGCTATGCGCGGATCTACGCAACAACAAGAAGAGAGAGATCGGGGTGTAGGGTCTCGGCGGAGTGGTACCTCTCGGGAGCGAGTCGAGCTCTGGCCGTGGCGGCTGCGGGGAAGCGAGAGAGGCGAGGAGGAAGAGACGGCGCAGGAGGGGTTCCTCGAGAGGGTTTGGGCACTTAAAAGGGGCAGAAGGATAGCGTGCCTGCGGTTGGATCTGCATCTGACAGTGACCGTTTGCTCCTGGGTGGTTTGCCCTAGAATGGTGCGCGTCCCTGGTGCTGACATATGGGCCCTATAATAAGAGAGTTTTATGATAAACCAACTAGGACGGCCCAGATTGACTGATGCCTGTAATAGGCCGGCCCATCATCATTAAACCACGTTGGCCTCTCGGTAGTGGTCGATCGATTTTTTTGAAATAATATAAATTTAAAAGATAATTACAAAAATAAATGTTTGATTTTTTTTTAGAAAACTATGTGTCTGTCACCAATTGGAATGACGACATACTCATATTATCATTCCAATTGCCGACGGGGATCTATGCACTAGCAACAGGGGGCTCAACAGTACAGATGTCCATGTCGCCAGTTAAATAGGCGACAGGTCCATATTGTCAATTCAAATAACGACAGGGGTCCTCTACACGGCTTTTGTACTAATTATTTTCGAGCATATATTTTATCGACAAATCATACTGATATTACATAACATTCAACAAACATTATAAAATCTTTTGTCAATAAATCATAATTTCTACTAACTATTTTCGAGCACATATTTTGTCGACAACTCACAATGACATTACATAGCATTCAGCATAACGTCGTAACATCTTTTGTCGATAAATCAAAATTTTTACTGACTATTTTCAAGCATATATTTTATTAACAACTCACAATGACATTACATAACATTCAGCACAACTTCGTAACATCTTTTTTGATAAATCGCAATTTCTAGTGACTATTTTCGAGTACATATTTCATAACACTCAATATGTCATCACATCTTTTGTTGACAAATCACAATGATATTACATAACATTCAGCACAACACCATAACATCTTTTGTCGAAAAATCACAATAACATTATATAACATTCAGCGCAACGTCGTCACATACTTTGTGAACAAATATATTATATAACATTCAGCACAACGTCATAACACCTAGTTTTTTTTATAAATCAAAATGATATTACAAAGTATTGGGCACCACATATTTCAAAATAACGAACCTTTTCCATGGTCGAGGCCTCAACGTCTCATAGGGCATTTCTTGAAGGTGTGGCTAGACTCCCTGTAAAAAGAGTACTTCTTCGTACGATGCCCGGCTTCTCCTTCGTCCATGTCGTTCCAGATGCGTCGTACCTGTCACCGACCAACATTTCCCTTCAGCTTATCAATGTCTACGGCCCAGATAATTTGCTCCCAGATCGGATGACCAGTCAAATGGCCAACCTCGGTACCCATAAGTATGAAGGATCGCGGGAAGGCTACGATAGCACAAAACAATAAATTTACCGCGCAACCAAGGAACCTCCGCTAGAAATAGATCACAAGATTACCACTAGACGCGCCGACTCGTAGCGGAAGTAGAGTCGATGTAGCGAGTTGATGCAGTCATAGTCGTAGTCATACTCGTCGCGCGTCTTCTCCTCCGAGTAGCCGTACTCGCCGCGCGTCTTCCACTCCTGCTCCTGTGATCGTCACGAGTTGCAGATCGTCCTAGTGTTGATGCTTCGCAACAACACCTCCAACGTATCCACACGTACAGGGCAGGGGTACCACGCGCTGGAGTGCTAGCACCGGCGGCGTGGTTAAGAAAGGCGTGGCTATTAGGGTTTCGAGAAGTTCTTCAAAAAGATCATCGCACCGCTTGTCACCGCCCCTCTATTTATAGGCATCAATAATGGGTCTCATACTTGAGGCCCATTAGGAACTAGTGGCCTACAAGAATTCGGATCACCATCCAAATCAAATCCTAGCCCTTTAAGTGTGTGACCCTATAGGTTCATATGTAATTGGTTGTGACTCGGAATAGTCGTTAGCGGTACATAGCAGCACATAACGATTCTCAAACACACATAGAATATATCGGACGAACATTAATGCAATATGATCTATTACCAGATCCATATCACTAATGACCAGCTCGTATCGCTATACGACCTGTTCATATTTGGTCTCGACCAATTTGTAACTCCTTACGACAAGGTTTCGACCACTTAGTGACCATGTTCGACCAACCTACGACCAGCTCGTATCTCCATATGACTAGTCCGTATCTGATCGAACTGAAAGACCTTCTCGTGTATTCTCCCTTTGCCTCACGATGTCTGGTTGAACTCCAGGTGAGATGTTGTATCATCCATGGACTGTTCAATACTATCTCGATCAAGTGTCGAATAACTTTGTGGTCGACACTTCGACCACTAGTGGCATGGCAATGCACTTTTTTATCCGACCACAAGGAGGATCCCAGAAACATCTCTCATGTTATGTTAGGAGGGGTAAATCCCATATTCGACCAATCACATCCCTCCGCATATTTCATAGCATACCCGAAAGCTACCTTTATAACTACTCAGTTACGAGTAGTGTTTGGCAACCCCTAAGAGTGCTACTACACATGTAGGAAACCATGCTGATCTCAGGTCTAAGGATTATACATCATCATTGCTTGAGACCAACTAATGATACATAGAATCATAACAATCTCAACAATGTCTCAAGGTCGGTCTTTTCCAACACCATGTTCTCTAACATGTGTCCATATTATTGGTTTGATATCTCCGTATCCATGACCTGTGAAACATAGTCATCAATCAATACATATGCTAGTCTATTCATATGTGTTCTCATATGTTTTCGACCAGAGAATATTTAAGAATAATCATCGCAGAAATATAGAGCTTCACAATCAAGTCGCATACTTGATAATAAATATTATTGGTATTATTCTAGGAACAAGATAACATATTATCCAATGTTATGAAGATAATGAAATATAATCATCTTTATGATTGCCTCTAGGCTATATTTCCAACAAAGTAACCTCTATAATCATTACGACCACAGGGGTCATTGGCCTTAGGGGTTACGACCTTGAAGACATATGGTCTTTTAACTATGTATTAAAGTAATACGTAGATATTTTAATCCTCATCGGCTAGCCCCCGAACTTTAAAATGAATTGGTCGTGTGAACCCCCGATGAAAAGTTGTATCGGACATACACTCATTTAATGTCGTGATAAACGAGGTGATCTGTATTCACTTTAAAGTAGAGAAACTGCCTTGGGAATCGACTGGTTTTTCTATCTGTTGGACATTGATTTGTGTCAATTGGACTTTTGGGTAACTCCTTTTTGCAGTTAAGGAGTTGTGGTTATAAAATTCCTTCGAGACGCTGCCTAGAGGACTTTATACTCTCAGATTTTTTTAACTTCCTCTTCATCTTCCTACGAAGAATATCTTCTGACCTCCTTTGTTCTTTTCACCTAAAAATCTTCTCCAGCCACTGCTCATCCAATCATGTCGGACTCAATCACCAACTGGTTGGTTTCATATCTAAGCATGAAGAAGCTCAAGGCTTTGGAGGAGATTGGAATGCTTCCAAACAAGAGTTTGATTAAGTGGAGACCAGCAACGGCGAGTATTATCCGAGTGGAGAAGAAGGAAAAATCCCTATTTTTCTTGCCTACATCGAGTGTGGGCTCATATTGCAAAACCGTACATGAAACCTTAGCTTCATACGACTCCTCTATGATCAGAAAAAAGGATTTTCAGTACACAAGTTCCTTTCGCGAGTTCTTGAGTACTAGAACGTTGAACAGATCAATCTAGGCCCCAACTCAATTCCCAACTCAATCGCCAACTTCAGCATCTTCGTCTACCTCTACGAGGCGTACCTAGGGATCCAACCAGATCTAAGTGTCTTCATGTATTTTTACAAGATGACGAGGCCAGGGAAAACGACATGAACTCTTAGGGAATGCTCACTACGCCTTCACGGCGAGAAAGTCGTTGAGTAAATCAAAATGTGCTTGAAGTCCTCGTGGTCGTTATGGAAGAAAAGCTAATTCTATATGACAGTCACGAAGGAGGAGGACCTTTATTTCGTTGGCAAATTGACGAGGGAGAAACGCAACTGGAGTTCGACCGTAAAGAAGGAGGCGGTCGGAAGGTGTGTTGAAGCAATCCAAGACCTCAGCGCCAGGGGCTTAACTTCTTGGCATGTGGTTAGGGACTTCTCCATGTGTCAGATTAGTCCCTTGAGGCTCCGATCACATTCTCTGCTCTGGCACATCGGTCGTGACGAAGCGACTAAGGATACCATGGAATGTAAGTTCTGAGAATCCCGTCTAGTATAGTTTATTAGTTGTCTATTTTTATAACCTTGAATCCTTTTATTTCCAAAAGAGCTTCCCCTGATGAGATTAGAGAGCGGATAAAAAATGATTTGTGCTGAGGAGCGTGATGCCAAGGCTGTGTTTTCCAATATCTTGGCACTTGTCTCTTTAGAAGAGAAAGTGAAGAGACTCAAGGTAAATAATAGCTTATTATTCATCGTTTATATATTCTACGATCAGTATATAATTCCTATCTAATTATGTAGGCGATCAGGCTAAGGCTGAAAGAACCTGATGCAGTCGACTCGTAGTAATAGATCACAAGATTACCACTAGACGCACCGACTCATAGTGGAAGTAGAGTCGATGTAGCGAGTTGATGCAGTCGTAGTCGTACTTGCCACACGTCTTCTCCTCCTGCTCTTGTGATTGTCACGAGTTGCAGATCGTTCTAGTGTTGATGCTTCGCAAAAACACTTCCAAGGTATCCGCACGTATGGGGCAGGTACACCACGCGCTGGAGTGCTAGCACCGGCGGCGTGGTTGAGAAAGGCATGGCTGTTAGATTTTGGGAGTTCTTCAAAAGATCATCGCACCCCTTTCCACCGCCCCTCTATTTATAGGCATCCATAATGGGTCTCGTACTTGAGACCCATTAGGAACTCGTGGCCTACAAGAATTCGGATTACCAGCCAAATCAAATCCTAGCGCTTTAAGTGTGCGACACTATAGGTTCATGTGTAATTGGTTGTGACTCGAAAACTTTTTTCCAACCATTAGTCGTTAGCGGTACCTAGCAGCACATAACGATTCCCAAACACACATAGAATATATCGGACAAACCTTAATGCAATATGATCTACGACCAGGTTTATATCACTAACGACCAACTCATATATCTATAAAACAAGTTCATATTTGGTCTCAACCAATTCGTAACTCCTTACGACCAGGTTTCGACCACTTAGTGACCATGTTCGATCAGCCTACGACCAACTCGTATCTCCATACGACTACTCTGTATCTGATCAAACTGAAAAACCTTCTCGTGTATTCTCCCTTTGCCTCACGATATCTGGTTGAACTCCAGGTGAGATGTTGTATCATCCATGGATTGTTCAATACTTTCTCGATCAAGTGTCGAATAACTTCATGTGGTCGACACTTCGACCACAAGTGGCATGGTCCTGCACTTTCTTTATCCAACCACAACGAGGGGACCAGAAACATCTCTCCTGTTATGTTAGGAGGGGCAAATCTCATATCCGACCAGTCGCATCCCTCCGCATATTTCATAGCATACCTGAAAGCTACCTTTATAACTACCCAGTTACGAGTAGCGTTTGGCAACCCCTAATAGTGTTATTACACATGTAGTAAACCATGCTGATCTCAGGTATAAGGATTATACATTATTATTGCTTGAGACCAACTAATAATACATAGAATCATAACAATCTCAATAGTGTCTCAAGGTCGGTCTTTTCCAACACCATGTTCTCTAACATGTGTCCATATTATTTGTTTGATATCTCCATATCCATGACTTGTGAAACATAGTCATCAACCAATAGATATGCTAGTCTATTCATATGTGTTCTCATATGTTTCCGACAATGAATGTTTAAGGATAATCATCACAGAAATATAGAGTTTCACAATCAAGTCACATACTTGATAATAAATATTATTTATATCATTTCAGGAACAAGATAACATATTATCTAATGTTATGAACATAATGAAATATAATCATCTTTATGATTGTCTCTAGGTAACTGGTAACTTCAAGGTAACTGGTCGTAAAGCTTAACCAGTTTACTATGCATTTAAGTTTTATTTTTTAAACTTTGATCTGTTCGAGCAGAGCAAAATCAGAAGCTAAAAAGAGTGAAAAAGCTCTTGAATTTGAGCATGACAAGGAGACAGCTCTTGGGCAAAGTCTTGATGAACAAATCAATGCTTTTAACAAGATGATTTTCGACATAGGGTCGGGATCAAATCTGCCAACCTTGAGAGATCCAGCGGAAAAGATCAACTATCTTGGCCGACTCCTTGAAGATCTCAGAGGTTTGCTTGCATCTACTCAGGAAAATCATGCACGGACAATGAAAGACACCATTGCCAACGGAGTCAGCCTTGCTTTGGCAAAACTGAAGGCTTCCAATCCCTCCGTCCATCTCCAAGCTATTGAAGAAGACTTCAACTGTTCGAATGATGAAGCAGCCATGTTAATGGATGAGATTTTGCTTTTGGAAACAAGGTTGCCGAGGAAATTGAGGTCGGATCTCCGTCACACAGCAACCAGTCTAACAATCCCGAGAAGTAGATGATTGTAATGTTTGAATTATGAATGTAAAAAAACTTACCTTTTTATCATCAGTAAAGTCTTTGGTTTATCTTCTCAATTTGCTACTCATATATTTTCTAACCCCCGACTTCTTGTATTAGTAGAAGAACTTACTAAAGAAGCAATAGACCAAGAAAGAGAGCAAATGCTAAGACCATAATACAAAGTATGTACTGATTATATTGTAAAAAAATATATACGTAACACAAGGAAATCAATTTGGTTGGAACCAATGTGTGACTTCGACTAGCTATAGATATATTTCCATAATCGAAAATATTGTATAGTTAACTTTATGGTCGGAAGATGTTGCAAGACTCGTCTTGATAAAGAACCATGCAAAAATGTATGCATAAAAGATAAATGGTCTTATTTATACACATCATCCAAAACTGGTCGTAAATGTTGTTAAGATTTAAAGACATAATAGACACTTCGCAAAACGTGCCCAGGCTCAAACCCGATTGGCAGCGAGGATCGTAAGAAAAATGTTGTCACTGGGAAACTCGTAGTGGGCAGGACCACGTGCAGAGAGAAGAGATTTCGACCAGCAGGTTTTTCGTGTTCTGAACAGTAGTTAAACAAGAGTAGAACAAAATATTGAAATGGAGAAAGATAGTCTTCAAATTCTTAAGCATGTAAGTAACCACAACATGTTGTCTATGTTACTCTTTTAATTGTTTCTTTTGAGAGAAGAGTGTATTGGACACACCTGAGAACCATAACTGAGATGGTCACGACTAGGACCCTTATAGCTTGTGATGATTATGTCGAGGCCAAAAAAAGTAAAAGAGATCCTATTGGAAGGATATCGGAAGGAATTAGATCTTCTCCGACAAGTTAGACAACAATAGTATGCGACTAGATAATGGATGACATATACATAAACAATATCACTAATCAAAAAAAGAAATGAATATATATATATATATATATATATATATATATTAAAAATGAAAAATTATTCAAAGAACTTATGCAATTGATCAATGTTTCAACAATTTGACAAAACATGCCCGTCTGACATCGCCGGATGCTAGTCGTAGTGAGCCAGGCTGGGTGACTTCAACTACTGTGTAAGGACCTTCCCATTTGAGAGAAAGTTTATTGCAATTAGTCTGGCTCTAAATTTTTCTGAGAAACAGATCACCTATAGCTAAGTTGCGAGGTTGCACCTTACGACCGTGGTACCTTCACATGGCTTGTTGGTAGACCGCCTATCGTATGAGGGCTTGGTTTCGTCGTTCTTCAAGAAAATTGATGTCGTCGAGTCTTCGTTATTCTTGATCATTTTCGTTAAAACAATCAGTTCGAGCGGAGCCAATTTTCAGTTCCGGAGAAACATGGCTTCAGCACCGCAAACTAGAAAGAATGGTGTTTCACCGGTCGCACGACGGATCGTAGTTCAAATGGCCTATAATACAGAGGGAAGTTCTTGAACCCAAGCTCCTGACCATTTTGTTAAATAGTCGAAAACTCGGTGTTTCACTCTTTGCATTATTATACCATTAGCTCGTTCGACTGCTCCGTTGCTCTGCGGATGAGCAATAGAAGCGAAATATATTTTGATACCTAAATCTTCGCAGAATTTCTGGTAATTTTCGCTAGAAAACTGGGTACCATTATCCGTGATTATACTACTGGGTATGCCAAATCGTGTGATCACGTTTTTTGTTAGGAACCTCTTAGCAGTCTCAGTTGTTGTTTTAACAACTCGCTTGGCTTCTATCCATTTTGTAAATGTGTCAATCATGATGTAAAGGAATTCGAAGCCCCCAGGTGCTCTTGGGAAAGGTCCGAGAATGTTGAGTCCCCAGGTCGCAAAAGGCCAAGAAAGCAAAATTGCCTGCAAAGCTAGTTCCGGCTGATGTACTTGTCAACTATGAAATTGACATTGTACAAAATTTGTTACGAGCTCTTTTTCATCATGAAGGGTAGTGAAGCAGTAGTATCCTTGCCTGAAGGCTTTACCGACCAGTTCCAGGGATTTTCGATCATATGCACCATTTTTCTATCTCCTCAAACCGCAATGACCCCTTTTGGTCCTGACATCTTTAAACTCTAATAGCCATAATCTGTAGCAATCAGTAATTTAGCCAATGCCGGACGACCAAGGATCCTATTGTATGCGGTTTGAAAATCTACCACATCAAACGGGATATTTTCTATTCAGAAGTTGTTAGGTTTTTCAAACGTGACCGGTAGGGACAGTTGTCCTATCACTTTAACAGTAGATCCAAGAACTATGTCGTGAAAAGCATACTTAACATGTTTTACTTTCGACGAGGGAATTTTCAATTCTTCCAATGCCCTCGTAAACAGGATATTTAAAGAACATTAACTTTACAATTGTTAATAGTAGATTCAACTATGATAGGGAATCTACCTGGTCGAGTCGACGGGATGTGGCAATCTTCTTTGTTGAAGGAGATAGTTGTCTCCAACCACCTGGATGGCTTGACGTCAATCGAAGACTCAACAAGGTTCACTTCCCGCTCCACGGCCTTCAGATGGCGTGTTGAGTCGTACGAAGAGGTTCCTCGGAAGATCATATCCACAGTGTGTTGTGGCTCCTGGTACTCAATTTCTTTGTCACCATCTTCGTCCTTCTCGGAGCTTGGTTCTTCCAGTTCATGTATAGAGGGGAAGGGACCTATACCTGGGTAGTAATCCTCCTGTTTCTTTTGCCAGGCTAGGTAGGTGTGCAAATCATACCTGCTACCGGATGAACTGAACACCACTTCTTGTTTTTCTTGTAGTCGACGGTCGGAGCCTTCGGCTTGTTCCGATCGGAAAAGTCTTTCTTGCCCTTGGAAATTTTTTATATAATTGCAAGGACTTCTTTATTGTCGAGCCTGCGGTTATTCTTACCCAATATGTAGTGCGGAAGCTAATAACAATCAGTTTTGCACAATTAAAGTCTATATCAACTAGATTCCACTAAGTGCACCAACAATATATGACAATTAATAAGGATTGCAATTACACGAATATACAAGCACTTAATACAAGGAATGTAAATTACAATAGTAAAGCACAAGAAGATCAAACCACAATAGACACGATAATGTTTTACCGTGGTGTTCAGAGACTTGCCGGTCTCCCCTAATCCACGTTGAGGTAAGCCCAACCTTGTTGGATCGGCTCCTCAAATGAGCCAATGTCTCCAAGGTAAGTCCAACCACTTGAACTGGT
Organism: Hsuehochloa calcarea; assembly: GCA_036346395.1. Taxonomy (NCBI): domain Eukaryota; kingdom Viridiplantae; phylum Streptophyta; class Magnoliopsida; order Poales; family Poaceae; genus Hsuehochloa; species Hsuehochloa calcarea. The sequence continues at coordinate 73,211,590 of CM070594.1, read as the reverse complement.
TCCAACACGAACCAACACTTCGCTCCACTAGGGTTGCTCTTCCTCCACTCCGAAGATGGCGAGCACCAAACCACTCACAACACACCGGGCCTTCTCACAAGCTTCTTGAGAAGATCACCGGTCACGACGCCTCCACGCCATCTAGGTGTCGGCAAACACCGAGAGTAACAAGACTCAACCCTCACTTGAACGAATCAAGTGTCTAAGCTCAGTGGATACTCAATCCACAACCTAAGGCAACACATGCACTTAGGGTTTGCTCTCAAATCTCACTAAATACAACACATGCACAAAAGAGAAGAGAGAGTTTGCTCTTAGCTCAAAAGAATATCTCACAGCACTAGAACACTTTGCAATAGCAGCAACAACTCCCTCCAACCAGTCAAGGTGGGTATTTATACCCTACAAATAAAAACTAGCCGTTGGAGGAAAGATTCCATCGAATCTGATAAGGGCCGGTCTGACCGCCAACTAATGGTTGATCGGACCGCCCATGCGCCAACGGCTATAGAAGTAGCCGTTGGACTCTCGGCCAGTCGGACCGCCAACTACCGATCGGTCGGACCACCAAGGGTGGGCAGTCCGACGGCCAAAGGAAAATTTGCAGCATCCAGAATAGTGCTTCTCTGGAAAAAAAAAACATACCACGAAAACTCCGGTACTTCCGATCTCTGGTAGTACCATTTATTTAATGGCAGTACTACCGCACAGAGAATTGGCACAAAAGGCCACCGGTCCGACCGCCCAACACATGGCAGTCCGACCGATTTACCACCGGTCAAACCGGTAGACCCTGGCGGTCAGACCGCCAGACCACAGAGGAGTTGCACTTTGCAACACTTCAATTTGCAAAACGCATTTGCCAAATTGAGTACAATCCAAACAAGCTTTATAGGTGATATTATCAACAAGTTGCAAAACACATTTGCCAACTTTTGGAATCAACACCACAAGGAATAAGGTACATGGACTTACGCTATTTGCAAAACACATTTGCAAACTAAAGTCACATACTACAAGGGTTATGCATGAGTCTCGACTATTTGCAAAACACATTCGCAAATAATAGCATCATACCTAGATGAGCTAGAGCAAACACAATGAGCTATCAACAGATGACTAACTCAAGCTACTAGTTAAGACCCCTCTTAATAGTACGGCAACCTATACTAGCAATCCGGTCTTCCAACCAAACACCAAAACCGGTAAAAGACTAGGAACATATCCTTAGCCCTAGCTAGTCACACCTTTGCCTTGAGTATCTTCTTGAAGCTTGATGACGCACATCATTACTTCAAGTCTGTGTCATTTACTTGACATGCATCAACTTATGATGCATCTTTTGCTTGACCTCCATCAACACATGATGGGTCTTCTCTTGTCTTGACGATCAACTTATGATCATCTCCTCTTCTTGATAAGCATCAACTCATGATGCATCCTTTACACCAAGCTCTAGACTTTAATGTCATTGACACATGATTACATCCAAAGTCTTCATCACCCTGGAACAAAACCTATTCATCCAACTCACGGAAAATGTTAGTTACACAATGTGATTACCATTAGTTACCATAACAAATCATTATCACATAATGGTGGGACAAAATACTTCAATCTTTTCCTCATTGGTAATTAATGATAACCACTTTAATTGCACATAAATTTAATGTAGATGATTTAATGTAACATAACATGAGTATATATGAACTACACAAGTTATATATATACTCCAACATGAGTACACAAGTTATATATATACTCTAACATGAGTATACAAGAACTACATGAGTTTTGTATACTCAAAAGGATATATTTTAAAGTAAAGATCCTTAATATATGTGGAGAATAGAATATGGATCAATACTAATGAAACCACAAAATATAGAATAAACACCCCCTAAATGTGTGCATACACAAATGTGTAATAAGATCATATGCACATATTCAACTTAAACTTATGGTTGAGTGCAACCTATATTTTGGATCCAGGAAATGCAACAATATATAAAATTAAGATGTCGATTGCATACCTCGTTGAATTTCACCTTTATATCCAAATGAGACTACACAAAATAATACTAGACAAGAGAGTTAATCTCATATTTGGATTTATCATTAATCACCAAAACATTCCATTAACTCATAATGGTGGGTCTAGATCCTTCAACAGCTCCACCATAACACACAGAATCCACCACTTACCTCAGTCTAAATCTTTTTCTACCCTGTTGGTTAAGTGCAACACATGCCATCAACGAGTAATAGCACACGGCACACATAGTTTCATCACACAATTCCGTAATCTCTTAGTCAAGTTTACAATTGCAACTTACATGAAATGATAACTTGTGGCATGGCTAAACAATCTACTCGTATCTAACCAACCCACGTTGGTGCTACGTTAATACCAACTAATAATGAACCAACCTAGGGTGACAAAAGATCATGGCATAATAATAGACAAGGTGGACATAACAATTTGGATTAATAACTAAACCCAAAAAGTATTTAAATAATTACTTGAAATAGAATGCAATACATTGAAACAAAGAAATTTTGAAAACTGGGTGCGATATGATCAAATGTATAACTTACCTTGGAATAGGTCTAGGTACTAGTCTTGATCTTGAGGCACTTCTCCTTCTTCAAAAGTTTCCAGAGAATTAATGTCTACGCGTAAACGAAATAAAAAAATAAAAATAAATAACAGGGGTAAAACCAACTACAAAAATTAAATAAAAATTATTAATAAATATATCTTGAATTTATATAAATTTAGAAATTTGAATGGTCTCAAACGGAGTTCGGATGCAAAAGATATGGGCTTTGGAAGATTTAATATAAAGAAAACCCTAATTTTAGAATTTCTGGAATTTTTGAATTATTTTTCTAAATAAAAATAGGATTATTGCGCAATCGCTACCGTCAGCGAAGAATTTCCAAAAATAAAAGAATTAAAATAAAATCTAACATGTGGGGCCCACATGTCAGTGTGATGGCTCACGGTGGACTAAGTGCACCAAACCGAAGAAAGACTGGGGCGGTGGACCCGCCATGCAGGCACACACGCGGGCGCTGACTGGATGCCACGCCGATGACACGCATGCACGAGAGCTGACGCTGGCGCTGGGGTGGCGGCTGATGTGGACGACGGCGAGGAGCGGCGCTTGGGACCTGATGGTCGTCGGCGAACGGCGGTGACTCGCCAACGGTGGAGTGTACCAGGTTGTAGTCAATGCTAATGCGGTCCTGCGGGTGCACTCACTGGCCACTAGGGTTGACGGCAGCAATGGGAGGTGAGCTCAGAGCGGAGGAGGAGTCGCGGCTATTGTCGAACGACGGTTCTGGTGATGCTTCGGCGGCGGGGAGGGGCGCACGAGGTTGCTCTGGTGACGGCGGACTCAGTGGCGTGCTCGACGGCGACGAGGCGGCTACGGTGGCGGCGCAATCGAAGAAAAACCGAAGGCGATGATAAAAACCTAAAGCTTGAATTGCGGCGGCGCTAGAGCGATCGGGGTGCGGCGGCCAGGGGTTTTGGGGTGCGGAGACAAGGGCAAGCAAGGGGGTGCCTGATATAGGGCCGAGGCGTGCCAGATTAGGCAATCCCCAAATTGGGATTTTCTCAGTTTCGTTTGAATTACGAGATAGAGTCCGTTTTTGCCCCGATTGCTAGCAGATACGGGAGCAGGAGAATCGGAGATATGATTTGGTAGCAAAATCCATGAGATTTTAGTTGGAGAATCCATTTTGTCGGTTTGAGCTCGAGGAGCGGTAATGGCGGACACGGCGCGGCCGTAGAAGAAACCGAGTCAGAGACGACTTTCCTATGGCAGGGCCCACTTGGCAGCGTAACGGGGAGACGCGGGCGCTGGAACGCGTAAAATAGCTTTGGCAATTATTGATGTTGGGATTAATCACATTAAATCATTTTGACATGAAGGTCTATATTAAGCTTTAAATAAAAATACTAAAAAATAATAAAAATTCAAATATTGTATTTTCCAACAAGTAATTATTCAAAAGATGTTTAGAGCTCAGAAAATTGGGATGTTACAAACCTCCCCCCTTAAAGGAATCTCGTCCCTGAGATTTAGGCTAGCTAGAGAAGAGGCTAGGAAACTCAGCTTTCAACTCTTCTTCACGTTCCCATGTGGCTTCTCCTTCTGAGTGGTTGCTCCACTGAACCTTACAAAAACGGACGGTCTTGTTCCTGGTACGACGCTCTGCGACATCCAAAATCTTGACTAGCTGCTCTTTTTAAGTGAGATCTTCTTTTAACTCAATTGCATCCAACGGAGCTTGTTCTTCGGGCGCACGAAGACACTTTTTCAACTGGGACACATGGAAGACGCCATGCACTCCTGCTAACGACTGCGGTAGCTACAACTGATAAGCAACTTCCCCACGACGTTCTAAAATCTTGAACGGACCAACATACCTAGGGGCAAGTTTCGCTTTAGCATGAAACCATTTGACACCTCTGAGTGGAGTAACTCGGAGATAAACAAAATCTTCAGGCTCAAAGCTGAGATCACGGCGACGATTATCAGCATAGCTTTTCTGCCTGGATTGGGCTATCTTCAATCTTTCTCTGATCATGGCCACTTGTTCCTCTGCTTCTTGGATAATATCGGGTTCAAATACCAAACGTTCAGCAGTTTCTGACAAATTCAACGGGTTTCTACAGGCACGACCATACAAAGCTTCAAATGATGACATTTATAGACTAGGAGGGTGGTGCTGGGAGGTGGGGCGGCTGGGGAGGTGGGTGGTCGGGAAAAGGAGGAGGCGCTGGGATAGGTTTCAAAAGAAGGGGAGGTCGGGAAGGAATTAGAGAATTTGGGGATAAGGTAGAGGAAGGGGCTGTCGGGAAGGTCTTTGTGCCTCAGTCGTCAATTTTTTCAGCTGCGCGCACAAAAGGTTCTATTATTCCTGACAAATACGTTGACCTGGATGATTTTTTCCAGGGAAGATGCATTGTAGGCAAATTTATATTATCCCCAGCGGATAAGTTGTTCTAGATAATAATTATTTCCGGTAGATAACGAGACCCTTAATCTCTTAGATATTGTCGACACATGTTTTGTCACTAATCCAATTTTTCGTCGGCAGTATGTTGTCCTTAATACTATGCCATGGTATAATGATACGGCATACTCGAACTAAGATATCAGGAAGAACTGTTGCTGCTTCACCATGCTCAACAAATGGGCATTGCGATTCGATATTTGAAGCTCCCAACCCGTAGGGAAGAAAGGGGAAGTTTCTCTGCAGAAGAACAGACTATACGCAGCATATGGTGTGGATGACTGGCTATCCGACATCTGCTTCGAGCCTTCGATGAAGTTATGACTAATCACTTTCTCTTAAAAATGACTAATCACTCTCGTCTCATAATAAAAGGGGAAAAATATGACTAATGGCTCCATCTGCGTTCATGTTGATTACGTGTTGAATATGTGTGTGCACGTCTGAACACAGCTCTATAATCTTTCAGATAAACCACCATGGAATATAGGACCATCCATCGTGTAGGCAGTGTAGTGATTCTGGTGCAGTTTGTGAAGCTAGGTGGTTCATGTGAAAGTAGCAAATGTCCTCTCGTTAAAAAAGACTTCTTAGTTTGTTCTATTCCCTGTTCTGCCTCAGAGGTGTATGGTTCTGATTGGCTGGACAGTGTAGTGCTTTTTATGCCTTTTCTTTCCGCGCCTTGTAAGTCTGTTAGTGGTTTATGTTACGAAACCTAGAAGGTTTCAGTGTGGGTAAATACTAAGACTGTTTTTGGTGGGTTTAGACTATAAATAGAGAGGTAATTCTATCATGTAATCATCCCGGTCTCACAAAGATACGATTAGCAATATGGCAAGCAGTAGCAATAGTTTCGACCCAAAATCTCATCGGTGTGCTATACTCATCTAGCATCATCCTAGCCACCTCAACCAGGGTCTTGTTCTTCCTTTCCACAACGTCATTTTGTTGAGGGACGTGTGGAGAAGAGAACTGATGGTCAATACCACGCTCAGCACAAAAAGAAGCAAATGAGATATTCTTGAACTCCGTGCCATTGTCACTGCGGATCGCTCTCAAGGCACCCGGAAGTTCAGAAGCCAAACGAAGAACCAGATCATGATAAAACTCAAAAGCTTCATCCTTCGAAGCAAGAAAAAACACCCAAGTATATCTAGAAAAATCATCGACTATGACAAGAATGTACCATTTTCCACCAACTGACCGAACTCTAGCAGGACCAACAGTATCCATATGAAGCAACTGTCCCGGTCCGTCAGTCATGACCATAGTCACTGAAGGGTGTGAGGCGGCAACTTGTTTGCCATGCCTACAGGGTGCACAAACAGTATCTTTGACGGTTTTGAATTTGGGCAAACCTCTCATAAGCTCAAGGTTGCTAACTCGCGTCAGATGATCAAAACCAATGTGCCCCAAACGACTGTGCCAAAGCCAGAACTCAGAAGAAGAAGATGAAATCAAGCATTTGAGAGAACCAGTAAGAGATTCAGAAAAGTCGGCTCCAAAAATCTTACCAACTCTAGTAATTCCAAAAACAAACTCACCAGTTGAATCAAGCACCCGACAAGCATTTTTCTTAAATATAGTCTCATAGCCATCATCAAGAAGTTGAGACACGGAAAGCAAATTAAACCTTAGCTTGTCCACAAGGGCGACGTCCTTGAGAATGAAACTATCGTTCACCTTGATCGATCTCATTCCTTCAATTCGCCCTTGGTTATCATCTCCAAAGGTGATGAAATCATCACATGTCGATCGCGTGAAAGAGGTGAACCATCTTGAGTCTCCGGTCATGTGGCGTGAACATCCGGAGTCGGCGAACCACGTGTCCTTCCTCTTTCCGCGGTAATCCTGAAAATCAAGGAACAGAATAACGATGTGTCTCAATACTGGGGTTAGTTAAAAAAGACTTAGGAACCCAGTACTGAGACACACGTCTGCGAGTAGTATGCAAAGCAGAAGTGCTATCCTAAATTTTATTTAAGGTTCTGTTATTAGCAATGGTTAAAGTAACATGAGAGATATCCTATCTAGGAACATGATGATGATCATGTGATACAAATCCTAAACCTGGTTTCTTCTTTTCTATGTTACCATGTCTCATAGAAGCTCTAGGTTGATTAGATGAAGCTCTAGCAAAAAAATTCTTATAATTTTTCAACATACGCCAACAGAACTCAACCAAATGCCCATCCTTTTTACAATAGGTGCAATGATACTATATACCGCTAGAAGAAGTACCCTTAGACTTAACAGATGGCTGGGCAATACCTGCAGACTTAAAAATAGTTTTTCAGGTTGTGTTTTAAATTCAATTAACCTCTTTTCCAAGACTTGAGTAACTTTTAAGTTAGAATTATTTTGAACATGATTGTGTCCTAATCCTTACTTCTTATAAGGAGTTTTAGACTTGTCCATAATCATGTTTAATTGTTTCTTATCTTTAGAGAATTTTTCTAAGGTATCCTTTAGATAAGCATTTTTATCTTTAAGATTAACACATGATTCACAGGTTTTACCTTTAATGACTCTAGCATATTTCTCCTTATATAAAGCAGTTTCAAGTTTAAGGGCTGGACATGAAGCACATGTAGAAGACTCAATACTGTCCTTAAGATTGGCATATTTAGCTTAGCAGCTTCTAAGATATCTTTGACTTCATGTTCGCGTTCTAAGCAGAAAGTGCAAAGGCTAGAATCAACAGCTCCAGAAACAACTAACTTGCTAGACTCTAAGCATTTATCACATGGAGCAGATTTAACATCAACTAGCTCAGTCCTAGCATTTACAAGTTGTTGTAAGGCAATATTATTAGCAGATTGCAGTTTACCAAATTCTGAATGCAAAGCATGGTAAGATGAACATTCATCAAATTCAAGACTCTTAGCATTCTCAAGTTCTAAAGTCAAGTTACCTATTTGAGACTCTAAATTCTTGTTCCTAGCCATGACATATTCTAAAGTCTTATCCTGACTCATAAGTTACTCAAACATAGATTCACATCTATCAGAAAGGACATCATAGGAAGGAGGTACCTCATTGTTGTCGTCATCAACGGAGTCGGCCATGAAGCACAAGCCGATGAAGTCCTTGGCCTTCCCTTTCTTTTTGTCTTCAGGGATCTCCTCCTCCTTGTCCTCCTCGCCCCCGGAGTCCACATCGCTTAAGGATTGATGCTCAAAAGCGGCAAGCACCCGGTGAGCGGCCTTCGTTAGCTTGGCAACATCAAACCTTGGTTTGTTCCATTGAGGCATCTTCCAAGCTGGTTTTCCCTCCTTGTGATTGCTCTTACCTTTCAGCTTGGGGTAATTTGCCCGGATATGATTAAGCTCACCACACTCATAGCAAGTCACGGGACCTCCTCTTTTTTTGTTTCTCATATTGTTGTAGGCCCGTGTGCCCTTTTTGACTATGAGGGCCAACTCACCCTCAGGGAGACTCTCAAACTCCTCTTCATGGATTGTAGATAAACCTGCAAGCGAAAATCTAGAAGAAGACTCAAAAGACCCATCAGATGCTCTCTTGAGCGGGTCTGCTACCAAAGCCATATTTTTCTTCTTGGGATGATCAATCCTTTTGATCTCATGAGTCTTGAGCTTGCTATAGAACAGCTCCAAAGTCAGATCAGAAAGGTTTACATTCTCCTCAATGGTTGTAGCCTTTATCTCCCACTCCTTGGTGTTGATTACAGCCAAGAGATGGGTGGCATTTTCAGATTGAGAATATTCAATACCAACAGCTTTCATCTGATTTATCACTATATTAAAGCGACTGAAATGTCATCGATGCTCTCTCCAGGACGCATCTCGAATTTGTTGTATTCACGCTTATAGACTGTTTGGCGTACTTTCTTGACTTGGGACGAACCCTCATGGTAAGTTTCGAGAGTGTTCCAAATCTCATGCGCAGTCTCAAGATTACAAATCCGATCATACTCCTGTCTCCCAAGCCCGCCATACAAGAGATTTTTAGCCTTATTGTTGTTAGCCAAAAGGACTTCTGAAGCCGGCGTAGCAACTTCGGGCACCACGAGCGGGACTCGAACAACCTCCCATATAGCGTGTCCTTCGCTCTCAAGGAAGACTCGCATGCGATTCTTCCAATAGGTATAGTCGTGCCCATCGAAGATATGCGGCTTTGTGGAGTATCTATCCATCGCCAAGTTTAGTGACCGGTTAAGATCAAGATTGAACTAACCGGGCTCTGATACCACTTGTTGGACCGAAAAGACGACTAGAGGGGGTGAATAGGAGCACGCTCACTTTTTCATAAATAATTGATTCAATAATATTTCACTCCATTAGCTATGGAAGCTATGAAGATCAGTATATCAGTACAGCGGAAGACTAATATTGAATCCAATTTAAAACCCCTAAGCAATACGACAAAAACAACAAAGATTGAAACAATTCAATGCACTGGCGGTCTGACCTCTGGCCTTGGGCGGTCTTACCGATTCCCTGGCGGTCTGACCTCTCGCCTTGGGCGGTCTGACCGATTTCCTCCAGAACAGAAGAACAGCCCCGATGACGAAGATGAAAATAGATAAAACTTTTGATATACTAATCCAAACTTGATGAGACTTGGAACACACCTTCTCTATGATATCAGGAAGCTATTCCAATCGAAGATTGTGATAATTCTTGGAAGAATAACGATCCTTTTCGATTTGATTGAAGAGAGGTTCAAAACCGGGTCAAAACGAAAACTAGGTCAAAGCTCTTGCTCGTGGGTAATTGATGATCAATATGATCCTAGATAGATTCCCACACGTCACAGCAAGCTAAATCACATGAAGAAACCAAGTAAAAACTCACGGATCAAAGAAAGACCCAAAATCATCAAATAGAGAGAAAGAACGCAATGAGACAAAACATGATCAAACTTCCTTTGATTGATTGATATGATCTGGGCTTACAGCCACTCTATCAATGGAGGACAATGCTCAATCCAAGAGAACGAAAATCACATCAAACATCAAGAACCCTAGCCTCCACAAAAGGTCTCCCTAAGAAAATTAGGGTTTACAAGAATTACAAAAGAGGCGAAGCGGTGGTGCAGCCACCACCCTCTCCTATTTATAGTGGAGGCTTAGACCTTCTAGATGTTTGATCCTATTGGGCTCCCGTTAAGGCCAAAAATAAACAGGACACATACGCACGCATTTTAAAGCGCTGTTTTTATCTTCTCTTGACCTAACTAGCTACACCTAGCGTCATCTTGCGCCTCGGATTAGCTAATAGATCTCCCTTGTCCATCTTGCACCACGCTTGAGTACATTGACCTCACCCGGCATCGTCGATCGTTCTGGACCTCAGCTCTCCAAGCCTAGTCCCGATCATTCTCGCCGTTGACCGTCGTTGACCACCAAACAAGCTTCACAACAATAGACAAGTAAACCGAATTTGGAAACAAGTTCTTCACAACTTGACCCATGTTAGTCAAAACATGCATCATGCAACATATATACCCTGAAACTCATGACTTTGACCTAACAACCGAACAACGCCGCCACGACGGGCGACGATCAAAGTGAATACCGGTCAGACCGCCCCCAGGGCCAGTTGTAATATCTTTCTGAATGCTTGGTTGTATGACTTTAATCTTGGCTATGCTATCTTGTTACTCTGTGTGAGAATGTGGATCTTTATATTATGATTTGTTTTTGTATGATTTATGGATGAGATATGATTGTGATTGAATGATCTCTTATATTATTATTTGATCATATCTTATTTGTCTTCTGTCGTGGATTCCTTATTTACAAGAGAAACTCTGACAAAATTTTATGAAAATCTCTCACAAGCATAGATCTCAATGTTCATCTCAACATGCTGTGTGAAAATTGTTAAAATGGGAGATTATCTGAATTTGTTTCAAATAAGCATTTCAAGTGGTTCATTATTTTGGTTCAAAAAGGGAGAATGTGTTTGTAACCTATGTCAGTTTCTCCTTACTCTTCTTGAGAACAAAACTCCTTTGGTCATATGAGTCTATTTCATACTTTTTGTGGTCAAGCTCCTTGATTTGCTAAGACCCCTGTGTGTTTTTTTGGTGATTTATGCCAAAAGGGGAAGAATATTTGTATCAATACTCTCTCATTTGGATTGTTGGTTTATACCAAAAAGGGAAAAACTCTTTTATAGGAGAATGCATTATTTTACCAGCATATCTTATGCATATTGCTTAATGCTTTTAATTTCACCTCATGTGTTGAATAGACAAAGTTCACTAGTTTAAATTATTACATTTTGTCTATTTATATTCAAATGTTGTTATTGATAATGGATTTGTCATCAATCACCAAAAAAGGGAGAGATTGAAAGATCTAGACCCGCCATTATATGTTAATGGATTGTTTTGGTGATTAATGACAAATCCAAATATGAGACTAACTCTCTTGTCAAGTATTATCTGTGTGTAGTCTCATTTGGATATAAAGGTGAAATACAACGAGGTATGCAATCGACATCTTAATCTTTTATATTGTTGCATTTCTCGGATCCAAAATATAGGATTGAACTCAACCATAAGTCAAATTTAAATATGTGCATATGATCTTATTACACATTGGTGTATGCACACATTTAGGGAGAGTTTTATTCTATATTTTGTGGTTTCATTAGTATTGATCCATATTCCATTCTCCACATATATTTGAGATCTTTACTTTGAAACAAATCCGTTTGAGTATACAAAACTTGTGTTGTTCTTGTATACTCATGTTATGAGTATATAGAACTTGTGTGGTTCTTGTATACTCAAGTTAGAGTATATATATAACTTGTATAGTTGATATATACACAATCTGTTCTCTCATTTATCAACATTTAATTTATGAGTAATTAAGTGGTTATCATCAATTACCAAAGAGAGAAAGATTGATGTATCTTGTCCCACCATTATGAGTTAATGGTATGGTGTGGTAATTAATGATAATCATATTGTGGAACTAACTTTTTCCATGAGTTGGATGAATAGGTTATGTTCCAAGATGATGAAGACTTGGGATGATCATGAGTTGATCATCAAGTCAAGAGCTTGGTGTAAAGGATGCATCATGAGTTGATGCTTATCAAGAAGAGATGATCACGAGTTGATCGTCAAGACAAGAGAAGACCCATCATGTGTTGATGGAGGTCAAGTAAAGGATCATCATGCGTTGATGATTATCGAGTTAATGACCCGGACTTGAAATGTTGATGTGCGTCATCAAGTTTCAAGAAGATGCAAGGCAAAGGTATGACTAGCTAGGGCTAAGGATGTGTTCCTAGTCTTTTACCGGTCTTGGTGTTTGGTTGGAAGACCGGATTGCTAGTATAGGATTGTCGTACTATTAAGAGGGGTCTTGACTAGTAGCATGAGTTAGTCATGTGTTGATAGCTCATTGTGTTTGCTCTAGCTCATCTAGGCATGATGCTATTTATTTACGAATGTGTTTTGCAAATAGTCGAGGCTCATGCATTACCTTTGTAGCATGTGACTTAATTTTACAAATGTGTTTTGCAAATGGTGTAAGTCCATGTACCTTATTCCTTGTGATGAGTATTCTAAAATATTGGCAAATGTGTTTTGCAACTAGCTGAGAATATCATCTTGTAACCTTGTTGGAATTGTACTCAAATGGGCGAATGTGTTTCGCCATTTGATGTGAAGCAAATATATTTTGCTTACGTGGTCCGGTCGGACGATCACGGTGTGTCTCCGATCGGCCGGTGCAATCGGTCGAACCGCCATGTGTTGGGCGGTCGGACCGATTTTCTTTGACTTGGATTCTCTGTCCGGAAGTTCTGCTGTTGTAAAAATGGAACTTCCTATGTTAGTAAGTTCCGGGGTTGGTGCGGAATGTTTATTCCAGAGAGCGCCCGTTTTGGGACTTAGCCAAATTTCCATCGGGCGGTCGGACCGGCCAGCTGCGACGGTCTGCCCGATATGGTAGCGGTCCAACCGGCCGAAGGCCCAACGGCTAGTTTTCTAGCCGTTGGCGCATGGGACGGTCCGACCGGCCGTTGGTTGGCGGTCAGACCGGCCCTATGCTGATTTGGTAGAATCTTCTCCCAACGTCTAGTTTTTGTGTGTGGGCTATATATATGAGCCTTTGCCGGTTGGGAAAGGATGCTGATGTTGCTGGCTGTGTGCTAGAATCATTGTTGAGTTTCTTGAGCTAAGAGCAAGCCTCTCGTTCTATTTTGTGCATGTGTTGCACTTAGTGAGTATTGAGAGCAAACCCTAAGTGCATGTGTTGTCTTAGGCAGTGGATTGTGTATCCACATGAGCGTTGACACTTGATTAGTTCAAGTGAAAGTTTGGATTTGTTACTCTTGGTGTTTGCCGACACTTAGACGGTGTGGAGGCGTCGTGCGCGGTGATCTTCTCAAAAAGCTTGTGAGAAGACCCGGCGTGTTGTGATTGGTTTGGTGCTCGCCATCTCCGGAGTGGAGGAAGAGCAACCATAGTGGAGCGAGGTGTTGGTTCGGTTTGGAATTGGTCCAAGTGCTGGACTTATCTTGGAGGTGTTGGCTTAATTAGTGGAGCCGGTCCAACGTGGCTGGGCTTACCTCAACGTGGATTAGGGGAGACCGGCAAGTCTCCGAACACCACGGTAAAACATAATTGTGTCCATCGTGTTTTTACTTGTGTGTTACTTTGAGCAATTTACTTTACATGCTTTTATATCATTGTATGATTGCTCTCTTGTATTGTTGCTGCACTTAGTTGAGCCTAGTTCATTTAGGTTTTAATTGTGTAAAACCAATTCGCTATTAGCTTTCGCATTTATTAATTGGTTTTAGCCCGAAAGATTTTTAAAACCGCCTATTCACCCCCCTCTAGTCGGCCACCTCGATCTTACAACAGTACATGCATCTCTTGGCGATCATTTAAGCAGACTTTGGTAGCTACGTCCACCAACCACTCAGAAATAATCGTATTATACGAAGCCTTACGAGAATGTATTTGGCTTAGGCAGATGATTAGCCATATCAAGAAGTCATGTGGCCTAAACACTGTCGATGACCCCACTATTATCTATGAAGATAACGCCGCTTGTATTGCACAAATACAAATGGGCTATGTTAAGAGTAATATCACGAAACATATTGTTTCTAAATTCTTTTATCCTCATGAACTTCAGAAGAACAGAGAGATAAAGGTGTTAAATGCTAAGTCTTGTGATAACCTAGCAGATTTATTCACAAAATCTCTCACAGCCTCTAGTTTCCACAAATGTGTTCGAGGCATAGGGATGAAACAGCTTAGTGAGTTATAAAGTTCAGGGGGAGTGAATCCCTGAACCATAGCCCATATGTAAGACCAGAAGACTTACATGATCCCGAAGATCCAAATGTTGTACTTTTTCCCCCTTTGTGAATTTTTTCTGAAATTTTCTCACGTAAATGTTTTTAATGAGGCAACAAGTGCGATCCAAGAAATGGATGCGATGCACTCTTTTCTCCATCTCTTTTTTTCCCATTGGGTTTTTGGGATGAGTTTTTAATGATGCGTATACATGCCGTGGTATTCGCCCAAGGGGGAGTGTTACGAAACCAGTGTGAGCAAATACTAAAACTGCCCCTGGTGGGCTTAGACTAGAAATAGAGATGCAATTCTACCATGTAATCATCTCGGCTCATTAATAAAGATTTACTGGTGTTCTCTCTCATTGGTGTCTCCTGTATTCTATATATTTTATCTTGGTGATTGATTGATTGCGTGATCGTGTTGCCGTTCATCGATTCTTCTACTATTTTATAACAATTTCAACAAAAGAAATCGGAGGTGAATCCTCCGTTAATTTTTTTTTATGCAGTTACTGTTTCTCCACGGCAATGCTACATCCTACGAGTGCTAGATTTTCCTTTTCAGTTCATTAGCCTAGACTATCTCTCAAAAGTAGGATCCACAAACTAAATTTAATATCGTATCTTTTTTCCCACCCTACTCTCCTACCGGCCTCATTTCACTTACAAATTAGTTCATACCTTTTTTACTTTGCATTTTAGTCATGGTATGGCTACCTGCAGTGGCTAACACCGACGTCTAGTCATATTTTTACCGAAACTGAATTGTCTAACCGAAATTTGAGGCCCAGCCGAAGCCCAGTGCCCAACTCGGCGCTCAACCAGTCAACCAAACCACACCGAAAAACGGGCGAGTTGGACGAGCACGTGAATGCCTAACCCTGTGAATTGTGAAAGCTACGGCGGCGACCTCGACGCAGGAGATGATTCCAACCACTGAACCACACCCCCGCGTTCTCTATTAAGAAGTTTGGTTCAACTAATCACTAGCCTTCTTGCTCTCGGTTTTAAAAAAAAAACGAAATTGAATGGTATCTTATGAAACTCTCACGAATTCATGTGAAATTCCCGACCCTTAAATTGGGATTTTTTGAATGGCATCTGCGTTACATGACACCATGCCTGGATGCACTTGAAGCCTATAACTAAACTCACATATGCTACATAGCACTAGCTATATGTAGCGATGATAATTGTGTTCGCTTACTCGTATGTCCGCGAGTACATACTCTAATGGAGCTGGACATGGGGGCTTTCTTTGCCCATCAGCATGGAAATAGGGGTAATCTTTTGCCCATCGGGCAAACGAGCGCGGGCATGGGCATGAGCTCCACCCGTGCCCGCTTCGACCATTTACCCGGCATCTTCCTCTGATAGGTGGGCCCTTCGGAGAAAACCCTAGTCCAAGCACAAGACCACCCCTTCTGATAAACCACAGAGGTCCTGATCTGGTCCGATCTTTCGATATGAACGTAAATACGGTAGAAGTCGCTCAACTCTTATGATCCTGACTATGAACTCATAAGGCTCAAAACTACGAAATCGCTGAACTGCTCGACAAGTTATTATCAACTGTGCACAAATACCCGGATGACCTGATCACGAAGATCAATTCCTGCATACATCAAAGAAGCACGCAAGAACAAGATAAATAAGCAATCTGAAATTGTGAATAGGAATTGAAATTGTATTGATAAGTGGCATTCCAAAGACAATATCGTTGTTGATCTCGCTGAACAAGAGGACTGGATAGGAATTGAAATTGTATTTATAAGTGGCATTCCAAAGATAATATCGTCGTTGATCTCGCCGAACAAGAGGACAAAACATAAAGTAGAAAATCTAAACTTCAATCAACAAAATCCAAATTATGCTAAAAGGGCGGCGGCTCGTATACGAGGAGTGCAACCAGGAGGTGGGAACCATAGGGCGGATGATATTATTTATTGGTATTGTTCACGTAAACAGTACAACCTTCCTGGAGTGGCCGGCCAGTATACGGGACTCATGGGCCAAGTCGATTCATACATTACATAGCTTGTGGGCCAACAATTAGTGACACAACACCATGACATATAGACGTAGCTCGGCTAGTAGGAGTAGAAGTAGCTCGGTTAAATTGGGGAATATGACATTGTTGTGGTCGAAAGTATAATTGAAAAAGATATAATTGAAGTAAAAGATGTCATACAGCAAGTTAAAAATAGTGATTACATCCTTAGAGTTGATATCCTCATCCCTCGACGGCGACCACTCCAAACGCGTCGTCTCCCCTCTCGTCTCTCACTCTCGCACTAGCATCTGCATCTCCTGTTCTCCCAGTCCAATCCAGCATCCACCTCCAGCCCTCCACTTCACAAGCCGTCGTCAACCCATCCGCTCACGTCGACGCCAATGGTTGTCCCTACTCCCTCGGTCCCTCCTCCCCTGCCGCAGCTCCGTCAACCTCTCCTCCCTCATGGTCACCGACTCGGGCGACTCCCTTAGTCCCTTCTCCTCCCTCGCGGTCACCGGCTCACCACCCCGCCCCAGCTCCTTCCGTCCATGCTGCCCGCGGCCAGATTCATTTCGCCCCAGCTCCTTCCGTCCATGCTGCCCGCGGCCAGATTCATTTTTCTTTCATTCCCTCCCAAATCCGATTTGTTCCTTATGATTTGTATTGAACACTCAGGTTTGTGAGCTATTACATGATTCTCATATAACGACTATTGGAAGTGATGGCCAACCCGACGAACTGTTCAATTTCGACCATCAACTCTGATCAGCAAACCGGCAGGCGGCTGCTATACCTGTTCAACGTCCTTGATGCTTGTGTTCGTGTCTTCATTCATTTGTTGAATTTGAACTATTTTCTTGTGTTCCACTCTTGTTAAAATTTTAATCTGTTTTATTGTGACGAACCATGTTTCTATATCGTAATTGTTGAACTTGAATTATCATTTGTATTTGTTGAATTATTGAATTTGAAAAAGTTTCCTTGTCTGTAATGTTTATTGGTTTTGTGATAAGATGACATGCTGATTGAGTGGTGGTGGGCATACAAGCATGCGAACGGGCATAGATACTCATGGGCGATGATTATGGGTAAGGTTACTCACCTATCAGCCTTTGCGGGTATGCCTAAACAGAAGTTTAAGCTCACAGGTGTTATGAATTCAAATCCAATACCATATAGTAATGGTGTCATAAAATTTGTTTCCCTTAAATTGAGGCAACAATCACGTCTCAAAGAGAGACGAGTCCTACAGACATGATGTATTTTGTTCATTTTTGTTGGTTGGTATATTCCAATTTCGTGCGCCTCAACTTTTTCCAAATGGGGGAAGCATGCGTTTTAAACAGGGCACATTTCCCATCTCTCTTGTCGCTCCTGGTCTTATTTGTGACTTCTGGAGTGCACGCAACGCAACCGCGAGATGAATCGTCTCAATTCACGTCCCTCCACCTGTCCCCGCCTCCTGTCCCCTGGGTAGCTGACCCACTGACCCAGACTGGAAATGGACAATATATTCGGTAAACCGAAATACCATATAAACCAAACTGAAATATTTTGGCTTATTAGGTTTGGCATTTATTCCCAGTTTGGTTAATTCGGTTGGAAACTTAAAAAACAAAATAAATTTATAACAATTAAACCGAATGCCCATACTTACCGGTGAGTTTTTAAAATAATGTATTTTTTATTGCGAATTACATAAATAATACTCTTTTTTTTATTTTTACCGTAGTAATCTATTTTCACCCCACGGTTAAGCGACTTGGTGGTTGGGTGCCAAGTAGGGATGACAATTATGCCCGATTACCCGCGTACCCGCGGGCGAATACCCTAATGGAGGCGGGTATGAGCGTCTTTCTTTGCCCACGGGTATGAAAACGGGCACAATTCCTTACCCATCGGGTAAACAGGTATGGGTATGGGTAAGCTCCACCTTGCACCGCTTGCCCGACACCGTGATCTACCCACATGTGTAAGAAACTATGTCAATTTGTATTTGTATTTTATTTGTTAAACTTGATTAGTTGTCTTGTCGAACATGATATGTGAATTGTGATGAACTTTATTAGTTGTTGAATGCGTGATGCACCATTGATGTGTGAATTATGATGAACTTGATGTATGCATTGCTCGTGGGTAACGAGCATGTACACGGGCGATGGGTACCCACGGGCGGTGATGCATTATTCGCGGGTAACGGGTATGCCGCGGCGACGGTATGGCGAGGTTTTTCGCCGTCGTCTTTCGCGGTATACCGTGGGG
This sequence comes from Hsuehochloa calcarea, assembly GCA_036346395.1. Lineage (NCBI taxonomy): Eukaryota > Viridiplantae > Streptophyta > Magnoliopsida > Poales > Poaceae > Hsuehochloa > Hsuehochloa calcarea. Next base: position 73,193,002 of record CM070594.1, on the reverse strand, counting down.
AATTCGGGCCGCAGTGCGGTATGGCGAGCACTACCGTGCCGCCGCGCCGATGCCATCCACGGTGCCAAGTGGCCGAGTCGCTCAATCTACTTGGCGCCCAACCGTGAGGATAGAGGTCGACCGTCCTCTACAAGATGCCTCGCATATGCCACGGTACGTCGCGATAAGTACGGCTGATCCCTAGCTGATCTAGCTCCTCCCCGTCGGCGATAGCCCTCGCATACCCCACGAGGCGGGCGTCGACAGAGTCACTATGGCTACTGGTAAAGAGTACCCAGGCGAAGAGGCCACAATAAGTACGCCTCGAGGTGCCGTGACACCTGGTAGTCGGTGGGCTCCGAGACCATCTACTCGACATATGCACAAATGAATAATTACTAAGCCTGTCATATGGCAAGGATGTTGCATCGCTTAACATGGAAAATGGGTAGCATACGTACCCGAAACTACGAAAGCCATTGCAGGGGGTGAGCCATGCCGCTATCGCTCCTCGAAGTCGTGGTACGCTGGCGTGACCTCGGCCAGAAGAACCCCCTGAAACCTGCCCAGCAGGTCCTAGCGTCGGTCGGCAGGGGCGTCCGGCGAGGAGGTAGTGGCTCCCGCGATAGGCAGGCTGAGCAGCAACACGACATCCTGCAGAGTGGGGGCCATCTCCCCGAATGGGAGGTGGAAGGTATGCCTCTTCGGCCACCACCAGTCCACCAGGGCTGTCAGCAGTGATCGGTCGAACGAAAACCGTCGTGACCACTCCGGGCTAGCCTGGACCTCCATGTCGTCCTCTTTGGTGGCCTCCACCATCCGCGCGAGAGGTAGAAGACCGACATGGCTCAACCCACAAAGCACAAAAGAAGTAAGTACATATCGGACATATGACACAAAGAAGCGGCACAGTTTGCAACAAACCTATCTACCCAGCGCGGGTCTAGTCTCCAAGCCCGTCGGGGTGTCTGCGTACGGACCACCCCCCAAGTCAGTCGCATCGTCCCCCACGAACCGGATGCGGGACATGACGGCTCGCTCAGTGCTGCGCGTCGACCAGCCGGTCCAGCAGCTCGAAATGCTAGTTCGAACCACCAAGGTCGCGAGCCATACCTGCAAATCAATTTCAAGTTAGCAATTACGACACAATTAGCGGGTTCAATTATTTATAGCGTAGCTCCAAAAATTCTAAAATTTAAGTTGCATTCTTGTATAAACCTAATGATTTTTTGTTCCTAACATACCATGGTTTCGAAAATAACCTACCATGATTTTAGTTGCAAACCTACAACTACACTATTTACAACTATTAACAATATACATGGACAGAGCTAGCTGGGGTGCCCGGTATGCACGTGCACCACCAATTTTTAACAAAATATTATGGAATGACTGCACAATTTTTAATAATACGTTCACACATGTTTACAACTTATTTACCAATGTTAGAAATTTTTATCATCAACACTCCATAAAATTAAGTTGTTTTCACAACTACATGTGTGAAGCAGTCAGCTAATTGGAAAAGAGCGCAACTAATTATATATAAACCTTAAGTATCATGTGAATAAAATATTTAGAATGACTTGTTTACCCAACCCTAACATTCGTTCAACCGATAATTGCTCAATAGCCTAATATTTACCATCACTGCTACACCCCCAACTCAAATTTTCTAGATCCGCCACATATAATATGACACTACACATTATGCATATAAAGATTTTAGAAGCTAACCTATCATTATTTTATTTGTTAACAATATGTAACTACACACGATGTTGGTTGCTAACATACTATGATTTCAAAAGTACACGCATACAAAATAATACTAGAGACTCACCGTCGTCGTCGTCGATGAGAAGACCCTTTCTTTCCCCTCTCTCTCTCTCCTCTCTTTCTCTCCTGCTCTCCTTCCTTCCTCTCTTCTCCTCTTTCCTTTGTCTCTTCTCCTCATGCCTGACTCTGGAAAGAAATGACGACTGTCGAGGGCTGGGTGCACGCACGGCATAAGTGCCCCTAGTCACCCAACGTTTGGACGACTAGGGTCCATCGGTGAGCGACAGGTGTTTAAGTCACTCTACCGTTCAACAATATGAAGGGTCTAGTCGTCTAACGGTTGAGCGACTCAGACACTTGTCGCTCAACAGTTGGGCGACTAGCCCAAATCGCTCAACCGTAGAGCTATAAATGATTATTAATGTAAAAAAGTTAGTATTATTTTTGTAATTTGAAATAAAAATAGAATATTTATAAAAAAAAAATTCCGGATGGTGCGCCTTTTATTATCGATTCATTGACCCGTACTTTTGACTCCCACAAACCCGATTCTCCTCGGTGACAGTAACCAACGACCAATGAAAATCCGACCCTTCTCTTCCCTTCTTTTCTACAAGCCTTTGAAATTGCCCTCGTTTGCTTCCAGCATTTGGATATCTCCCTCCCCATCCATGATCCATCTACGGAACGGAATATCCTCGTGATCCACATTACTCGCCTCGTCAAGTGGTCCTGAACGCTCAGCATCGAACCGTCCATCAGAGACGCAGCAGTCGCTGCCTGTCTCCATGTCACGCTAACGATGGAAACGAGCAGGGTCATTCTGCTGGCAACATCACCGAGTTATCCGTGGCTGCTGCTTTACCTACGGGCCCCACCGGCCGGAGCCCGGGGGGATAGACTTACTTCCGGCGGCGATAAGAGCGTCGCGCTTGCCGCTGTGGCACTCGTGTCGCGCGGAGCACCACGACGGCAGCACGGGCAGGAGTGCTCCGGCCACTTGTTCCCAATCAGTGGCGTCAGCGTTGCGGCGGACGGGTGGGAAAACGCGCGAGACGGCGGTCCACTCGTCTGGACGAGCGCGGGAATTGTGAAAGCTACGTCGGCAACCTGGACGCGGGAGGCGATTCCAACCGCACCCCCCACGTTTTCCATAAAGAAGTTTGGTCCAACTAATCATTAGCCTTCTTGCTCCCGGTCCGAAAGAAGGAAATTGAATGGTATCTTACGAAACTCTCACAAATTCATGCGAAATTCCTCGTTTCATGCCGGCCTTAAATTGAGGCAACAGTCTCGTCTCAAAGAAAGAGAGACGAGTCCTGCAGACACTTCGTGTATTTTGTTCATCTTTGTTGGTTGCTATATTCCAATTTCGTCTGCCTCAGGCCACAGCCTTTTCCAAACGTCCGCATGCGTTTTAAACGAGGGCCCGTTTCCTATTTTTCCCTTGTCGCTCTCGCTCCCGGTTATTCTTATCCTCTAGCGCGCACGCAACGCAACCGCGAGATCCGAATCCTCTCAAATCTCGTCCCTCCACCTGTCCCCTGGGTAGCTGGCCCACCGGCCCCAGACCCTACTCCCTAGACCAGGAGCACTAGACACGTGACCATGAATCGGCGTTCCCGTCCTGGACTCCCTCGCCCTCCTCGACCCGCGACCGCGAGGAGACGGACTCTTTTAAGTCCAACGCCGATCGCCTCTCCCGGTCTATAGGCTCGGCGTATCCACCAGGACAAACCTCCCACTTCCCTCGTCTCTTTTAATCGCAACGGGACGCTTTGCATTTGCTCGTCTTGCCTCGCAATTACCAACTCCCCCCCGTCCCGTCTCCTGCTGCCCTGCTCCTTGTCCTGTCTCGCTGCGCCGTGTGGGAGGGAGAGTGCTACAGTGCAAACGCGCCGCTCCTCCGGCTCCTAGGGTTGGGGAATGGAAGCGGCGGCGGCTCCGAGCGGCGGCAGCCGCGCTGGGGGGGGAGGATCTCCGGCTGCTCTCCGCCGTTGAGGCTGGCGGGGGCGCAGCCGACGCCGCCGCGGAGAAGTCGTGGCGCCTCAACTTCGACGGCTTCCGCCCGCCGGAGGCGCACCAGGAGAGGCCGACTCGCGTGCTCCACCATTGCCTCGGCGTCCTAGGTCTCTCTCATATCCACTAGGTTGCTTCTAAATGTCATCATGCGTGCTTATGCTTGGTTGTTTGATCGATCTGGGTTTAGGTGTCTCCTGTTTTGGCAGCTTGGTTCGCTGGTTGCTTTATGCAAACTTGTGATGATTAGTAAAGTTTACCCTTTTTCTCGTTTCTAAGTAAGAGGCACTAGGTAGTGCACTAGTGCGGACTAATCCTTTTCGGAGAGGGGGATTGGATTAGGATATTGACGGTAGTGGTGGGCTAGATGCGGCTTCGTATGCCAACTTTGCAAACTGAACAGATGATGAAATATGTAGGTTTCCGTTATTTTTTTAGCTTTCTGCTATTGCCTATTGGGTTTACAGAGTTCATATGGGGCAGGGCTGTCTGCACATGAGCTGCAGTTCTTGGACTGCACGTCCAGGAAGTCCTGGAAAAAATATATTTTTTGTGAGATTAGTAGAGATTTTTTAAATAAAGGTTAGCAGAGTTATCATAGTGAGAGAAAGGTAAAAAGGACAGTATGAATGGCACGTGAGCTGCCGGACCGTGTGCGATTCCAAGAATTGCATTTTTTCTGCAATTCTTTATGTATTCATTTTCACAAATTTGTATTCTCTGCAATAGTGCAATTCCCAAGAATGCTTTAAATTAGCCAAGTTGCAATGCACATGAAAAATTGAATTGCTATCTCAGTTACCTATTGTAGATGTCATTTGACTATATTGTAGTTTCTGGTGTTTAGCTGTGTAGGTTACCTATTGTTTATCATTGCTTTCTTTAATGGCTAGAGATTTATTTTACTCTCAATGGTTCATCTCCAGTGCTATATAGAGGAAAGAGTGAAAGACAGTTCAACAGGATTATGGGGTGCACTGTGAAGTGCCAGTATAACAAGTCAACAATGGCAGCTATGTGTGCATGTTCCATTAATGTCCTTGGCATTCCTCATAGTTTTGCCCACCATAATGTTCTTTAATTGACTAGACCCTGTTATAGTGCTGAACCTCTTCGCGAATCTTTCTTTCTTTTTTGAACAGAAATGATTTTTTGATATAGCATGTGTGCTTATATCTACAGCTCAAGGACCTGAGGATGTTGTTGCTGAATACTACCAACAGCAAGTGGAAATGCTAGAGGGTTTTAATGAAATGGATACACTGACAGATCGTGGTTTTCTTCCTGGAATGTCCAAGGTCTGTTCTACAAACCTTCTGTAGTAGCATTAGGGAAGTCAACTTACATAAAAGCTAAACAGATGCAATTTGTTTGACAGCAGGTGTGCCTACTCTGACTGCCAATTTATTCACCTGCAGGAAGAACGTGAAAAAGTTGCTAGGAGTGAGACATTAGCCATCCGTCTATCTAACATTGCAAACATGGTTCTTTTTGCTGCAAAAGTGTATGCTTCAGTAAGGAGTGGCTCGCTTGCTATTATAGCTTCGACTTTGGATTCTCTTCTTGACTTGTTGTCAGGGTTTATCTTGTGGTTTACTGCATTTTCTATGCAAACACCAAATCCCTACAGATACCCAATTGGTAAAAAGCGTATGCAGCCACTGGTGAGTTTTGCCACAAAATGAAAATGTACTTGCACTATTTCTTTGGCTTATTTGTGATTTTGTTCTTCACTATAATTGATGGAATTGGCTTGAAAATCTCATGAAATTAAACTGGATGATTGAGACATTCAAAAAATAAAATGTCATGATATATTTAAGCATCTTGGGTGCGTTTTCCTGTAGTAATAAACAATTGAACATTTTTAGTTCCTTTTCAGTATGTTGACACCTTCATTACTATCTGTTCTTCAGGGAATACTTGTCTTTGCTTCTGTTATGGCAACACTTGGCCTTCAGATCATCCTAGAATCAATACGCTCGCTGGTGTCTGAGGTAAGTCTCTATTGATGTTTGTTGGTTTAAATTCTTATTTTTCATTTACCTTTTCCTTTTGAGCACAAACTTCTCCAATGATTTTTTTTTGTTTCCTTTTGAAAATCATGAGTTGCACTTACCTCTCTAGGGCATTAGAACACTGTTACACTTTTGATTTTTCCTGTATCATAATTCAATATTAGTTGTGCTGAAGCCTTGCTCTTTCAATATCACTAACAAAGCAACAAGTAACAACCAACTAGGTGATGAACAAGTTAAAATGTGTGCAATTAATTTGGCCTGTTTTGATCTTTCACTGTTTAAACTTACTTGCAGCAAACAAATAATTAATGCTTGTCGACAGTGTAATGATTGAGATGTAGAGTTTTATTTTGAGTCTTTTCTCTTGCATATTGCATTATTGGTCCCACATATTGAAAAGTGTACCATCGATGAAGTAAACTCTACTTTACGTGCCTCAGCTTCAGTAGACAACACAGTTTTTGTTTGATAGTTTTTGGTTGATGACCAAATCATATCATTCCGCCAACTCTACTAGTGTTTCTCATGTTAGATGTTTTGATGTCTGTTATGTATTGAATTTAGGTGAGCTAAATCACTTTGATCATTTTTGTCATCAAATTGTTTGTTGACTGATTAATTGCTGAGCTATAATCTAACACCTTACAAACGGGATATCTGTAGCCTTTTGTTGTGAACCAGAAGATTTGCCCTTGCTATCAGCATTATGCTTTCCTACTGAATTTTTCGTTGTTAGACTATGCTCAGACTTATCACATCCTCTATTTTACCTGTCTGAGAAATAACTAGCTGGATTCTGGCCATGGCTCGTGATGCTTCCTGAAATATTTTATTTCATCAATATTTTGTGACCTGTGCCCACCCTGTAGATCACTTTTGAAGCACATCTCTGTATCCACTGTGGTTAATATGGAACTTGGACTCTTAGTTGCACATTGTAGTTCTTCCATAGACAACTACTGTTTACTCATATTGATTCTCTCATTCCCCAGGAGATGAATTCAGCTTGACAAAAGAGCAGGAAAAATGGGTTGTGGATATCATGCTCTCGGTGACGCTGGTGAAACTTGCCCTGGTTATATATTGCCGCTCATTCACCAATGAAATCGTCAAGGCTTATGCACAGGATCACTTTTTTGATGTTATCACAAATGTAATTGGCCTTGTTGCTGCACTACTGGCCACTTACATCGAAGGATGGATCGACCCAGTTGGTGCAATTATTGTAAGTACTCCCTCCGTTCAAGTTTATAAGATGTATTTTTTGAATGGTCTTATAAGGCGTATTTTTTGAATGGTCTTGTCCACAAATATAGGACATATTTTATATTCCAATGCAAAATTAATGTGATGTTCCCTCTATACTCCTAATAAATATCTAGCTTTACTTTATATTTTCTACATGTATAATTGAATATAGTGCTTAGAGATAATAATTAGGGGTAGTCTAGTCATTTTCAATATCTTCCAGGTATATGTGCCAAGAGGAAATACACCCTATAAACTTGGACGTAGGGAGTACAAAAGAAGTTCCCTGTCTTATTCCATGTGTAGTAGAAGTAGCATCTGAGTATATTCCCCATTTTATATAATTCGTAGTTTGGTCTTGGAAGTTAACTGTGCTGTGAAGTTGGTTATGACATGAATCGACTATCGTTGGTATCTAGGTCCAGTTCTTGACCAGTATTTCAGCTGGGTTAGATTTCTCCTTAGCATCTAAACTCATATTGATTACTAATTGACTGGGAAAAGGTAGTTTCTGGGGAAAAAGAAGGGAAAACGTAACTTAATGTAACTCAGTTTTGAATGTGCAAGGCTTTTTTTTTTCCCGACGAAACCTCAACAGGAATTCTGGAAATTGGGAACCACAAGTTACTGGCTTGTTTTGTTATCCTGCATTGGGGAAATTAGAATAAATATTTTACCATGTTGCACTTTTCGAAATGAATAGTTTTTTTTAATCCAAAGAGGAATTAATAGTTGTTTTCCCCTTCGTAGCTAGCAATTTACACAATCAGAACATGGTCGATGACAGTGCTGGAAAATGTCCACTCGCTAGTCGGGCAGTCAGCTTCGCCAGAATACCTCCAGAAGCTAACCTACCTATGCTGGAACCACCACAAAGCCGTGAGGCACATCGACACGGTTCGGGCGTACACGTTCGGTTTCCACTACTTCGTCGAGGTGGACATCGTGCTGCCATCGGACATGCCGTTGCGAGGCGCATGACATCGGCGAGGCCCTGCAGGAGAAGCTGGGCGCCTGCCTGAGATCGAGCGAGCCTTCGTCCACCTCGACCACGAGTTCACTCACCGCCCGAGCACGCGCTGTCCCATGAGAAATAGCCAGGTGCAGCCCAGTGCAACTCGACAGATTCCTCCTAGCTGAAACTATCTAAGTTTAGCCGCAATAGTTCCAGAAGTCTGGTGCTCGTCAGCCATCGCAGGAAACCTGCTGGTGCATGCATGCGATTGAATTGTGCATGCTGGAGTGCCGGATGTGGCTATGCCAAGGTAGATTGCCACATGTAATTCGCTGTGGTAGTGTACTGATCTTTGGCATATGTGTCATCATATATTAAAGATTCCTATGCTCTAGTGATCACGGCCTCTTTTTTTATGTTGGTCTTTTGCTCTTTTGGCTCTGGATTAGAGTTCTTTTATGATACTTCTAATTTAATACGGGTTGTTCATCCTTTTATCCAATGGTTTAGATTATATATAATTTAGTTAGACTATACCTGGTACTTATAATGTGTAGTAGAATCATAATAGGTTATAATTGTAAGAGTAATATTTCCAATATTAGTTGAAAAAGTCCATAATAATCTTACGAAATTATGTTTTTAATAAATCAATGATCAAATTTGATTTATATTATTATCATATACTATATTTAATTTATACTATTATTATATACTATCGATGTAATGTACCGTAAAATTTATCATAGATTAAGTATAAGTACAAAAACAAACTCGCATGCGGTTGGTGAGCAGCAGCAAACAACACTAGCGCTTCAGAGCTGAGACCTGCTTGTCGGCTCTGTACGAAGGAACATTCCACATTTGCTTTAATTAAGGGAAATGCTTGGACTCATACGTCCTTGGGACGCTTCAACCCAGCCACCCAACCAAACACATGCCCCGCGTGTTTGACGCGAGCAGGATGGAAATTCTGGCTGGTTACTGTGTCCATCCCTGTCAGTAACCGGTCTTACCGGTGGGGGCCGAGATTTGAAATTTCGGTCGGTTTTTCCGGAGTTTGCAAATTTAAATTTTAAATTTTGAATTTTGAATTTTGAATTTTGAATTTCGATTAATTTTTAAGTAAAATTTAACGAAATTCGATAGAAAAATCGAGAACGGGCCGATTCACGGATCGACCGCCGTGAGAATTACGTCTGGACCGGTTTCGATTACCGGTACCAACCGCCGACCAGGAATTACGCCTGGACCGGTTTTTAAATCCCTGACGCGAGCAACCCTTCGACGGCCCACCCTCGGTACATCGTTATCCAGTATCATGTGATTCCCCGACATAATATTCTAGACTTTCTTTTGATCACATCAGCTCACACTGTCACACTCACCCCTCCTATCCTGATCTTCTTCCTAGTCCCTACTTCTCCAGCGATTCGTTGGCGGCCAGAGCTCACCGCTGGGAGTCCTTTTCCTGCAACGCATTTATCAGGCCTCTCCTCCCTCCCTTTCTCTTCTCTCTATATCAGAAAAATCACTTTTTACCATGTCGCCGTCGATTGATGCCGGCGCGATGATGGTTCTGTCGTTAGCAATCACCGGCCACCTCCTCTTGGCATGTAGGTTCCATTTTCCCCATCAATTTTTACTTTCACCATATCCAGTTTGTTGCCATACACGTTTTCTATTGTTGCAGAAAGATGTCATTTTTGTTTCATAGATTTGTTGCACCATAGTTCTTTTTTATAGGGATATGGGTAGACTACACTAGCTGTTAATTCAAAATTCTACCACGTAAATCAGGAAGTCATACAGCAAGAGATCATACATCGTTACCACTAAACGCGTAGTGCAGAGGAAGAAAACTTGGAGCAGCCTGATCCAATGTTAAGTGCGTCGATAAAGTGGTCCTAGTCAATCGTCCAACGCTCTCGGCACCGATCATCTCCTCCAACAACCTATAACGTTCCTTGCGTAGGTTATGGATCACCTTGATCAGTGCAGCAGCAACCGTGGCAACACCTCTACGGTATCCACATGTCCAGGAGTGAAACGCCGTACGTTGGTGTGCTAGCACTAACGTGCACGGTAGGGCATTCGAGAAGATGGTGACTATGATTTTAGTGGAGCAATTCACGTATGTCCCAACAGCCCTATGCATCCCCTTATAATGAGCCTATAATGGATCACATCCAAACTCGTTAAGTGTGCAACCTTGTAGGTTTATGCGTAATCGGATGTGACTCAGAAACTCCTTTTCGACCACGAGTCGTTAGCAGTTCCCAGTAGGACATAACGATTCCCGAATACACATAAATATTATATCGGACGAACCTTATGCAATATGATCTGCGACCAGATCCTTATCACTTACGACCAGCTCGTATCTCCGTACGATCAATTTATATTTAGTTACGACCAGTTCGTAACTCTTTACAACCAGTTAGTAATTATGTCTGACCAGTTTATGACCAGTTTATATCTGGTTGGGTGAACGACCGCCATGTATTCTCCCTTTGCCTCACGATATCTGATTGAACTCTATGTGAGATATTTTGTTATCTATGTACTGTTCAATACTTTCTCGATCAAGTGACGAATAACTTCATGTGGTTGACTCTTCAACCACTAGTGGCACGACCATGCACTTTCTTTATCCGACACATCGAGCGGCCCAGAGTTATCTCTCCTGTTATGTTAAGAGGGGCAAATCTCATATTTGACCAATCATATTTCATAGCATACCCAAAAGCTACCTTTATAACTACCCAATTACGGAGTAGCGTTTGACAACCCTTAAGTATACTATTACACATGTAGAAAATTATACTGATCTCAAGTCTAAGGATCATACATCATCATTGCTTGAGACCAACCGATGACACATAAAATCATAATAATCTCAATAGTGTCTCAAGGTGGGGTCAATCCAACACCATGTTCTCTAACATGTGTTCATATTATTGATTCGATATCCTCATATCCATGATCGGTAAAACATAGTCATCAATTAATACATGTGTTGGTCGATAAGTCACTAGTGTTCCGACCAGTGACATCAGACCAGGGATACATTTAGAATAACATTGTCGGTGTATTAGAACCGATCTTACGTAAAGATTATTTGATTCGGGGGGTCTCCTAAAGATGAAATCACGCAGAGTGGTTGACACGGGATGTTTAGACAGGTTCAGGCCTTCTCCAGAGAGAATAATAACCATAATCCTGTGTGTGTATGGTATTCTTGATGATCAAGTAAGAAGCTAAGACTATTACAGAGAATAGTACTTGTGTTTCTCCTTGACTCGCTCTATCTTTTCTTGTCTGTCTCCCTCCATCCCTCTGATTGATGCCCTTATATAGTCGTGAAGGAGTAGCCGTTTTGTCCTGCGGAAGATGCGCCTAATTAATCCGAAGAACGGCGCATGATGGCGTGAATTACGGCGCATTGGCTTCTTCACGCCGCGTCGGCAATTATCTTCCGAGGTAATGGGGTATTTACGCACCATTACTACGCGGAATAATAGTGCGTGTAGACCGCTCGATTCCTTAATCAATTGGACCCACTTGCCCGTAGGTTTGATTATAAGGTGGTCGTGATTTACTTGGTCGTAGAAGGACTTACGACCGGTGCAGCGATCGAGAAGGACTTACGACTATGTAGTGGTCGAGAAGGACTTACGACCATGTAGTGGTCGAGAAAGACTTACGACCATGACATAGTCGTAGTAAGACTTACGACTATGGGGTGATTGTAGAAGATCTTACAATCACTTGGTAGGCCTCTCCTTATAAATATAAGGGGTACTTACAGGGACTATGTGACATCATATTCACCTATAATAAGAATTATAGATAAAAGATAAAATGAGGATTATTAGATCCTCGTCATCTAGCCCCCCAGCTCCAAGTGAAAGTAACTTACTTGGTGAAGGATTCGTAAATGGACTTACGACTATAAAAATGTCGTAGAAGTATGGTCGAAGGAAAAACTCTTCGACATTTGAATGCTATTTTGACCAGAATTTGCTTGGTCGAAGGTTGCTTACGACTATCAAAAGTCGTAAAACCCCTACGACCGTCGGTGGTCGTAGTAGGAGAATCGGAAAAAAAAACCCTTCCGATTGATACTTCCTTCAACCAGAAAGACTTGGTCAAGAAAGTAATTTCGCTTGGGGGTGACAATACGCACCTAATTTTTCTCGAACGAACCATCTCGGGAATTGCAACCGGTTCTTCACAGACTTGTCCGATGAAGCGGTTCGGCGGTGCAACCAACTCCCATGCACCTATAGACGAGACGGTTTCGGCGGCGGCGGCGATCGTAAGCGATTATAAAACTTACCAGAGGTAGACTTGGTTTTACCTTTTCCTCAAATCACTCCACCGTTCTTGAGCTCTTGCTTTCTCCGTCCTCGACTAGGTTTCATCTTCTCCGCCGCTAACCCAATAAAAAACTTCTTGCTTCGGCGAAATGGCCAAGAGAGTTTCGAATGGGAAGAATCGGAGATGGATGCGCTAAGATCAAAATCTTGGTCGATCTTGGGAAGATTCGAGAAGGCTCGGTAAAGTGGATTCCGCCATCGGCAAAGATCGCCATCGGGGAAAATGGGCAAATCCCCATCTTTCAAGCGTATTGTGACAGAGCGACCTTCGATCGCTGCACCCTTTTCTTCTGATGGTACTCGAGCACTTTGGGGCGGAATTGGTGAACTTAGGTCCCAATTCCATTACCATGTTAAGTGTGTTCGTGTACTGCTGTGCGGCGTATCTGGGGATTAGGCGGATCTCGAGCTGTTCTAATATTATTATGGGATGGCTCGACAAGCGGAATCGCCGGAAGTCGTGGTCTCAAGCTCCACGACTCAAGTCGAAGGAGTATATTCAGAGTTTCACCGGTCTTCGTGGCGGGCCGAGGAAGAGGTGGTTTTATTGGAAGGTCACCTCTGAAGACACCTTTCTTTCACGGAAGGTCTGCAAAAGAAATCTTCATGGGATTCAACTCGAAGATATCGGTAGGATTAGCCCTTATATTCAAGCCATTAAGGACTTGAAGGAAGAAGGGTGGACGGATGGCATGTGGTGAAGGATTTCATCACATGCCGAATTAGTCCCTTGAAGAAGCGAGCATCTCCTATGTGGAGATACTTGGGGAGAGGAGACCCAACCAGAGACTACGACGAGGGTAAGTAACTGTCAACTTAGCTCTCGGTTTGGTCCTTCTCAATATTGTCTAATATTCTTATCTGTTTACACAGATCTTTCACAGGCTGAGGTTGACTCTAGAGTCAGACTCATCTGTGAGAAGTCTCCGCCACTCCGAGTGGCGGTTCCTCAAATCATTGCGGCTTTGTCCGCAGATGAAAGGATAGAGCGCCTAAAGGTAATCAAAAAGTTGATTCTTTCTTTAGGACTTTATAGTCGTAGAAGATACTTACGACTAATGGTGATCGTAGAATATCTTACGATCAAGAAAGAGTCATAGAAAAACTTACGACTTGGCATTGGTCGTAGAAAAACTTACGACTGATTAGTGATTCTTCTTTTTCTGTTTTGCTGTACAGAAAGTAGGCATGGAAAATCGCCGACGACGAAGAAGTCGCATCGATGACTATTGGCGCCGGGTTGTCGAAAGACAAAGGCTCGGCTCCTCCTCTAAGAGACGCCGACTTGTAAAATCTGGCGACAAGGGAGGAGCAAGCTCGAGCTCACGGTCTTTCGACCGCACCTCTACAAAGCTGCTGGCGACTATAGCTATATCCGCCGAGGCCACGCCTATCGGCCGAGGAGGTTGAAGCAGCTGAATCTCTTAAGCGCAAACCTCGCAAGGCTAAGGTACCCTTCTATTATGACAAGGAATCTTTCGCAGTCGCTGCCACTCCTAGTTTTGTTAAGCAACTGGAAAAGGAGAACTGGAAAGATTTTATGTCTTTTATGAAGGACGATCTTCGCATCAAAGACAACCTGCGGTGAAGGCGATCTTTGCTCTTGGAATGGTCGAGACCGATCTCGGCCATCAGAGAATCGAAACCGAGCCACGGTTCTGTCCAAACTCTACGACGCACGTGGTCGTAGCCGGGCCGATTGTTGAACCTCGACCGCACGTGGTCGTGGAGAAGAAGAGGTCCTCCGCTGGGAGGATTGCTCAAAATTCTGGTTAAGACCGAGTGCGAGGTATGTGAAATGTACTAAAGTGTAAGAACAACATTTACCTTTTTCTTTTCACAACCTGATTTGCTTTTCTTTATTTCATCCGACTCCTTGACCCGGGAATGCTTAGTTGAGAAGCCCATTGCCACCCCTTCAGTTGCTGGAGAGGTATCAATGGAGGTGGTCGAAGAATCACCCTTGGCCCAGGTGGCCGATGAAGTCGAGACTCCCAGAGTGATTCCTACATCTGCTGAGGTTGTAGCTACGACGCTTGAAGTAGCGGCTGTTACTGTTGAAGTGGCAGCTACGACTACTGAGGTCGTAGAAACAACAGGGGCAGCTGTGGAAGCCTCTGGTCAAGGTGGTGACCACTTGTGCACCGCTCGGGAAGGAAATCGAGGAGGCGTTCCTTCCCTTCCCAAAGAGAAGTTACGAACCGTAAGAAGAATATTTCAACTTCGTGGTGACTTCTTTGGGCCTGCCTCCGTCGTAGGGTCTTCTGCTTTCAGATCTCGTGACCGAGTCCCCCATCCCAAAGATATTCCCAACAGGGAGAATACCTTCGATAATGAGCGCCTCGAGAAGGTGTGGTGGGACAAAGTCGCGAGGATAGATAAGCTGCAGAACCCGGATCTTGTATATTCGATCTTTGCTAGGTCGACTATGAATGTAAGTATTTTTAGAATACTTATATATGTGGCTTTCCTTCTCTTCTCACTGTTTTCTTTTTGCAGAAAGCTCTGGAGCAGATTGCCGTTGTCGGTGAGTACCATCGACAACTTTTAGAGCTAAGACAGAGAAAGAGATACTGCAAGAGGCGAGAGATGGTAAGTCACTATTATTCATAGTTGTTTTCGACTTAACTACTCGTGATAGTGTTTTACGAGAATAGTCATGGAAAAAACTCATGACAAAGTACTAGTCATAAAAAGCTTACGACTACTTACGACCAGGTAGTGGTCATAGAAAGACTTACAACCATATCGTAGTCGTAGAAAAACTTACGACTAGGTCGGTAGTTGTAGAAGTACTTATAACCAATCGGCTGATGTTTATCTCCGTTTACATTCTTTGTAGGTTGAATGAGGATGAAGACCTTAGTGACTCACTCGACTATGAAAAAGAGGAGTCGAGAAAGCTAAGGGGGGAAGTAATAGTTCTCTCGGATAGACTTCGAGAGGCTGTCTCTGCATCTAGAAGATTGCAGGAAAAAATAAATAGTAAGTGCTGAACTTAAGACTGCTTTTGAGCTTTAACCTTTACCCAACTCTCATTTCTTCTCCAGATAAAGAAAATGAGATGCAAAGCTCGGATCAAGTTCAAGAAAAAGCTTTGGTTATTCAGGAGTTTTCTCGCATTACCAAGGATAAGGATCAAGAACTCGAGGGTCTGAGAACTCAAGTAACAATGTAAGTAATTCTTTACCGTTGTCTTTTCAGTATTTTCCTTTTCTAATGCCAATTTCTTGTTCGTAAATTGTTGCGAATTGAGAAGCCTCGAGGTGAAATCCAAGAGAAGACCTTGATCTACAATGAGTCCGTCGCATTGCTAAGATGAATGCAGAGGACATCGAGCATGGGAGAAAAGCATGTGAAACCGTTGCTTCCCATCAAGAAGAGGTCAAGAAACTGGATTCTCAACTAGTAGGTAAGAAATGCTTTTACCTACAATTATCTTTGTGTTATCTTCCTCTAGAAGTTTATTTTTGTTTGACCGGTTTTATTCTTTTCAGAACAAGTGGTCGAAAACAAGAAACTTCGCGAGGCTTCGACTTGTACCCAACAGGAGATGGAGTCGATGAAGACTAGTCTTCAAGGCAACATCACACTCCTGAACAATGTGCTTAGTGAGCTATGTTCTGAGGGAAAAACTCCTCGAGAAGATACTGTAGCTGCTCACATAAGTAGCATTAGGGAACAAGTCGGAAACTTGCATGAAATGGTGACCACTCTGAAGGCTAATCAAGCTGAATCAATAAGAGAGGCAGTCGAAACCGGAGTAAGTTACGCTTTGACGAAACTTAAAGCTCAAGACCCCCGCCTTAATGTGCAACCAATTGAAGCCGAGTTCGATTGCTCTGAATCAGAGGCAAATCGTCTGATTGAGGAAATGCAATCGGTTGGCAAAAAGGTGGCGGAGAAAATGCAACTAGGCTCTCCCCCTTCAGAGTAATCTTGTAACTACTTTGTAAGGCAGACAATTTCTGTTGATGAGTAATATACGATCCATCTTGTTTCCTGAAAATCATCTTGTCGAGTAGTTAGTAACTCAAAAGATAATAAACGAATGAAAGACTAAGAATTGAAGTCAAATTAATAACTTTATCCTAGCCCCCGACTATTTGCTTAGCTTGTTTAGACAATCTAAGTAAATAGTGTTTGAAATGGGGTTTCTGAAAACAAAAAGAGGTTTATTTAACTTATAGTTTTTGTTACGGTTGTCAAGCACTGGTCGAAAGAGTAGAAACGACTCGACACTAGGAAGTTCCTTCTAGTGGGCAGGACCACGTGCAGAGAGGAAAGGCTTCGACTAGGTGATGTTACCATCTCCGACTGGTTTAATCGAACAAAAAAACAACTTGAGTTAAACAAACGTCTTAGAGGACTTTAGTAATTCGTTAGCCCTTTTTGGTGGACTTGATAAGTCTTTTCCAAAGAGCAAAAGTAGGAGACTGAGCGACACTAGGAAGTTCCTTCTAGTGGGCAGGACCACGTGCTGAGAGGAAAAACTTCGACTAAGTGTGTCTCTTCCTTCGACCAGTTAAAACGAATCGAGTACACCAAAGGTGGTCGAATAAACATAAGAAAGTGCACTCTACTTAGAATATTTTTTTGAAATTACTGAAAAAATAAACTAAGATTGAGAGAGTTGGCTTTGAAAACATTCAATTGGATAGAACCCGAGCTCTTTGTATTGGTAGCAAAAATGAGTAACAGTCGATGCTAGGAAATTCCTTCTAGTGGGCGTAACCACATGCAGAGAGGAGAAGTTTCGACTAGATGACGTTACTCGCCGACCACGGTGTAAAGAAAACTGGGTGTTTTTGTATCATAGTCGAAAGATTAAAAAACACTACTCAAAAATAAGGCAAGAGAGGTAGAAAGAACCCGGACTTTTATTGCCCGAGAAATTGGTCACACATAGAATTTGCGTTAACTGGTCGATGTTCCAAGAGTTTGAGAGAACCTGTCCGTCTTCCATCGCTAGTCGTACCGACCCTGGCCGAGTTACTTCGACCACTGTGTAAGGACCTTCCCATTTGGGAGAAAGTTTATTCCGATTAGACTTGGATTGGCAGAGCCTCAATACCAAGTCACCCACAGCAAGGCTGCGAGGTTGGACCTTACGATCATAGTATCTGCGCAGGGCTTGTTGGTAGACTGCCGAACGGATTAAGGCTAGGTTTCTCCTTTCTTCGAGTAGGTTAATATCATATGCTCGAAGTTGTTCCTGGTCTGAGTTGTTGAAGATTTCAACTCGTGTCGACCGCAATTTTAGCTCCGGAGGAAGCATGACTTCGGCTCCGAACACTAGAAAAAATGGTGTTTCTCTGTTGCTCATTGGTGGTCGTTTAATCGCCCATAATACGGAAGGTAATTCTTGTACCCAAGCCCCGAGCGCTTAACAAGTCGGGTCGAAGACTCGGGTTTTAATTCTCGCATTATTTGGCCGCTTGCACGCTCGACCGCCCGCTGCTTTGGGGATGTGCAATGAAGCATAGCATAACTTGGTACCCAACTCGCCGCAAAATTCACGAAATTTTGCACTTGCGTAATTGTTTACCATTGTTCGTAATTATCCGACTTGGAACTCCAAATCGGCTAATTACGCATCTCATCATGAACCTTTTGTCGCCTGTTGTTATCCCGAGCATGAGTTCACTTCAATCCATTTTGTGAACGTGTCAATAGCCACAAAAGGAATTCAAACCTCCCGGAGCTTTGGAAACGGTCCTAGGATATCAAGACCCCAGTCGCATAAAAGGCCAAGAAAGAGGTATTGTGCGTAATGCTTGAGTGGTTGGTGTATCTCATCTACCATGAAATTGGCTTTGGACACACTTTTTAACCACCTCCTTAGCATCGTGCAGTGGTCAGAGGCGATAAAAACCTTGTCGAAAGGCTTTACCAACCAATGTTCTCAGTAGGAAGCATGTGTCCCACGTGATGCCTTGTGTATATCGTGAAGGAGTGTTATTCCTTCGTTTTGCGGAATGCATCGCATGAGTATCCCTTGGGTTCCTCGTTTATAGAGGACTCCTTCGACCAAAGTATACATTTTGGCTTTTGGGATAAACGATCCGCCTCCGGATCATCTTCTGCATCAGAACCCTTGCGAAGATACTCGTAGATGGGAGTCATCCGTATCCTCGTAGTATTATGAGGCCATCTCAATAGGAGGTGTCTACGGTTCTTCGACCAGACGGCGGCTTTGAGTTGCTCCAAGAAAACTCCTTTTGGTACCGTAGATCGGGAAGAAGCCATCCGAGCAAGTTGGTCTGCATGAGAAATTATCCTTTCGAGGATGAATTGTACCTCGAAACCTAAAAATGCTTTTCTAGCTTGCGTACCTCAGATAAGTATCGAGACATTGTCGAGTTAGAGCAACCGTACTCTTTCCGACTTGATTCACGACTAGTTGAGAGTCTCCTTGTTGGACCGAAAGGCGACTAGAGGGGGGGGGGGTGAATAGGAGCACGCTCACTTTTTTTCCAAATAATGAATTCAACACAATTTCACTCCAATAGCTATGATGAAGCTATGAAGATCAATATACCAAGACAAATGGAAGACTAGTATTGAATCCAATTAAACCCTAAGCAATGCGACAAAAATCAAGAAGAATCAAAACTAACGAGATCGGCGGTCGATCGATTGTTATATCTTGGCGGTCGGCCGCACCAAATCGGCCCGACCTGCGGTGTGGGCGGTCGGACCGGCACCAAATCGGTCCGACCTACGGTGTGGTCCGATCGGCCGTGAGCTCTGACGTAATCAAAGAAAAACGGCCGATGTGAAGTTGCAATTAGGTCTAACTTTTGATTCTCAACTCCAAACTTCACGAAACTTTGCACACACCTTCTCTATGCTATTGAGGACCTATTCCAATCGAATATTATGATAATTCTTGGAACGATCTTGAGCAATTGTCAATTGATTAACAAAAGGTCTAAAACCGGGCAAGAACGAAAACTTGATCTTAATGCTTGTTCGTGAGAGATTGATGATCAAGATGACGCTAGATAGATTCACACATATCACAGCAAGCTAATCCACGTGAAAGAATCAATCACAAACTCGCGGATCAAAGGAAGCCCTAAAATCACCAAAATGAAAGCAAGAACGAAAAGAGACTTATCTCAAGCAAACCTTGCATAGATTGATAACGAGATCGTTGCTGGATTACACCCACGCCATCATGGATCAGTGGTCAATCCAAGATCATGAAATTCTCCTCAAACCATGAAAAGCCCTAGCCTCCACCTCAACTCCCCCTAAACCAATTAGGGTTTTGCAAGCAACAAAAGAGGTGAAAAAAACAGCGAGAGAAAGGGGTGCAGCCACCACCTCCTCCTATTTATAGTGGAGGCCTAGAACTCCTAGGGTTTGACTCAATTGAGCTCCCGTTAAGGCCCACTAACAAACGGGTCACACACGCACGCTTCGCAAAGCGCCGTCTTTAACCTTTTGACCTAAACCAACCATGCACCATGGATTTGCCAATAGGTCACCATTGTCCATCTTGTGTCACGCTTGAGTCGTTGACCTCACCCGGCATCGTCGATCGTTCTGGACCTCAACTCTCCAAGTCTAGTCCCGATCCTCCTCGCCGTTGACCGTCGTTGACCACCAAGCAACCTGCACAACCACACACAAGCAAACACGAAATCGGGAACAAGTTCTTCACAACATGACCCATGTTAGCCAAAACATGCATCATGCAAACCATATGCCCCGATACCAATGGCTTTGACCTAACAAATCAACATCGCCACGGTTGGCCGACGTTCAAGTCATTACCGGTCCGACCGCTCCAGTGAGCGGTCGGACGCTTCTTGGCGGTCGGACCGCTCCTCGTGAGCGGTCGGACCGCCTTGGGACTTAGCCGAATTTTAACCCCAAAATCCAAACCTTCGGAAACTTTAAACTAATAGAACTTTTTATCGAGACTCCAAAAATCATGAGACCAAGTGCATTGGGATCCCTCACTTGCTTACAACACCTATTTTTGGCCCACTCGTTTTGACCACTTTGGTCACCGCGGTCCGACCGCCCCACATGGCCGGTCCGACCGATTTGGGACCGATCGGATCAGCGTGCAAGGACCGGTCGGACCGCCCGCATCCGAGAAGCTCGCGACTTTGTCGAAAATACGTGAAACGACAAACCGTAAACGCCATTGCCAATTGTCACATCATCCTAAGATCCGAACATATCCCCATGAAATCCACAATCTCCCCTTGATGAACACATTGGCAATTATCCGTAAAATGTAAGTAAGAGGTTTGAAAACGAGTTTACTCGCAGCTGCACAAAGGCACAACTTGGTCCATAAGCAAGAAAAAGCAATGAAAATGACCAAGCCGGCATCGAATAGTATAGGCATGTGAGACAAGGCAAAAGAAAGCATAAAAATTTTGATTTTAAAAGGGTCAAAATTCTCACATGAGGTCCATATGAAAGAACAATTGTTCAATTGACCTATGATCATTGTGAGTATAAAAGAATGCAATTCAAGTTTAGAATATTCAATAAGACAATAAGAATGCAACTCAAGAACTCCCCCTCACTATGATCCTCAATTTTCAAATTTTCAGTTTCTCCCCTAATGTATAAACTTCTCCCCCAATAAAGAAATATCTTCTTATTAACACATCTTCTCTTCTCATTTAACACATCTTCTCCCCCTTTGACAATGGATTCATCAAGGAATCACGCTTTCCTCTCATCCAGAGATAATAAATATAGAATAAAGGAAGAAGCAGAAACAAAAGAAGCATAAAGAGGAATATGCATGAAGTGCAATGGAGTGGCTTCAATTTTTGTATTTTTCAATTTTTGATTACAAGAAGCTTTGGAGATTACCCAAAAGAACAAGCTAGTATCTCTAATATTGCACAAACAACATATCAAGCCTGACAACGCTAGCAAGATCATGGTAAGACATATATATTAAAGCTAAGCACAAAGGCTCAAAAGTAAAGCAGTAGATTTGATCAATTTAAGCAACGCTTCAAATTCAAAGAAGTTCATCAACAGGATCCTAAAGTGAAATTGGCCATGTCAAAATGTCAAAGTGAGATCAAAAATCTAACAAAGACCACATTAAGAGTCAATCAAGTCCCGTATTGAATCATTTTGCTCAATATTTTGTAAACGCCCATTTGTCAACATTTTTCTCATTTGCATTGAATATTGAAGTTGACTAATGATCTAACTTAGTGACAAGATCCTGGACTAGGAGCCATCCACAAACTCATCCTAAGCTTCGACCAAAAGTTGATTAAAGGTATATCTTAGTAAAGAAGATCCTGGACTAGGAGTCATCCACAAACTCTTTCTAAGCTTCTACCGGGCGACAAATCTTGAGGTTCATGTCATTTCGACAAGCAATCCCCATGAGATCGTGCGGTTCATCAAACTATCTCCAAGTTCATGTCATTTGACAAGCCTCGTAAGAATAGTTTGGCACAATTTAAGCATAAGACAATCTTGATTTTCATTTTTCACATGAGCAGTTTTAGAATATCAAGAACACAAAAGCTCAAGTAATGGTCAATTTTAGATCAAAGAGCTAACAAAGCAATTCTGACAGGGCCAATGTCACAAGAGGAGCACTAATTGCGCAACTCGCTAAAACATCCACAAATTGCAATTTCTTAGTTTGAGTTGTTTAAAAGGTTCTAACTCATATAGCAAAGACTTAGCTACACATGTAAAAGCATGATAATTCTAGCAAGTCAAAGCACTAGACATGACATTGAGCAAGAATTGAAATACAAAAGCTCTAAAGGGTAATAGGCAAAGCTTCATCAATTTTTAAAAATAAGCAGAAAATTTTATATTACAATGCATCTTTTTGGATTTTTCATACCACTTGTTACCACTTGTTGTAACCACTTGTCCACTTGTTGGATTTTTCATATGAATGCAATATGACACAATGAGATGCAATTAAAAAGCCTAAAACCTAAAAAGTTCAAAAGATCACTAAGTTCTTAAAAGAACAATAAAAGATCAAAAGAACAAGGAAAGATAAGAAAAGATCAAACTCCCCTCAAACCAACCCATAGGGATAAATTACCCTAACTCGCTTCTTAAGGAGGAAAATCGGTTTGATCTAAAGGCTTGGTAAGAATATCGCCAATTGAGCTTGGACTCTACGAAGTGCATCACAATATCACCTTTTTCAACATGATCTTTAAGGAAGTGAAAGCGAATGTCTATGTGCTTAGTCCTAGAATGTTGCAATGGGTTTTTAGCAATATTAATAGCGTAGTGTTATCACGTAAAAGAGGAACACTAGCAAAGTTTAACCCATAATCTTTCAAAGTGGACGTCATCCACAAAATCAGCACAAAGAACTAGCGTGACTACATACTCCGCTTCAAAGAGTGGATTGTGCAATGTAAGACTTCCTAGAGGACCAAGATACAAGAGAAGTGCCTAGGAAGTGACAGTGCTCGAGGTACTCTTCCTATCTAACCGAAACACCGCAAAATCGAATCAAAACCTCTAATGGACAAAGTCAAGAGCAGAATACCAAATGCCATATAAGAGGGTAGAGTGTAAATACCGAATATGCGCTTAACGGCTTGGCGATGGGAAGTTCTCGGAGACGCTCAAATCTTGCACAAAGGCATACCGTGAAGTGAATGTCCGGTCTCGAGGTCAAATCTGAAGGAGCCGATCATGTCATGCAGTACTCGCGTTGATCCACGACTTCTCCTTCCTCATCCGGATCCAAAGCAATGAGGTTGCCATGGGAGTGGAAATTGGCTTGCAATCACCCATGTTGAAGCGTTTTAGTAGATCTTTAGTGTACTTCGTCGATGGATGAAAGTTCCTTCCTTGCATTGCTTGATTTGAAGTCCCAAAAGTAATTAAGCTCTCCCATCATACTCATCTCAAATTCCTGGACATAGTGTCGGAAAAGTCGGAAACAAGAGCATTAGAGGAACCACCAAAGATAATATCATCCACATAAATTTGAGCAAGTGAAGTCATTGTCACGCCTAAGAATGAATAGAGTTTTATCCACTTTACCCATTTCAAAATTATTTTTAAGCAAGAAGGTCTTAAGTCTATCATACTGTGCTCTAGGGGCTTGTTTAAGACCATACAATGCTTTAGATAGCTTGAAAACACGATTTGGATATTTAGGATCCTCAAAACCGGGGTTGCTTAACATACACTTCTTCATCTATGAAACCATTTAAAATGCACTTTTAACATCCATCCGATATAATTTAAAACCTTTTGATGCAAACAAATGCAAGCGAGAATGCGAATGGCTTCTAGTCTAGCAACAGAGCAAATGTCTCATCAAAATCTAACCCTCAACTTGGTCAAACCCCGAGCTACCAATCTGCCTTGTTTCTAACCACGTAACCATCCTCACCTTGTTTATTCTTAAACACCCAACGGGTTCCTATAACATTATGACCACTAGGGGTTCTACTAGGTTCCAAACTTTGTTTCTTTCAAAATTTTCTAACTCCTCATGCATGGCATTTACCCAGCTAGAATCGATAAAGCATGTGATATATCGCAGGTTCAAAAGAAGCAACAAAAGCCGAATGAGAGTAGAGATTTGGATCATTATACCGAGCGAGTGACTCGCTCATGTAGATTACCTATTATCTATTCAGGAGGATCTTTGTCTCTGAATGCGAAGTGGAGCGCCGGGTGAGATCTCGTTTCTTCGACCTCCGCAGTGCTGATGATGAAGATGCAGCAGAGCCTCAATCAAGGTGAAGTAGACGAGGTGTTCTTGTATCAATATGGGCGCCAAGAGCAAAGCAGATGAAGGAATGATATTAGCTTCGTCCTCATCTTCCTCCACAAAAATGCTCTCACACTGTAAATCATCTCAGAGCAATAGATCTAGCTCGTGGCTAGTCTCATCAAAAGTGACATTACAAGTCTCTGAATAATGTTAGTCTCGAGATTAAAACCCGAAAGCCCTCGAATGAGCGGGATAACCCGAAATAACCCATCAAAAGTTCTTGATTCAAATTTATCTAAGTTGCCTATCTTAAGAATAAAACATTTTGATCCAAAACTCAAAATGCGAAGCAGAGGTTTTCTACCAAAACGAAGCTCATAAGGAGTCTTGCCTAAAGAAGGTCTCAAAAGACACGATTTGCAATATGGCAAGCGAGAGCAATAGCTTCGCCCAAAATCTCTCGGTGTGTTATACTCATCTAGCATCGTCCTAGCCATTTCGACCAAGGTCCTATTCTTCCTTTCCACCACGCCATTTTGTTGAGGGACGTGTGGAGAGGAGAACGATGCTCAATACCACGCCAAAGACAAAAGAAGCAAAAGAAGCATTTTTGAACTCCGTGCCATTATCATCGCGAATCGCTCTCAAAGCACCGTGAAGCTCGAAGCCAAACGAAGAACAAGGTCATGAAAATAACCAAAAGCTTCATCTTTTGAAGTAAGAAAGAACACCCAAGTATATCTAGAAAGATCATCGACTATGACAAGAATATACCATTTTCCACCGATCGATCGGACTCTAGCAGACCAACAAGATCCATATGAAGCAACCGTCCGGTCCATCACCATAACCATAGTCACGAAGGGTGTGAGGCGGCAACTTGTTTGCCATGCCTATGAGCGCACATCAAAGATCCTTGATGACTTTGAGTTTGGGCAAACCTCTCATGAGATCAAGGTTGCTAACTCGTGTCGATGATCAAAACCAATGTGCCCCAAACGTCGGTGCCAAAGCCGAAATGAGAAGAAGATGTAAGCAAACATTTAAGAGATCCAAAGAAGAGATTCGAAAAATCACTCAAAAATTCTACCAACTCTAGATATTCCAAACACAAGCTCACCAAGAGAATCAAGCACACGACAAGCATTTTTCTTAAAAGCAGTCTCATAGCCATCATCAAGAAGTCGAGAAATGAAAGGAGATTATACCTAAGCTTGTCCACAAGAGCGACATCCTTTAGAATGAATTTGTTGTTCACCCTAATTGATCCTGTTCCTTCAATTCGCCCTTGTGTATCATCTCCAAAGGTGATGAAGTCATCACTGTTGCCGCGTGAAAGAGGTGAACCATTTTGAGTTTCCGGTCATGTGGCGTGAACACCCCGAGTCGACGAACCACGTGTTCTTCCCTTTCCACGGTAGTCCGAAAATCAAGGAACAAAGAACGATGTGTCTCAACATCTGGGGTTAGATAAACAAGATTTAGGAATCCAAAGATCGAGACACACGCCCGCAAGGAGTATACAAACCGAAGTACTATCCTTGATTTCATCTAACATTCGATTATGAGCAATGTTTAAATTAAAATGAGACTTAAATCGTCCATGGGCTGTCTCGGCCGTTGTCTTTGGCGATCGACCGGCGACCAAAACGGTCGACCGGTGACCACTCAAATGGTCGGACCGCCATCGATAAACATTAGAATTAGGATATCTAGAAACATAATGATTTGCATGAGAGAAAATCCTAATCCGTGTTTATTCTTTTCGTGTTACCATGTCTCATAGAAGCTCTAGGTTGCATGAATGAAATTCTATCAAAATTTTTCCTATCATTTTTCAACCTACGCCAACAGAATTCAATCAAATGCCCACCTTTCTTGCAATAAGTGCAATGGTACTTGGTACCACTAGAAGAAGCACCATTTGAATTAATACAAGGTTGGGCAAAACACGCAGATTTAAAAGATGTTTTGCAAGGTTGGGTTTTGAATTCAATTAAACCTTTTCCAAGACTTGAATGACTTTTGGGTTTGAATTGTCTTGAAAAGAATTGAATCCTAAACCTTGCTTCTTATAAGGAGTTTTAGACTTGTCAAGAATCATGTTTAATTGTTTCTTACCTTTAGAAAATTTTCTAATGTATCATGAAGGTAAGCATTTTCTTTTCTCAAGTTAACACAAGCATCACAAGTATTATTCATAGATTTCTCCTTATACAAAGCAATTTCAAGCTTAAGAGTGGAACATGAAGCACAAGTAGTATTTTCAATATTGTCCTTAAGCTTAGCATATTTGACTCTAGCGACTTCTAAGATATCTTTGATTTCACGCTCTTTTCTAAACATGAAGTGCAAGGGCTAGAATCAAATACATCAAAAGCAATCAATTTACTAGATTCTAAACATTTTTCACAAGGAGCACTTTTAATTTCATTTAGTTCAGATCTAGCATTCTCAAGTTGTTGTACGTAAATATTATTAGCGATTGTAACTTGGTAATTTCGAATGCATAGCATGACAAGATAAACATTCATCAGTTCAAGAGTCTTAGCATTTTTAAGCTCTACTTTCAGTTTGCTAATTTTTGACTCTAATTTCTTATTTTTGTCATGACAAATTCTAGTGCTTCATCTTGACTAAGCAATTGCTCAACTATAGAATCATATTTAGCGTAAAGCTCATCATAAGAAAAAGATACCTCATTATCATCAATGTCGTCCGTGTCACCATGAAGCACATGCCGGTGAAGTCTTTGGCCTTCCTTTCTTTTGCCTTGAGGATCTCCTCCTCCTTGTCCTCCTCACTCCCTAGATCCACATCGCTCAAGGATTGATCCTCAAAAGCGGCAAGGACCGGTGAGCACCTTCACAAGCTTATTAGCCTCATACCTTGATTTGTTGAAAGAAGGCTTCTTCCAAGTCGGCTTTCCTTCCTTATGATTGCTCTTACCTTTCAACTTGGGGCAATTTGCTGATATGATTGAGCTCACCACATTCATAGCATGTCACCGACCACCTCTCTTTTGTTTCTCACATTATTGTAGGCCCGCGTGAATTTTTTAGCTAGAAGAGCTAACTCTGTTTGAGAATACTTTCAAGCTCCTCTTCATGAATAGCAGATAAACAAGCAAATGAAAATCCGTAAGAAGATTCAAAAGAGTCATCAAAAGCCTTTTGAGAGGATCGCTACCAAAGCTAAATTATCTTTCTTGGGATGATCAACTCTTTTAATTTCATGAGTCTTGAGTTTACTATAAAGCAATTCTAAAGTAAGACTTGAAAGATCAACATTTTCTCTATAGCAAGAGCCTTCATCTCCCACTCCTTGGTGTTGATTGCACCAAGAGATGGGTGGTATTTTCAGATTGAGAATATTCAATATCAACGATTTTCATTTGATTAATTACTTTATTAAAGCGATGAAAATGTCATCGATGCTCTCTCCAGACGCATCTCGAATTTATTGTATTCACGCTTGTAAACTGCTTGACGACCTTTTTGATTTGGGACGAACCTCATGATATGTTTCGAGAGTGTTCCAAATTTCATGCGCATTGAAAGATTGCAAATTCTATCATATTCTTGTCTACCAAGTGCACCATATAAAAGATTCTTAGCCTTATTGTTGTTAGCCAAAATAATTGCGTAGCGGTGTAGCAATTTCAGAATAACCAATGGGCTCTAACAACATCCCAAATAGCTTGTCCTCGCTCTCAAGAAAGACGCGCATACGATTCTTCCAATAGGCATAGTCGTGCCCATCAAGATATACGGTTTAGTAGAAAACTTATCCATCGCCAAAGTTCGGTGACGGTTAAGATCAAGATTGAACTAACTCGCTCGATACCACTTTTGGACCGAAAAGGCGACTAGAGGGGGTGAATAGGAGCACGCTCACTTTTTCCCAAATAATGAATTCAACACAATTTCACTCCAATAGCTATGATGAAGCTATGAAGATCAATATACCAAGACAAATGGAAGACTAGTATTGAATCCAATTAAACCCTAAGCAATGCGACAAAAATCAACAAGAATCAAAACTAACAAAGATCGGCGGTCGATCACATTATCTTGGCGGTCCGACCGGCATAAAATCGGATCGACCTCGGTGTGGGGCGGTCGGACCGCACCAAATCGGTCCGACCTCGGTGTGGGCGACCGACCGGCGAGCTCTGAGCAAGAAAACGGCCGATGACGAAGTTGCAATTAGGTCTAACTTTTGATTCTCAACTCCAAACTTCACGAAACTTTGCACACACCTTCTCTATGCTATTGAGGACCTATTCCAATCGAATATTATGATAATTCTTGGAACGATCTTGAGCAATTGTCAATTGATTAACAAAAGGTCTAAAACCGGGCAAGAACGAAAACTTGATCCTAATGCTTGTTCGTGAGAGATTGATGATCAAGATGATGCTAGATAGATTCACACATATCACAGCAAGCTAATCCACGTGAAAGAATCAATCACAAACTCGCGGATCAAAGAAAGCCCTAAAATCACCAAATTGAAAGCAAGAACGAAAAGAGACTTATCTCAAGCAAACCTTGCATAGATTGATAACGAGATCGTTCTTTGGATTACACCCACACCATCATGGATCGCTGGTCAATCCAAGATCACGAAATTCTCCTCAAACCATGAAAACCCTAGCCTCCACCTCAACTCCCCTAAACCAATTAGGGTTTTGCAAGCAACAAAAGAGGTGAAAAACAGCGAGAGAAAGGGGTGCAGCCACCACCTCCTCCTATTTATAGTGGAGGCCTAGAACTCCTAGGGTTTGACTCAATTGGGCTCCGTTAAGGCCCACTAACAAACGGGTCACACACGCACGCCGCAGCGCCGTCTTTAACCTTTTGACCTAAACCGCTTCACCATGCACCATGGATTTGCCAATAGGTCACCATTGTCCATCTTGTGTCACGCTTGAGTCGTTGACCTCACCCGCATCGCCGATCGCTCGACCTCAACTCTCCAAGTCTAGTCCCGATCCTCCTCGCCGCTGACCGTCGTTGACCACCAAGCAACCGCACAACCACGCATAAGCAAACACGAAATCGGGAACAAGTTCTTCACAACTTGACCCATGTTAGCCAAAACATGCATCATGCAAACCATATGCCACGATACCAATGACTTTGACCTAACAAATCAACATCGCCACGGTTGGCCGACGTTCAAGTCATTCACGGTCGACCGCTCCAGTGAGCGGCCGGACCGCCCCTTGGCGGTCGGACCGCTCCTCGTGAGCTTGGTCGGATCGCCCTGGGACTTAGCCGAATTTTAACCCCGAAAATCCAAAACCTCTGGAAACTTTAAACCAATAGAACTTTTTATCGAGACTCCAAAATTATGAGACCAAGTGCATTGGGATCCCTCACTTGCCTACAACACTTTTTTTGGCCCACTGTTTTGACCACTTTGGTCATCGCCGGTCCGACCGCCCACATGGCGGTCCGACCGATTGGACCTGGCCGGACCGCCCCTGCCCATTAAGCTCGCAACTTTGTCGAAAACACGTGAAACGACAAACCGTAAACGCCATTGCCAATTGTCACATCATCCTAAGATCTGGAACATATCCCCATGAAATCCACACTCCTCTCACGAGTAGTCGGATTTAATTGAGAGTGCTTTCATGACTCGTATGCCGGCTAGCAAACCTTCGTACTCCGCCACATTGTTAGTGGCCCGAAAGTTTAATTGTATGGCATACTTTAAGGTTTCTCCAGAGGAGATACCAGACCACTCGACCCGAGCCACTTAAAGTAAGTGACCGTCAAAGTACATCATCCATCGGTCGTGGGAATCGATCGGGATCCTGAGCAGTTCAGATTTGTCCATTCGGCGACAAAGTCTGCCAAGATCTGGGATTTTATGGCCGTTCGGGACACGAAATGGAGGTCGAACTCCCCAAGTTCGACTGACCATTTTGCCATGCGTCCCGCTGTTTCCTTATTATGGAGAATTGCTCCCAAAGGAAACTCAGACGGCACAGCTATTTTGTGCGCTGAAAATAATGCGCGATTTCCTCGAAGACATGAGGAGGGCATATAGAAGTTTTGGACCGAGGGTAACGCTCCTTAGGGCCGTGTAAAACTCGGCGACGAGTAAACCGGTCGTTGTGCGTTTTACGTTCTACGACCAAGATCGCGCTTTCTTTGCTGTGGCGTGGCAGCTAGGTAAATTAAGAGCGTCTCTTCTGGCTTTGGAGAAACCAGAACAGGAGCACTCGAAAGGTACCTCTTGACATCCTCAAAGGCAGTGTTTGCCTCGTTCGACCACTCAAAACCTTCATATCTCCTGAGAAGTTTAAAGAAAGGTAGTCCTTTTCTCCTAGTCGATGCGATGAAACGACTTAAAGCCGCCATGCATCCAAAGTGAGTTTCGGACTTCCTTTTTGTGGTTGGAGGACGATCCGAGGATGGCCTTTATTTTTCGAGATTTGCTTCGATACCTCGTTCGGATACTAGGAATCCGAGCAATTTTCTGAAGAAATTCCAAACACACACTTCTCGGATTAAGTTTTAAGCGGTGCTTTACGAGGTTGTCGAATGTTTCTTGTAGGTCGATGATATGATTAAGTCTCTTAATGCTTTTACGACTAGATCATCAACACAGGCTTCGATTCGGCCTAATTGAGATGAAAAAGTCGATTGCATTAGGCGTTGAAAAGAAGCACCGGCATTCTTTAGACCAAATGGCATTTTGACATAGCAAAAGGTACCAAATGGAGTAATGAATGCGGTCTTTTCTTCATCGTTTAGACACATATTGATGGTGGTATCCAGAATATGCATCTAAAAAACTTAATATCTCACAACCTGCAGTAGAATCAACCAACTGATCGATACGAGGTAAAGGGAAATCATCTTTTGGACAAGCTTTATTAAGATCAGTAAAGTCTACGCACATACGCCATTTGCCGCTTGACTTTTGACCATTCTGAGGTTAGCCAACCACTCGGGTGGTTGACTTCTCTTATAAAGTCCGCTTTAAGTAGCTTATCCAATTACGATTTAATAGCATCTCGTCGATCAGGCAAATCTCGTAATTTTTATGTTACGGTACTTTATCGGTAGGAAAGCTAGCACGTGCTCGATCACCTCCACGGGACTCGGGCATGTCGGATGCTTGCCACGCAAAGACATCTGCGTTAGCTCGGAGGAAGGTAATGAGGGCGTCTTCCTATTTGGGGTCGGAAGTCTCCCGATGAGCAGATCTTGAGGGCTCCTCTGCGTCAGAGGAACCTCTTTGACTTGGTCGTTCGGCTTTGGTGCGACTTTTAGGCTTCGACTTGCTAGTCGAAGGTCGACTTTCATCTCGAGTTGGTATTTGACCAACCATCTCGAGGATCGGCGATCCGCACTATACGCCATCTTTTGTCACATTGAATTGTGATAACTCCTTTGGGACCTGGCATCTTAAGACATTGATACCCATAATGAGTAGCCATTAAGAATTTTGCCAAAGTTGGTCGTCCGAGTATGGCATTATATGTCGTATCAAAATCGACTACATCAAAGGAGACTTTCTCTGTCCTGAAATTACTTGGTGAGCCAAATGTTAAAGGAAGAGAAACTTGGCCAATGGGTTTGGCGAAGACCGATGACGATTCCATGAAAGGAGTATCGCATCGCCTTACCTTTGTCCCGGTACTTGCATCTCGTCCAGGGCATTAGTAAATAGTATGTTCAAGGAACTGCCACTATCAACCAACACTCGATTGACCCGACAGTTGTTGATGGTGGGTTCGACCACAATCGGATATCGACCTGATCGACTCGTAGTGATCGGGCAGTCATCCTTCTCAAAAGAGATGGTAACTTCCTACCACTTCGGTAAATTATTGACGAGAGGAGTATGTATGGAATTTACCTCTCGTCCGACAGCTTTAAGTTGTCGTTTGGAGTTGTATGCCGATGATCCTCCGTAGATGTGCTCAACGGTATGTTGCGGATCTTGAAGCGGCATCTCCTCATCATCCGACGACTTTTGGCCACTCGTATGTCCTACCGCCGAGAGTAGGGAGTGGTGCTTGCCGTTGTAGTAGTCCTCGAGCTTTCTTTGAAAAACTTAGCGATTCATGGAGGTCATGTCCTTCCTTTTATGAAAAGGACACCACCTTGGTTTGTCGTTCCTACGATCGGTATGCTTACCTTTGCCTTGATCGAGTGCGACTTGGTGGTTTGGGGCTCTCTATCTTTCACGGCCAAGACCTCCTTGAAACCAGCGGTTTGTGGTTTTGACTCTTTATTTTCTTCTTGGATTTTTGCTTTTTGTCCTTACCAACTTCACCGGCTCTCGAGGAGTGTACGTTTTCGATCGATAGTGTTGTTCCACTCGATCGCCTCGAAGCGGTTGCATATCGATCGGTCATCTCAAGAGCTCGAAGAATGATGTTGGGAGGATTCAAAGCAATATCCTCTGTTATCCTTCTACTACGGACTCCTTGCTTAAAAGCCACGATCACGAGGAGTCGAAATTTCGGAATTGAGTTACGAACCCGACTAAAGCGTTTGATGAATTGACACAAAGTCTCGTTGTTGTTCATTTTATCCGGTGCAAGTCGTCTTCCTTTCGAGGCGGTTGTATGTGCCTTGGAAATTCGCTGTAGAAGATCGCAGAGGTGTTGCCAAGAGTAGATCGACTCGAGTGGTTGGTTTAATAACCACGATCGAGCGGATCCTTCGAGCACAGTCGGAAGGTAATTTGCCATTACATGCTCTCCTCCTGCTGCTGCTCGGACAGCTGTTGTATAGATCTGAAGAAATTCAATGGGATTTTGAGATCCATCAAATTTCTCCATGTTCACCGGTCGAAAATGAGGTGGCGAATCGCTCAAGGTCGGCGAAAATGCGGCATCCGGTAATCACTTCTTGACGTCTTCTTTGTAAGAAAGAAGGGTTAATATCACCAGGTGATCGTATTCGACGATACCCAGCAACAGGCTGACCTGTCCTGTAGTAGGTCTCAGTTCTACGAGGGGGATACTCCTCGTACTCCACCCGTTGGCGAAGTGGTGAACGATCACCTCTCCGAGGGGCTTCTTGATCATCAGCCGATCGAAATGTATTTCTCCGAATAGGGGATCGATTCGACTTGTGTCGATTCCTACGAGAAATATTCGATTGATCGGTAGTGAGGAAGTCGCATTGCTACGACTACCGAATGTTGTCGACGAGGAACTTCGATCTTGTCATCACATTCGAAGCCTTTGCGCAATCTCTTGACAAAGAAAGAGATCGTACCACGGCGTTCGAGCAAGCTCTTGATTGGGATTCTCGAGCAAGTCGTTGATGTCCCGGAGTTCTTGTACCTCCTCGATCGATGTTGAATGCGCCAAGCGAGTTCTTACGGGCTGCAATTTTCTTTCTTGGATGACCTCAAAATCCTCCTCATCAGTCTTTGAGGTCTTCTCGATGGAGTGCGAGAATGTCGAGGATTTCCCCCGCGTTCATCAAAGTGTTGGTTCTGTCCATCACCGGTGGTGCCCTTGCCATTACCACGAGGGGGCGCAGTGTGTGATCTTCGGGAGTGTTCTTATCTCGGCCTCCTTGAGGTCGACCACGATTTGAGGGAAGGGCGAAGACCTCCGTTGATGATTCTCGATTGCGCCGAGGCCTCCCGCTTGAGGAGTGCTCGAGAGACACCATCTGGCGACTTGGAGTAATCCTCCGGTAGGGGAACTCGGGTTATAATCGTCTCCGTTCGCAAATGAGATCTGCGGAGAGCGGTCGAATTTGCGCAGAAAGCATGCTTGATCCCACCTCTCTGGATGTTACCCCGAGAGAGAGGATCACTAGATGCTGGTGGAGTCCTGGAATGGTGGCTCCCAGAACTTGTCTCACCAGGTCGGACCGCCTTAGGGGGACTTGAACACTTGGAGGAAAAACTCTCGTCGTGTTGTGAGTCCTCCTGGGTGCAGTTATGGTCGGATTGACCCTTGTCCTTTGAGGGAATTGGCTCCTCTGTTGGACGTATCGTTGTGGGGGATAAAGATCCCTCCTCAACTCCATTGATGGGATGGTTTCCTGGAGAATGATCTCCGAAGGCAACATCACCATCAGCGGATGCATCACTCGGCTCGTAGTCGAAACCGGCATCCATGTCGACGTCGGAAGATCCCCACGGTCGGCGCCAACTGTCGGTGTATTAGAACCGATCTTACGTAAAGATTATTTGATTCGGGGGGTCTCCTAAAGATGAAATCACGCAGAGTGGTTGACACGGGATGTTTAGACAGGTTCAGGCCTTCTCCAGAGAGAATAATAACCCTAATCCTGTGTGTGTATGGTATTCTTGATGATCAAGTAAGAAGCTAAGACTATTACAGAGAATAGTACTTGTGTTTCTCCTTGACTCTCTCTATCTTTTCTTGTCTGTCTCCCTCCATCCCTCTGATTGATGCCCTTATATAGTCGTGAAGGAGTAGCCATTTTGTCCTGCGGAAGATGCGCCTAATTAATCCATGCTTGAGCGCATGATGGCGTGAATTACCGGCGTATTGGCTTCTTCACGCCGTCTGGCAATTATCTTCCAGAGGTAATGGGGTATTTACGCACCATTACTACGCGGAATAATAGTGCGTGTAGACCGTTCGGATTCCTTAATCAATTGGACCCACTTGCCTGTAGGTTTGATTATAAGGTGGTCGTGATTTACTTGGTCGTAGAAGGACTTACGACCAGGTAGCAGTCGTAGAAGGACTTACGACTATGTAGTGGTCGTAGAAGGACTTACGACCATGTAGTGGTCGTAGAAAGACTTACGACCATGACATAGTCGTAGTAAGACTTACGACTATGGGGGTGATTGTAGAAGATTTTACAATCACTTGGTAGGCCTCTCCCTTATAAATATAAGGGGTACTTCTGGGGACTATGTGACATCATATTCACCTATAATAAGAATTATAGATAAAAGATAAAATAAGGATTATTAGATCCTCGTCAAACATGATATAAGTTAAAGAGCTTCACCAGCAAATCACATACTTGTTAATCTTTATAAATTATAATTCATCCAATGAACATAATAACATTTATTCTATAACTCATAAACATAGACGTGACACAATCATCTCTATGATTACCTCTAGTGCATATCACCAATATTTTTTTTTGTTAGATTAGGCATTTCCAATGTTCCAACAGTTTTTTTTGTTTTTGTTACACTTTGTTTTGGTGGGGATTTTTTTGTTGCACTATGCCTTTTTGTTTTGTTGCATCAACAAAAGTTGTTACACAGGAGAAGGTAAGCTTTGTGTTTGTTGCATCGTGGAGGTGAGCAACTAGGTTGAAGTTGACACACCCATAGTTGTGCACCCCGAGGAAGAAACGACGGGAAGGGGCATTTTGTTGCGAGGTTTCCTTCTTTTACTGCGCACATGAAAGTTTTGTTGCACCACACTAGATAGGAATCAGTCGAATAAGACTAGGTCATATTATGATGATCCAAAGGTTATAGGGGCCCAGTGGCGACTGCAGTGTCTATGCTCGTATATGCATGAGCATGGGCTCCCCCGCTGAACACTTGGGATCCCCTTTACGACTTTACCATCGGCTAGGCGCATGGGCCTTCTTGGGCAGGAATCTTAGAGGTCCATTAGGGATTCATGTCTAGCGGAAGGCCGGAAGTGGAATGGAAGCCCAAGCCGGCCATACCCCAATCTCCACTACAAGAACCCCAGAGGAGGTCGGGGGGCACAGGGGCGGTGGTGGCTTGGAGAACGGAGGAGGCCGAGAGGGTGCGTGAGCACGACGACGGCGGCTTAGAGAGCAGAGGGCGCACGGGCGCGACGGCTTAGAGAGCAGAGGAGGCTAGGAGAGCACCGTTCTTGCTCCTGCTACATTTTATATATATTTGTCTTACGTTAGCTTTAACACATAAACACCACCTCCGTTTTCATCCTTGCTTCGCCACTGTAGGGTGTGTGTGTTCGTACTAGCCGCGTCCTTTAATTCAGACTTCCAGCTCCATCCCAAAGTTGTCGTGACTTCCGAAAGCTAGCCCCACAAACGCGCGCACGATGGATTTCACGAAATAAACTCGCGCGCGCGGCAGGCTGATCGACAAGCGCGAGAAATCGCGTGAGCTTGGTTGGATTGTAGAAAAAGTTGAGAGTTTTGGTCGTTCATGTGTTGCGCTTTCATTTTGCTGGTGCGCGCATTTGGTTCTAGAGTTTGATCTGTAACCTCTTAGTTATGGAGTTTTAGAATAATTATATGTTAGTAAGTAATTGCACATATGCCCCCTTCCTTAAAAAAATCATACATTAGAATTCACAAACTGATCCAATTTGGATCACAATTTTCTTGATCGATTCAGCAACCAAGTCTCTTAACTTTTGAGTGGGCTGGGTAAGGCTCACTAATCTTGTCTCTGATGGGTCAGGCTGTTATCGATCCGACCAAGCTATCGGCTAGTCAGGCTTACTAGTAAAAATGTATTGGGCTGGGCAATATGTCATGTGCCATAGTGCCAAGTGCGGACACTCTACATCAATTCAGTACCACGATCGATAATACTCAAGCTGTGGATTGGATTAAGGGAATCCTGCATCAATTTAGTACCACGATCGATAATACTCAGGCTGTGGATTGGATCAAGGGAATTGATACGACTTAGACGTCCGATGCATGGACGCCCACTCCAGTTGAAAGCATCTAGGCCTCTAAAAATGTATTTTTGGTAATTAATGACAATATGTGAGTATGAGACTAATATGTTTGTTGAGTGATTACAAGGTTTAGTCCTAAATGACAGTCAAAATAAGGAGTTGCATGTCAAAGGATATCAAGAAGATGGAGTTTGTTTCAAGGGCAAGGTATAAAATAGTCTAGGACCCTTTTTGAATTTTACTGGTCTTAGGAGTATGTTGGAAGACCGGATTTTAGGATAGATGTCGTACTATTAAGGGAGATCTTGACTAGTAGCTTGAAAGCACATCATTATGCCTTTGGATCAAATTAGGATTATGCTTGCACTCTTGTTCTGGTTTTAAACTCAAATTAATCTTTTAGTGCACAATCGGTAGTTCCAAAGATTGTAAATGCGAACTCTGTTAAGCGAACTTCCAAAAAATTTGCGGAATGTTTTTTCCAGAGAGCAGCTTTTTCTGGACATCTTTGATTTTCTGGAAGAGCGGTAGTACCGCCATGAGATGAGCGGAACTACCGCACCGCAGAAGTTCTGATATTTTGCGTGGAACATTTTTTCCAGAGAGCACCCTTTTCTGGACATCTTCGATTTTCTGAAAGAGCGGTAGTACCGCCATAAGATGAGTGGAACTACCGCACCGTGGAAGTTCTGATATGTTGCGCGGAACATTTTTTTTCCAGAAAGGGTATTTTTTGTGCTTCAATGAAGAGCGGTAGTACCGCAAGATATTTGTGGAACTTCCAATGATCGAAAGTACCGCGAATAAGTTGGCGGTAGTTCCGCACAAAAAATTCAACAGCTATGTCAGAGCATTTAATACCCCTGTAATAGCCATTACTGTGCACTCGATGGAGGTGCAGTAGTTTCGGCCGATATATGACGGAATTACCGATTGCCCTGACAACTGCTGAATTTTTTCTCCAACGGCTACTTTTGGTTGTGTGGGGGGGGGTATAAATACACCCCCACCAGCTCAAGGATGGTGTGCTAAGCATTCATTCAATATACTTGAGCTTAGAACACTCTCTTCACTCCTCATTTACTCTCTTTGCATTAAATTGTGAGGTTGTGAGCAAAACCTAGAGCATTTCATTCTAGTTGATCCATTGACTCTTGGTTGCCATTAAGCAAAGATCAAGGTCTATTCTCTTGGTGTTTGTGGACACCTAGAAGGCTTGGCGGAGGTTTATGCGGTGATCTCTTCAAGAAGATTGTGAAGAGGCCCGACGCCATTTGTGATTGGTCGGTGTTCACCAACTCCGGAGAGGGGGAAGAACAACCAAGTGATTTTGAGGAAAGGATTAATTTGTGGAGCCGGCTTGATTGAGTCAAGCTTCCTTAACGTGGACTAGTGAAGATCGATAAATCTTCGATACCACGGGAAAAACCTCATTGTCTCCATTGCGGTGATTTCTTGTCTTTACTTATTGCAATTAATTTTGTAGCATATATCTTGTGATAGATAGTATTGCTTAGTTTATCTTGCTTAATTGTATAAGTTGGTCTATAATTTTTAGAAACCTCCTATTCACCCCCTCTACTCGGTTATTCTTTATCCTACACCAGCCACTCAAAACATTCTAGTCCATCAAAGCATGGGATCCCATCTATGCTCACGTGATGGCCTCCCCACCTTTTTGACTCCTACTGCTTCTAGTCTCTTTTCCGACTAGCGAAGCATAACACAAGTCAGACTAAAGCTTCTCTCTTCCCTGCCTCTCTCTCGCTCCTTCCATCTCTCTCGCCATGGCCGCGGATGGCAGGAGCTCGTGTGCTCCTCCTTGTTCCTCTTACCCCTCCCTCCCTGTCTCTCTCTCACCACGGCTGGATCATAAGTGCAGGTCAGAGATCAGAGCCCTCGCGTGCTCGTCACCGTCCCTCGTGCGAGGCCACCATCCCCATATCCCTGACTGAGGCCGCTTTACTGGTCTGACGAGCCATGGTCGAGCTCCTCCGGCGAGCTGCGATGAAGCCACCCACAACCACCCTTCCACACCTCACCATGATGTGACCACCATCACACATGCTTCTGTCACTGAGCTCATATTAGCAAACTCACATCGTCAAGCTCGTGTGCATCTGGGCTCGTCGGTGAAGAAGACGATGGCGTGGATTGGCCACCTCCTCCTCGAGATTACAATAAAAAATGTTGTAATCGGTAAGTTGTATTGTTGCGATTACTATTTCTGGATGTTGCAATACTCCACACTCAAAAGTTGAAGATGTTTAGATGGTTTCTTTGTTGTTGTAACAAGGTTTGATTTTTGTTGCAATAGGTTCTTGTATTTGTTGTCTAAATAGTTCAAATTTGTTGCATATTTTTGTTTATCGATTTCGTGTTTGTTGCACTGGGACCAAAGTTTTGTTGCAAGCTTAGGAACTAATTGTTGCGCTTCTGAATTTTTTTTGTTACACTGGATTGAATTAGTTGTTTCGGCCTCATTCATTCACCCATGGTTTTAGATGATGTGCAGACAATTCTGATTCATCCCCAAATTTCCTCCATGATCTATGCCGTTTTAATACACCTTGGTTTGTTGTAGTGCCTTTAAAAAATGTTGCAAAAACTATTTTATATTGTCACCATTATTTTCAAATATTTTAATGTTGTAACATCGAATTTTGTTTGATCGGGGTATTTGAATTAGTTTTAAAGCACGACTAGGTTCTATATTGATGGTTTCATGTATTTTTGGTGAGAATATAATTTTTTCAGTCTTTTTTCTTGGTATTGTATTGTTATTTACACATTTTGTAGCACACAGATTAAAATTATTGCAAATATTACATACGAATGTTGCACCGGAGCATACGATAGGAAGCCTCTCATCGTACGTCCGAGCACTAGTTGCTCCCTTGGATTAATTGAATTTGAACAATATGTGTTGCGAGTGGAGAAGAGAAATTGTGAGAACCCTAAAACTTATTTTAATCTAAGCAACGATAAGCGATAACTAGCAGTAATTTAAATTCAGCTAAACTAGAACAAAACATAAGCTCCGATTTATATCGATCGCATCGCCAAATAATTTCATACAAGATTTATAAATCCTCAAGAGTTCATCAACATAAATTACAATGTGAATTATTACAACAAAAATACAACATTGATATAACGCAGAGTCATTTACAAGAACTCATTACAATCGAAAGTAAAACATTAATATGAACTCGGAATTTATTACAAGAATTCTTTACATCAGATCAAAATAAAAATTTCAGCTTTAAGTACATTACAGCAGAAAATAATAAAATCTTGCCTGCTCTGTCGCCTCGAACCCTTCCTTGTATCCTTAGTCCAAGGGAGCAACTAGTGGATAGCACATTCCTCGGCCAATCTGAAACCCTGTCCTTATTTCCAATTGTCCACAACAAAACAAAAGACCGGTAATAAACTAAAAGCTATAAATTGAAGTTAGAAGTAAGAGGTGCTGTCAGATTTCTGGAAGCTCATCGAGATTCCCTAACTGACCTAGGTCAGTTGGCACCATCTCACTTCAGTGGGTTTCATCACCTAGCAGTT
This sequence comes from Hsuehochloa calcarea, assembly GCA_036346395.1. NCBI lineage: Eukaryota > Viridiplantae > Streptophyta > Magnoliopsida > Poales > Poaceae > Hsuehochloa > Hsuehochloa calcarea. Next base: position 73,152,714 of record CM070594.1, on the reverse strand, counting down.
ATAGAAAATTTGACACTCACGTATACCGATTTACCTCAAATCGCAGAAAACCTGAAGCATAGTATCAGAGACATCCTTTGGACCAAAGGTCCATAAGACAACATTGCAATGTGAGAATAGAATGGGTAAGGGATGGGTAGAACCGACATGCACAGGGTAAGCACCAGCGAGCACCTTTGTTTTAAGCCTCCTCGCTCACAAACAAACCTCACAAGCCTCTCATTTAGTCACAGCCGAAGGCAACACCAGAGAGCAAGCAAAATCCAACACACTCACTCTATTTCCTTCCTTCAAACCGAAAGACAACCAACATCAAAACATCAAGCACCAGAGAGCAAGCAAAGCTAAGCATCACCCACCATTGCCAACAAACAAACCACCCAAAGAAAGGTAGTGAAGCAGGAGAGGAGCAGCCAAGGAGACGGGGAAGACCAACAGAGCGTGGACGGCAGTAGCGACGACTAGAACTGACAACTACCAACAGGAACCACGCCAAGCTAGCAAGGTCAAGGAGGACCAGAAGCAACCAAAGGGAGCACTGGAGAGCACCCTCCCCATCACGACCATCACCAACCCGGCCAAGCCTGCTATCCCCGATCCGACCAAGCCAAACAAGGTAAACCACCATTCATGCCCCGACTATCATCCTTGACCAATAGGAACCCCAATAGGTGAGCCAAACCTTGCACAGAGGGCACATGCCACATTAGCAATCTCATCACCGAGCCCATCAGAATACCCACATTAGCCACCATCTCACCCTACTCGAACTACCATAAAAAAATAAGCCATAGACCATCGCCACCAAAAGATCCAAAACCTACCCATAATGCCACATAAGAACCCCCAAATTAATTGGGTATAATCGGCATGAACCAGCATAAACCAACATAAATTGCATGGAGCAGTAATAAAAATAAAGTGGCACGGATGAGGAGGGAGGGGGAGTCAAATACGGGGTCTAGCAACCGAGGAGGCCGAGCCGGAGGCACGGAGGCAGGTGCAGGGCAGAGCCGCGGGTGGCCGAGCCGCAGCCGGGCGGGCCGAGTCACATGCGAAGGGGGCATGGGCGGGCGACGGCATCGGCAGCTGAGCGCGGGAGAGTGCCAAGAGCAAGGACAATCACCATGGAAAAGAAGACGAGAAATGATGAATGGGGAGAAGAAATGAGGAAGAAGAATGAGAACCAAGAGCTGTCGGCCGAAAGAGATAAGGAAGAGAGAGAAAAGAACATAATATAAAATAAAATAAAGAGAGAGAGATTAAGAAAAGGGGAAGAAATAGGAGCACTAATGTATTTAGAAAACTGTACTAGATCAGACATTGTAGTTTGTCATGAACCTACTAGTAAGGTATATGCAGAACCTACCAAATAGCATTGACAGGGAATAAATGACATCTTCCGATACCTCCAAGGAAGCAAAGATCTTGGTCTGTTATTGTTGGACCGAAAAGGCGACTAGAGGGGGAGTGAATAGGAGCACGCTCACTTTTTCACAAATAATTGATTCAATAAGATTTTACACCAGTAGCTATGGAAGCTATGAAGATCAATATACCAGTACAACGGAAGACTAGTATTGAATCCAATTTAACCCCCTAAGCAATACGACAAAAACAACACAAGCTAAAGACAAGTCTCAGTGCTGGCAGTCGGACCGTTGGGTCAATGGCGGTCGGCCGTGGCCTTGGGCGATCGACCACCGGCTCAAGAATGAACAGATCAAAACAGCCCGATGACGAAGTTGCAAATAGATGAAACTTTTGATCTGCAACTCCAAACTCGATGAAACTTGGAACACACCTTCTCTATGATGTCAGGAACCTATTCCAATTGAAGATTGTGATAATTCTTGGAAGAATAACGATCCTTTTTCGTTTGATTGAAGAAGGGTTCAAAACCGAGTCAAAACAAAAACTAGATCCAAAATCTTGCTCGTGGGTGATTGATGATCAAGATGATTCTAGATATGTTCCCACATGTCACAGCAAGCTAGATCACGTAGAGAAATCAAGCAAAAACTCGCGGATCAAAGAAAGACTCAAAATCATCAAATATAGAGAAAGAAAGCAATAAGACAAAACATTGATCAATCTTTCCTTTAATTGATTTGATATGATTTGAGATTACAGCCTCTCCATCAATGGAGGACAAAGCTCAATCTATGAGCACGAAATCACATCAAACTCTCTAGAACCCTAACCTCTACAAAAGCTCTCCCTAAGCAAATTAGGGTTTCAAATAGCAATAGGGACCAAGCAAAACTGCACAGTGGGTGCAGCCACCACTCTCCTCTATTTATAGTGGAGGCTTAGACTTTCTAGAAGTTTGACTCAATTGGGCTCCCGTTAAGGCCCAAAACAAACGGCTCACACACGCACGTATTTTAATGCGTCGTCTTTAACTCCTCTTGACCTAATTAGCTACACCATGCGCCATCTTGCGCCGCGGATTAGCCAATAGGTCACCCTTGTCCATCTTGCACCACGCTTGAGTTCATTGACCTCACCCCGGCATCGTCGATCGTTCTGGACCTCAGCTCTCCGAGCCTAGTCCCGATCATCCTCGTCGTTGACCGTCGTTGTCCACCAAGCAACCTGCACAACAATAGACAAGTAAAGCGAATCCGAGAACAAGTTTTTCACAACTTGACCCATGTTAGTCAAAACATGCATCATGCAACATTTATACCCTGAAACTCATGACTTTGACCTAACAACCGAATATCGTCGCCACGAAGGTCGACGATCCAAGTGAAAACGGTCGACCGCCCCGTGGTCGGGTCGACCGCCCACCTCGCCGCTCGATCGCCACCTATTGGCGATCGACCGCCGATTGGGACTTAATGAAAACAAGACCACTCTTGGAATTTCGCAGAGCTGAAAACAGTAGAAGAATCGAGCAAGTTTCAAGGCATATCGCTCTGAAAGATCCAGAAACCGTCTTTAGATTGTCAGCATGACATGGAAGAAAAAGGCGCTCGCCATACAGGAGACACTGTAACGTACATCGACATAGACATGAGGCTGCAAATTAAGGGTGTATTTGGTTCGTTGAATGGAGTGGTTCTGAACCATCTGGTACGGGAAATAAGCTCGTTAAGGTGTTTGGTTGGTTGAATAGAACTAAACCATGCAGGATGATATGATTCAAGAAAAAAAATAATATTCCATGTTTAACCGTTGTGTTCCGTTGTGTTTCTTATCATTTAATCAATAAAACAAGACCACTCTTGGCATATTTTAGTGCAAAAAAATATCGCAGAGCTGAAAACAGTAGAAGAATCGAGCAAGTTTCAAGGCATATCGCTCTGAAAGATCCAGAAACCGTCTTTAGATTGTCAGCATGACATGGAAGAAAAAGGCGCTCGTCATACAATAGACACTGTAATGTACATCGACATAGACAGGAGGATGCAAATTAAGGGTGTATTTGGTTCGTTGAATGGAGTGGTTCTGAACCATCTGGTACGGGAAATGAGTTCATTCAAGTGTTTGGTTGGTTGAATAGAACCAAACTATTCGGGATGAGATGGTTCAAGAAAAAAAAATATTCCATATTTATGTTGTATCATCCCGTTCGGAAAAAAATCCTGAACCACACCGTTCACTCGAATTCCAAGGCATTTGCTGACGTGACGGCTTAATTTACGAGCTTCAAATGATCATATTTCCTAAATCGAGTATCCGATTTGCGATCTGATTGAACCGTTGTGTTCCTTGTCATTTAATCAATAAAACAAGACCACTCTTGGCATATGTTAGTCAAAACATGCATCATGCAACATATATGCCCTGAAACTCATGACTTTGACCTAACAACCGAACATCGCCGCCACGAAGGCCGACGATCCAAGTGAAAACCGATCAGACCGCCCCTAGGGCCGGTCTGACCGCCCACCCTGGCCGGTCAGACCGCCAGTTGGGACTTAGCCGATTTCAACATCTGAAATTCCGAAACCTACTGGAATTTTCAAACTAATAGAACTTTTGACTGGAGACTCCAAAAATTATGGGATCAAGTGCAATAGAATCCCCTCTCTTGCCCACACCCTCTATTTTTGGCCCAGCTCAAAACACCACATTCCGAAGTTGGCCGGTCCGACCGCCGCTATGGCCGGTCGGATGGTCGGACCGCCGCATGGATCGGTGCGCTCACATACTGGCGGTTAGACCGGTTATGGCTCGACAAACCTTGTTTCTTTGCCGAAAACATACAAAACGATAAACCTTTAACGCCATTGCCAATTGCCACATCATCCTAAGATCTGGAGTATATCCCCATGATATCCACAGTTGTACATAAAGAACCAAGACCTAACTATGACTGGCTATGTAGATACTGGGTACTTGTCAGATCCGCATACAGCTAAGTCGCAGACAAGCTATGTATTTCTATGTGGTGGAACTGTAATTTTATGAAAATCGTCTAAGTAAAGTCTTGTATCTACTTCGACGAACCAGTCGGAAATCATAGCATTGTACGAGGCCTCATGGGAATGTTTTTGGCTTCGGCGGATGATTCACCACATCCAGTAGTCATGTGGATTGAATACCGCACAAATCCCCACTATTATCTATGAAGATAATACAGCTTGTTTTGCACAAATGTAGATGGGTTATGTGAAGAGTCCTCTCACTAATCATATCAATCACAAAGTTCTTCTATACTCATGAATGGTAAAAGATTGACAAAATTAAAGTACTGCATACTAAGTCATGTGAAAATCTTGCATATTTATTCACTAAGTTACTTCCAGGGTCTAGTTTTGAAAGATGCATATGTGGAATTGGAATGATGAGACTCAGAGAAGTGTAGAATTCAGAGGGGGAATCTTCACAAACTCTTTATTAAAGTTTGATCGCGAAGATCGAGTACCCAAAGAATAAATCTTGGAGATTAAATGAAATTGGGCTGATTGTACTTTTTTTCCCTTGACGAGTTTTCCTGAAGTTTCTTAGCTAAGATTTTTAATGAAGTAATTCATGCAGTACAACAGAACGTGTATTATGTACTCTTTCTCTAAAAAAATTTCTACTGGGTTTTTATATAGTTTTGATAAGATGTGAACATGATGGATGAGTGCAAGTGGGAGTGTTAAGAAACCGTGTCCAAGCCGGGAGTCCTGACCCAAGATAGGCTCCTCATCCATCCAGTAGCTTATATAAAGGAGGGGTGACCCTAACCATTGTACTACAGTTTTCCGAAGAACAATAAAGAGAAGCAAAAACCCCCCTACATCTATGTGTTCGATCTACTATTATGTTATTGTATTGTTGTATCATTCGAACGATTTTGAGTTTATCTATAAGGTAATCGCTCGAACTGAACTCATCAACGACGGTTCCTGAACACAGCCAACGATACGGGAACGCAAGGCCGGCCCGGCCCGCGTGTTTGTCTCTACGTACGTACGCTCTGCACGAAAGCGCATTCGCCGCACGCACGCACGCACGTAGTACTCGCAGTTCCATATCACCCTAGTGCTCCTGTCCCGGCCGGGTAGAGATCGACGGCGACTTTCCAAAGCTAGGCTTTTTGCGTGTGTGGCCGATGCAGCGCGCAGCAAGTGCATCGCATCTAGCGCCGAGCGGCCGGCACCGCACGCGCGTTTGATTACCGATTCCATGGAGCGCGGTGCCGCGCACGCCGCGCCAAATGAGCAGGAGAAACCTCGGGCGCGCGAGTTTGATTTGATCGCCGACGGCTCGTGGCTCGATCGTAGTATTGGTAGAGTACAATGATCGTAGTCTTCGTAGGGTACAAGAACTGAATAACCAGGGAGACAGGACAAGGGGCAGCTTTCTTCTGACAGTAACTGGTCGCTCACACAGCCACACAGGCATGCAACACCTAGCTGCTACAGACGACAGATAGACCGATTCTGAATCATTTCGACAATTCAATGCTCGATCGATCGTCCAGGCCAGTTTGAGCACGCGCACTAACTAGCAAGGCTCCTACTACGTACAGACGTACAGAGTTTAATTACACCGCACTACTCCATATATATACTATATAGTTCTATGTAACATACGTACGGAGTCCTAGCTAGTCGTCGTCGTCTTCTGAGCTCTTGGAAGCAGACGCCTGTTCTGAAGGGCTACTCTTCTGCGTCGACTCCTCTTCTCGATCCTTCTTGTACGTCTCGAAGAACTCCCTGTTCTCCTTCTCCAGCTCCTTCCACACTGTCACGGACATTAAAACGAAACTTGGGACATCTGAATCCATACATATTGCCATCACTAAAACAACTTAGCATGCACAATGCATTGATCAAAGCTAGTCCCTTGCACGCATGCAATATATGCAAGCAAGCAAGGTGCTAATTAAACATGCATGCGTAAACTTGGCGTGTGCGTCGGAAACTTCCAAGTAGAGATCGAAGCAAAGCATATATGGATGCAGATATTACCGGTGGAGGTAACGACAGGCTTGATCTTGGCGTGCTTCTCCAGCGCCTCCATGCATTCCTCCTTGTTCATGCTGTAGCAGATGCACTTCTCAATCAGATGCTGCACCTGCATGCATGTACATGGCGATCACCACTGAAGCATATGAAAATGGTTCATCTTAGCCGGGAGCTAGAGCAGATCATACTGAACGAACGTACCAATCGGATGTACGAAGCTGGGCACGAGGAGTCGTCGTCGTCCATGGCCACCACCTGGCGCAGATCAGATCGAAGCTTCCTTGTCGCGAGAGATCGATGGAGATCGAAGCTTCTGAAGCATCCCAGTTGATTAATTAGAAGTTGGAGACGATGGTTGGATGGCGAGGAGTAGATTAACGTACGAGAGCGTGACGAGTAACACCTGTGGGGAGGTAGAAATAAGGGAGGGGGAGGGGAGGGGGATGTCAGCATGTGGGGGCTGCTCACGTGGGTGCCGCCCCCCCATATTCGCCGAGAGGTGATGGAGGGGATTTTTCCGGGTCCACCACCCCTCACCTTACCCTGTCTCTCTGGTTTTTGTGTGGTTTGATTTCGATTCGCATCCTCCAATCAGAAACAAATTAATGGCATGCACCCTTGGGGCCGTCCGATGGATGGTGACTAGGCTGGATTCGCGACAAGTGTTCTCCCTGAAAGCGTTAATCTTGTACGCACACATTGTATCTCAAGTGTAGAAATAGTTAAAGCGATACAATAATCTAGATTTTTTTTTGAAAACACCTAATATAACACATAGATCAGATGCCCACACACACACACACACACACACGTACATCACCACACGCACACACGCACACACGACGCCTACGGAAGACCGGACGAGCGGAACTTGACAAACAGACGACGAACAGACGACGAAGTCACCACCGACACCTCGCTTGTGACGGACACGTCACCTCCCACTGAAAGAAAATCCTTCTAAATGAGATACGCAGAGTCAAACCTGTGGTTTGAAACTTGGTGGTTTGTGGGTACAACCACCACCACTAGCCACCCAAGCAAGGCTTAGATTATCCACTAATCTAGGTTGTAGCAAGGCATGCTGAATTTTCCTAACAATTGAAACAAATAAAACGATGGCAATTGGCAGTGTGTTAGAGGCACACATATTTTTTTTTCAAAAAATATCGTTTTAATATATAAATTACAAATGAACATATTATTTTTCTAAAAAAAACTCATAAATTACGAATGAACATCATACGTGTAGATCAATGAATTTGAGGTAAAGATACACACCCCTGTAGCGTGATCAGTAAGTAATTCATTATTGGTCAGTACTCCGGATATGTGGCAGGGAATTAAACCTGGCTGCTCCTGGAATATGGGAAAGCTCCAGGTCACGCTGCTTCATCATTTTTATCACATCAGATCATCTCTTCTTCTTTAGAGCGTACGCCACGTGGCGATCTCCCATTCGGCGTCCAAATTGCAGCCGTACAAATGATTGACCAGCCCATACAGGTACAGTGTACCAGCACAGTGCAACCAAATCGATATCCAAATATGTCAGGTTCCTTTCACAGTGCAGTAATGATCACTTCATAGCTCCTCTTCCCCTTGATCAAAACCAAACAGGACAAACAAAACTACTATTGTCTTTCTCACTAGCTAGGTACATGCAATCATATAGGATCCGTGACACAAAAAACTGCAAATGGCCAAAGCACACCGTCTACGCTCTGTACAAGCCACATAAAATGTGTAAGCAGAACAAAAAACAGAGACTAATGAGCAAAAGGACTTGTCACCTACTGGGTGAGATATTTCCGGTTCCCTATCTATCTATCCACAGCAAAAGACCACGCGATACAATTCACAAAACTGATCCAATATGGATCACAAGTTCTTGATTGACGACACTTCAATTTCAATAGTGTGATCTAAGAGCTGCAAGGTGCGCTCAGTGACGGAACTTCGAGTAAAATCTTAAAAGGGTCAGAGATCAAATCAAATTAAGAAGAACACTGCTCACTACTGGTTGCACGGGCCTCCACGGTGCACAGATTTGGCTTTTCGGCCGTTAGTTGCACATCTGTCGTCACCGTCGGGTCCGGCCGCGGCAAGCCTACAACGCACCAGCGGCTAACGCCTCGTCTGCTGCTTCCGTGATTTGCCGTCGCACGATTAAAGTTGTTGTCTCGCTAAGTAGTATCGTAACTAGTAGCAGACAGCAACAACGAGCCTTTTAGATGATCCTAACCAAACCAAATTGAGCTAACTATGGACTGCATACATGCTGTTAATTGCTCCGTCTCTGCGTGCAATGTACCCAGCACACACGTCTTACCGAAAATCTGGCACTGATCAGCATCTTACAACCAATTTGACCTGATGGGAAGGCAGCTAAAAATGCAGAATGAGTGCATTTGAGTACATGGATTTGATTTGTTATTTGGCAGCCGATGTGCGCCATATGTGCGGGCTGATAGATATGATGCCGACCGGGCTGGGCGTCGCCTTGCAGGCGAATTGGTGTCATCGCGTGCGTCATTTGTCGCGCCGTCACGTTGTTGTCGCCGAGATCTAATCGAAGCCACGAACGGAGAAGAGCAGCGCGTATGTATGTGAGGTGAACGGCGATGCCGTGTCAGGGCTCGAGCGAGTGCTACATATTTTTTTTTTTTTTGCACAGGCTGGTGCTTAGTTTTCGTACTGTGTGCAGTGCTGAAGCTGGCTAGCTTATCGTTCAATTTGCAAAGGAAAAAAGAAAATGGAAGCTGCAATGCACATGCATGCATGCGTATTTGGTATTGTTTTGTTTCACCAATGCATGTATGATGAGTCTTCTATCTGGAGAGTGAGATTTACAATACGACATTGCTTCACATTTTTGTCTCTTCTCATGGGCATGGAATTTCGCAGAGCTGAAAACAGTAGAAGAATCGAGCAAGTTTCAAGGCATATCGCTCTGAAAGATCAAGAAACCGTCTTTAGATTGTCAGCATGGTATGGGAAAAAAAAGGCACTCGCCCTACAGGAGACACTGTAACGGACATCGACATAGACAGGAGGCTGCAAATTAAGATGCCTTCGCGTTGCCGCAGGAAATGATGGACTAATCAAATCAAAGATGTAGAATATTGTCAACCGTTTTTTTTTAAGAGAAATGTAGGCACCGTACGTACGTAACATAGGAACTACTAGTTAATATTATTATCCTCTAGACTTTTTGGATTGGAGGATTTTCATAGAAATTTTAGAGAATTATAATCCTTCGGATTTTTCTTTTCCTAGGATGGTTGTTTGGGACACACGGATAGAGTTGCCAAATTACTATGAAATGCATTTCCATACATCCAATTCCATAGGAAAATGAACATGAGTTCAAACCTCATGTTAATTTTCCGTCGAGAAATCCAATGCATTCTCTCTCTCTCTCCACTCTCTCTAATCAAGTAATATCTAAACTCAAAATTCCTACATTTATCCTGTGAAGCATCCAAACATCTCTTTTGAGCAATTCATGTGATTTTGCTTCCCGTAGGATCCAGTAAGTTAATCCTGCGTTTTTTCTATTCTTATATTTTTACATTCTCGTGTTCCAAAGAGACACCGAGCAGGGAGAAGTAAGCTTACCCTGCACTTGGACATAGCATTTTGTGAAGTTTGGCATATTTCATATCTTTTCTAGAAGGATTATCATCGAGGGGGAAAAACATGTGAAATTTTACATCATGATATGACTCCTACCATCAAAACTGCCGGATTGCCTAAATGAGCACCAGTGAGAGCAACGTAAAATGAGTGCCATCGAGTTTGAACTTACACCTAGTATACGCTTCGACAAATCCTCTTTGGAACGCACAAATCTAAAAACACAAGAATAGGAAAAATGCATAATTGGACAAAATTGGAATGTCATGGCTCATTAAATCCTACGGGAAACAAAATCACAAGAATTGCTCAAAAGAGGGTGATTGAATGCTTCATAAGAAAAACACAGTAAATTTGATATTAGATGTTACTTGATTAGAGAGAGCGGAGAGAAAAGAGAGATTGCATTGAACCTCTTAAAGGGAAAATAACATGAGGTTTGAGCTCATGTTTATTTTCCCGTGGAATCGAGGTTATAGAAATGCGTTCTATAGGAATATGACAACTCTAGTCCTATGTTCCAACTTCCAAACAACCTTCATAGGAAAAAATCCTAAGGATTAGAATCTACCAAAATTCCTATGAAATTCCTTTGCATCTTAGGTCATAAATAGTCAAGGATAAACAGAATCTGTGCATTAATTAGCATGGGCAACGAAGATACACGACAATTCTTACACAATCTAATCAGCAAACAGTAATGTGGCAAGCAATATGCCGGAATCGAGTTTTTCTCTACAGACTAATAGAAGTCCAGACTCCAGAGTGCGGGTACCACAAAAATCATTCCCCCCAGTTTGCTCCGGAAGAAATCTTCGTACATGCGTACCAAGTTGAGCCAGAGGGGGGCAGTGGAATGACTAGAGCCGACAGCTGAATCTTCTTGGAGGCATTGTTGAACAGCAGGAGAAATTTAGGTGATGTATCTTTCTTGCTGCTCCTGAAGCAGACGAGCCGAGGATTTGGCGTCCAAATAGAGAGCACTGACTTCCTCAAGATCAGCCTGATAGAGTTCATGGGTTCATAATATAAGCTTGTAAGAATAAAATGAAGCTAGGATGAGACAATATCCTAATGAAATCCGGTTCATACCTTACAGATCTTCTCTCTCCCATTAGTCTTCGCAACTACGCTAGCAGGTGATAGCAGCTGAATAGCATGTCTGCAGAGAGATTCACAATCGACTACGACCATCACTAACTACACCAATAACTTGTTGAAAACGAACCGTACAGTGTGATCGATGCTTAGACTAGAGAGATAAAAATAATAAAATTATCATAGTAGAACACCAAAAGTGGGAAAACAACCAGAAGACAGAGGGGGGGAGCTGGTCTAATTTCCAAAAACTCAACATAATCCTTTCAACACAAGTTCCAGCTAAATTCTCTCTTTGAATGCCGCATTTGAAATATTTGCATAGGACACTAAGGTGTGGACATAACCAGGAACAATAACAATAAGATTCATACCTCAAAGATGTCTGCTGTCCAATCTCTCCTAAAAATGCAAGACTTTCTTCATCAATCTCAATCTCTTCCACTTGTGCTCTAATAGCCAGTATCTGCAAAGCGCAATGAACAAACATCACACACATTTCTAGACAGAAAATCCTAACAGATATAAGACCCAAAATAGGAACCTGGATCATCTCGGTAGGACCATATGTTTCTGTCCGTATAATCACCAACCTATCTAGAAGGTCTACTGGTATACCATGCGGGCTTGTCATATCGGTTCCTCTGGATACAAGCATAACAAGAGATGTAAAATGTATAAGGAGCATACTAGTAGACAAAAGGCAGTATTTATTCCGGTATTGCAGTTAAGTGCAGAGTGCTTCAACTGGTAATTCAAATTGCTTACCTTACATTACATATTCCTCTGTTCGTAGCAAGTATTACAATTGGTGATAATGAGCTCTCCAGTGCACGATTAAGATAAGAGAAGCATTCAATGTCCAGCATGTGGACCTGTGAATAAAGTTCTTGTCATTAATTAAAACGAATCACAGTAAGGCATAATTCTACCATTTAGTACAACAGTCAACAAGTTAAACCGAGCAGCACTACTCCACAAGGTGAGCAACCCAGTGTATGTTTGACAATAGGAAAGCTGCCAATAAACAAAACCAAGCTCGTTCATATTTGATTTTTTTTCCCAATCCGAAATGAGCCTACTCAGAACAGTATATTTTTCAATCATGAAGCTAAAATAAGATTATACCTCATCAATGAACAGCACACCAGGTACAAGCTCTGCAATTCCTTCATCAATATATCTGTTAACCACCTATCACCATACAACAAACAAAAAAAACAAATGTCAATTCCAATATGCTTATCAAAATCTGAAGCAATTTTTAAAAAGTGTAAATGTAGCATGATGAGAAATTTGAAAACCTTATTAATTTCTTGGCGTAGCTTCTCGGTGATTTCAGTCTTCCGAGGTTTCATCATCTGGCCCATAAGGGACAAAATATCTTGGCCTCCTTGTGGCTGAGCATTTGCGGCATCAAGGTCATGAAGTGTAACATCCTGTACAAAATGATAAGATTATTTCCTCTCTTCAATTGACACTGAAAAAGAATATCACCCCTTTGGGAGAGAATAGATAACAGATACCTACCAGCTGAATTTAACTGTCCTTTGTCAGACGTAACAATAATTGATCCAACTTAATTAATCAACTCAAGGAGATTATTGTTAATAGGGCTTGGACTGATGGTCATGAATTTGGCATAATCTTGATTAATGGTTTGTGAACTTTATGTGTCTATTTTATTTTAACAAGGGACGCATGGTTATAAATGTGGATCAAGTCTTTGATTTAATATTGATCCAGGGTTATGACTTTTTTGTGTCTATTGTTCTGACATACCGATCACATATGATTAGCAATACCAATCCTCCTCCCAACTGGCTAATTTATTGACTGCAAATGGAGTCGCACTAGACACACACAAAAAGGATAATAGGAAGGTGAACAGGCATTTGGCAGAGGCAAACAACTAAGCACTACTTGATGGGGAAGCCACATATTTAGGCATGCTTGAGCAATGCACTGGTATAATAAGATTCTTCACGCTAACAGCTACTACATCCCTCATGTTTCCACCTTCAATCTTCTAAATAGCAATTTTGACATCATACTTATGCATATTATATGATTTCTGCTTCAATTATCAATCAATACCTTTCATTTATGGACAATACAATGAAAAGAAGAACTGGCTGCGCAGAAGTACATGCAAAAATCATATGGCTGAAATAGCATAAAATTTGTACCTGTACTATTTCCTTTTTCTTATGGACTTCCCCTTTGGGAATTGGGACATATTCCTCAGCTTCAAGATCGTATTCTGTAGCAAAAGCATCACATCTACCAACTCTTTTCACTGCACCACTGTTAGCTTCAATGTATATAACATCACCCACTGCCACCTGCATGCCATATATAGATGATCTTTACTACTATAAAAGGACTTGGTGGTGATGATGAATCCTCCCACCTCTTGAGTTGTTGAGATCTTTTGTGGATAAACATGTTCATACATGCATATGTTACTTGAAGGATCTATCTTATGTGGGCAATTATCGGTGCATGTGGCTTGTGATAAGATTGTACGTGGCTTGTTGATTGGATGCAAATTATGTATGGATTTTTCATATGTATGGATAATTACCTTATGCATATTGGTTTTATAAGTTTTTAACTTATATCATGTTTATTTAAAATCCGTTGCATCGCACGGGCCCTCGGCTAGTTAACATGTAAAAGCCAGTGCAGAAGATAGAAGTAGCAGAACAGAGGCAAGTGTTCCAGAAAAGTAAATATAAGGCAGCATATCTCAATGTCAAGGGAGCTAGTCAGCTACACAATGGCTTATTATTAGTTATGACACAATAGAACATCTGACAATGAATCATTGAAATTTGATCATGTATGTGAGTTTCCATGAGTAAATATTCTCTAAAAGTTGGTACTAGGTTAGATATCCGCATAAAGACATTGTTTTTGTTGGAGATATTAGAGATTAGGAAAGAGTCCAGAGTTTAGGTAAGAGTCCAAGTCGTGTTATAGTCAGACTATAATATTTGATACTATAAATAACGGGTGTGGGGATCACAAGAGGGACACATAATATTCCCAAAATTCTTCATGGTATCAGAGCCAACCCAAAACCCTAAGCCGAGAAAAAAACCCCTACCTTGGAACCGCCGCCACCATAATCGTCGTCGATCCGCCGGTCGCTGCTATCCCGCCGTTCGTGGTCCTTCGCAATCGTGTCGCACAGGAGCGGACCGGCGGCCCGCGGGATTTCGTGCGGGCCAAGGGTGACGGCTGGTGGTGCAGGAGGAGGCATGGTGTGGGTCGCGGGCGACAAAGAGGAGCAGGCCGCCGGCTAGGGCTTTGGGGCAGCACAGTGCCGAGGGCGACGGTGGAGGCGTTGCGCCTCGAGCGAATGAGACGTGGAGGCGGGACGCGGAGCGGAAGCAACTACGTGGGGCGCAACCAAAGCGTCGCGGTGGTGCGCCGCGGCGGCGGAAGGGCGAACAGCGACGGCGACCGCGTGGGGGACGAGCGGCGGCGCGACACGGATTGGGCCGATATCGGGTGTTACAGCGGCTAACCGAGCAAGCGGGTGGATCGCTGGCGACAAGCGGCGGCGCGCGAGAGGCCGAGGAGCCTCACCATCGCGTTGTCGAGGTGGAAGAGGAGAGAAGGCAGGAGCGTCGAGGCAAGACGGGAAGGATGGGAGCTTGGCGTAGTGGGTGGAGTGGTGCGGGGAAAGACGTGGAGCGGTGACAGGGTGGCCATGGATGGCGGAGCAGAGGGAGGAGGGGGTGAGAAAAGGAGAGTGGGATGACGCGAGGAAGCTTTGTTGGTTTGGTTGTGCTTGCGTGCTTGCACTTCTTGGCTGTGCTTGCGCTCGGGGGAGAGAAAGCGCTTGGAGGAAGGCTACTCAAAAGAAGAAGGGGCTCGGGGGGATGAAGAATCATCAAGGCTCAGGGGAGAGAAGAGGTGTCGGTGGGAAGAAGGTTTGCGCTCGGGGCTGTGGGGGATTTGCTGTTCGATTTGTTGTGGGCCTATGGCCAACGAATCGAGTAGGAGAGGTGTGGCCTTCGGGATTTGTTGTGACCAACGAATCGGGAAGGAAGAGGCGAAGGTGTGGTGATTCGCTGTGGAGATCCGATCCTGTGTGGAAGCTCAGGAGATCCGGTGTGGTGATTTGGTGCGGCGCTAGGATCCAGTGTGTCAGATCTGATCCGGTGTGGGTGCTTCAAGGGTGAAGGATCCAGTGGTGGTGTGGATCCAGATTGGAGGGGAATCTGGTGTGGCGGTGTGTGTTGTGTTGGGGAAAGGAGAGAGAGGATGGTGTATTTACTGAGAGTTCTAGCTGTTGTGTTGCTTGGTCATGACAGTATCGAAGGTTACAACGAAAGGTATGGAGGACATGGGAGAAGGCGCTTAGTGGTGTTGATGTTGGAGTTAGTAGCTACGGTGCATGTTGGAGTTGTTGGTCTTGGTAGGGGATATGTTTGTGGTGGAAAGTGTTGGATGGTGGTGAGAACGAAGTAGGAGCTAGTGGTAGCTCCAGTGGAGGCTATGCCGTGCGGTGGTGTTGGTATGGCTGTCGGGGATAGTGTTGCTGGAAATGTCTGAAAGAGAATTGGGACGGGAGTCAGGCATAATGGTCAGTGACAGAAGTAGAGGTGGTGGAGGCCGAGACTAGGGCGTGTGGGCGAGCGCTAGAGGCCGGGGCACGAGGGTAGAGGAAGATGAGGTTGAGGTCGGGGAGCTGGTAGATGGTGGAGATGGATTTGGTGACGTCCTGGTAGTATTAGTGGTTAGCAACTTTTTTGATGGTATTGGTTATGGAGTCAATGGATGGTAGGTTTTACTAGATTCTAGTAATGATATTGCATTATGTAACAAGATGACCATGCTTGTTATCTCAATGCCCATCTTGAGGGAGTGTTGGAGATATTAGAAATTAGAAAAGAGTCCAGAGTTTAGGTAAGAATCTAAGTCGTGTTATAATCGGACTGTAATATTTGATACTATAAATAAAGGGTGTGAGGATCCCAAGAGGGACACACAATATTCCCAAAATCTTTCAGTTTTGAACAAGAAAGAAGAATGATCCACCAATGTTATTCAAAACGTGAAAGGAAATGTAACCTAAATGTATAACACTAGAGGGAGGGAGGGGCGCAAGCAATAACCTTTTCCTTAATTAAAGCATCATAAATTGTAGGATCTAACTTCAGTTGCTTAGACCCTTTTACAGTCTTCAGGCCTATGATTACATGGCTAATGCTTTTCCCATATCCACCTGTCGTACTCT
Source organism: Hsuehochloa calcarea (assembly GCA_036346395.1). Taxonomy (NCBI): domain Eukaryota; kingdom Viridiplantae; phylum Streptophyta; class Magnoliopsida; order Poales; family Poaceae; genus Hsuehochloa; species Hsuehochloa calcarea. The sequence goes on along the minus strand of CM070594.1, from coordinate 73,136,310 downwards.
CTGCCTCTTCCGGGGAAAGTTCAGTAACCTACAAAAAAGTCAAGCACAATTACTCAATATTTTAGCAACAAGCAGTGGGAATATTAGTTAGAAAAGAGAACTATAACAGGTAAGGTGTAAATATCAAATAAAAAACACCAATTCAAGAACAACATCTTAGTTCAATGTTCAAAATTCAAAATGAGCATATATGACACTCTTACCTCTCCTTCATAAACTTCTTTGTTTTCCTTTATACGCAAGCCTATAGCTCTACGGAAATTTTCCATCAGCACCTCAGTTTTCTTGACCTCTGAGGAGTACACTTCTGATCCTACCATAGGACAGAAAGGGACCTACGTTACAGGATAGCAAGACAAGGAGAAAAATCATTAGATGAAGACAACACGGATGCTAGTAAACATTGGAGCTTTTACCGAAACAGAAGTAGATGTAGGGCACTCAATGAAAAGCAATATATAGTTCACTACGAACAAAATGTTCGCATATAAATCGTTAGACACAGAGCAAAACAAACTGTACACAACATAGCATCCACATGTCCATAAATTGTAATGAAGACAAGTGCCCAGTAAATTACAAACAAATGCCAGTAATCCACATAATTCACTCCAACATCTTATCATAAGTATTTTTAAGGAATAGCAACCGTTCCATCAACAGGGGAAAAAACATATTCAAATATACTTAACATGCAAGCAGCAGAAACCAAAACTCAAAGAAAATCTTAACGATTTTAAAACATAGACAGTAAAACATTACTAGGGAAATTGAGCCTTTAGAACACCAATTTAGTAAGGTGAATGTGAATTGTGAAATCTAATGCAACGAACTACAACAAAATGACGAAGTATGGATGCTCAAATACCTGAAGCTCTCTGTGAACTAAACTATCTGAATGTCTTTCTGGAACTAGATGAGCCCTTGTAAATTCATAGCTGTTTGATCACCAGACAAGCTAATTCACAAGCAGCGAACTGAATTTTTTTAAAGATGGCCTACAATTACCAAGCACTATCCTCCAGTAACCACCCTCGGATTAAACTTTTTTTTATACTGAAAACAGTAAGGAAGGCCCCTACTGTGTATAATAGTATATATATATAAAGTTTATGTACAGGGAAAAAAAAGAGGAAAAGAAAGAAGGGAAAAACTATGCAAGCACTCACCAAGGGCTGAATAACCCTCGGATTAAACTTAAAAACGATTCATGTGAATTGAGCAGCTCAAGACTGCAACTCCGTTAGTTACTACAGAGAACTCGGAAGCAGCATCGAACCTCTTCGCTACAAAAGTGCAGAATTCCCAGAAGGCCAACTTCAAATCAATGCCTCGTAATCAGTTTCTAGTGAGCATGCATTACATCCCATAGGGCGCCCCCGTTCGCTCTATAGCACCAAAAAAACCTACCTCCAAATTTACAGCAACGAGTCGAGATCTAGTACAAAGCTAGGCCAGTTCCCCAAAGGGTATGAGATACTACCGCACCCAACAAAATAACAAAAACTAGTTTTACCACTGAAAATATCCGACAGCAATTGCTAAGTTGTGAGACGAAAATGAGCAATTGGAGGCACGGACCTTGCTGCCGAGCTCCTGGGAGATGCCGAGCGCGACCGCCGTCTTGCCGGTGGCAGGCGGGCCGGCGAGGAGCAGCGCGCGGCCAGCCATATTCTTCTGGCGGATCATGTCGACCACCAGCCCGGCCGCCTCCCGCGCCGCCACCTGCCCCACGAATCCTGCTGACATCCCTATCGCCGCCCCATTGGCCTGCCCAGGAAAACCAAACCAAACCAAACCGTGAGAAAAGCTCGGAAATCTACGCAAAACACCCCCAGGCTAAAACCCTAGGAAAAACCCCTCGCAAGAGGAGCGGAGGAGCCAGGGAGATGAGTAGGTACGTCGAGACCAAGGCCCTTTATGTGGGTGTGGGTGGCGATGCGCTGCTGCTTCGACGTCGACTGCACCTCCTCGATCCTCATCGTCGTCGCCACCGCCGCGCCGCCGCCGCCGCCGCCGCCTTCTGCGCCCTTTGTATCTGTCTCTCTCTCTCTCCCGCCGCAACAAATTTGGGAGCGGAGGGGAAGCTGGGGCAGAGCACGACTTGAAGAGCGAATGAATGTTCGCTGCCCGGTGGGGCCGAAATTAAAGTGCGCGGTCGCCTGGACTCGAGAGTTTTCGTTTCTTTTTCCCATGAATACGTACACTAGACATGAAGGCCTATCACCTAGCTCTAAGTGAACTATATATGGAGGCGGCACTAGATCTGGCCAGATGGCCGCCGATTCATACTGTTTATGGATCGTATTAGCACTACACGATAGTCCGGATCAGATTTTGACCGTCACCCGCCTCGATAGCTGACACGACACTGTTGACTCAATCTAGATACAACACGACACACACTGTTTATGTGGCCGGATCAGCACGACGCGACCTAGTAAACCCATTCATTTTATATATATATATATATATATATATATATATATATATATATATATATATATATATCCTTTTTCATTTCGTAATATTTATATGTTTTTTTTATTTTTAAAATACTTATATGTATTTATTTTTGTAGTTTTTAAAATTTTATATAGTTCATTTTATAAGTATATATATATATATATTTGGTTTTAAAAAATTATATATATTCTAGGATTTTTTTTTTACAATTTTGTTTTAATTTTTTTATGTCTTATGGGCTAAATAGCAAAGGTTTTAACAAGACAACCATTTGAATATTAATAAAATTATTTCTTACATTTTCAATGTGCTTGTCTTATTTTATATATATATTTTTCATATGTATATCTGAATTATACATATTTTTTTTTAATTTTTTTTGAACTTTTGGGCCTAACAATCTAAATAGGTTAACATTGGGTTATCAGACTAAACAGACTCAGACCAACACAACATAACCAGAAAAGCTGTCGGGCCGTGTCGGCATGCCCGTGCCGCCCGTTTAGCCCACTAATTCACTTGGCACCTCACGTAATTGATCCTCAAATGTGCATGCACCACGCATGACGCATGATCCAATCTTGGAGTTTCAAAGCATGTCGGGTATCTGTTCACGACTCGTGGGTCTCGACCCAAACCCAGACACAAATGTACATCGGCAGTGCTATACACACGACGATTTTATCGTCGTATGCGCGTACGACACACGTAGCGGCCGGGCAGACACTACGCGCAGGGCCGCGGTCGGGCGGAGGCGCAGGCTCTCGGCTGAGGACGGCGCGGGCGGGCAGTCGGGGTCGGCGCGTAGGCCGGTGGGAGTTGGAGGAGGGAGAAATGGAAGTGTGGACCCAAGCAAAGAAGTCATAGACAAAGGTACCATATGTGCTACATGCTTGTAAGAACTATTAGTCCTTGGGAGCACTTGGAAAATGGAGCTTCTGCAGCCAAATATGTTACCAGAGCAGAAGCAGGAACTGCAGAATACCTTATTGCGCTCGAAGAGCGGCGTTCAATTAAGGTAACTCATTGTTCTGTCATTTGATCATCTTTATCATCCTGGTCGAAGTCGAAACAATACAGAAATACAGATAGCATTTAGTCTATGTTCTGAACATTTTGCACAAATGATAAATATGCGTATTGCAATGGGCTGGATTGCTCTGACAAACCCTCTTTTTTTTGCATAGGTATTTGGATCATGCACCTTCATAGGGCTTGGAATAGCGTTCTTCTCAGGCGTCTGCTTCTCGCTCTTCTCCCGAGCAAAAGATGATTCTTCTCGAGATGCTGAGCTTTCACATGTCCAAGCAAAAGATCGATAATTGTTGCACAAAAATAGTTATTACTTGCCTATGATCTATCTGCGATGTTGTGCCCTGTTAATCACATTTACATCGTCTTATCTCTAATCCATTTTGTGGCGACTCATTTCTCTCCCTTGATAACAAGTAGCAGCTACCATGAAGTGAAGTCTCCAAAAATACGTTCATGTTAGAGTTACAAGTCCACAATCCACAAGATGTTTGGCTGCAAAGCCATCTGGAACCAATATCATAATTGAACATGTGTAACTCCAGATACATCTTGCACAGAATTTGGCATTCCCCAAGGATTAAAGATGACTTCGCTGGGTATATGATCGAGCTCCGATTCATCAGCAACGACCGATACATTCATCTTAAAAAAATTGGGAAAGTATTTCTATAATTTGTGAGATAGAAAGGAGTAAGACATAAATACAATTAAAGCATTACAATAAGGGGTAGTATGGTCTATTTGTTTCTAATCCTCTCTCATACGGTTTTTGAAGTCAACCTACCGGTCAAATACTTTCCTGAGACAGCCCTAGATTCTCAGAGAATCAGGAGTAGGATCTGGCAAATGAGAATCTAGAGCTTTACCAAACAGTGCCTCAACAATCTTCACCTTGACTCCTATTCGTTGAGATCATTGTGCTCCTCTAAGAACTTGCTTCAAGTCGGCTCCACCTTTTTTTTCCCTCCCACCTTTGGGAGTGCTCCCACCGCAGGGGCTCGTGCACATCACTGCAATATACATGTCAATGTCCAGGATAGCCTACTTGGACCATCCACCTGAGGGCTCCTTTGTTGTGCAGTTTGATCAACCACACCTCCTATTCCTACAACACTCTGTCATAGGCTTGTACCGCCTTCGAGCTCCACCTGCTCATCTGTACTATGTGGTTGGTCCCACCACGTCTTCCATATTCCCAGCTCACACCTTAGCCTCTACGCTTGCTAGATTTTCCAACCGTCTTTGCAGTTCCGCACATAACTGCAGATGAGATCTGAGTACCTACCGTTGATTACACAACTTCCTTTTCCTGATCAGGATTTTTTATCAGACCTCCTGTTGGTTGCTCTTCCCTTATGAGTACCTATCAATTGATACCCTCCATTGCTCTAGATGTTTTGCAGGTAACTCGCATGATTCCACCTTGAAGTGTTACCTCACGACCTTCGAGTTCAAGCGGCCTCACAGATATTAAATTCTTCTTTAAGCCTGGAACATACTGAACTCCCGTCAGTGTGTGATGTGCTCCATTATACATCTCCAATGTAACCGTTCCTACGCCAGTAATTGTATACTCCTTGCAATCCGCTAAGTGAATAGTTCCATGTGCCGGGCATAGAGATCCTTTGTCAAACATCTCCCTCATCGAACATATATGGAAACAACAATCTGAATCTAATATCCATCCATGAGAAGTACCTGATTGATTGACGATTAGTACGTTTGAATAATCTTTCGCTACCGTCACTGAGCATGCTCCCCTCATTTGCTTCAAACTTGAACAATTGTTTATCATATGATCTTTCTCGCCACATAGATGTCATACATGTGTGCCTTTGCTCCTGCCTTTCTTCTTTCTATGACTTTTGCTTTTTCTTGAAACACCTATGACAACCAATGCTTGATCACCAGATGATAAAAGAATTTGATGGCTTCTTCAAGGACTTCGCTTCCCATAGATATGACATTGCCTTATTAAAGTTTTTTTTGAAGGAAGTGCAAAAGCTTTGCACATTATTTCATTTAGACGAAAGAAATACATGAAGTATCATTGGTTTAAGAAAGAAGACACAACAAACCACAACCAAGGGGTGTTAGACCCTCCAAAAGCAACAACACAAAAGAAAATTTCTACTACTACTCAGCGGGCGACTCCAGATTCAACCTCATACACCAATTGCGGTGTTCGCTCAGAATGCACAGAAGTAGTTGGTCGATAGTAGTCGTTATATTATTAAAGATCCTTTGGTTGCGCTCCTTCCAGATCATCCAACAGACGAGGATGATGCACGAATCCAAGCCTTTCCTGCATTGTTTAGGATCGTAGTTTCTGGCAACAATTCAATGATCTTGAAGAGAGTGCTGGCCCATAGGAATTGCCGAAGGCATTCCAACTTGAATTAAGAAACACGCCCAAACATGTGTCGTCACCGCACAACCAACTAGAAGGTGATCAATGGTCTCCTACCCATGGCTGCAGAAGACACAAACACTTGGTTAGGTAATCCTCGATATTGAAGATGATAAAATATCCAATAGCGTCCACAGATCGCTAGCCAAATGAAGATTTTGCATCTTAGGGGGGCCCTGGCTCTCTTGATGGCCTCTGTGCAAGGAAACCCAATGGAGCCCCTGAAGAAAGCTCGGTATGCTAACTTAGAGGATTAACAACCCGAGCTATCCCAACGCCAGAGAACCGAGTCGACCTCATCATGTACTAGCTGCACCGGTTGTAAGATATTTGTGGATATCATGGGGATATGCTCCAGATCTTAGGATGATGTGACAATTAGCAATGGAGTTTATGATTTGTCGTTTCACGTGTTTTCGACAAAGTATCAGAAATGTCAGGTGACAGGCGGTCTGACCGGCCATAGCATGGCGGCCCAACCGGTCCCAAATCGGTCGGACCGGCCATGAGCGGCGGTCGGACCGGCTGTGACCAAGAAGTGTCAAAATGAGCTGGGCCAAAAATAGAGGGTGTAGGCAAGAGAGGGGATTCTATTGCTCTTGATCCCATAATTTTTGGAGTCTCCAGTCAAAAGTTCTATTGGTTTAAAGTTTCCAGTAGGTTTAAGATTTTCAGGGGTTGAAAATCGGCTAAGTCCTTACGGGCGGTCGGACCGCCTATGGTGGCGGTCCGACCGAAAAAAAATTCGATTCGACCCCGAGCGTGATCGGACCGGTTGTCACTTGAACGCCGGCCTTCGTGGCGGCGTTGTTCGTTGGTTAGGTCAAAGTCATGAGTTTCAAGGCATATGTATTGCATGATGCATGTTTTGACTAACATGGGTCAAGTTGTGAAGAACTTGTTTCCAAAATTAGTTTACTTTTCTATGGTTGTGCAGGTTGCTTGGTGGTCAACGACGGTCAACGGTGAGGAAGATCGGGACTAGGCTTGGAGAGTGAGGTCGTAACGATCGACGATGCCGGGTGAGGTCAATGACTCAAGCGTGACGCAAGATAGACAAGGGTGACCTATTAGCAAATCCGAGGCGCAAGATGGCGCTAGGTGAAGCTGTTTAGGTCAAAAGGTTAAAGACGGCGCTTTGCGAAGCGTGCGTGTGTGACCCGTTTGTTGTGGGCCTTAACGGGAGCCCGTTTAAGTCAAAACTTCTAGAAGGTCTAGGTCTCCATTATAAATAGAGGAGGGAGGTGGCTGCACCCCCTCAACCCTTTTGTAATTTACAAACCCTAATTCGCTTAGGGAGAGGTTTTGGAGAGACTAGGGTTCTAGAGAGTTTTGATGTGATTTCATGATCAAAGATTGATCTTTGTTCTCCATTGAGGGAGATGCTGTAAGCCAAGATCATATCAAATCAATCAAAGGAAAGTTTGATCAAAGGTTTCATCTCTTTGCCTTCCTTCTCTCTATTTGATGATTTTGGGTCTTTATTTGATCCACGAGTTTTTGCTTGCTATCGTCACGTGGATTAGCTTGCTGTGTTGTGTGGGAACTCATCTAGGATTATCGTGATCATCAATCACCCATGAGCAAGCGATTGGATCTAGTTTTCACTTTTGCTCGGTTTTAGACCCTTCTCCAATCAGATCGTAAAGGATCTTTGTTTGTCCAAGAATTATCATAATTGTTGATTGGAATAGGTCCTTAATATCATAGAGAAGGTGTATACCAAGTTTCGTGAAGTTTGGAGTTGAGAATCAAAAGTTAGATCTATCTGCAACTTCGTCATCTGGCCGTTTCTTTCTTCTCGATTCGAGCTGGCGGTCGATCACCGAGGGCACCGGTCCGACCGATTTGGTCAGAGGTCCGACCGCCTGAGGGTACCGGTCCGACCGATTTTGTCAGAGGTCCAACCGCCAGTATAACAGAGGTCAGACTGCCAGTACATTAAATTGTTTCAATCTTTGGTGATTTTGTCATATTGCTTAGGGGGTAAATTGGATTCAATACTAGTCTTCTGCTGTACTAGTATATTGATCTTCATAGCTTCCTCATAGCTAGTGGAGTGAAATTGTGTTGAATTAATAATTTGTGAAAAAGTGAGCGTGCTCCTATTCACCCCCCTCTAGTCGCCTTTTCGGTCCAACAAGTGGTATCAGAGCCCGGTTAGTTCAATCTTGATCTTAACCGGTCACTGAACTTGGCGATAGATAGATACTCCACAAAGCCGCATATTTTCGATGGGCACGACTATGCCTATTGGAAGAATCGTATGCGAGTCTTCCCTGAGAGCGAAGGACAAGCTTTATGGGACGTTATTCGATCCCCGCTTATTATTCCCGAGGTTGCAACGCCTGCTTCTGCAGTTCTTTTGGCTAACAATAATAAGGCCAAGAACCTTTTATATGGTGCGCTTGATAGACAAGAATATGATCGGATTTGTAATCTTGCAACTGTGCACGAGATTTGGAACACCCCCGAAACCTATCATGAGGGTTCGTCCCAAATCAAGAAAGTGCGCCAAACAATCTATAAGCGCGAATACAACAAATTCGAGATGCGTCCTGGAGAGAGCATCGATGATATTTTCAGTCGCTTTAATAAAGTGATTAATCAGATGAAAACTATTGATATTGAATACTCCCAATCTGAAAATATCACCCATCTCTTGGCTGCAATCAACACCAAGGAGTGGGAGATGAAAGCTACTGCTATAGAGGAGAATGTTGATCTTTCAAGTCTTACATTGGAGTTGCTTTATAGCAAACTCAAGACCCGTAAAATTAAAAGAGTTGATCATCCTAAGAAAGACAACATGACATTGGTAGCAGATCCTCTCAAAAGAGTTTCTGATGGTTCTCTTGAATCTTTTTCTAGTTCTTCATTTGCTTGTTTATCTGCTATTCATGAAGAGGAGCTTGAGAGTATCCCTGAGTTTGAGTTAGCCTTCCTTGTTAAAAAATTCACACGGGCCTACAATAATGTGAGAAACAAAAAGAGAGGTGGTCCTGTGACATGCTACGAGTGTGGTGAGCTTAATCATATCCGGGCAGATTGCCCCAAGCTGAAAGGTAAGAGCAATCATAAGGAGGGAAAGCCAGCTTGGAAGAATCCTCCATTCAACAAATCAAGGTATGAGGCGAGTAAGCTTGTGAAGGCCACTCACCGGGTTCGTGCCGTTTTTGAGGACCAATCCTTGAGCGATGTGGACTCCGGGAGCGAGGAGGACAAGGAGGAGGAGATCCCTCAAGACAAAAAGAAGGGGAAGGCCAAGGACTTCACTGACATGTGCTTCATGGCCGACACTGATGACATTGACGACAATGAGGTACCTCTCTCTTATGATGTCCTTTCTGCTAAATACGATTCCATATATGAGCAACTGCTTAGTCAAGATGAACGCTAGAATTTGTCATGACTAAAAATAAGAAAGTAGAGTAAAAAATTGGTAATCTGAAATTAGAACTTGCAAATGTTAACACTCTTGAACCTGATGAATGTTTATCTTGTCATGATTTGCACTCAGAATTGGCTAAACTGCAATCTGCTCACAATATTGCTTTGCAATAACTTGAAAGTGCTAGAATCGAGCTAATTGAAATTAAATCTGCTCCTTGTGAAAAATGCTTAGATTCTAGCAAATTAGTTGCTTCTGGTGCTGTTGATTCTAGCCTTTGCACTTTTTGTTTAGAACGCGAACATGAAGTTGAAGATATCTTAGAAGTAGCTAGAGCTAAATATGCCAAGCCTAAGGACAGTATTGAGTTTTCTACATGTGTTTTATGTCCTGCTCTTAAACTTAAAACTGCTTTATATAAGGAAAAATATACTAGAGCTATTAAAGGTAAAACTTGTGAGTCATGTGCTAATTTTGAAAAAGAAAATGTTTATCTTAAGGATACCTTAAAAAAAATTCTCTAAAGGTAAGAAACAATTAAACATGATTCTGGACAAGTCTAAAACTCCTTATAAGAAGCAATGATTAGGATATAATGATGTTCAAAATAATTCCAAGCCAAAAGTTGTTCAAGTCTTAGAAAAAGGGTTAGTTGAATTCAAGACCCAACCTGCAAAAACTATTATTAAATCCGCGGGTTCTGCGCAACCATCTACTAAGCCAAAGGGTGCTTCTTCTAGTGGTATTAAGTATAATTGCACCTATTGCAAAAAGAATGAACATTTGATTGAGTTTTGTTGGCGTAGGTTGAAAAATGATAACAAAAATTTTGCTAGAATTTCATACAATCAACCTAGAGCTTTTATGAGATATGATAACATAGAAAAGAAGAAACCTGACTCAGGATTTGTTTCACATGCTTATCATCATACTCCTAGACAGGATAATTCTCATGTTAATGTTTTCATTGCTCATAACAAAACATCAAATAAAATCAAGGATAGCATACGCTTTGCATACTACTATAAGCGTGTGTCTCGATCTTGGGTTCCTAAGTCTATTTTAACTAACCCCAGTATCGAGACACATCGTTCTTCTGTGCCTTGATTTTCAGGATTTCCGCGGAAAAAGGAAGGACATGTGGTTTGTCGACTCCGGCTGTTCACGTCACATTACCGGAGACTCAATATGGTTCACTTCCTTCACGCGGTCGACGGGTGATGATTTCATCACTTTTAGGTATGATAGACTTAAGACCTTTTTGCTTAAGAATGATTTTGAGATGGGTAAGGTAGACAATACTTTATTCATTCTTAGGCGTGGTAATGACTTCCTGCTTGCTCAAATTTACATTGAAGATATTATTTTTGGTGGTTCTTCTAATGCTCTTGTTTCCAGCTTTTCTGAGACTATGTCCAGGGAATTTGAGATGAGTATGATGGGAGAGCTCAATTACTTTTTTGAGGCTTTAAATAAAGCAATGCAAGGAATGAACTTTTATCCATCAGACGAAGTACACTAAAGATCTACTCAAACGTTTCGACATGGGTGATTGCAAGCCAATATCTACTCCCATGGCAACTTCGACTGTTTTGGATCCAGATGAGGAAGGAGAAGCCGTGGATCAACACGAGTACCGCAGCATGATCGGCTCCCTTCCGTATCTGACGGCCTCGAGACCAGACATTCATTTCACGGTATGCCTTTGTGCAATGTTTCAGGCGTCACCAAGGACTTCCCATCGCCAAGCCGTTAAGCGCATATTCAGGTATTTACACTCTACCCTTTTATATGGCATTTGGTATTCCTGCTCTTCAGCTTTGTCCATTAGGGGTTTTTCAGATTCTGATTTTGCGGGTTGTCGGTTAGATAGGAAGAGTACCTCAAGCACCTGTCACTTCCTAGGCACTTCACTTGTATCTTGGTCTTCTAGGAAGCAGTCCTCTGTTGCACAATCCTCTACTGAAGCTGAATATGTAGCTGCTGCTAGTTACTGTAGTCAGATTTTGTGGATGGTAACCACTCTTAAGGATTATGGGTTAAATTTTGCTAGTGTTCCTCTTTTCTGTGATAACACTTCTGCTATTAACATTGCTAAGAACCTTGTGCAACGCTCTAGGACTAAGCACATATACATTCGCTATCACTTCCTTAGAGACCATGTTGAAAAAGGTGATATTGTGCTTTACTTTGTGGAGTCCGAGGCTCAACTGGCTGATATCCTCACCAAGTCGTTAGACCCAACTAGGTTTGCCACCTTGAGAAGCGAGTTAGGGGTAATTTATCCCTTTGGGTTGGTTTGAGGGGGAGCTCGATCTTTCCTGATCTTATCTTGTTCTTTTGATTTTTTTCATGTTCTTTTCTGAACTTTTTGATCTTTTCGAACTTTTTAGGTTTTTATGCTTTTATTGCATCTCATTGTATCATATTGCATTCATATAAAAAATTCAACAAATAGTATGAAAAATCCAAGTCATACTCAAAAAGATGCATTGTAATGTAAGTTTTTCTGCTTATCTTTTAAGATTGATGAAGCTTTGCATATTACCCTTTGGAGCTTTAGTATCTCAATTCTTGCTCAATGCTATGTCTAGTTCTTTGACTTGCTAGAATTATCATGCTTTTACATGTGTAGCTAAGTGCTATATGGGCTAGAACTTTAAAATAACTCGAACTAAAAATTACAATTTGTGGATGTTTTAGCGAGTTGCGCAATTAGTGCTCCTTTTGTGACATTGGCACTGTCAGAATTGCTTTGTTAGCTTTTTAATCTAAAATTGACCATTACTCGAGCTTCTAGTGTTCTTGAGATTCTAAAAACTGCTCTTGTGAAACATGAAAAATCAAAAGATTGTCTTATGCTTAAATTGTGCCAAACTACTCTTACGAGGCTGCTTGTAAATGATATGAACTTGGAGATAGTTTGATGAACCAGACGATCTCACGGGGACTGCTTGTCAGAAATGACATGAACCTCAAGATTTGTCGCCCTGGTAGAAGCTTAGAAAGAGTTTGTGGATGGCTCCTAGTCCAGGATCTTCTTTACTAAGATATACCTTTAATCAACTTCTGGTCGAAGCTTAGGATGATTTTGTGGATAGCTCCTAGTCCAGGATCTTGTCACTAAGTTAGAGCATTAGTCAACTTCAATATTCAGTGCAAATGAAAATTTGTTGAAAAATGGGCATTTGAGAAAATTTGAGCAAAATGATTCAATACAGAACCTGATTGTCTCTTAATATGGTCTTTGTTAGCTTTTTGATCTTACGTTGACATTTTGACATGGCCAGTTTCACTTTAGGATCCCTGTTGATGAACTTGCTGAATTTGAAGCTTTGCTTAAATTGATCAAATATATTGCTTTACTTTTGAGCCTTTTTGTTTAGCTTTGATATATATGTCTTACCATGATCTTGCTAGTGCTGTCAGGCTTGATAGGCTATTTGTGCAATATTAGAGATGCTAGCTTGCTCTTTTGGGTAATCTCCAAAGCTTCTTGTAATCAAAAATAAAAAATACAAAAATGAAGCCACTCCATTGCACTTCATGCATACTCCTTCTTATGCTTATTATGTTTTGCTTCTTTCTTCATTCTGTATTTGTTATCTCTGGATGAGAGGAAGGCGTGATTCCTTGATGACTCCATTGTCAACGGGGGAGAAGATGTGTTAAAATGTATTAATGCTATGCATAGGGAGAGAGATTTTTGGAGAAGATGGATCTTTCAATGTTATATATCATTGTTGTACAAAGGGGGGAGAAATTAAAAATTTGAAAGTTTCTGAAATTTGAGGATCATAGTGAGGGGGAGTTCTTGAGTTGCATTCTTATTTTCTTATTGAATATTCTGAACTTGAATTGCATTCATTTATCCTCACAATGATCATAGGTCAATTGAACAATTGTTCTTTCATATGAACCTCAAGTGAGAATTTTGACTCCTTTATGGAAATCAAAGTTTTTATGCTTTCTTTTGCCTTATCTCACTTGCCTATACTATTCTGATGCCAGCTTGGTCATTTTCATTGCTTTTTCTTACTGATGGACTAAGTTGTGCCTTTGTGCGAAAACGAAAGTATTTTACTTTTCAAACCTCCAAATTACATTTTCTGGATTATTGAAAAGGTGTTCATCAAGGGGGAGATTGTGGATATCATGGGGATATGCTCCAGATCTTTGGATGATGTGACAATTTGTAGGATCAAGGATAACCGACTAGAGGGGGGTGAATAGGAGGTTTCTAAATTTTCTTAATCAAATTACCGAAATTAGCAAGATACTCTAATCAAAGATATTTAACACAATCTATGAGCTACAAAATAAGTGCAATAAGTAAAGACAAGAATTAACCGCACAAGGACAAGGGGGTTTTTCCCGTGGTATCGAAGATTTGTCGATCTTCACTAGTCCACGTTGAGGAAGCTTGACCACTCAAGCCGGCTCCACAAATTAAGCCTACCCTCGATCACTTGGTTGTTCTTCCTCCTCTCCGGAGTTGGTGAACACCGACCAATCACAAGCGACAGCGGGTCTCTTCACAAGCTTCTTTGAAGAGATCACCGAAGCGACCTTCGCTAAGTCGTCTAGGTGCCGACAAGCACCAAGAGAATAGAACTTGAACTTCACTTGACGACAATCAAGAGCCAATGGATCAACTAAGAATGCAATGCTCTTGTTCTTGCTCACTACCTCACAAATGTGTGCAAAGAGAGTAAATGAGGAGTGAGAGGAGTGCTCAAGGCTCAAATGAATTGAATGAATGCTCAACAACACGTTCTTGAGCTGGTGGGGTGTATTTATACCCCAACAACCAAATATGACCGTTATGCGTAAAATCGAGGCAAAACTCGGGAAATCGGAAGTTCCGCGATACAAAGTGCGGAACTTCCGCCTTCACTCGAGTGCTTCGTGCGGTCATTACGGTGAGCATTAAATGCTCAACTAGCCGTTGGATTTATGTGCGGAACTTCCGCCAACAAGATTCGGTTCTTAGATTAATCGGAAGATCCGCTTTTACAATGGAACTTCCGCACTCGAAAACAGCTAAGTCCCTAAAAGGGTGCTCTGGAAAAATCAACGCGCATAATTGAACAACCGATTTAATCGAACTTCGCTCATTTCATTGCGGAACTTCCGCGCTTGAGAATTTGGCTAAGTCGAAAAAGGATGCTCTCGGAAAAATTCAACCGCGCTTATTAAGAGCAACCGATTTAATCGAACTTCCGCTCATTTCATTGCGGTACTTCGCGCTTGAGAATTTGGCTAAGTCCAAAAAGGATGCTCTCGGAAAAATTCAACCGCGCAAATTTGAACAACAACGATGGAAGTTCCATGATATACATCTTGGAACTTCCGATTATGTTCGAGAAAAGATTTTTCTTTTTAAACCAAACCAAAAGAACATGCATGATCCTAAGTTGATCCAAAGGCATAATGAGATGCTTTCAAGCTACTAGACAAGCTCCCCCTTAATAGTACGACATTTATCCTATAATCCGGTCTTCCTCCATACTCCAAAGATCGGTAAAATTAAAAGGGGTCCTAGTCTATTTGTACCTTGTCTTTGAGATCACTCCATCTTCTCATCATTCTTTGACATGCAGCTCCTTGGTTTCACTTTGTCATTTGGGACTATGCCTTGTAATCACTTCAACAAACATGTTAGTCCCATATTCACATAAAGTCATTAATTACCAAAATACAATTTTTAGGGGCCTAGATGCTTTCACAATTGACAATGGAGTTTATGGTTTGTCGTTTGACGTGTTTTCGACAAAGTATCAGAAATGTCAGGTGACAGGCGGTCTGACCGTCCATAGCATGGCGGTCCGACCGGTCCCAAATCGGTCGGACCGGCCATGAGCGGCGGTCGGACCGGCCGTGACCAAGAAGTGTCAAAATGAGCTGGGCCAAAAATAGAGGGTGTAGGCAAGAGAGGGGATTTTATTGCTCTTGGTCTCATAATTTTTAGAGTCTCCAGTCAAAAGTTCTATTGGTCTAAAGTTTCCAGTAGGTTTCGGATTTTCAGGGGTTGAAAATCGGCTAAGTCCTTACGGGCGGTTGGAGCGGCCTATGGCTGGTGGTCTGACCGGCAAGGCTGGCGGTTCGACCGGCCCTGAGCGGCGGTCGGACCGGTTGTCACTTGAACGCCGGCCTTCGTGGCGTTGTTGTTCGTTGGTTAGGTCAAAGTCATGAGTTTCAGGGCATATGTATTGCATGATGCATGTTTTGACTAACATGGGTCAAGTTGTGAAGAACTTGTTCCCAAAATTAGTTTGCTTGTCTATGGTTGTGCATGTTGCTTGGTGGTCAACGACGGTCAACGGCGAGGAAGATCGGGACTAGGTTTGGAGAGCTGAGGTCCAGAACGATCGACGATGCCGGGTGAGGTCAATGACTCAAGCGTGACGCAAGATGGACAAGGGTGACCTATTAGCAAATCCGAGGCGCAAGATGACGCTAGGTGAAGCTGTTTAGGTCAAAAGGTTAAAGACAGCTCTTTGCGAAGCGTGCGTGTGTGACCCGTTTGTTGTGGGCCTTAACGGGAGCCCGTTTAAGTCAAAACTTCTAGAAGGTCTAGGTCTCCATTATAAATAGAGGAGGGAGGTGACTGCACCCCCTCAACCCTTTTGTAATTTACAAACCCTAATTCGCTTATGGGGAGGTTTTGGAGAGACTAGGGTTCTAGAGAGTTTTGATGTGATTTCGTGATCAAAGATTGATCTTTGTTCTCCATTGAGGGAGATGCTGTAAGCCAAGATCATATCAAATCAATCAAAGGAAAGTTTGATCAAAGGTTTCATCTCTTTGCCTTCCTTCTCTCTATTTGATGATTTTGGGTCTTTCTGTGATCCATGAGTTTCTGCTTGATATCGTCACATGGATTAGCTTGCTGTGTTGTGTGGGAACTCATCTAGGATCATATTTATCAAGCCCGTTGAGGTAGGACCAATTAACATACTTGTGATCAGCAAAAGGTTTGTTTGGTCCATAGAAAAGATCATAGACTTGTCTTTGAAACTTGGTATGAAATCGAGGGTCATCACTATTTCCTGGAAGTGAATATTGATCTTTATCCCGAAGAATAGTGTAGTCGTCTGCTGTGAGTCCCTTAAGATCAATTTCAATCTCTTCCGGTTCTCCTAGTTCCTCATCAGATTCATATTCAGATTCTTCTCCTGATTCACTTTCTTCTGATCCTGAATTTTCAGATTCTTCCTCATTTCTTGAAGAAGATGCGCCAGCATCTGAATAGTGCTTCGGGACTGACACCTTCATCCTCGGCATCTTCAAGAACAACAATGGATGAAGTGTCAAAGATTGAATCAAATGAAAATGTGATTTTCTGTTTCTGTCAGGACAATCGGAAGCTCCGCAAGTTGCACTCCGGAACTACCGCTGGCGGAAGTTCCGCGATTTCAACGGCGGAAGTTCCGATTATCCTGAGCCGATTCTAGGTTAATAGGAATTTTGGATTTTTCAGTATTTGGATGGATTGAGTCCATGGATTCGATGCATATACATCATACAATACTGAATAAACCTATTTTCCCAAGAATCAACCACAGATTTCAACAACATTTGATTTTTCCCCAAATTTTGACCTAGGGTTCATAAGAGGTGAAAATCCAAAAAGAAATTGGAGATACCTTGAGAGAATGGATGATTGAACCTGGGAATCGGTTGATCGGTTGAGATTGAAGGAAAACCGAGGAGCGAATCAAGGAGTTTCGGTGGAGATGAAGAGAGGAGAAGAGGGAGCTCAGTCGTGCAACGAGGCTGGAGAGAGTTAAGAGCGGACCAACGCGAGCAATAAATGCTTCTCGACTACGGAAGCGGAAGTTCGCAGAACAACAATGAAGTTCGGACATGTAGTTCCGCTGGAGGGCGGAAGTTCCGATTATCCCGACGCCGGAAGGAGCTAAAAGCGGAAGTTCGCAACACAACAATGGAAGTTCGGACACCGGAAGTTCCGCTACTGAAGGCGGAAGTTCGATTATCCCGACACTTGGGAAGAAGAAGTTGAATTTGAAGATTTTGCAAATAATCCTTAGTTTTGCACTCAACCAAGTATCATTCAGGATTATTATGCAATGAAAAGACTAATGTCTATATAATAAAGTAATTTTTTACTAAAATATCACATTTGGAGCGAAAATTTGAGTAAAAACATCTTAAAATAGATAAAAATGCAACTAAGACCCAAAGAGCATGTGACAAGAGTTCAAGCGACATTTGAATAGTCAATGACATTTAACTCATTCCTCAATAGGCAAAAGCGGCCTTCATCTAAAGGTTTGGTAAAGATATCTGCTAATTGATTTTCAGTGCAAATGTGGCTAATTTCAATATCTCCCTTGCACACATGATCTCTAAGAAAATGATGGCGGATATCTATATGCTTGGTTCTTGAATGTTGGACAGGGTTGTTGGCTATTTTCACTGCACTATCATTATCACACAAAAGAGGCATTTTATCAAATGATATTCCATAGTCCATCAATGTTTGCCTCATCCAAAGCAATTGTGCACAACAACTACTGCGAAACATATTCGGCGGCGGTGGAAAGGGCAACGAGTTTTGTTTCTTGGAAGACCAAGACACTAAGGATCTACCTAAAAATTGACAACTCCCTGAGGTGCTTTTTCTATCCACTTTACAACCCGCATAGTCCGAATCCGAATATCCAATCAAATCAAATTTAGCACCTTTTGGATACCAAAGGCCAATACTTGAGGAATGCTTTAAATATCTTAATATTCTTTTGACAGCCATTAAATGACATTCTTTTGGAGCCGATTGAAAACGTGCACACATGCACACGCTAAACATAATATCGGGCCTAGATGCGGTAAGATAAAGCAAACTACCAATTATAGACCTATAAAGCTTTAAATCAACAGATTTACCTCCTTCGTTTAGATCAAGATGTCCATTTGTAGCCATAGGAGTCTTGATGGGCTTTGCGTCGTCCATGCCAAATCTTTTGAGTAAATCCTTCACATACTTGGATTGACTTATGAAAACCCCATCATTGAGTTGTTTGATTTGAAGTCCAAGGAAGAAACTAAGTTCTCCTATCATTGACATCTCAAACTCCCTAGACATCATATCACCAAATTCTTTGCAAAAATCTTGATTAGTAGAACCAAAAATTATATCATCAACATAAATTTGACAAACAAAGAAATCACCATCAATAATTTTGGTAAACAAAGTTGTATCAACCTTTCCGATTTTGAATCTCTTAGAGAGTAGAAAATCTCGAAGGCGCTCATACCATGCTCTAGGAGCTTGCTTTAAACCATATAGCGCCTTTGAGAGTTTATACACATGATTAGGATTTTTGGGATCTTCAAAACCCGGAGGTTGTTCAACAAAAACAAGTTCGGATATTTTGCCATTTAGGAAAGCACTTTTAACATCCATTTGAAATAATTTAATATCAAAGCATGATGCAAAAGCAAGTAAAATGCGAATAGACTCAAGTCTTGCTACGGTGCAAATGTTTCATCATAATCTAAACCCTCAACTTGAGTATATCCTTGAGCAACTAACCTTGCCTTGTTTCTTACCACAACTCCATTTTCATCTTGTTTATTCGAAAGACCCATTTTGTGCCAATAACATTATGCTCCTCGGGTCTTTCCACCATTGTCAAACATCATTTAGTGAAGTTATTTAGCTCCTCATGCATAGCATTCACCCAATCCGGATCTTCTAGTGCTTCATCTATACGCTTTGGTTCCAAAGAGGAAACAAAGAGTAATGTTCACAAAAGAAGCAATACGAGGCGAGTTTGGACACCTTTGCTTACTTCACCTAATATTTGGTCTATTGGGTGGTCTTTGGCTATTGTGTTGAGGATCCTTTGAGGTAGATTAAATGATTGATCACCTTCCTTGACATCTTCTTGATTTTGATTAATTTCATTTGTCACGGAAGAGGTAGGTGGCTCCACTCTCATGGATGATGATGGTTCACTTTGATCTTCTTTAGGCTTAATGTCCCCAATTTGCATATTCTTCATTGCTTCCATAAGAGCTCCATTACCTACATCATCAAGATCTTCTTGCTCTTCTTGAGAGCCGTTAGTTTCATCAAATTGTACATCGTGCCTTTCTTCAACAATACCACTTGTTTTGTTAAAGACACGATATGTTTTGCTATTTGAAGAATAACCTAGCAGAAAACCAACATCACACCGACTAGCAAATTTAGAAAGTCGAACACCCTTTCTTAAGATATAGCATTTGCACCCAAATACTCTAAAGTAAGAGATGTTCGGTTTTCTTCCAACAAGGAGTTCATAGGAAGTCTTTTTCAAAAGTCTATGCAAATAAAGACGGTTTATGGCATGACAAGCGGTATTAATGGCTTCCGCCCAAAAGCGATCGGAAGTATTATACTCATCAAGCATTGTCCTAGCCATTTCTATTAATGTACGATTTTTCCTTTCTACTACTCCATTTTGCTCCGGAGTGTAGGTAGTGGAAAACTCATGCTTTATTCCAAGTTCATCACAATAATCTTCAATATTAGTGTTTTTGAACTCGGAACCATTATCACTACGGATTTTCTTTATTATAAAATTAAATTCAATTTGAGCCCTTTTTGCAAAGCTTTTAAAAATCTTGGAGGCTTCACCTTTGTCATATAAGAAGAATACCCATGTATATCTAGAGTAATCATCTACAACGACTAAACAATAACTATTGCCCCCAATGCTCTTATAGGTTGTTGGCCCAAACAAATCCATATGTAAGAGCTCCAATGGCCTAGAAGTTGACATGATACTTTTGGAAGGATGAGAGTTAGCAACTTGCTTTCCGGCTTGGCAAGCACTACATAGTCTATTTTTCTCAAACTTCACATCCTTCAAGCCAACTATTTAGTCATGTTTAAAAAGCTTTTTAAGTTGAATCATTCCCACATGACCTAGTCTTCTATGCCATAACCAACCCATTGAAGTTTTTGCAATCAAACAAGTTTTCAAACACGATTCATTTGAGGAGAAATCAACCAAATAAAGATCGCTTGAATCTAAAACCTTTAAAAATCATTTCATTTTCTTTTTCCTTAAAAATAGTGACCTCCTTTTTAGAGAAAGAGCAAGTTAATCCAAGATCACATAATTGAGCAACGGATAGCAAATTAAAATTCAATGTTTCTACTAAAGATACATTTGAAATGGAAAGGTCATTTGAGATAGCAATTTTACCTAATCCAATTACCTTTCCTTTGCTATTGTCACCAAAAGTGATCTTTTCATTTCGCTCCGTTCTCAAATGAGGTGAACATTTTCCGGTCTCCGGTCATGTGTTGAGTGCATCCACTATCAAGCACCCAATGCCTTCCACGGTCTTGTAGTTCACCTACAAAAGAGATCAAGTTCTTTTAGGTACCCATATTTGTTTGGGTCCTTGGAGGTTAGTTATCAAAGATTTGGGCACCCAAATAGCATTCTTTTAACACCTAAAATTGAGGTGCCAACAAACCTAGCAAACACTTTTCCATCTTTGGCCTTTTTGAGCATATAACAAGAATCAAACAAGCCAATTGATGAAACCTTACCAATAGGACACTTTTGTTGAACATGTCCTATTTCCCGACATTTTTGGCAAAACTTGCCATTTTGATTAACAAACCTCACGGGCTTGTTTACCGGTTTCTTACCTTTTTTGGGCACGTACCCAAGTCCTTCCTTATTGAATGAGCACCTTTGCTCACTCAAAAGCTTGTCAAGGGTAGCTTTACCCTTGAAACACCTTTCCAAGCTCTTACTTAGCTTGGTGACTTGCTCCTTTAGCTCACTATTTTCTACAAATAGCTTATCACAAGATTTAGCATTTTCAATTTTAGAATCAACACTTGAGCTACATGGTATAGCAAGCAAATCATCGCACGAGGTGGATATGCTAGTTCTAACAATGTTTACACTAGGCATTTTTTCTTGAATATCGCAAGCAATACCAATGCTAGTGTAAGACTTATCTTGGACAAGCAAATCATGAGCATCTTTTAATTCATCATAAGAGTTTTTTAAAGATATATGCTCTTTCTTTAAGACTCTAAATTTAGCTTTTCCTTTCCAAGATATTCATTTAATTCTTCAAGCATATCCATAAGCTCATCATAGGAGGGTTCTTCACTATCAAGAGATTTTACCTTTTCTCCTTTTGCCATGAGGCAAGTGGGAGTAGAAAATAACGATGGAGCCTCCTTGATAGCAATACCAACAAGTCCTCTCTTCTTGGAGGACCCCTCAATATCGAGTCGAGTCGAATCAGAAAACTCCTTGTCGAGTCCCATTCTCGATATGAGCTTCATTCTTCCCATCCTTGTGAAGCTTCTTGAAAAGCTTCTTCTTACCATTGAATTCCTTCTTCTTTGATGACTTACCCTTGTCATCCTTCTTGGTTGGGCAATGAGAGGCAATGTGCCCTTCTCATCACACTCATAGCAGCGAATGTTGCTATAGCGCTTCTTCTCATTGGATGATTGCCCTTTTGCAATCTTATCGAAATTGAAGCTTCTATGAGGCCGTCTCCTCATGAACTTCTTCATCCTCCTCACAAGGAGGGCAAACTCTTCCTGAGTCTTCATCCTCATCTTCTTCATCGCTTGATTCCGCTTTTGCCTTAAAAGCGGTAACTCTTTCTTGAAGAAGTGGACTCCATGAGCTCTTCTTTGTCTTTCTTGTAGAGCTCATTTGTGATGAGGTTTCCCAAAAGTCCGGTTGGTGTCATTCTTGGCAACTCGGGAGAGTTGAGAAACAATGTCACCAACATTTCGTACTGTCGGGAAGAGCCCTAAGCATCTTCGCACTACATCAATATCAAGCAAATTAGTACCAAGACCCTTGAGCTCATTTACAATGTTGTTGAGTCTAGAGTACATTTCGTGATACTCTCTTGAGGCAACATTGTAAATGTCTCATATTGATCCTAAGCCTATGCAATTTGGCTTCTTTAACAGTGGATGTGCCCTCATGAATTTCAGAGAGCGTGGTCCATATCTCGTGAGCGATTTCAAGGTTGCTCACGCGATTGAACTCATCCGCGTTTAAAGCTCCAAAGAGAGCATTCATTGCTTGAGCATTGAGGTGAGAATTTCGTTCGTCTTGATCCGTGGGGTGTGTGGGATCAAGTGGCATATGAAACCTTCACTTACAATTCTCCATACGCTTGGGCTCATGGCCTTTAAGTAGATTGACATTCTAATTTTCCAATAAGAATAATTTGATCAGTCAAATAGAGAGCCTTACCTATAGACATTCCTCGCTAGCCATCCTTTCTCTCCTAGGCGGTTAAGTCTAAAAATGGAGAGTCAAGCTCGATACCACTTGTAGGATCAAGGATAACCGACTAGAGGGGGTGAATAGGAGGTTTCTAAATTTTCTTAATCAAATTACGAAATTAGCAAGATACTCTAATCAAAGATATTTAACACAATCTATGAGCTACAAAATAAGTGCAATAAGTAAAGACAAGAATTAACCGCACAAGGACAAGGGGTTTTTCCGTGGTATCGAAGATTTGTCGATCTTCACTAGTCCACGTTGAGGAAGCTTGACCACTCAAGCCGGCTCCACAAATTAAGCCTACCCTCGATCACTTGGTTGTTCTTCCTCCTCTCGGAGTTGGTGAACACCGACCAATCACAAGCAACAGCGGGTCTCTTCACAAGCTTCTTTGAAGAGATCACCGAGCGACCTTCGCTAAGTCGTCTAGGTGCCGACAAGCACCAAGAGAATAGAACTTGAACTTCACTTGCGACAATCAAGAGCCAATGGATCAACTAAGAATGCAATGCTCTTGTTCTTGCTCACTACCTCACAAATGTGTGCAAAGAGAGTAAATGAGGAGTGAGAGGAGTGCTCAAGGCTCAAATGAATTGAATGAATGCTCAACAACACGTTCTTGAGTGGTGGGGTGTATTTATACCCCAACAACCAAATATGACCGTTATGCGTAAAATCGAGGCAAAACTCGGGAAATCGGAAGTTCGCGGTACAAAGTGCGGAACTTCCGCCTTCACTGAGTGCCAGAAGCGGTCATTACGATGAGCATTAAATGCTCGAACTAGCCGTTGGTTTATGTGCGGAACTTCCGCCAACAAGATTCGGTTCTTAGATTAATCGGAAGATCCGCTTACACAATGAACTTCCGCACTCGCAAAACGGCTAAGTCCTAAAAGGGTGCTCTGGAAAAAATCAACCGCGCATAATTGAACAAGCGATTTAATCGGAACTTCGCTCATTTCATTGCGGAACTTCCGCTTGAAATTTGGCTAAGTCCGAAAAGGATGCTCTGGAAAAATTCAACCGCGCTTATTAAGACAACCGATTTAATCGAACTTCCGCTCATTTCATTGCGGTACTTCGCGCTTGAGAATTTGGCTAAGTCGAAAAGGATGCTCTGGAAAAATTCAACCGCGCAAATTTGAACAACAGACGGTGAAGTTCCATGATATACATCTTGGAACTTCCGATTATGTTCGAGAAAAGATTTTCTTTTAAACCAAACCAAAAGAACATGCATGATCCTAAGTTGATCCAAAGGCATAATGAGATGCTTTCAAGCTACTAGACAAGCTCCCCTTAATAGTCGACATTTATCCTATAATCCGGTCTTCCTCCATACTCCAAAGATCGGTAAAATTAAAAGGGTCCTAGTCTATTTGTACCTTGTCTTTGAGATCACTCCATCTTCTCATCATTCTTTGACATGCAGCTCCTTGGTTTCACTTTGTCATTTGGGACTATGCCTTGTAATCACTTCAACAAACATGTTAGTCCCATATTCACATAAAGTCATTAATTACCAAAATACAATTTTTAGGGGCCTAGATGCTTTCACAATTGACAATGGAGTTTATGGTTTGTCGTTTGGCGTGTTTTCGACAAAGTATCGAAATGTCGGTGACAGATGATCCGACCGTCCATAGCATGGCGATCGAGGCCAGGTCCCAAATCGATCGGACCGGCCATGGCGTGATCGGACCGGCCGTGACCAAGAAGTGTCAAAATGAGCTGGGCCAAAAATAGAGGGTGTAGGCAAGAGAGGGGATTTTATTGCTCTTGGTCTCATAATTTTTAGAGTCTCCAGTCAAAAGTTCTATTGGTCTAAAGTTTCCAGTAGGTTTGGATTTTCGGGGTTGAAAATCGGCTAAGTCCTACTGAGCGGTTGGAGCGGCCTATGGTGGTGGTCCGACCGGCAAAAGGTGGTGATTCGACCGCCCTGGCGGTCGGACCGGTTGTCATCCTGAACGCCGGCCGCCGTGGCGTTGTTGTTCGTTGGTTAGGTCAAATTCATGAGTTTCGGGGCATATGTATTGCATGATGCATGTTTTGACTAACATGGGTCAAGTTGTGAAGAACTTGTTCCCAAAATTAGTTTGCTTGTCTATGGTTGTGCATGTTGCTTGGTGGTCAACGACGGTCAGCAGCGAGGAAGATCGGGACTAGGTTTGGAGAGCGAGGTCGAGCGATCGGCGATGCGGGTGAGTCAATGACTCAAGCGTGGCGCAAGATGGACAAGGGTGACCTATTAGCAAATCCGAGGCGCAAGATGACGCTAGGTGAAGCTGTTTAGGTCAAAAGGTTAAAGACAGCTCTTTGCGAAGCGTGCGTGTGTGACCCGTTTGTTGTGGGCCTTAACGGGAGCCCGTTTAAGTCAAAACTTCTAGAAGGTCTAGGTCTCCATTATAAATAGAGGAGGGAGGTGACTGCACCCCCTCAACCCTTTTGTAATTTACAAACCCTAATTCGCTTATGGGGAGGTTTTGGAGAGACTAGGGTTCTAGAGAGTTTTGATGTGATTTCGTGATCAAAGATTGATCTTTGTTCTCCATTGAGGGAGATGCTGTAAGCCAAGATCATATCAAATCAATCAAAGGAAAGTTTGATCAAAGGTTTCATCTCTTTGCCTTCCTTCTCTCTATTTGATGATTTTGGGTCTTTCTGTGATCCATGAGTTTCTGCTTGATATCGTCACATGGATTAGCTTGCTGTGTTGTGTGGGAACTCATCTAGGATCATCGTGATCATCAATCACCTACGAGCAAGCGATTGGATCTAGTTTTCACTTTTGCTCGGTTTTAGACCTTTCTCCAATCAGATCGTAAAGGATCTTTGTTTGTCCAAGAATTACCATAATTGTTGATTGGAATAGGTCCTTAATATCATAGAGAAGGTGTATACCAAGTTTCGTGAAGTTTAGAGTTGAGAATCAAAAGTTAGATCTATTTGCAACTTCGTCATCGGGGCTGTTCTTCCTGTTCTGGAGCCTGGCGGTCAAACCGCCCGAGGGCACCGGTCCGAGCGATTTTGTCAGAGGTCCGACCGCCAGTATAACAGAGGTCAGACCGCCAGTACATTAAATTATTTCAATCTTTGGTGATTTTGTCATATTGCTTTGGGGGTAAATTAGATTCAATACTAGTCTTCCACTGTACTGGTATATTGATCTTCATAGCTTCCTCATAGCTTTTGGAGTGAAATTGTATTGAATTTATAATTTGTGAAAAAGTGAGTGTGCTCCTATTCACCCCCCTCTAGTCGCCTTTTCGGTCCGACAATATCCCATAGCCACAGGAATTTAGAAATGATACCAGTCTATGGTTGTCCCGAAATGTCCATAATACAAGCATCATTTGTAAGAGCCTAAGGTACCGTTTGGTATCTCCTCATTGGAAGCTTCACCAACTTGGCAATGGAGGGTGCAAGGAAGTGGATGGATCGATCGTCCAACCATCTGTCGTCCCAAAACAAGCAGTTCTCTCTGTTTCCTACTGTGACCGAAAGTGAAGCATGGAACATAGTTTCCTCTAGTCGACTGTATTGGGAATGAAGTCTCCCCCAAGGCTTTGCTGACCAATATCGCTGCGACCATTGCCACATAAGCGCGAAGACACGACCAGGATGATCAAATTGGGCAGGCCTAGCCCCCCAAGATACCAGAGGCGGCAAACTGAAGACCTTGTCGATTTATTTAATGACCGAGAGCGGAGGGTCGAGAGCCATGAAAGTGTACACCGGCATGACAGACAACATTGGCTGAACCATCACAAGCCTCCCCCCTTGAGAAAGTAAACGAGCTTGCCAAGCTTGGTGACGGCTAGTAACCTTGTCAATGAGCGATTGGAAGTCTGCACGGGACGATTTGCTCAAGGTGAGGGACAAACCAAGGTATTTGCAAGGGAAAGCAGCGGTGCTACACTGAAGACTGTCATTGATAAGCTGAAGTTATTGGTGGGAGCACCGAATTGGCAAGATGGAGCTCTTTGCCAAATTTGTTCGTAGTCCTGATGCCTCACCAAAGAGCTAAAGGATTTCATTGATGGCAAGCAGGATATGAACTGACTAGAGTTAGGAACAAGACCGCATCATCTGCATATAGAGATAAGCGGTGTGGAAGTCCTCGACGGCTGCCGTTCGATTGCAGTAGGGCGGCACTATCCGCTGCAAGAAT
This sequence comes from Hsuehochloa calcarea, assembly GCA_036346395.1. NCBI lineage: Eukaryota > Viridiplantae > Streptophyta > Magnoliopsida > Poales > Poaceae > Hsuehochloa > Hsuehochloa calcarea. Next base: position 73,109,533 of record CM070594.1, on the reverse strand, counting down.
GAGACTATTGAGGACATCAATTGAAATGATGAATAACAAAGGGGATAACATATCTCCTTGATGAAGTCTGCGACCGTGCCATGCCAATTGACCTGGTTGCCCGTTGACTAGAATTATGGTGGATGACGATCAGAGCATTATGCTTAACCAGGTACACCACCTTGGACCAAAGCCTCTATGTCGTAGAATCTCTATTAGAAAGGGCCATGATACTGAGTCGAATGTTTGGGCGATGTATAGCTTCAAAAGAAGAGCCAATTATTTTTGTTGATGAAATGTCAGGCGATTGCACGACGGAAGGAAATTGTCCTGAATGGAGCGAGCTTTATTGAACGCGAATTGATTTGAAGCTACAAGCTTTGTTAGCTCCGGTGCAAGCCTTCTGGCCAGAAATTTTGAGCAAATCTTGACGAAGCTGTGAATCAGACTGATAGGTCTGTAATAGCTCGACTCCTACGCCACTTTCTTTTTCGGCAGTAGTGTTAGCAGAGCCCGGTTGAGTAGATGGAAATTTGCTCCTGCTAGACGACCAAGGGCATGGAAGGCTATCATGATATCTGGTTTTATGATTTCCCAACAAAGTTGATAGAAAAAGCCAGTGAAGTCATCTGGTCCCAGCGCCTTTTCAGGAGGCAAGTTCTTGAAGGCCTCCTGGACTTCTTTTTATGTGAAGTCAGTTTCTAGTGTCTGCAGATCATGGGCTTGCAAGTTGCGGAAGTCCAGATCGAGAGAGTGTGCATGGTGCACCGGCTTTCCAAAAGCATTTACAAAGTACTCATAGAAAGCCTCCTCCGAACCTTCCTGGGTAATGACCAACGAGTCAGCGACCTTTAAGCATGAAATGTAGTTCTTGCGCCTTTTGTGATTTGCATGCAGATCAAAGAAGCGTGTGTTTGCGTCCCCATCCCTCAACCACCTGATGCGTGACCTTTGATGTGTGATTGTTCATTCGAAGGAGCATAGACCGAGAAGATTCCTTTTAAGTTCCATCCTAAACGATCGCTCCTAGGGGGATAACATTATTTTTTCCTTAGCCAGGTCCAAGCAATCTATTAATTCTTTTGCTAGTCCTATTTGCTGGCGAATGCTCCCACAACGACTTTGCCTCCATATTTGGAGCGAGCGACTTGTGGCTGTGAGTAGGGTGTTGAGCCTTCGAATAGGGTCAGCACTCATACCATCACATTTCCAGGTCGCAGCAACCGCCTCTTGGAAACCATCTACCTTTGTCCAAAAGGACTCAAAGCAAAAATGTTTCATTGGTCCCCTGAGGAAAGCTGAAGCAAGCAGCAGGGGGCAATGATCGGAGGCCGTAGAGGGTAGCACTTAGAAGAAGGAGTTCGGAAAGAGCACCTCCCAATCCGTAGAGACGAACACCCTATCAATTCGCTCCAGGGTTGGCCTCTCCCTGGCGTTTGTCCAAGTGAAAGATATACCATTTAGGTGGATTTCTTTGAGTTTTAGGTCATCAATCACCTGACAAAATCTTCCCATTAGTCTTCTGTTTAATCTGGGATTGTTCTTGTCACTGGCTTGCAGGATGAGATTGAAATCTCCCAGATCATCCAAGGTCCAGAAATGGAGTGCTGGATATCACGGATCTCTTGGAGAAACGCTAGTTTGTTATTGTCTTTCGAAGGGCCATAAATGACCAAAAGCCAGGTATACAAACCACAAGGCAGGTCGACCTTTGCTGTTATGGAGTGGCTTCTCGTGCCCGCGGCAGAACAAGTAGCTCTACTTGAATTCCAAGCTAACAGAATACCTCCTCTAGACTGAGATGAAGGGAGATAATAAAACCCATCAAAGCAATGCCAGAGGGTATCTATTACAATGAGAGCATCAATTACACTTAGTTTAGTTTCTTGAATACATGCGACCGATGCTTGCGAAACGACTACAAAATCTATGATTACATTCCTCTTCGCTCTCGTATTTAATCCCCTTACGTTCCAGCTGATGAAGTTTATATTGTAGCCGTTCATGGAACTGTGGAGGCGACCGGAGCCCTGCACAGCGAGGCTCAGGAGGCTATGAGGGTAGCAGGAGCCAAGATGGCGTCGGCAACGGATTTGCATCCTGGAGGCAAAGAATCCAGGATAGGGATCATGAACAGAGCTACCAACGCTACGATGTGCTCTTGCGTGAGTTGGTTGTCAAACAGTTTGAGAAAGTTATGCAACACCGAGCAATGCTCTGAACCCCTTCCCTTATCAAGGCCCAACCTTGCGACTAGGAGCAGCTAGGTGTGCTTAGTTGCCGGTACATTCTTTTGGCACGAGGTTGCCAAGCACTTGTTGTGTCTAGGGGTGAAGACAGCTGGTTGTTTGATGCAAGACCACTGGACGTTCAGCAACTGCAGGAGGGTCTTCGTCAGTTTACTTTTGACTTGGCGTGAATAGTTTATCAGCTTGCAAGAGCTTGGTGTCAACTGCCCATCAGGAGGGAGCTATCCGCCTTGTTCTTGCTGGCCTGCTGCCAAAGGGAATGCTGAGATGCTACTAGTCTCGTCGGATGATTGTATGATGTGCAAACAGCCTTGGACTTGCTAGCCTGCTGCCGAGGCAGACTTGGAGATGGCACGAGTCACGTTGGATGGTTGCATGGTACGTGTGGGCTCTGGGGAAATGCGATTTGTCCCCACTAGTTCGACCTTATCGCTCTGAGAATTTGGGATGAGCGGGCCTTGAAAGTCTTCATGGTCCTACATGGCGCATGCATCTTGCTTTGGAGGCTGCCTGTTTTTTATGAACAAGAGACGGGGTGGTGAAATCAATAGCAGCTGGTTAGGGCTAGCAAGAGTAGCGTACAACCTTGCTACCTCCCCATCAGAACTAAGATGGGTGACGCAAGCGCTTGGGCAGATACCTCGAGCGGCGGGTCTGAAAGCGGTAGCTCCATACCGAGGCCATGCTCATTTCTGACTGGGTTGAAGGGAGTAGTGGCCGCATTTAAGGCTTGCTTTTGCTTTGTTCCCCTCACGACATCATGTTGAGTTGCCGAAAATGGCAAGCGGCTGGAAAGTCTTGCATCTTTTGAAGCCCTTGCTTGATGAGACTAGGCCAGGCCCACGACGCGACACCTTTATCACACATAACATGTGTTGAGGTAGCAGAGTCTGTATGCCACAGGACCCATCACGGCAGTGGGGGAGTTTCTAGGAAGGATCCAAAGAACTCTCGAGACGTCTTCTTCCGTGTGGGTCTTCTTCCGTACCTCCGGTGAGCCTTTCTTCGCCATCCATGACGCCAACCTCTGTGCGGAAAACATGACGACGCGGGCCAGAGCCATTGGAGTCTTCACTAGGGAGGCCGTTGTGGCCTGAGTCACTGGACGGAGCAAAGGAACGCTGCTCGGCCAAAGACGCGAAATCCTTGACGTCATGGATGTGAATTATGACGTTGTAACGCAGAGCCTCCCACAACTCCTTGGAGCCACACGACTTCTCCAAGACTTGTTTTCCGTGCTCTAGGATAGAACCATCTGGCAGAAGGTCTGGCTCGGTGAGAATCACAACCTTTTCTTTTGGGATCAAACTGGGGTTTAGTGACCAAGCTACTAGCCGAAAGGCTGAAAGATCTACATGGGTCATCAACGATTCATCAAAAGCTTCTATCCAGCATGAGGGAGAGAGAATTGCCGACACAGTAGCCAAGCTCCAAGCGTGCAATGGCAATCCTTCTAGGCTTAATTTCACTCGGAAGCGAAGAGGAAGACTAACTGCTTGGGCTAGCCGCGACCATTGACAAACCAAGAGGGAGAAACTTGTTGTCTTGATGGTGTTAGCATGAAGTACTCGGTTTTTGGTCGATTAGCTGTCAAAGACTACCAGAAAATTTTCTGAAAAATAAGGATGCACCAAGAAGCTGTCAAGCGGCAAGCCTCTCTCGACTTGGAAAGCCGAAGCGACCTCCTGAGCTGAGACAACCAATCTCATCCCCCCACACATACGATTAACGCGCGCTCCAAGCACCTCTCCATGTCGCGCATTGCTGGAGATAGAGGAACGACACAAGTTTCTTTGCTGGGATGGTGGAAGGGGTTCCCTGGGAGGGAACTCGTCATCTAGATCTCCAAAAAGCGGTGGGAGGAGACCTTTTCCATCTCGGTGACTGGTCTGAGCTTTGACGACCGGATACGAAGGAACCGCCGGTGTGAGGCTTGGGGCATGAGGTGCAATTCGACAGCGTTGCGGCGAAGGCGAGCATCCCGAATTGCCTGAGGCGGCTGATGGCGAATGGCGGATTGCCAAATTTGCGACGACCCTTGGACGTGACAGAAAAAAAATCCTGTAAGTCGATGATGACTGGTGAGGTGGGTCTTGTCGCTTTTATGGAAAGAGCCAACGTGTGCCCCACCTCCTTGTAGTGGCCTATAAGGTCACACAGAACCAGGTGCGACACGACTGCATGCGAGTGACGAGGTTGGGACCTCCGGTGCTAGGAGCACCGCCGTCGAACCTCTAGCTAGGCGCCACAGACCTTTTGCCGAATGCCCGCCTCTTCCGACCGAGCGACATCAGTTGCCGTCTCATGGGGAGGCAGCATGCCATCAAGGAAGAGGAATGACTTGCCTCTAGCTTGAGATGCAACTGGAGCAGGAGCTCTCAGAGGGCTCGGCGACCGAAGCTCCCTAGCGACTGGGTTTGGGAATGACGACCTTACCGGCGACCCGCGGCGTCGGGATGCCACAGAGTCCGGGCTGGAGAGGGTGGACTCAACCCACTATCGTTCCTTCTCAGATTTCTTAGCAACGACTGTCGCTCTGAAATCTAGGTTGGGGGAGGCGGATGAGCCCATTAAGAGTGGCGTTGTTGCACCGTTGTTGGAGTGACAGGCGGTTCCAGGTTGGAGAGAGGCTATGTGGAGGGAGGTTGATGTTGGAGGCCGCCACCACCGGAGTGGCGAGCGACATAAGAGGGTTGGAGAGTCCTTGATCTGAAAGTTTAAACTGACGAACGCCTTATTAAAGTTGAGAGTGCTTTTCTCGACGAGAATATCCACCACCAATTGCTCCCATGATGGTGGTAGGGATGACGCCAATACGACGACCTGGTCGTTCGTATCAATTTTCTCATCCACACTAGTCGGCTGTATAATAAGCTTATTGAAGATGTTGAGATAGTCAACGAACCATGTGCCTTCCTCCATACGCAACCTGTATTGTTGCTGCTTCAACACTCATCGGTTTGTCAGCGACTTTGCCATATATAATTCTTCTAAGTCAGTCCATAATTTCTTCGATGAATTTTCCTTAATCACCGAGTACTTTACCTCATCAAAGATATAGATAGATTGTACTGATAGCATTCTGCTCCATTATCATTCTGCTCCATCATCTTTCATTCTTGAACAGATGTCTTTTTCCTGTTTGTCCTCTTCAAGGGAATCGATTAACCCTTGTTGGACAAGGATATCCTTCACCACATATTGCCACACACTGAAATTTACCAAGTCGTAAAATTCTCCACTTGATTCCACATCGTCAACAGCGATCTTGATTTTATACCACTTAACGCTTTGTGACCTTCTCACAAATCAAATTAATCTGGCATTGGCTCTGATAACACTTGTTATATTTTGATATCCCTTCTTATGTGCAGCAGCCTCAAATCAAATCAGAGTTTGTGATAAACGGTACGAGCATGCACGGTATCAAAAACGAAGTAGATGAATCTCATAGAGAGAACCAAATAATGATGACAAAATATTCATAACGAGAGATAAAGATTTGACGAAACCGATCGTAAATTTCTTAAGCACAACTTCAAAAGAGTATAAGGGATTGTCGTTCTTTACAACCCTCGTGCATTTTATGACCGTCGGATCCTTGCTCTACAAAAATCTAGTGCTAAAGAATAATCTAGCCTCTAATTCTCTCGTGCATCTCTTGCTTTGGATGATTTGGTCTGTAGCTTATGTTCTTCGTGACCACCCCTCATAACTTTATATTGTAACCCTAGTTCTCTTTCAAAAGAAAGTGGGAATTCTAATCGTAATAGGATCATGATAGGAATATTTGTAGAACACATCTTAAATTCTAGTAGGTTAGGATACGAGTATTTGTAGAACACATCTTAAATTCTAGTAGGTTAGGATACAAGTAACTCATACTCAACAGCTTCTCTGAAGAAGTTCAAGTATTTGACAACCAAACTTTGATTTGATCATAGAGATGCATCCGAGTACAGCTCAGATTTAGTTCATTCGGTATACTCTGCTAACCATTTTGTGCAGTACCAGAAGTGAAATATGTAGATTGGCAGTTGAACTTATAACGAGACTGAACTGAATGCATAACAAGGAAATAGGCAAGCTCATTCCATTACATTTCACTCAAATAAGCATTCGTGTTACAATTAGGAGCTAACTGAAACTCTGAATTGAACCCAATAACTCCTGAAATACAACCCTTTCGCCTCTCTCACTGCACTTCTAAAATTCCACACGTGGACAAAAATAATTGACTACTGTTCTGCCTCACCAAGATACAAATAAATTCAAATGATTCTACAACATTTATCGTGTATACAGTACAAAGATTGTACTGCATGGATCCAGTTGGTGAAGCACTTTAACCTATATTCCGCAGTATCGTTCATAATCAAATGGCTAACCAACACCTCACTACATTGCTTTCTTTACTCATTCAAGATCCTTTGACGGAAGTCTGTGACCATTAAGGGAAGGCCTTCCCTGAGAGAGACCTTCGGCTCCCAATGTAGCAGATTCTTGGCCTTGGTAATGTCTGGCTTTCTCATATGGGGATCATCAGCTGTGTTGGTTTTGAATTCAATTGTCGCCATTGGGTCAATTGTTTCCTTCACAACCTAGAAAAGGCAAAATGGCCATTTATGCACCATTTCATGATAAAAAGATCTGTAAAACAAATCGTGCACAAACCTGTGCAAGTTCCAACATGGTGAACTCCCCTGGGTTTCCCAGGTTGAAAGGACCAATATGGTCACTCTCCATCAGAGCCATCAATCCAGCAACCTAAAAAACATGAGGGCAGATCATGAAACACTCAAGATTTATTAAGAGGAACACATACGTATGTGCAGTTATTGGTCAGCTTTCATCTACTAGAGACAAGCAAAGCAGAAGATATGATTAAAAGCGTAGCAGATTTTCTCACAGATTAAGGGGAATAGAACTGGAAATAATGCGAGTAGCTAATTTCCTGGGGCCTCTAGAAAGTGTGCTACTCACTCTGTTTACAAATAGATGTCGTTTAGAACAGCGACAATCTCCAATATGCACCTTTGACCATTACGTTTTTATTATATGTTATTAAAAGTATTTAAAATATAGTCGCATCGTATGTAAGTAATATGATGACAAATCTACGGATATCATTCTTCATGAAAAATCTAAATACTTTTGTGTGTATTAGTGGTCAAAGTTTTAAAAGTTTGACTGCATTTTCTAAAATGGAGTCTAGTGGGAAGCAGAGGGACTAGTTATTTAGAAGTGTTTCATGTGAAGCTCAGACAGTCAGACTGAATGACCTTTGGTTAAAAAAGAAGCATAACAAAGTTCTCTGGATAAATACTTCATTTCATCTAGGTGCTTAGAGTATACAAGTAAATTGCAAAAGAGAGTGTTGCTTAGAAAACTTACAGTAGGGAAGAACAGTGGAGAAGAGTTACAATTAATGAGTATACATGCACATCAACACACAGGAAGAATACTGCATAGTGCTTACCAGATCAGATACATACTGAAAACTTCGAGTTTGTTTTCCATCACCATAAACTGTCATTGGTTGTCTGCGCAGTGCCTGTAAGAATAATCATGAAATTATAATCTCGAGTTTTTACATCGACTGTGTAAATGTGTAATCGCAGCTAAGAAAATGGTAATCCACAATATGTAGCAAACAAACCTGTGCAACAAAATTGCTGACCACGCCCATCATCTAGGCACATACGAGGGCCATATGTATTGAAAATGCGAGCAATCCGCACCTGTATATATGTCAGTTAGCCAAAGATTGTAGATAAGTGACGACAATTAAGATGTTGTGGTCAAATAATGCTACATTAAGAACTACAATATTGCAGCATTTTACTTTATTTCATCTTAAGAGCCAGTGAACAAGATTATATATATTCAAGATGTTACTGTAAATACTCCCTCCATTTCGCAGGAGTATCCGTTTCAACATAAGGAATCTAGAGTATAGTTATTGCAATTTTTCCACTCTCTACCCCTACTTAAATGCTTTGGAAGAGGTTAAGTGGTTGTGTTATGTCATTTAATAGAGATATGCACAGTCATTTCTCATTAACCATTTCTTATATTTAGTATTTACTTGATCTGTGCATATGGTGACCCGTGGACAGATATATCGAAACGGAGGGGGTAATATTTTAACAATTTCTCATCTCATAAATAATAATAGTATGATTTGAATAAATTTTAATGGACTAAGTAACAATGATAAATAGAAAAAGTTTCAATCTCCCCGCTTTCTGTAATAGTCTGTCCACAGTGATAGAACTGGATCTTTTCAGTACTTGATGGTAGAAATGGAACTGATTAGTTATGATAATTAAAGAAGTTTAGATTTTGCTGCATTACATTTTCAGATTTTCACCAGAAAGTGGATGTAAAGGAAAATCTGGAAGGCTCTAAAGGTCTACATAACAATCTTCTTCTCAAGATAACGTAAACCCGGCTACAGAAACTAAGTGGATCTAACTAGATTATTACCTCAACACCACCACCACGGTGATAGTCCATAGTTAAAGTCTCTGCTGTTCTTTTGCCCTCGTCATAGCAACTCCTAACACCTGAAAAGGGCCAGTGATGAATTATCAGGAGGTGAAATGTCAAGTACTGAACAAAATCAACAGGTAATAATGCAGTACCTATAGGATTAACATGCCCCCAGTAAGTCTCCTTCTGTGGATGCTCAAGTGGATCACCATAAACTTCACTTGTGCTAGTCAACAAGAACCTTGCACCAATTCGCTTTGCCAGACCCAACATATTCAAGGTTCCCATGACATTTGTCTTGTACTAGTTGTTAAGAAGCCCAAAATTTTAAAATCTTCTCTGTACCCTAATCAAATTCAGGTGTTTAACACAAACCACAGTGACATTGCATCCTAGATGATCGCAATTCTATGTTAAAACCATCCCGCCAGTAGACAAATCTAAATAAAATAGAACTACTTGAACAGTGTCTTCCCACATCTAACACAGTGCCAAATTTGAGCAAGCACTTATATGCATCACAACCAACAAATCTTAGCCATGCCTTCCAGACCCCCCTAATGGAAATATCTCTACTTTAAAAAAAAAGGTGGCAAATATATGATCCAGAACGCTCCAGAGTCCAACAAAACAAAAGCCAAACGATCGCCCATATGCGTTTGATCCAGATCACACCCATCACTCTTGTGCTCGATTTGCTTCAAGCATATCTCACACCCACCCTTTCAAGTTCCACCCACCAACCGCCCAAAAAGAAGAAGAAGTCGCTATCAATGTAAGCAAATCAAAAGTATGTACAGATCCGGACCGCGAGAAGGATATGATCGTCTTGATGGGGTTGAACTTGTAGTGCACGGGCGATGCGGGGCACGCGAGGTGGTAGATCCGGTCGACCTCGAGCAGGATGGGCTCGACGACATCGTGGCGGAGCAGCTCGAGCCTGGGGTTCCGTAGGTGATGAGCGACGTTCTCCTTCCTCCCAGTGAAGAAGTTGTCCACGACGATCACGCTGTCCCCCTGATCCAGAAGCCGGTCCACGAGGTGGCTGCCCACGAAGCCCGCCCCGCCGGTGACGACGACGCGGCGCGCCGGCGGGCGGAAGCCCGCGGGGACGCGGGAGGCAGAGGAGTGGGCGGCGAAGGAGAATAGCGGGCGGCGGTCGGGGAGGTGGGAGGAGGGGGAGAGGGAGAAGAGGTAAGGGCGGAGGAGGAAGAAGGAGGAGGCGATGAGCGCGCCGAGGAGGACGAAGAGGAGGCGCTGCTCGCGGAGGAGGTAGCCGACCCAGGAGCGCGGGCCGGGGCGCGCGGGCTTGGAGGCCTTGGACGCCGGCGCGTGCGCCGGCGCCGGCGCGTGGGTGGGGGACTTGTGGAGCTGCTTCATGGCGGGAGAGCGACAAGGCGGAGGACTGAGGAGGCGGTGGTTGGTGGGGTGCGTGGCTGGCCGCCTGGTGTGCAGGAAAAGACGAAACGAGCCGAGGTGTGCGAGCAGTCTACGGCCTACGGGGTTTTCTTTTTCTCCGTTTGTTGCGAATTGGTCCTCCAATACTTTGCTTATTTGATTAAAAAAACATCACATTGCGTTCGAAAATCAAAAGGCCTTATTTCAGTGCGAGATCATTTTTGCCGATTCCTGTGGTATTGTAGGGGCAGTCCACCCCCAACGGCTCGGCAGAGAGCCAATAATTTGGCATACGCAAAGGGAGAAAGACGTTATCTTAGCATCTTGACGGACCAGCTCACCACCTCGGCCTTCCTCCGAAAGGGTCCCACATCCCTAATGAGTCTTCGGGAGAAGGGAGGTCTAGATCCCACTATGGATCAATGAGGATGATATGGTAGACACCGCTCGCAGGAGTCCACCGTAAGTTAAAGCTACCAGTAAAGAAGAAAAGACCATGATGCCTCTATAACCGTAGGACCTCTACAGGGGTACTGCTGTAATATTCCCCCTCCTAGCTTATAGGGCCATAAATAGGTCCTCTTGTGTATTAAACAGGATGCGACTTCCCTTCTTAAAACAATTGAACATAAATAAATATTAGCATTTGTTCTTCAGAATTGTTTCCTGCACTCCGAGGTCCTCGAGATCCCTAGCCCCTTGCAGCGGGTAGTGGCAACAAGTTTTTATTGTTAGGGCCCCCTTTATTGTTAGGGCCCCCTCTACACAAGTTCTCGTTCTCTCGTCTATAGGAGATTTATTGTCAGAGTATGTACCAACAAGTATCTATCTACCATCAAACTTCAGCTACCGCAACCAGCAGGAAGCTTTGGGCAAATATTTGGAAGTCACAGGTGCCACAAAAAAGTTCGCATCTTTGCTTGGCATCTTGTTCGCGATGGTCTAGCCACTAGAAAAAAAAAATAAGAAAAGGAGAAAGCAGGGAGATGATACTAGCAGAATTTGTGGGTTTGAGGAAGAAGATGGGTGTCATGTCGAGGTCATATGCACAAAGGCTAGGGCGTTACGTGAAGCTATGAGAGGCGTCTCGGAATTACCTTCTGAGAAGGACTTCGCCTATATAGGCCCTGATTGTCTCAGAATTCTGGGCTCAGTCTAACGAAAACAAAGCTCGTATTCTGCTAGTGTTATGGCGTGCTTGGCATCTGCACAATGATGTCATCCATGTGAAAGGTAGCTTCCATGTGAAAGGTGAAGCTGCCATTGAAGGTTCGGTTCAGTTCAGTTCGCTTCTTGCAAAGCTACATGGAGTCCCTGTTGCAAGTTCGACAAAAAACTTGTTGTGGATATTAAAGACAAGAGGTCGACAGGAATCTGTGCAATGTGTGAAGAAAGGGATGTTCGGAGTACAGAGAAGATGGGCCAAACTGAACGTCGGTGCATTTTCTAAAGCTACTGGAGAAGCAGGTATCGGTGTTATCGCGCATGACTCAAGCAGCAATATCCTACTGTTAGCATGGCGTATACTTCAGAATTGTGCAGAAGCGGAGGAGGTAGAAGCACTTGCTTGCAGAGAAGGTCTGGCACTAGCTTCTGAATGGATCAAACTTCCTACTGCGCTTGAGACTGACTGTGATGTGGTCGCCTCATATCTGAAGTCGTCGATTGAGGAAAGATCGCAGTGGATTTCCATCTTTAGGGAATCGAATGTGCTGATGCAACTCCTTCTGGATGTAAAATTTCATAAGATAAAGAGATATTGTAATAGAGTAGCCCATGAGTTAGCTCAGTTTGCGAAAAGAAATTGTGCATTGTGCGGTTTGGAGGGCACAAGCAATGTCTCATACCAGACAGCTACTCCTTCACAATTGCAACATCAATATTCATTAATTAATGAAGACCTCTCTTTTCCCGCAAAAAAAAAATTGAAGCAAAAAAAACCTTACTTATGTTAAAGTGTCGCTGTCGACAGACTCGAACCGGCCCCCTTCGGAAAATGGGATGATACAGGGTGTGAAATGCAAAATCAAAACCTCTCGCTGCAATAGCAAGGATTCGTTAGACGCTTGACTTGGAAGGGATCAGAATCTTCGTATCTGACCCACGCACGGCCCGAGCAGTTGCACTATTCAATGCGGCCCCCAGTCTATGCCTGTGTGTGTCTTTGAGATTCGGATCTACAAATCTACAGGTCAAATTGAGGCTTCGGCATTCTATGATCCGAGACGACATGTCTGGCAAACGACTTTTCGTCAGACTGAAGCAATCATGCAAGCTGCCACTCTTTTTTCCTCCCTTTCTAAGACAGAACACCAACTCTGTAGGTTTGTTGGTTAGCGAATGCACGTCGTCCTCAACATCTCCGGTTTAATTAGAACTAGTAATTCCAATCATCCACTTGAGTGTGAACATCCTACATACACATGCACCTACACCCACTATCCCTCACCATTTTGTTTCGAGATTTGCACTCCTTCTCCCTCTTCCCTCTCTCTCCTGTCTTGCCCTCTCTCTGGGCTCACGCCGTAATCCGAGCCATGCCGCCTCCGCGGTGCGAAACCTCAAGGGTTTTGAGAGGTTTCGGTGAGAAGGGAGGCAGCGCAACTCAAACCGGCGACTAGTCGGGGAGAGAGAGAGAGAGGGAATGAAGAGGAAGAAGGATGGCGCTAGTCTCGGAGCAAAAATGGAGGGTGGGATCGATAGTGGGTGTAGGTGCATGTGCATGTAGAGATGCATTTCCCCATCCACTTTAAAGTTTCATCATCCGATTTTATTTCTAGTATCGTGATCTTACAGTCTGTTTGATTGGCTACCATGCATTGATATCATTTTATTTCTAGTATCGTGATCTTACAGTCTGTTTGGTTGGCTACCATGCATTGATATCATTTTATGCCAAAAGTGTGGCAAGCCACATATTTTGTGGCTCCAAAATCGAGGCGTCACACTTGTGGCAAATATGGCTAGGAAGTGAATCTATGACAACGTGAGGCTAAGGCCTAAGAAAGTGTGGCACAACACAATTACGGTAGTAAACCAAACACTAGCTATGAATAGTAAAAGTGCCTAACTTGTAGTGTGACAACCTGTGGTAGTAAACCAAACAAGCTTCCATCAGTGCATGCAATTTATCCACAGCCTCTCTGCATTGCAATGCAATTCTCGTCCATCTTTCGTGAGTCCTGTACAATGCCATCATTTGCAGGCGTTGTTGAGATACAGGTAATGTCGTAGGGGTGGCCCACCGCCCAGTGACGACTGTGCAAAAGCCACAGGAAGACCCCAGGTTGGGAGACACAAGTCAACAAGGCTGCACAAGGGGAAATACACAGCCAAACATGCGGTGAGAGAAAAGGGAATCTTACAGATCACATCGCACCCCAGGTTGGGAGGAAGAACCTGAGAGTCCTCAGAGCCCTACCGCTAAACACGCGATGGGGTGCTACCAGCCGAAGACTCATCGAAGGACAAGCCCGTGATGCCAAACGAACTAGCCACCCCTTCGATTGGTCCACCTCCAACGCGCCGAGGACCCTGTCGTAGCACCCCACCGAGAATAGGCGCCGCTCGACCGAAGGGTCCCAGTGATGACCGTCGACGCCGCGCCGGCTGGCCTCTCCACCACGTCCACCCGGGCGCACGATGGGGCGCCTTCACCTCTAGAGCACGTAGAGTCCTAAGGTACTGCGAAGATGGGACTCGCAGCGTCGCACTCATCGGGGCCGTGAGCGCATTTTTTCCTTCCTCGTCTGGGTCCCGAGCTCAAGCAGACGCGCCCCATCCTTGTTGGCCTAGTTAGGCTGGGGCTCCTACACCACCACCAGCTGCTTCGCGTGCTCCTTCCTAGTATAGGGACCCAAAAGCACCTTTGTGCTCCAGGCCGCCTTGTCAATCGAGGTGACTATAGTGGAAGTTAGATTCTAGTAAAAAGGGAACAAATGCCCAAACCTTCGCACCATCGACTTCGATGGTGGGAAGCCCATCCTTCGGCTCCCCAGGAGTGACACTCTAGCCCTGCACGAGGGTCCACTCCCGGAATGTGAAAACTCCTCCACCAGGTCTCGCATAAGGAGCCTAGCCCTCGCATTCAGCAAAATCACAAGGTGGAGGGGGTGAGGTGGATGAGCACGCTAGTGGACCAAAGACAATCACACACGAGGGATGCATGGTATTACCACCTCTGGGTCCAATCGGTCTCCCACCAATTTTGCGTATTGGAGCCAACACATACATTTGGTGGTGAGCCCATTTGGAAGTTCACTGCTAGAAATTTAGCATCTCGCTGGTGTTCTTCTTCTTCTTTAGCTGGCACCGGCCGTTGTGGAGGTACATGAACAGTTGAGCCTCACAGCTCGCCACCCCAGCAGCTCGCATGATCCACTCGAAGACCCCTAGTTTCACGAGGGAGTTGGGCATCAATTGCACTAGCTCCACCCTATAAAACTGGAGCACTTAGGAAAACCAGTGGTAGGCAGGGCATCTAAAGGCCTGCGTCGAAGTACGCCACGAAGACAACCGTCGCGTCTGCTCGAGGCACATACACCATCTACGCCCCAGGAACACGCGCCGCGTCAAGGGACTCCAGCTTCCCCTCTTTGACGAGGGTCCAGAGCACGCGCTCCATCACCGTCGACCACCTGAGGTAGCTGGTGTAAAACACCAGGTGGTCGACGGTGTAAAACACCTCTCCACCCCTATCCTTGCTTTGCTTCATCATAACAAACTCCCGGAGTCCACGACGAGTGAAGCAGAGCGCACAATGCAGAGCCTACGAGGCAAAGTGTGCAAAACAAAAATAGTAGAGCACAGAAGAAGAATAGGGGGTCCCATCCCCTCTTATTGGCACCAACGGCGCAAGTGAAAGCATCTAGACCCCTAAAAATGTGTTTTGGTAATTAATGACATTATGTGAATATGGGACTAATGTGTTTGTTGAAGTGATTACAAGGCATAGTCCTAGATGACAAAGTCAAATCAAGGAGCTGCATGTCAAAGAATGTCAAGAAGATGGAGTTTGTCTCAAGGGTAAGGTACAACTAGACTAGGGTCACTTTTGAATTTCTAGGTCTTTTGAGTATGGTGGAAGACCGGATTTTAGGATAAATACCGTACTATTAAGGGGAGCTTGCCTAGTAGCTTGAAAGCACTTCATTATGCCTTTGGATCAACTTAGGATCATGCATGCTCTATTGGTCTGGTTTTAAAATTGAAATCATCTTTTGATGCGTAATCGGAAGTTCGGCGTTATAGCTGCGGAACTTCATTGGCGAATCTTAGAAAAATTTGCGGAGCGTATTTTCCGAGAGTACCGGTTTACGGACTTAGCCGATTTTTCAAAGTGCGGAAGTTCCGCCATGATCTGAGCGGAAGTTCCGATTATCGGTTGCTCTGAAATTCTCGCGAACGTTTTTTCTAGAGAGTACCCTTTTTGGGGCTTAGCCATTTTTCAAGAGCGGTAGTTCCGCCATGATCTGACGGAAGTTCCTATTATCGGTTGCTCGAAATTCTTCTTGAATGTTTTTTCGAGAGTACCCTTTTGGGGACTTAGCCATTTTTCGCAAGTGCGGTAGTTCGTAGTGATATGAGCGGATCTTAGATCATCGGACGAACCGAACTTTAGTTGGCGGAAGTTCGCACATAAATCAACGGCTATAATCGAGCATTTAATGCCTTTGAAATGACCGTTATAAATACACTCGATGCAAGGGCGGAAGTTCCGCACATTACATGGCGGAAGTTCCGATTTCCCTGAATATTTCTGGATTCTTCGTGTAACGGTCATATTTGGTTGTGGGGGGTATAAATGCACCCCACCACTCAAGGTTAAGTTACCGAGCATTCATTCAATACATTTGAGCTTTGAGCACCCCCCACTCCTCATTTACTCTATTTGCACAAATTTGTGAGGTTGTGAGAAAAACCGAGAGCATTGCATTCTAGTTGATCCTTTGGCTCTTGGTTGCCGTCAAGCGAAGGTCAAGGTCTATTCTCTTGTTGCTTGTCGGCACCTAGACGGCTTGGCAGAGGTTGCGCGGTGATCTCTTCAAGAAGTTTGTGAAGAGGCCCGACGTCGGTTGTGATTGGTCGGTGTTCACCAACTCCGGAGAGGAGGAAGAACAACCGAGTGATTACGAGGAAAGGCTTAATTTGTGGAGCCGGCTTGATCGAGTCAAGCTTCCTCAACGTGGACTAGTGAAGATCGACAAATCTTCGATACCACGGGAAAACCTCTTTGTCCCATTGCGGTTATTTCTTGTCTTTACTTATTGCAATTAATTTTGTAGCATATATCTTGTGATAGATAGCTTTGCTTAGTTCATCTTGCTAAATTGTTTAATTTGTTCTAGATTTTTTAGAAATCTCCTATTCACCCCCTCTAGTCGGTTATCCTTGATCCTACAAGTGGTATCAGAGCTTGGTCTCTCTAATTTTAGACTTAACCGTCTAGGAGAGAAAAGATGGCTAGTGAGGGTATGTCAATAGGCAAGGCTCTTCTATTTGATGGATCAAATTATGCATATTGGAAAATTAGAATGTCAATTTATTTAAAGGCCATGAGCCCAAGCATATTAAGAATTGTGAGTGAAGGTTTCGTTATGGCACTTGATCCCACACACCCCACGGATCAAGGCAGGCGAACTCTCACCTCAATGCTCAAGCGATGAGCGCTCTTTTGGAGCTTTAAGCGAATGAGTTCAATCGAGTGAGCAACCTTGAAACCGCTCATGAGATATGTACTACGCTCTCCGAAATCCATGAGGGAACATCCACGGTTAAAGAAGTCAAATTGCATAGGCTTAGGATCGAATATGAGACATTTACAATGTTGCCTCAAGAAAACATCACCGAGATGTATTCTAGACTTAAAAACATTGTAAATGAGCTCAAGGGTCTTGGTACTAATTTGCTTGACATTGATGCTGTGCGCAAGATGCTTAGGGCTCTTTCCGACAAGTACGAAATGTTGGTGACATTGTTTCTCAACTCTCCCGAGTTGCCGAGAATGACACCAACTGGGTTTTTGGGAAATCTCATCACAAATGAGCTTTATAAGAAAGACAAAGAAGAGCTCATGGAGTCAACTTCTTCAAGGAAGAAAGTTACCGCTTTTAAGGCAAAAACGAAATCAAGTGATGAAGAAGATGAAGATTCCGAAGAGGAATTTGCTCTCCTTGTGAGGAGAATGAAGAAGTTCATGAGGAGATGTCCTCATCGAAGCTTCAACTTCGATAAGATTGCAAAGGGGCAATCATCAATTGAGAAGAAGCGCTATAGCAACATTCATTGCTATGAGTGTGATGAGAAGGGTCACATTGCCTCTCATTGCCCAAATAAGAAGGACGACAAAGGCAAGTCGTCAAAGAAGAAAGAATTCAATGGCAAGAAGAAGCTTTTCAAGAAGCTTCACAAGGATGGCAAGAATGAAGCCCATATCGGAGAATGGGACTCCGACAAGGAGTATTCAGATTTCGACTCCGACTCCGATGTTGAGGGGTCCTCCAAGAAGAGCGGACTTGTCGGTATCGCCATCAAGGTGGCTCCATCGCTATTTTTCACTCCTACTTGCCTTATGGCAAAAGGAGAAAAGGTGAAATCTCTTGATGATGAAGAACCCTCCTATGATGAGCTTATGGATATGCTTGAAGAATTAAATGAATATCTTGGAAAGGAAAAAGCTAAATTTAGAGTCTTAAAGAAAGAACACATGTCTTTAAAGAACTCTTATGATGAACTAAAAGAAGCTTATGATTTGCTTATCCAAGATAAGTCTTGCACTAGCATTGGTATTACTTGTGATATCCAAGAAAGAATGCTTAGTGTAAATGTTGCTAGAACTAGCATATCTACTTCTTGCGAAGATTTGCTTGCTATGCCATGTAGCTCAAATGTTGATTCCAAAATTGAAAATGCTAAATCTTGTGATAATCTATGTGTAGAGAATAATGAGCTAAAAGAGCAAGTTACCAAGCTAAGTAAGTGCTTGGAAAGATGTTTCAAGGGCAAAGCTACCCTTGATAAGCTTTTGAGTTAGTAAAGATGCTCATTCAACAAGGAAGGACTCGGGTATGTGCCCAAGAAAGGTAAGTAACCGGTAAACAAGCCCGTGAGGTTTGTTAAGCAAAATGGTAAGTATTGCCATAAATGCCGGGAAATAGGACATGTGCAACAAAATTGTCCTATTGGTAAGGTTTCATCTATTGGTTTTTTTGACTCATGCTATATGCTTAAAAAGGCCAAAGATGAAAAAGTAATTGCTAGATTTGTTGGCACTTCAATTTTAGGTGTTAAGAAGAATGCTATTTGGGTGCCCAAATCATTGATAACTAACCTCCAAGGACCCAAAAAAATATGGATACCTAAAATAACTTGATTCCTTTTGTAGGTGAACTACAAGACCAGTGGAAGGCATTGGGTGCTCGATAGTTGTTGCACTCAACACATGACCGGAGACCGAAAAATGTTCACCTCATTTGAGAATGGGAGCGGAAATGAAAAGATCACATTTGGTGATAATAGCAAAGGAAAGGTAATTGGCTTAGGTAAAATTGCTATCTGAAATGACCTTTCCATTTCAAATGTGTCTTTAGTAGAAACATTAAATTTCAATTTGTTATCCATTGCTCAATTATGTGATCTTGGATTAACTTGCTCATTCTCTAAAAAAGGAAGTTACCATTTTTAAGGAAAAAGAAAAAGAAATGATTTTTAAAGGTTTTAGATTTGGCAATCTTTATTTGGTTGATTTCTCCTCAAATGAATCTTGTTTGATTGCAAAAACTTCAATGGGTTGGTTATGGCATAGAAGACTAGGGCATCTAAAGGCCTGTGTCGAAGTACGCCACGAAGACAACCGTCGCGTCTGCTCGAGGCACATACACCATCTACGCCCCAGGAACACGTGCCGCGTCAAGGGACTCCAGCTTCCCCTCTTTGACGAGGGTCCAGAGCACGCGCTCCATCACCGTCGACCACCTGAGGTAGCTGGTGTAAAACACCAGGTGGTCGACGGTGTAAAACACCTCTCCACCCCTATCCTTGCTTTGCTTCATCATAACAAACTCCCGGAGTCCACGACGAGTGAAGCAGAGCGCACAATGCAGAGCCTACGAGGCAAAGTCATAAAACAAAAATAGTAGAGCACAGAAGAAGAATAGGGGGTCCCATCCCCTCTTATTGGCGCCAACGGCGCAAGTGAAAGCATCTAGACCCCTAAAAATGTGTTTTGGTAATTAATGACATTATGTGAATATGGGACTAATGTGTTTGTTGAAGTGAGTATAAGGCATAGTCCTAGATGACAAAGTCAAATCAAGGAGCTGCATGTCAAAGAATGTCAACAAGATGGAGTTTGTCTCAAGGGCAAGGTACAAATAGACTAGGACCCCTTTTGAATTTTACCGGTCTTTGGAGTATGGTGGAAGACCGAATTTTAGGATAAATACCGTACTATTAAGGGGGAGCTTGCCTAGTAGCTTGAAAGCACTTCATTATGCCTTTGGATCAACTTAGGATCATGCATGCTCTCATGGTTTGGTTTTAAAATTGAAATCATCTTTTCAGTATGTAATCGGAAGTTCCGGCGTTATAACTGCGGAACTTCCGCTGGGCGGATCTTTCGAAAAATTTGCGGAACATATTTTCCAGAGAGTACCCGGTTTCTGGAATTAGCCGATTTTTCGAAGTGCGGAAGTTCCGCCATGATCTGACGGAAGTTAGATTATCGGTTGCTCTGAAATTCTTGCGAGCGTTTTTCGAGAGTACCCTTTTTGGGGGCTTGGCCATTTTTCGCAAGAGCGGTAGTTCCGCCATGATACGAGCGGAAGTTCCTATTATCGGTTGCTCCGAAATTCTTGCTGAATGTTTTTTCCAGAGAGTACCCTTTTTGGGGACTTAGCCATTTTTCGCAAGTGTAGTAGTTCCGCCATGATATGAGCGAATCTTTCGATTATCGGACGAACCGAACTTTAGTTTCCGGAAGTTCCGCACATAAATCCAACGGCTATAATCATAGCATTTAATGCCACTGGAATGACCGTTGCAGTACACTCGATGCAAGGGCGGAAGTTCCGCACATTACATGGCGGAAGTTCCGATTTCCCTGAATATTTCTGGATTCTTCGTGTAACGGTCATATTTGGTTGTGGGGGGTATAAATGCACCCCCACCAGCTCAAGGTTAAGTTACCGAGCATTCATTCAATACATTTGAGCTTTGAGCACTCCCCTCACTCCTCATTTACTCTATTTGCACAAATTTGTGAGGTTGTGAGCAAAACCGAGAGCATTGCATTCTAGTTGATCCTTTGGCTCTTGGTTGCCGTCAAGTGAAGGTCAATGTCATTCTCTTGGTGCTTGTCGGCACCTAGACGGCTTGGCGGAGGTTGCGCGGTGATCTCTTCAAGAAGTTTGTGAAGAGGCCCGACGCCGGTTGTGATTGATCGGTGTTCACCAACTCTAGAGAGGAGGAAGAACAACCAAGTGATTACGAGGGAAGTCTTAATTTGTGGAGCCGGCTTGATCGAGTCAAGCTTCCTTAACGTGGACTAGTGAAGATCGACAAATCTTCGATACCACGGGATTGTCCCATTGCGGTTATTTCTTGTCTTTACTTATTGCAATTAATTTTGTAGCATATATCTTGTGATAGATATCTTTTCTTAGTTCATCTTGCTAAATTGTTTAATTTGATCTAGATTTTTTAGAAACCTCCTATTAACCCCCCTCTAGTCGGTTATCCTTGATCCTACAGCAAGGGGACAAGGGACGGAAGCTAAAGAGACATGGGCTAATTACAAAATGACAAATGCCCCGAGGATGCGCCATTACTGCCACCCACCAGCATAATGGTGCACACCACCTGATCGACACATTAATAGTGATGGCGGCCCTTGGATACCCGAGGCGTGCCATTTCTAACACCCCGCATCTTGGCGCAAACCACCCAACTCGCCATCATTACCACAACAACGACCCAGAGGCTGCTCGGGGGCCCCGTACCAAATACGCTTCACCGGGATGAAGGTGCGGTTTCAGCCATGATGAAGCAAGACCTCGACCGTGAGGGGCTTATCATAGGGGCGGCCCACCGGCCCCAGCGACTTGGCAAATATCACAGGAGGCCCCCGAGGACCAAGGACGAAGGAGCGACCTGCAGCCCCTAGAGGGCACGGGCATGCCTCCGGGAGCCTCGAGGACACCGAAGGCCCACAGAGGCCAAGGCCGAAGGCACGACCAACGGCCCTGGAGGCACATGCATACCTTTGGGGAGTCGAGGGCACTGAAATCCACTAGAAGTCCCATGGGGCTAAGGTGAAAAGCCGCCAGTGCCCCCAAAGGGCACATGCGTCCCCTCAAGAGGGTGCCAAAGGGTACAGGAAGTCCCCGGGATCCCTGCTTAGGGCACCGAAGGTGTCCGAGGCCCCTCGGCATAGGGGTACCTCGCCTGATCTGAAGGGGAGGAGATCTGGGTGGACCACGCATATCGCCCAGATGGACCAAGACTAGGAGGGTCCACCGTGAACTGAAGGCTACGCAAGGCGGAAGGAAAAACCCCTGTGGTCCCTGCATGCGTAGGGTCTTTTTAAGGGTAGGATTCTAATCTCGCATGTTCGGGTTGGAATCCTATTAATAGCCACATTCCCCATGTAATCAAGGAGGGCCTTTTTAAAAATAATTTAATACTCATTTACTTATCTTGGCATCAATCCCCATTTTTAGTATCCCTGGCTCCCCTTGTAGTAGTGGGTGTCCCTTTTCTATCTTGTCTAGTCCTTTCGCTCTGACGGGTAGGCTACACTAGCACGCAATTAAAAATTTACCTCATAAATCAGGAAACCATGCGAGTAAGAGATCATAGATCGTTACCACTAGACACGCAATGTAGCGGAAAAAGAGTTGGAGCAGTCTAGTCCAACGCCGTGCATGTCGATGTAGTGGAAGTAATCGATCATCCAACGTCCCTGGCCGCAAATCGTCTCCTCCAGCAGCCTCTCGTGTTCCCTACGTACGTCGTAGATAGTCCTCGATCGACAAAGGCAAAGAACGATCGCGGCGGCGCTCTACGGTATCCACACTTCCAGGTGGACCGTCGTGCGACGATATGATAGCACCAAAGACGCACGCAGGACCTTCGGGAGGCGGCTAGGGTTTGAGTGGGTGGTCCAACATCCTCCCAAAGGCATAGATGTCTCCCCTTATAAAGAGCCCATAACTGATCCCTACATGAGAGACCCATTAGGACTCTTAACCATGTATAGATTATAATCCGATTTTAGCCTCTAACAAATTCAATCCGAATTAGTTTTTTCCTACTCATTAAGTTTGCGACCACAGAGGTTCATGTGTAATCGGCCGTGACCAAAAAACTCCTTTTCGATCCACTAGTTGGTAGCGATCGGTTCCTAGTAGGGCATAGCGACTCCCAAATACGCATAAAGATCATATCGGACGAGCCTTTATAAAGCTCATGTGCCGATCCTTTCGCCTCACGATACCAGATCAAACTCAAGGCGAGATGCGTGACATCCTATGATAGCTCGATCTTCACTCGATCTTATAGTAGATTACTTAGTTGTAGTTGACCCCTCGACCATATTCGACATGACCATTCACTTCTTTTAATCTAACCACATCGATGGTCCTAGAGACATCTCTCTTGTTAAATAGGATGAGCAAATTCCATCTTGATGGCTCACATTTCTCTGCATGTTTCATAGTAAACTCGAAAACCACCTTTAGGACTACCCATTTACGGAGTAGCATTTGATAATCCTTAAGTAAACTATTACATATGTAGAAAACCATGATGACCTTAGGTCTAAGGATCACATATACACAATGTATGAGACCAACTGATGATACTTAAGAATATAACAATTCTCGTAGTGTCTCAAGGGCCAGGTCAATCCAACACATGTTCTCCAACATATGTCCGTGTTATTGATTTAATATCCCATATCCATGATTCGTGATCATCAATCAATACATGTGTTGATCCATAAATTATAAGTGTCTCACATAATGACATAAGATCGGAAATATTTAGAATATCATCATAAACATAAATAGAGAGTTTCACAAACAAGTTATATACTTGCCAATCAATATAAATGATATTTCATTTAAGAGACAAAATAACATATTATTCAAAAGTTCGTAAGGATATAAACAATACAATCATCTCTATAATTACTTCTAGAGTATATCAGCTGTGTCGCTTCTTCCTGCGCCCCTCACCCTCTCCAGCCACGAGATCACGTCAGCGAAGACCCGCTCGACGTCGTCGGGCGGCTCGGCCATGAGCACGTGCCACATCCCGGGGTACAGCTTGAAGGTCTTGTCCCTGCTCGACGCCCTCTCGTACAGCAGCTTGCTCCCTGAAGGGTCAGCGACAATGTCGTCGTCTCCGTGCAGGACCAAGAACGGCAACGTGACCTGCCAATCAATGCTGAAACGGTTACTTAAATTGGATTTGGATAGTTAACCAGTGGTGCACAAAATCACATGAACAGAAGAGTGAGATTCAAGTTTTTTAGGGCAGCGCATGATGATCTGTTAATGGCGAAGGAATTACCTCGTGCAGGTTCTTCTCGATGTCTAGGCTAACCGTAAGGAGTTCATGACCTGTCTGCAGGGCGAGCTTTCCCTTGTACATGTACGGATTGGAACGGATCTGTATATGAATTCAGACAAAGAAAAGTACTAAGTATGCGCACAACAAGTTTCTGATGGTGATAAAAGAACATTCTTCTCTTTTGTGTTTGTCCGGCCCTTAGTTGGTACTTTTCCTTTGTTCTTCATAGCGTGTAACAGAGAGTTTTTGCATTACCTCTTTCTTGAACTGGGGATCTTTACAAACTTTGTCCAGCATGTCCGGGGCAGGGATGACTCTCCAGCTAGGCACAACGGTGCAAATCATCTTCAAAGCGCTGACCACGATCGGATGAGGCCGAATGTCATCATAAATCTGATATCATGCGAGAATCAAGTGAAAATTAAAACAAGAATCTTCGTAAACACATCTGAGGCATTAGGCGAGAGATCATTTGACAAGAACAAACGAAGTACTCTTGAAATAGTAGTAGCATACTAGCATGAACAATTAACACATGAACTTTTTTTTTTTGCTAAATTAAGTTGAGGACCTTGCACATAGGAGCAAGCAAGACGGCACCGTCCCAGTAGGTTGGATCCTTCCTATGGACTTGAAGCGCAACTGTCCCCCCCCATGGAGAAGCCGTAGAGGAACCTCTTCTTTAGCCTGTTCTCTGGCTTCTCTGAAATTGTGAAAGGCTCTGTAAGTTCAGACGTAGAGAGATATTGCGCGGCGATCTGCACATCTAGTGGAGTTGCCAAGCTCCATCCTTACCGCAGACACTCTTGAAATAGCCAGCGCAGTCCTTAACGACGTCGCTGAATTTTGATATGTAACCTTTTGAGCCAGAAGATTTACCATGGCCCTCTAGGTCTGTCCCGTAAACAGCGTAACCAGCGTGCACTAATCGAGCGGCGGTATCTGAATTTGTGTGGAGTTGTTAGTAACTAGCAGGGAAGTTCCATCCATTTTGACTGCTAAATCGTTCTAATACAATGAACAAATCTTGAAAACTGAAGATTAGTACCTCCCATCGATATGCTGCACTCCGATCCATATCCTAGAAATTTGGACAATGAAAGAGAAGTTATTTTCTTCCGTTTTCATCAAGCATAACGAACTGCACAGTTGGAAAGGAGAATGCGTTGGTACCATGACAGATAAAGATCAAAGCTTTGGGCTCTGATTTCTTCGGCGTCCACCTGCAGGTGAATAGCCTGTTGCCTCGTGAATTCACAATGAAGTCCTGCCCAAAGTGTGCATCCATTCCATGTGTTAGCACTTACCAACGAAAAAAAAAAAAGATGGCCCTGGTTACAAAATTTCATGACCACCAGTGTCATAGAACCAACCTCTTCATACTTGATATCGTCTCTGTACTGAGCCTGAACAAATCACGAAACTCAGAGCTGAGAGCCATAGACAAAGTATCGGAAAGAAAGAAGAGCAGGTTGCTTCTGAATTTACCATGGGAAGGTGTTTGAAATGCCGTCTGGCTATGTCAAAGTCTCCAAGCAACTCGTGAACAAAAAAACACTAGAGGTGCTGGATATATATAATGTCCCTGACTGAAGACAATTCGTCACCAACGGATTGAGGAGAGGAATTGTCTTCGGGCCTCAGCGGGGAAAAAAGATCAAGCTTCAACACTAAGAAAAGTTCTTTTCTCATCTTGCTGTCTTCGCAGAAAATATCGCATCGAGAAAGTAGTGCGCCTGGTCCAAATGAGCGTCTTCTAGGAATCAATCAAACTCAAATGAGTGAAAGCGAGAGGGAGCTTCCCATACAGGAGAAGAGGAAAGATGACATGCGCAGCAGAGATAAGAGAGCGACTGAAGGCTTAGTCAAAGTAAAAGATAAACAAAGGCTTGTATTCGTCAACTGTACAATATGGTAAAAATAGAGAGAACAAGAATAGACGGTTGCGGAAGCACACAGCCATCAAAGGGCTTGGCATCGTTTATATATTCATTGTGCCGGATTGGCTACAGTGGGAATCCTCAACAGCAGAAAGAGATCGCATGGATCCCGAGATTACAGGGATTACAGAGTTAACTTGATATACAAGTCTATCTAAACAAGGTAATCCAAACAACCTCGATATATCAGTTAGGATTCTACAGGAGACGTGGTATATTTCAACCGACTGACAAGAGATTGAGATTGTCTCGCATGCTGAATAATCCTTAATACACTATTTATTTTTGTGTTTATTGCATTTCGATTTTTGCATGGCTGTGCTTTTAGTGTTTTACATTAGTGTTGTTTCAGTTTCTAGCTTTAGTATGCAGCATTAGTGAATCACTAATTCGTGCATTAGTGCAAGGCAGATGTGAGACGGCATCAATACTTGTAACGTTTTGCATGTGGTGGTTCACTCGGGCAAGCATAAAAGGGGAGTAAAACTGAAGAAAATGTTGTGGCATTTGTGCAGCAACAAAAAAACTATGTCTCTCGCGTTTCAAATCTAGTTTTCTCTACGTTTGACAGTGTGCGTGTGTGTGCTGCAACTCTCAAGGCCAACATCACATGATGGAAAATTGTCGATGCGCCAATGGTTTTGTAAAGATATCTGCCACTTGATCTTGACAAGAAATAAACTTGATCTGCACGAGCTTATGTGTCACTCTTTCACGTACAAAATGAAAGTTGACATCTATGTGTTTTCTTCTTGGATGTGACTAGTGCTCGGACGTACAGTCCAAGCGCTAGCGCCGTACGTAGCGCTTCGCCATGGGATTTCAGAACATGCTTTTCAGTCGTCCATCTAGCGTGTAAAGCGAATATGCCCCCGAACGTCTCACGCAGCGCAGACAACATTAATAATCCCCGCATAACTGCGCCCCTAAACTCGCTCATCGCAATCCCAATTTCCCCGAACATCTCCCGAACCCGAACATCTAGCTCTTAATGCGCAGACAACATCAATGATCTCCGCACATGAATCCCCCATAAATTCCTTCCAGCCGATCTCCCTGCAATCTCGAACATCTCCTGCAGCGCAAACTCGATCAATAAAATCAGAACAAAAGCATCTGGAAAAAAACATGTTGAAAAAATCTTGCAACATCACCGTGAACAGTATGCAATATTTTTTTCTCTACAGATGTAACATTTTTTTTCTACAAATGCAATATTTTTTTATACGGGGTGTAACATCTCAAAGAACAACATGCAACATTTTTTACAACGAGTTGCAATAATTTTTTCAACGGGACGAAATCTTACAACATCACCGTGAATAGCATGCAATATTTTTTTTCTACAGATGTAATATTTTTTTCTACAGATGCAACATTTTTTTATACGGTGCACAACATCTCAAAGAACAGTACACAACATTCTTTACAACGGGTTGCAATAATTTTTTTAACGGGCCGCAACATCACAACAATTCATCATTTTTGCAACATCAGACTCAGAACAATGGCCTGAGAAAAATTCGTTACAGAGTAATCAATCAAGAATTAATGATCGATACCTACTGCCTACAAGAAACTTGTTCCATATCAACTCAACTAATCAACCTCAAATCAGGTGTAAACCCCAAGAACCGCCGGGAAGAAAAGAGAAGGAATACCTTACAAGCTGTAAGAACCGAGCATTCATCAGGCCATGGATGCATGCCGCCATGAGATTGCTGCTAGCTAGCCAGCCTAGTCTCTGCACTCGATGATGGTGGAGCACCCCCGGGAGTAGGGGTTGGTCGGGCCGCCCGACCTGCAGTTGTAGAGGCGACGGCCACGGGAGGCAGCATGGCGGCGCAGTGGCAGCCCAATGGTGGAGAGGCGGCAGCTTGGCCGGAGGAAAGAGAGAAGAGAGCAGTCGGTCGGAGAGTGCTCTGGAGAGGATGAAGGAAGGAAGAAAGAGAGGAGAGAAGAGGGAGAGACCTGGTGGAGAAGTTGGGAGAAGAAATGAGGAAGCAGCTAGAAACTGGAAGCGTCTGGTGGACTATTGAATGGTGAATTAGCGCGTCCAATTTGGTATGGTCGCTCAGTCCGACGCTTGGTCCAAATGGTCATCAAGGGATTTGGATGCGTTACACATGGACGATGGATTGTAGCGTCCGACACTAACGGATCGCTCCGGACGTCCTCATCCTATCATTTTCCTTTCTTCTTGCATGAAACATAGGGTTCACTGATAAGTATGTTGCTCCTAAGTTGTCTCACCATAGACATGGTGGTCGATCCTGGAAGATTCCAAGTTCTTGAAGTAGCAATTGTACCCATACTAGCTCGGCACTAGCGTTCGCGAGAGACTTGTATTCTGACTATGTGCTTGATCTTGCCACTGTAGTCTGCTTTCTTGAACTCCAGGAGTTTAGATTTGAACCAAAATAAACAGCATAGCCTCTGATAGACCTCCTATCATCAAGACTTCCTGCCCAATCTGCATTGAAAAATACACTAAAAAGCATTGAGCTAGACTTCTGTATGTGTGGTCCATGAGATGACATGAGCATGAGATACCTTATTATTCTCTTAACCCTTGCCCAATGCACACTTGTTGGAGATTGAAGAAATTGACATACTTTGCTAACCATGAAGGATATATCAGGCCTTGTAGTAGTGAGGTATTGTAATCCCCCCTACCACACTTTTGTACCTTGAAATTTCTTCCGTCTTCAAAAGTTCTCCAATTTCCTTTGATAACTTGTGGCTATTGTGTAGCGATACGCTTGCACTTTTGTCATGTTTGCTCGCTGGAGAAGAACAATGACATATTTGCGCTGTGACAACACTAACCTTCATTAATTAGGTTTAACCTCAATGCCCGAGAAGTAGTGTAGCTAACCAAGATCTTTTACCGCAATTTCTTCTTGTAACTGACTCACCAAATGTGCAGTGGCTTGAGATGACGAGCTGGAGACAATTATATCGTCAACATACACAGGAACATAGATCACAGTACCGTTGTTCCTGTATATAAAATTGAGGTATTGGCTTTTCGCGCCTTAAAACCAATCTCTTGCAGCTTCATGCTCGGCCTAGAATACCATGCACGTGGGGCTTGCTTCGGTCCATATAGTGCCTCAGCTTGCATAAATGCAGAGGTCGTTGTGAATCTTCATGTCCTAGAGGTTGTTTCATGAACATCTCTTCTTCCAAGTGACCATGTAAGAAGGCATTTTGCACGTCAAGTTGCTTGAGATGCCATCCTTGTGAAACAGCAAATGAGAGAATAAGTCTTATCGTGGTAGGTTTAACAACAGGATTAAATGTGCCCTCATAGTCATAACCATACCGTTGCTTAAACCCTTTCGCCACCAGCCTAGCTTTATATCTTTCAACAGTGCCGTTTGCCTTCTTCTTTACTTTAAACACACACTTATACAGTCAATTACATTGACATATCTTTTTTTTGGAAACAGGATAACCCATCTTTTATAGAAAGCTAATAACCGGTTTTACAGACAAAACCCATACAAATTCTGGCTGGGATTATCAGCTAACAAGAAAGCAAAAAAGCTACTAACGCTACTAGAAAGGAAAAAAGCAAGCATAGTAGCAACTGACAACAGAAGCCCATAACAACCAAATCCAGAATTTAGACATGCTAAAACAGCTTTAAACTTCATGATCCGAGCAAAAAGTCTACATCCAGCCTTCAGCCAAGTTAATCACACAGTCTAACCCCACACGCTCCTCTTTTTTTAATCAGGACTCTCCACCTCTGCAAACAAGACACAGATTTGATAATAACTTCAATCGGTTGTTTAGGAAAAGGTCTTCTCAATTATCATTTTATTTCCGACTTTCCATAGCGTTTATGTCGTAGCTGCAAAACCGAGTAAACCAATTTGGTAATTGTTAGCACCCCTATCATCTAACCAGTACTGGTAAATCTAAAGATTCCAATAAACATTGACATTGACATATCTTCGTGGGGGAACAAGTGCCAAGTCTTATTCTTCGTGAGTGCATTATACCCGGTATCCATGGCTTCCTTCCAGTGTGGAGTGCAAAGAGCATCTTGATAGCCAGTCGATTCATCAACTTCAACACGATTTGCCATGTAGTTGATTGTACCATCAGCTCTAACCTTCGGTTGGAGTATAGCATCCTTCAACCGAGTTTGCATGTGATGCATAGGAGCAAATGGGTACACGAGGGTGCCATTGCCTTCAGCACCACCATCACTTGCAGCAGTACTCGAATTAGCATCTGCATTACTAGATGAGTTAGCACTAGGTGCCACCCCATTGTCTTCTTCTGCAGATTGATACGGATTGGAACGAACCTATACATTGTCGTAGGGGCGCCACGTAGGGGTCCCACCGGCCCCAACAACCCGGCGAAACTCGTAAGATAGACCCTACAACCCATGAGCACGAAGGCCCCCATTCCTGGGGGTGTCAGGCGTTCACTACTACAAAACATGCTATACTAGACACCCATGGAACCGTCTGTGATAAAATTATCACAGACGGTTCTTCGTTAACTGTCTGTGATAAATAAGTATCACAGACGGTCTGTGATACTTCACAGACGGTTCGTATAAAGAACCGTCTGTGATAAATAAGTATCACATACGGTTCTTTATACGAACCGTCTGTTGTTATCACAGACGGTTCTTGTACAGAACCGTCTGTGATATACAAGCACTATAAGTAGATGCTCCCGACAGGCCCCCTTGCTATTCCATTTGAGGCATCGCCACCCTGCTATTGCTGATGCCTCCTCCCCATTGGACACCCTGCTGCTGTTGCTGCCTCCTCCCCCGTTTTGGAGTCATATCATCTGTGATATGCATTAATTATATATATGTGTTTGTCAGCATATCAGTGATATGCATTATATATATATATATATATATATATATATATATATATATATATATGTGTGTGTGTGTGTGTGTGTGTGTGCATATCAGTGATATGCATTACATATATGTGTGTCTGTTCACATCACTGCAGCGGTTCTAGTAATGAACCGTCGTGATATCAACATATCACGAGCGGTTGATTACATAACCGCTCGTGATATTAAAATTAGATTTCTGTTAAGTCATCACGCACGGTTTCATAACAAAACCGTCATGATAGTTCTTTATCACTGCACGGTTTGTTTATGGAACCGTGCGTGATGTATTATCACGACGGTTCTATCATAGAACCGTCGTGATATCGAGCTATATAAATGTCCGACTCGAACGGTTGTGCACTCTTCCGCCTTAGTCTTTTCCACCACTCGGCGCGCCTCGGTCTCTCCATCGACGCCACCTCCGACCGGCGCCGCCTCCTTCGTCCCTCGTCATCCGCCCAGGCCGCCTCCTTCGCCCCCGCCTCCGCCTGCCGCCCCGCCCGCCGACCACCGGTGAGTTTCCCGCACCGCCCCAATGCTGTCGCGCTTCCCCTTCTCTGTGAGAGCGAGGGTTTCCTCGGTCGCCCGCCCCTGCCGACCACCCGGTGAGTTTCCCCGCGCCGCCCCAATGCCTGTGCGCGCTTCCCCCCTTCTCTGTCGTGAGAGCCGAGGGTTTCCCTCGGTGCCGCTCCCGCCCCTGCCGACCACCCGGTGATGTTACTTTTACTTTTGAAAAATTCCTTGGTGAATTCTTCAGGGGTTGCTGCCAGCTGTTCGAATTGTGGTAGAAAAGCATGCTATTTTAGTGGTTTATGTGGCATTTTTACCCCTTTATGTGTTTTACTCTGCTGTGCTTTTGTTTGAAATGGGAGGTATGGTTAAATTTCACTACTAGATGTACATGTAAGTTATATTTACACAAATAGATTTGTACAGAGATCTATATTTAGTTTGTTTACACAATAAGATGCCTGTGTATTTGCACAATTAGACATGCATGTATATTTGCATTAATGTATTCTGATGGCGTTCTTTGTGTTGGCAAATCTATCTTTTTCCTACTTGAAAAATACTAGAAAGACATCTCATTGACTGTTTTAGCTTTGGAATTGGAATTGACTGTTTAGGTAGCAGTAGTAGGCTCTACTTTTTTCAGTTTTGTATAGACTCTACATGGTAAAAATAATGCTGTACATTGCAGTGCTAATGAAACAATATTTTTTATTGACGTTCCATTCCATTCTCCACTTAGCAAATCTGGTATGACCAATTCTAATTCTAGTTTGGTGCCAAACAATTCCTTGAAAACAAGCAAGTATCCAAATACGGTTAGCCGCCCTCCTCTGGCATCTCCGTTCCACAGCAGTTATGGATGAGGGATGGAAGTGTTCCCATGTTGTGGCATAGCAGGCATTGTTGATCTTAAGGACAAAAGGGCTGGAAAGCTTTGTCAAAGAAGAATCAATTGAGCCGGTCGACAAGATGGGTCCAGAGTGGCGAACTTGGAGCAAAACCAACTCACTGGTGGTGGCGTGGCTGTTGAGTTCAGTGTCTCCTACTATTGCTGCAACTGTCGAGACCATCTTAAATTCGGCTAAGGTATGGAAAACTCTATCAAAATTGTACTCGAGAGGAGGGAATGTGATGTTGATGGTTGAAACACAGGAGAGAGTTGGTGATCTGAGATAGGGGAAGAGCTCTGTGATGGAGTATGTTGTTGAGTTGCAGCGATTGTGGGGTGATCTAGATCACTACGATCCTCTTGAGTTGCCTCATGCAGACTGCATATCCACTGTTAAGAAGTGGATTGAACGTAGGCGGGTGATTGAATTTCTTAAATGGTTGAATCCAAGATTTGATGGAAGGCGGGCTATTATGTTTCACCAGCCTACTCTTCCTACACTGGAGGAAGCAATTGATGCTATTGCACAAGAAGATACTAGATTAAAGGTGATGACAAGCACTACATTGCCAGTTGCTCATCCAGTCTTTGCAGTAACTGAAACAAGAGATTGTTTCAATTGTGTTCAGACGGGTTACTTAAGTCGTAACTGTCCCCATCCCCGCAAGCCTAATCAGGGTAAAGATCGGATCTATGCTAAGAATGGACAAAAAGAAGGTGGAAGCAAGGGAGGCAAGAGTAGCTACAAGGCGAACTTTGCAATGACTGGAGAAGAGTCACCTGAATGTGTGGAGGTCTTAGTTGCAGAGCTAGAGGAGCTGAGGCGGCTAAAGAAGAGAGTTGAAAATTTAGGAAACAAAGACAAAAGGACTGCGATTGTATCCAGCGCTTTCGCTAATCTGGCTCACTCAAATCCAGGTAAATGGATTATAGATTCGGGTGCATCAACACATGTTACGGGTATGTTGGATGAATTTAAATCATATACTCCATTCTCACCCACATACATGGAAACTATCCAAACGGTTGATGGAACATCTCAACCCGTTAAAGGTGTTGGTGTTGTCGAATGCAGTCCCTCCATTACACTACCATCAGTTTTATATGTTCCATCATTTCTAGTCAATTTGCTCTCAATAAGTTCATTGGTTGATCATTTGGATTGTCAGGTTATATTTGATCGAGAAACTTGTCCTGTTCAGGAGAGACAGAATGGAAGAAAGCTTAGGATTGGCGTCAGGAGTAATGGGTTGTGGTACTTGGATCCAAGGGAGGGATATGTTCAGCTATGTACTGCTTTGGTGGTGAGTCAAGTGAAGAAGAGACTAGGGTGATGCTTATGCATTGTCGGCTGGGCCATATATCTTTTGAAACTATGAGTAAGGTATATTCTGATGTAATGAACATAGTGGACAAGAGTAAACTAATGAGTTATGCATGTGAATTTGGAAAGCACATTAGATCCTCATATGTGAGCAAGGGACTTCGCGGTGTGACTCCCTTTGTACTTGCGCACTCTGGTGTATGGACATCTCCTGTTGTCTCTGCTAGTGGCATGAAATATTTTTTGTACCTTTATTGATTGCCACACTCGTATAACTTGGATTTATATTATGAGACACAAAACAGAGGTGTTAAAATGCTTCCAAGACTTTTATGCGTATGTCAAGAATCAATTCAATACCCATGTTCAGATTATAAGAATAGATAATAGAACATAGTATATGAATAAGGAGTTTGATACCTTCTTATCAGCTGAAGGAATCTTACATGAAACCTCCTGTCTAGGTACACCCCCTCATAATGGAGTGGCTGAAAGGAAAAATCGTCATCTCTTGGAGGTAGCTCGGTCACTCATGTACACTATGAATGTGCCTAAATTTATGTGGAGTGAAGCAGTTATGACTGCAATATATCTCATCAATTGTATGCCATCAAGAATACTTGGAATGAAGACTCCATGTGAGATATTGAAAGGAAAAAATGAGTTCATATTTCCCACCAAAAGTATTTGGATGCACATGCTTCGTTCGAGAACACAGACCCTCAGTGGGAAAGCTGGATCCTGAAGCTGTTAAGTGTATCTTCATGGGATACTCTTCTGAACAGAAGGGATATAAGTGTTGGAGCCCTTCTGAACGACGCATGTTTGTGAGTATGGATGTGACTTTTAGAGAGTCAAAGCCCTTCTATGGAGAACTGATTTGATTTCTCTGTTTGACCTCGACTCTTCTAGCATGGGTGATGCTAGTCGAGAGGGGGAGCTTGAAGCCTCAAGGGTTGAGAAAGGTGAGCAACCGAGGGTTGTGGTTGGTTCAATTTCATGTCCTATGGGTGGATATAGGTGGAGAAGGGTCAATGAGGAGGAAAATCTAAGAGTGTATTCAAGGAGGCTGCAGCAGCAGTTCCAGCGGCTGTTGAAGGTGCTGACTTATCTGATGATGAGTCATGTGCTATAGATGATTCGATGGATCTGCCTATTGCCTTGAGGAAGGAACCACGAGCTTGGGCATGGAAACCTCCTCTAAGGTATGGCTTCGAGCATGATATAGCGAACTATGTGTCATATGAATCTCTGTCACCAGAGTATGAAGCCTTTATTGCTTTACTACAGTCTGTAGTAGTTCCAACTAATTGGAGAGCCGCGAAGCAAGACTCCAAGTGGCACAAGGCTATGTTGGAGGAACTGACAACCTTAGAGAAGAACAAGACTTGGGAGCTTGTACCTCTCCCAATGGGGAAGAAGGTGGTTAATTGCAAGTGGGTCTTCACTGTAAAGCAAGACCCGAATAGGAAGATTGAAAGATACAAGGCTAGGTTTGTTGCAAAGGGTTATAGTTAGACATATGGGATTGACTATGATGAGACCTTTGCACCGGTGGCAAAAATGAGTACAGTGAGAACGTTGATATCATATGCGGGAAATCGTAATTGGCCTTTGTATCAACTTGATGTGAAGAATGCATTCTTACATGGCGATCTTCAGGGGGAGGTTAACATAGAGATTCCACCTGGTTGTGGTACACCTCATACTAAGGGGAAGGTTTGTAGGTTGAGGAAGTCATTGTATGGGCTTAAACAATCTCCAAGAGCATGGTTTGATCGATTTTGTTGTGCTATGTGTGGTATAGGCTACAGGCAGTCTAATGGAGATCACACTTTGGTCTATCGTCACTCAAAGGGTCACGCCACAATCCTTGCGGTATATGTGGATGACATCGTCATTATAAGAGATGACACTGCTGAGATATCGCAACTAAAGAAGAGACTGAGCAAGGCATTTGAGGTTAAGAATCTAGGCCAGCTGAGGTATTTGAAATTGCAAGGTTCCCCAAAGAGATAGTTCTCTCACAGCGGAAGTATGTCTTCTTCTTAGTGATAGAGGAATGCTTGGATGCTGAGCTACAATGACCCTAGTTGATCAAGACCATAAATGTGTACTCAGTCAGGAGATCCAATTGATAAGGAGAGCTACCAGAGGCTTGTTGGTCGTCTCATTTACTTGTGTCACACAAAGCCTGACATCTCTTATGCAGTAAGCGTTGTGGGCCGCTATATGCATGACCCTAGGAGTGGACATCTCGAAATAGCTCATCAAATTCTCTGATATTTAAAGGAAGTCTTTGGAAAAGGCCTATAGTTCAAAAGGAATGATCACCTGGATGTTGATGGCTATTTGTGATGTTGATTGGGCTAACTGCCTTGATGATAGGAGATTAACAACGAGGTATTGTGTCTTTGTGGGGGGGGGGGGGATTTAGTATCTTGGAGAAGCAAGAAGCAATCGGTGGTGTCCAGATCAACAACCGAGACAGAATACAGATCCATGACAATATGCTTGTGTGAAATGCTATGGATGAGAGGTCTCCTATCGGAGTTGAGGTTACTAACAGGTGAACCATTAAATCTTTGGTGTGACAACCAGTCAGCAATCAACATTGCAAATAATCCAGTTCAGTACAACCGAACGAAACATGTGGAGATGGATCAGTTCTTCATCAAAGAGAGACTTGATGAGGGTACCTTGAAGTTGAGTTATGTAACCTTCAAAGAACAAATAGTCGATTGTTTAACCAAAGGGTTGGGAACTAAGGAGTGTTTGTCGGCATGTGACAAGATGGGGATGATAGATATCTATCGTCCATCTTGAGAGGGAGTGTTGAGTATATGGGCTATATGCCGAGTGTATGTATATACCAAGTGAGCAATAGTGAAAATATGGGACAAAATACATTCACAAATCTACAAGACGTGAGCCTTTAGAACTAAGGAACCGTGGAATCCTCAACTCTCAATCCTTTTAACTGCTATTTAATCAGAAGCATAGCATGGAACGATTTCATGTGCCTGCGTGCAGATGATAGCACTGATCCCTACAGACGAGAGGATTAAAACTGCAACTTGCCAAACGAAACTCTGGCAACCATGGAAATCAACGCGCATGCAAATGCAATCGGTCGAAATCAGGTAGCACTATCAGTCGATCCTCGTTTTCCCTCATTTTAATCTTCTTCCAATTGGATAATCATAAGATCCACAGATTTGGTAAAAAAAAAAAAGGAAATAAAATAATGCAATTACTTCAGAGTTCAGATATCGTTCACATTATTGGTCATATTTGGCATATATAATATTACCGTGACACTGTAGATACCGTGGGTTTGGTATTATTGGATTTAATTAATCGGTAGTGTATACTTACAAAGTGGTTCAAATTTCAAGCTGCAGTAGCAGCAGGGTCAAGAGGTTTTTCTGTGAAAGACACATCTGCCGGCATCGGAACTGGCTGCCAGCCGGTGCCACACTGCAGGAGCTCCTTGAGCGCCATCGACGCGGGCTGAACCGAACAAGTTTGGTAGCAATCCTGGACCTTGAAGTCCCACAGTTCATCTGCTGCAACAGCTTCTGGTGCATGAGCATTGCACTCCTGCGCATCATTCAGGAACAGGTCGCCTTCGGACCTGATGCGCCCGCTTGAGCTCTGATCTTTGTCTGCCGCCTGTATAAATCACCAATTCGAAGCTTTTTCAGTAACAAACAGGTCACAGATTCTACTGAAAAAAAGGACCGATCTTAACTGCTACATAGGAACATCATTCACGGGGTACTGGACAAGTAAGGGGCCTGGGGAATGACCTGCTCTTTCAGGTACATGAAGACTTTCTTCTTCTCCCCTGCCTCGTAAATGTTGCACTGGGAGATAATCTGCAGCCAAAGCGTGTGGAATGAAGTTGATTAAGAAATACACTTAAGGCAAGTGGCCTATGAGCTTCGTCTTTACCTGTGATTCCACGCTAGCGCAGACAGCGTATATGCCCCAGTCCCTAGTGTAGTTGTTGTAGAGGTGCACCCTGCCGAACCTGACCCGAGGGTGCCTTTGCCGCGTGCCGTCGAAGAAGCAGTGGTGGATCGTCATCCGGATGCGCCTGTCCTCGACGTGGCTGCTGCTGCTCCCGATCAGCACGGCCTTGTCGTGCGACGAGAAGCGGCACCGCGAGACGGTGACGTCCGTGCTGCCGCGGGTGACGTCGAGGAGGCC
Source organism: Hsuehochloa calcarea (assembly GCA_036346395.1). NCBI lineage: Eukaryota > Viridiplantae > Streptophyta > Magnoliopsida > Poales > Poaceae > Hsuehochloa > Hsuehochloa calcarea. The sequence goes on along the minus strand of CM070594.1, from coordinate 73,072,072 downwards.
GTCGGCGAAGTCACTCAGGGTGCAGCGGTCGACCCAGACGTGCCTGGACCCGGGCTTGATCTGGACGGCGTCGGCGTCGTGCCCGCGGCCGCCCTCCACCTCGAGGTTGCACACGATGACGTGCGCGCACTCCCGCAGCTGCAAACCCTGGCCGAAAAGTTTCACCCGCTGGCCGCGGCCGTCGATGGTCTTGTAGGACGACACCCGCAGGCCCGTCGAGAGGCGGATGGTCCCGGACACGTCGAAGACGATCCACAGCGGCTCGCGCCTCCGGCACCCCTCCCGAAGAGAGCCAGGCCCGTCGTCTGAAGATATTGTCCATTACTGTGTCAGATCGACACGATGATTGAGGCAGGGAGATCGGAGGGCGGAGAGAGGTACGTACCCTCGAGGGTGGTGACATGGTAGACGTCGCCGTGGAGGCCGCCGATGGCGTGCCGGCCGAAGCCCTCGGCCTGAGCGGCCAGGGCGCGCAGCGTGGAATCGGCATTTGCGTAGGGCATAAGCGTGGTGTCCGCCATGGCAGGCTCTTTCCCTAGTTGTCCGTCGGATTGAGGTTGAGGAGGCGCCATGCCATAGGACCGCGGACGAAACAGTGCGAAAGGGTTGGTTTTGTACTTGTTGAAGCCGTTTATTGTTCGAGTTAATTGTTTACTGTGACGGGTGCTGTCTACTGTTCGTTTCCGCTTGTGCGGCGTGGGCGTTTCAGGAGAAACGTATCGAAATTTCTTTTCGTTTTCCATTATCCTAGTAATTTATAAGGCATTTAAGCTAATCCAATCTCTACCGTGATGCTTACTGCCCGTAAATGCTCGAAACATTTGTCAGGACGGTTACCAAGCACATATAAGAAGAAGTGCTTCGTAACATCGATCAGTTTCGCACATTTAAAGTGTTTTTTTTTGCACTGTTAAAGTGTTAATAACATCATGCGAAACAAAGCAAGTCAGGTGCGTCGCTGTCACGACCCGCCCTAGTTTCTTCTATTCCTGGTGCCGGTTGCGTGTCGTTTTTTCCATCCATCTTCCGTACTTGCTCCATGTCAGCAGCATACAAGAGAAAATGAGGTACCCTCGTTGTTGGAAGAGAAAATGAGGTACACTATTTTATAAGGTGAAAGGTGAAATGTGATAATTTTTTTGTGAAATTAGAGAGAGTCAACACACATACGAGCTCGCTTGCTCGCTCATCGAGCCGTGCGGTGCGGTGCGTGTGTGTGTGCGCGTGCGCGCGTACGCAGGCAGTTCGGGGGTGGGCGCGTTTTTCTTTATCTATTCGAAAATCGAAACGCATCGACTCGAAGTAATAGCATTAACGAACGGCTGGTAGTAATGGTTCAGCTACTAGTGAGTAATAGATGCGGTTAGTACTGATTGATGGCAAATCAATGGTGACCGTTTCCTCTGGCCTCTGTCTCTTTGTTTTTGGCTATTAAAAGAACAGTGAACTGATCGTGAATGACTGCTTCTCCGATTCACTCCATGAGAGACTAAAAAAGAATCCTCGAGTTTGTTGCTGCTGTATCTGACGATCTCCATCCCGCAAGGCGCGTGTACGGTCGAACCGGGAGAGCAGGCCTTCGGAACCCTCGTCCTTGAAGGCTTGCACGAGCGAGGACGAATAAGGTTTTTGGGAAGCATTCGCGCGACTGCTCGCTGCTTATTCTTCTTTCGATTATCTGCTACGTCTACATCAACTGCACGACTACTACCACGACGTCCAATACGCCATGGCGAACGACGACCTCACCAACACTTCTGCTGCTGCTGTTCCATCTACTGGTTCTGGGTATATCTATCTCACACTTGTTGTTAGTTTAGCTTTATTATCTGTTGTTGTCTTGAAGACTGAGATAGGAATGCTAGTTTCTGTTCTTCTAGAAATTCGTATGACTATGGTGTTCATGATTACTTGCTTTATGAAAAAAGCTAGAGTATTGTCCATAATTCATCTAGCATATTTCTGGATTAAAGTAATTCAAAAATTGCTCATATTTTCAACACTCCAAAAACCTTATTTTAGGTATTTTTTGTCAACTGGCTTTCCTGCTGCGCTCAAACCCTCTAAGCTCGATGGTGCGAATTACAAGAGGTGGCACACCAAGATAGTGCTTTGGCTAACTGCCATGAACGTTTTCCATGTGGCAAATGGCAAACCTGAAGGAACACTTACTCCTGAACAGGAGCAAGCGTTCGAGGCTGCTGATAACCTTTTTAAAGGTGCCGTGGTTAGTATTCTTGGTGAGAAGTTAATTATGCATACATGGTGATTAAAACTGGAAAAGAGATGTGGGATGCACTCGAGGCCAAGTTTTGGGTTTCAGATGCAGGCAGTGAATTGTATCTCATGGAGCAATACCATAACTATAGAATGGTTGATAGCCGTTCTGTAATTGAACAGGCTCATGAGATACAATCCATGGCCACTGAATTTGAGCACTTCAAGTGTGTGTTACCGGACAGGTTTGTCACGGGAGGTATTATTGCCAAGCTTCCTCCTTTTTGGAGGAATTTTGCTACTTCTCTGAAACACAAGAGACAAGAGTTTTCTATTGAAAATCTCATTGGGTCTCTTGATGTTGACGAGAAGGCGAGAGCAAAAGATACACACTAGAGGTAATGAGAGACATTCTAGTGCTAATGTGGTGCAGAAGAACAATGGCCAAGCTCAAAAGTTCAAAGGCAAGAACAAGACTGCACAAACAACTAGCTTCAAGAAGAAGAAGAAGAACAAAAAGGATGGCCTTTGCTTTGTGTGTGGCGAACCTAGTTATTGGGCCAAGGATTGCAGCCAACGCAAAGGTGGGAAGAATCAGTAAGGGCAGAATTCCAAGTCTGCTAATATTGTTGTTGGTACCACTGAGACGAGAACATCAGGGTATGGTAATTTACCTATTGTTATTTTCGTATGTCAATCTACCGATTGGTGGATAGACACTGGTGCTAATATACATGTGTGTGCTGATATTTCATTATTTTCTTCTTACCGGGTCACTCGGGATTCAGCCGTTCTAATGGGGAACATGTCACATACCACTGTTCATGGTGTTGGCACGATCGATCTAAAGTTTACCTTAGGGAAGATTGTGCAACTGAAAAACGTGCATCATGTGCCATCTATCAATAAGAATTTCGTCAGCGGATCTCTTCTGTGTAGAGATGGCTTTAGACTGGTATTTGAGTCCAATAAATTTGTAGTGTCCAAGTGTGGACAATTTGTTGATAAAAGCTATGTGTGCGGAGGCTTGTTCCGCCTATCTTTTTCAGATTTGTGTAATAATGTTGTGAACCACGATTGCAGTGGTAATGAGACTACTATTTGGCATTCACAACTTTATCACATAAATTTTGGTTGCATGACGCGGTTAGCCAGTTTAGAGTTAATCCCAAAATTTACCCTTGCCAAAGGTTTTAAGTGTCAAGTTTGTGTGCAATCAAAGCAGCCTCGTAAGCCTCATAAGGCCGCGGAGGTAAGAAACTTAGCACCATTAGAACTCATATATTCAGATCTGTGTGAGATGAATGGTGTGTTGACAAAAGGTGGTAAGAGATATTTCATGACTTTGATTGATGACTCCACTAGGTTCTGCTATGTGTATCTTTTGAAAACTAAAGATGAAGATCTTCACTACTTTAAAATCTATAAGGCAGAAGCTGAGAACCAACATGAAAGAAAAATCAAAAGGGTCAGGTCTGATCGTAGCGGCGAGTACTTTTCTAATGAGTTCAATTTATTCTGTGAGGAACATGGTATAATCCATGAGAGGACGCCTCCCTATTCACCCCAGTCAAACGGGGTTGCTGAAAGAAAAAACCACACTCTAACTGATTTGGTTAACGCCATGTTAGACACAGCGGGTCTTTCCAAAGCATGGTGGGGGGAGGCTATATTGACTTCATGTCATGTCCTAAACAGGATTCCAGAGAAGAAAAGACTATCACTTTTATACTTGCGCACTTGGGGTTGTTTGGCGAAAGTCAATGTGCCAATTCCCCAAAAGCGTAAGCTTAGACCAAAAACCGTGGATTGCGTCTTTCTAGGCTATGCTCATCATAGCGTTGGATATAGATTTCTAGTGGTGAAATCTGGAGTACCTGACGTGCATATCACTACAATTATGGAGTTCAGAGATGCTACATTCTTTGAGGATATTTTTTCGATGAAAGATATGCCTAGTTCATCGAGTCAGGAGCCTGATACAACTCCTGAACATGCCATTCTAATGGAATATTTTGAGCAAATCCCTGAGCAAATTTCTGAGGAGGAAGACAATGAAACTCTGAGGAAGAGTAAAAGACAAAGGACTGCAAAGTTTTTTGGCCCTAATTTCATTGTGTACCTTATGGATGATACTCCAAGTACCATTTCTGAAGCATATGCTTCTCGAGATGCAAAATACTGGAAGGAAGCAGTACGTAGTGAAATGGATTCTATTATCTCTAATGAAACTTGGGAGATCACTGAGCGTCCTTATGGTTGTAAACTTGTAGGATGTAAGTGGGTGTTCAAAAAGAAGCTTAGGTCTGATGGTACTATCGAGAAGTACAAGGCACAGCTTGTGGCCAAGAGTTATACCCAAAAGGAATGCGAAGATTTCTGTGATACTTATTCACCTATGGCTAGATTGACCACTATTTGAGTACTACTATCTCTGGCTGCCTCACACGATTTTCTCGTCCATCAGATGAACATTAAGACAGCTTTCCTAAATGGAGAGTTGGACTAGGAAATTTACATAGAACAACCAGATGGATTTGTAGTAAATGGTCAAGAAGGAAAGATGTGTAAGTTGTTGAAATCTTTGTATGGTCTTAAACAAGCACCTAAGCAGTGGCATGAAAAGTTCGACGGAATTTTAATATCTGGAGGCTTTATTGTGAATGAAGCTGACAGATGTGTGTATTATCGCCATGGTGGGGGCGAGGGAGTCATTCTATGTCTGTATGTTGATGACATACTGATCTTTGGGACCAACCTTAATGTGATTAAGAAGGTCAAGGATTTGTTGTCTCAGAATTTTAAGATGAAAGATCTGGGAGTAGCTGATGTTATCTTGAACATCAAGCTGTTGTGAGGTGATGATGGTGGGATTACATTGTTGCAAACTCATTATGTGGAAAAGGTTCTGAGTCGTTTTGGTTATAGCGACTGTAAATCCTCTCCAACACCTTATGATCCTAGCATATTGCTTAGGAAGAATCGGAGAATAGACAGAGACCAATTGAGATATTCTCAGATAATTGGTTCACTCATGTATTTAGCTAGCGGTACCAGGTCTGACATCTCGTTTGCTGTGAGCAAACTAAGCCGTTTTGTTTCGAATCCGGGAGATAATCATTGGCATGCTCTTAATAGGGTAATACGCTATCTAAAGGGTACTATGAGTTATGGCATTCACTATACCGGGTATCCCAGAGTACTGGAGGGTTATAGCGATTCAAACTGGATATCTGATGCTGATGAGATTAAGACCACAAGTGGATATATCTTCATACATGGAGGTGGCGCTGTTTCATGAAAGTCTTGCAAGCAGACCATCTTAACGAGGTCAACAATGGAACCATAACTCACAGCATTAGATACTGCCACTGTTGAAGCTGAATGGCTTCGTGAGCTCTTGATGGATTTGACGGTGGTTGAAAAACCGGTACAGGCTATTCTGATAAACTGTGATAATCAGACTGTGATTGTCAAGGTGAACAGTTCTAAGGATAATATGAAGGCATCAAGACATGTGAAGAGAAGATTGAAGTCTGTCAGGAAAATGAGAAACTCCGGAGTAATAGCTTTGGATTATATCCAAACAGCTAAGAATCTTGCAAATCCCTGCACAAAGGGTTTATCACGGAATATGATAGACAATGCATCAAGGGAGATGGGTTTGAGACTCACGTGAGATATACCATAGTGGTAACCCATCCTATGTGATCGGAGATCCCGTGAAGTAGGATTGGCGAAATAAGCTATTGGTTAACTAGGAGGAGAGTACTTTTACAGACCCACTCCATTGGAGATGCAATTCTCTCCTAAATTTGTATGACAAGTTGATTTTTATCTTAATGTGTTCTGTGACTTGTTTAAGCAAAGATGTTGTCCTACAGAGCAGTCTTGAAAGAACACACCTATATGAGCCCGATCGCTAGTGTGATCTACGAGATAGAGTAATCTCTAGGAAGCTCATGAATAGGACAGGAGTATGACTTATATGCCCCAACCCGCGGGGATGCCTGGCAGTCTAGTATCAGTTAAGGACTTAAGTGAAACTTATTCACACAAAACTGTCAATTCAAGGCTTAGTCCATTGTGCAGTTATGGATAAGTGTAGCTTCTGTTCTAGGTGGATGTTCAACCTTAATCGGTCTCCATCGAAACACTGATATATTAAAACAATACTGTGCATCAAGGCATTTGACATGTGCCTTTGGGATCTGGTGGGGGATTATTGGAATTAATACAGGTTATGCCCAATTTTTAATTCTAATTAATTCCTAAAAAATCTCAAAGGCCTATGTGCACGTGCTAAAACTGTTTAGTCCCACACGGAGAAGGGGAGTTACACCATTTTATAAGGTGAAACGTGCTAGCCCTCTTGTGAAATTAGAGAGAGCCAACACACGCACGCACTCGCTCGCTCGCTGGCTCACTGAGCCGAGTCGTACCGTGCCGTGCCGCGCGTGTGCGCGCATACGCAGGAATGTCGGGTGCGGGCACATTTTTCTTTATATATTCAAAAATCGAAACGCACCGACTCGAAGTAATGGCATTAACGAACGGCTGGCAGTAGCGGTTCAGTTACTAGTGAGTAATGGCTGCGGTTAGCACTGATTGATGGCAAATCAATGGCGACCGTTTCCTCTGGCCAAATCCTCTAGTTTGTTGCTGCTGTATCTGGCGATCTCCATCCCGCAAGGTGCGTGTACGGTCGAACCGGGAGAGCAGGCCTCCGGAACCCTCATCCTTGAAGGCTTGCACGAGCGAGGACGAATAAGGTTTTTGGGAAGCGTTCATACGACTGCTCGCTGCTTCTTCTTCTTTCGATTCTCTGCTACGTCTACATCAACTGCACGACTACTACCACGACGTCCACTACGCCATGGCGAACGACGACCTCACCAACACTTCTGCTGCATGAACAGTAGCGGTAAGACTGGTGAACAGTACAATCATAGTAGGAACTGAATTCCAGCACGATTGCAAAATCATAATATGATCCAACTTTTGATCAACAACTTCAAACTTCATGAAACTTGAAACACACCTTCTCTAGGATGTCAGAAGCTTATTCCAATAAAATATCTTGAAAATCATTGCCAAGATGGCTAAGGATGGTTTCCCACACATCATAACACCCTCAATCACAACAAGAATTATTAAACCAAAAGCTTTTAAGAGCAAAAACCCCACAATCACCCTTTCTTCTATCAAAACAGGACAAGCTCAGGAAGTTGCAATAGAACATCCAGATGGATGAGTTCTAGTCTTCAAAAGATATATCAATTACTTACACGTCCTAGGTACAAAGCAAGATCAATACGAGAGGATGGAACACCAAAAACCAAGCCAAATCAAAAATCAATACTTGAGCATATGAGAGGAAGAACCAGACGAATTTGGAGATTTGATTTCTTCTTACAGATGAATGTTTATATCCATTCCCTTGGAAGGACAAAATTACTAGGGCAACACACACAAGTGCTCTCATCTTTCTCAATACATCTCCCAAACCCTAGCCTCCTTCTCTCTCCATTTTCCCTAAATTTTATATTAGGGTCCCTTAGCTTAGATGGGTATACAAATCCTACACCACCCCCTTATATAGTGGAGGCTAGGTCTATAAAGAAAACTCTAATGAGTACTCGTTACACAAAAGGGTCTCATTTACGTACGTTTATCAAAGTTTCGTCTTCATCTTTAGCTCCATTAGGCTAAATCCAACTGTTGACACGATCTATGCGTGTACATGATAACCGCAAGCTCACGGGCCGGTTCTAGCCTTTTCAACTGAGTATTCTAGGGTTATCAAATCCACAGGGAACCTCCTGCTATATAACTTAGAGTTTTCTAATGACACATTTAATCCTACATAAAATCATAGCATCAAATGATGACCCTTTCCTAAAACCTAAGGCAACAAGTTAACGATAAATGTTCTAGATCCGAATGACAGTTGGTCATCTACAAAGAAGCTAATTTAATCTGGTTAGTACTATCCTTTAGTCATTGCGATAGATCTCTCATCGGGGACCGTAGTGCCATTTGTCGGCCATGCGAACCTTGATCAGTGTCCACAACCAACTACATGGTACATAATCACACCCGTCATTCCTATCTTACCGCATGAACAAGCTATGAGAGAGACGCTAAACATAAGTTAGATGTCGGCGGTAGGTCATTCTCTATGCCCCAGTGCTGTCACCACTATTCACGACTCCAACCCTCGAATGTACGGATCTTTCTAACTTATGCGCTAACTACAAACAAGCTCGTAAACCAATATGCAAGGATTCACTAGATCGGTCTAATCACCACAATTATAACGACTAGCTAAAATGATCTATCGATGAAAATAGATCGGAAGCAAAACATTGCATAATCGAACAACCGTAAAATAGAAGCAAAAGAAGCAACTAAGATAGATTGAAACAACTAGAACATGGAAAGATTATAACAGCTACTTCAGATTACACCGTTGCCTCTTACAAAAGCTGAAGCAAAGCTCCAGAACATGCGACAGGGCTTCATCGCAAAAGAATTAATCTAATCTAGCCTATTCAACTAGAGGAACATATTTTAAGGGTTGAAATCCGTCGAATTTTCTGTGGGGGCATCTGAAGAGGGATGTCTCAAACCGAAGGAGGGTCCCCCTTTTAAAGGCTACCAGGGGGGTTGTGCGCCGCTCGGCTCAAGAGTAGAGTCGGCCAAATCCTTCTGTTTTCTAGTCGAGTCTGTGTCATTTTAAAAAATCAAAGAGTCTGGTGTCTTGGTGTCCAAGTTGGCAATCCTCCGTGCAAAAACAGGATAGAAGGCTTCTAGAGAGTCCTCCAGAGGAGAGTCGGTGTCCTGGTGGAACCTCTATTTGCCGGCTCATGGTCGCCCGTGGTCGATGGCTCGTGCATGGCCCATAATGGCTTATTTATCTTGTTTGCATATTTTCCAATGATTTTCAATGATTGCTACAAAGAATATTCCAAAAATACAATCTTCGATTTCGGTTTTGGGTTAGTGATAATAATATACAATTATGGTAATTTCTTACTAATTTACCGGGAATTTAAGATATGAAAACACAAATAAAATGAGTGTCGACACCATCATGCTTTGCCCTCCATGGATTATCCTTGACCTAATCCACTTAGGCCACCGCCATGATTTCGCACACCACCACTTTTTCATTATTATGCAATTTACCAAAATGCGCCTCTACCGACCTTCTCCAATTCCTTCACATCGAAGCATGACCCATGCTTCACCATCATCCATGTGGTTCCAATGAATTCCCGCCAAGCCACTCAAGCATTAAGATCCCACTGAACTGTCCTCATTTGCAATCGTGCCCAAGTCACTTGGCGCACCACATACCTTACCATGAACCATGACCGCACTCAACTTCCCTAACTATTTTGGACCTCAAGTCCTCCCTGAGCTTAGTCCCGGTGCACCTTGTCGTTGTTTGTCATGTCCATCATCGGTAGCTCCCGCTCCAGTTCCTTGTCTTCTAGACTTGTAACAACCCAGTAGCATTGGTCATCTTCGGTGGCACCTTGATTGTTCTAGACCTCAATTCTCCTGACCTAGTACCGATCCCGTCCGCCTGAAGTGGATCGGATGCCCAAGAGGGGGTGAATTGGGATTCTTTTTGATAATGGGGAATTTAAAAATCTAATCTTTTCTAACCCAACCTATGTATCTATGGTTTCTAGTGTGGCCAAACAACTCCTACATAAGTTTGGTGAAGTTTTGAACCTAGGTTCCAATCCTACACAAGTCTAGTATCTAAGAATTTGAAAGGATAAGAAAGTAAATGCGGAAACGTAAAATAGAAAAGAGGCACAACCAATTTTTTCCGAGGTCTCAGAGATTTAGCGATCTCCCCTACTCCTTGTTGGAGCACTCTCACAAGAGTATTGCTCTGACTTGAAACCACACAATGAATCAAGCCTTTCACTCGTGGCAGTCCTTCTCTGCTCTGGATAAGTGGACTCCGAACCTTCACAACATTCCCGGTGCCTTCTACAAACTCCTCCCAAGAACCACACCTCCAAGTTGTCTAGGAGATATTAGTCTCCAACGATAATAATCCTAAACCATCACTTGAACCTAGAAAGGTCAAGCAACTAGAGTGATACAAACTAATGCCCTATCTACCTCTCAAATCTCTCAAATATGCTCTTGAATTCTCTTGATCTTCCCTTGGTATGAGGTGAACCTGTAGAGTGGCCAAGAGATCTCACAGAAACGTCCATGCCAAGTATTTATAGCCCCCTTGAAGAGGCTAACTGTTACACCAAATTTCCCGAGAAATCAGCACCTTACGAATAATCCAAAACCCTTCTGGATCATCCTAAAGCTTGAGGTCCAACGATAAAAAAAAAGTAGCCATTAAAAGCCTAAAGTATCATCTGACAGCTTTCGGGTAAAACTTACATCCAGATGATCCTTTCCATCTGGATCATCCTGAATGTACAAAAGTTTCAACCCATGTGGAAAACCAATTCTTTGTCTCAATGATCCGCTTGCTTGTCTATTAGCTTCCAGATCAAACTTACATCCGGATGATCCTTTTCATTGGGATCATCCTGAAAGTACAAAAGTTTTAGTCCATGCCAAAAACCATCTCTCTATCTTCATGATCCGCTTGCTTGTCCAGTAGCTATAGGATAATCTAGAATGTCTAATTTTCCAACACCTTGAAATCACCACCTTTGGGTCCAATGATCCTCTTACTTGTCTGATAGCTATAATATCATCCGGAATGCATTGACATTTCTCAAACTTAGCCGAAGTTCTCCAACTTTGATTCCATTGTAACTTCAAATTTTCCATGGGCTTCCTTTGACTAGAGATGAGCTAAACAAACCTAATGTGCGTCACAACGAGTTACTCAACTTAACCAAGCTCAAGCTACTAGCCTAGACCCCCTTTAATAGTACGACCAAAGCGAAAACAAATGATCTATTACTACAATGATCCATCTTTGTCTCCTTGGATTATTTCTAAAACACAAGGTCCTTAATCTTCAACCAATTCCATACTTTGCCTTCAATGTCCGTTTAGGGTCAACACTTAGCACACATATCCAAACCATCATCAGACCTAACCTAAACTTATGCTTCATAAAAGAGTTAGTCATGGTGATTAAGTAGTCATTAATCACCATAAACAAGAATTAGGGACCTAGATGCTTATAATTTCCCCCTTTTTTGGTTATTGATGACAACCAACCCAACTAATGAGGGCATCTCATTGATTCACACTCACACAACAACACCTAAACATCAATTGAGCAATGATAAGGTGATTCCTTTACTTGAGAGTTATTTATTGCATGTAAGAACAATGATGTTGCCTAATTGCTTAATTGATGATTGTAGGAATGCTACATGTATCCATGGTGTCCAGCGGGAGGTGAGGGAGGATGACACCACAAGGGGTGAAGGCACGTATGCATTTCCTATGCATTCGACCAAGAGGAGCTTAAGGCCACCAATTCGGCCAAAGGAGGAAGAAGGGAGAGCCAAAGGGGGCGGATGGGCACAAGGAGGGAGGCACATGGCCCAAAGTGGGCTTTGGCCATGCCTAGGTGTGGATGAGGGTTATCGGAGTCCAATAAAAAGCCAAACCTGAATTGGAGACTTCTCTCAATTTCAGCCCAAAGTCAATTCCAAATTTGAGGTGGATTTCAATCCGAATTGAGCCCAATAAGTTAGGAAATAGTGTGGCTTGCATACCACATATTTAGGCTTAACTATACTAATAATTTTGCTCATATATCATTTTTTCATTCAAAACACTAGAGTTTGAATCGTTTGTGTTTAGGAGTTGAATTCGGCCTCTAGAGCCCGAATTGGTGTCATCAAAACACTAGAGTAAAGATCATGTCTTTGCTTTAGGTACCAAAATCTTTTTGGGTCCTTGTAGATTAGTGCATAGAGACTTAGGCACTCAAATGACATTCTTTTTTCATTAAGCATTGGAACACCTATGAACTTAGCAACAAGTGTACTATCCTTGCCTTTTCGGAGCAAGTAGCGAGGGTCATAGGTGATACTCTTAGTCGAAGCATTCTTGGATGAAGTGGCCAATGGACATGCAATGGGCTTATGGACTTCACCATTGTACTTGTATCAACGTTGCCCTCCATCACGAACTTCGTCTTGGGTCTTATCGAACCACCTCCATTGGGTACAACATTTGGGACATATCCCAATCCTTCCTTACCCAAGGTGAACCTTTGCTCCCCAAGAATTTGATCTAGAATGGCACTTCCTTGGTAGCACTTTGTTAGGCCCTTGTTAAGCATATCCACCTTTACTTTAAGCTCCAAGTTCTCCTTCATAAGGTTAGTGGCACACGAAGCAACACCACAAGAAGGAATATTGCAAGTAGGACTAGCATCTGCTCTAGAAGAGCATGCCATAGGAATTAAATCATTACAAGAACAAGAGCCATTGACGTTGACGGGAGCCTTGCTTGCTTGAGTGACAATTTTGTTGAGGATTGAAATCACAAGCAATACCCCTATCAACCCAGGCCACGACAAAGTCCTTGTTAAGGAGAGAATCATATTCAAGCTCTAGCTCTTCATACTTGGCACTAAGTTCCTCAAACTTGGTGCTAAGTGAAGTGTGCATTTTCTTGAGCACTTTGAACTTTTGCCTCTCCTTACCAAGAGTCGTATTGAGCTTCTCAATCATTTCAACAAGCTCATCATATGAGGGAAGATAGTCATGTACCTTCTCATCATGCTTTGCCATGAGGAAAAATGGTGAGGTAGGAGGCGATGGAGTGGACTCGATGACAGCAAGTTCAGCCAGGCCTTTTGGTGGTGTTGAACCTTCATCTTCATCACTTTAGTCGGCATCAAAGCTCTCCTCATCGGTGATCCACGCTCCAATGTAAGTTCCTCCTTTCCATTTCGATTGAGCTTCTTGAATCTTACCTTCTTGCCATCTTGCTTCTTGCCCTTAAATGTGTCCTTGTTATCACATCTTGAATCAATGTGACCCTTCTCATTACACATAGCATATGATGTTGGCAAAAGGGTTCTTCTTGCTTGACGAAGATCTTCTCTTGTCAAAATCCACCCCCTGTCATTCATCTTTTTGAGAAGGCGCCTCGTCTTCTTCATGAGCAAGGCTATATCATCGAAGTCCTTGAACTCATCATCTCCAACATGATCACTATCATCTTCCTTGTGATCTCCTTTGACCTTGTGAGCAATGTTCTTCTTGCTTGTAGGAGACTCTTCATACTCTTTCAAGAAAAGCTCACGTGCGGTGAGCCTTCCCAAAAGAGCAGTTGACGTTAATGTAACATCCTAATTTACTGAGTTTTAAAACTCTTTTGAATAGTTAGTAGTTGAAAAATTCACCATGGAGATTTTGTTTGAATTTTAACAAAGCTTAACAGGAACTTGCAGTATCAAAATAATTTAATATGATTAATACCAACATCAACAATTGTCAAACTATTTTATTTGGGTTCTATGTGCTTGGATATATATTTAAATTTTTTTGAGTTTATTTGCTATTTTTAATTAATAATTGCATTTTTCTGTATTTTCTTAAAAGAAAAATCTATTCATAATCTCATAACAGTGTCGGGCCGAATCTCTAGCGCTCGCCCATTTCCTATTCCTTCTCTGCCTTTCCTCCCACTCGCCATGTCGTGCCTTCATCCCTCTACCAGGTGGGCCCCGCCCGTCAGGTGGTCGTCCCCCTTCTGTCGCCTTCCTCGTGTCGCGTCTCGCCCACGTCCGCCATGGCTGCGCTTGGAAGCTCCGTCCGACAATAGAATCTCCAACAAGAAAATCTTACACCGATCTTACCTTTTAAATCCTCGTATCTGCTTGCATCTGAATCAAATCAAAACGAACCAAATCCTATCCGTAACGCCCTTAATCTCGGAATCTATGTTGTGACCGAAACGAACTCGATTTTGGGATTTCCAAATCCAGCACGCCTGAGGCCTATAAATATGATCCTTGGGTTTTCCTTCTCGCCCTGATCCTGGAACCCCAAGCCACCGCACCCCTCAAACTCTAGCACCGTCGCATTGAAAGTTTTAGGGCTCTACCATCGCCGCTCGTTTTCTTCAGATTGCGTAGTCGTCTTTGTTGCCTCGTCATCTTTGCCGTCACCAGAGCTACCTCTAGTACCCCTTCAGGACCATGATACGTCACTAGTGTTCGTTGACGACAACACCCGCACCTACTACACCGCTTCGTCGCCAATTCTGGCCAACTCCGACGACCTCCCGTGCCAATACAATACCAATATGTGTGCAATAACCTGTTCTACCCTGTGCGTGCATCCGCTGCCAGTGAAGCGCTGTCGTTCGCCGTTGTCGGACGAACGCGAGCCTCGCCGTCGTCTTGTCCACGTGTCGTGCCACATCAACTCGTGAGCACACGTGTCATGCCACATCAACTCATGAGCACACGTGTCATGCCACATCAACTCGTGAGCGCATGTCTCTGCCACCTCACCTACCACATCAACTCGTGTGCGCACATGTCTACCACCTCATTTGCCACATCAACTTGTGAGCGCACGTGTCTACCCAGTCACGACCGCGTTAGCGCACCCGTGCCACCTCGCAACCCTAACCCAGATCTAGATCTTATGAACCCAATCCACCATACACCGTGTCTATGCCATGTGGGTCCCATTGTCAGATCCACTGTTCCGTAGACCCGTGAGCTCATAGACCATGAGCCAATTTCGTGGACTCGGTCCATAGACTGTGGGTCCCACTGTCAGTTACTGTAGTTTTTTCCCTGGATTTATTTTAATTTGAAAAATCCTTGCTGATGTCATGCTAAAGTCATAATCCGATTTTTCAGTAGAAAACTAATTCAGAAATTCTAGAAAATTTAATTTATGTTTTTCTTTAGATTTAGAACTTCCAGGAGCCATATCTTCTTCATCCGAACTCCGATTGAGCTCATTCAAATTCCTAAATTCATCTAAGTTCAAGCTCTATTTTTCTGAGATTTTTATATAATATTTGGAGTTTGTTTTCTTCTTTGATTTTATTTATTTTATTTTGTTTGTTAGTAGACGTTGATACTTTAGGGAATTTCGAGGAAGAAGGAGTTCACCAAGACCAAGGCGAGTATCAAGATCTATTCCAAGACAAGTTATATCTTTGATCATATTGAACCCAGTTTTTAAAAACTACTTTGATTCAAAGTATTGCTTTTTTTTACTTTAAGTATTTATTTCAATGCTTTTGGGTGTAGTTATTAATCCTAATTATTTATATCCACCTTGCTTATTGTAATGCTATAGTGTTTTGTCACCCTAGTTTGGTTAATTATTAGTTGGTATAATCATAGCACCTATAATCATAGCACCAACGTGGGTTTGTTAGACGAATACTATTGCTTAGCCATGCTACGAGTCACACATATCATTTGAGTTGCAATTATAAATTTGATTAAGTAACTATGGAACTTTGTCTAAAATTGTGTGCTATGTGTTATTACTTTGTGATAGCATGTGTTGCACTTAACCAACAGGGTGAGAAATGATTTGAATTGAGCCAAGTGGTGGATACTAAGTGACATGGTGGAACTTTATGAATGAGAATAATAATCTTTGTGGTATAGTTAGAAATTGGATGTCTTGCCTTGGTCAATTAAGGACTTAACTTTGTGTACTATTGAATTGAGCCTTACTGTACGACGACATGCCTAGTATGGGACGAGCCTAACTTAGTAAGTCATGGATTCTCGACATTGACTACTCAGGTTGTAGGTTAGGAGCTCAGTGATGGGCAGAGGTGTGAACTACCAGGTAGATCATATTTATAAGCGGTTCGACGTCTTTAGGTCCAACGGTGTGTGTCGTACCAAAGCACTAGGTGTGGGTTGAATGACGGTAAAGCACATCGGGAGTGTCAATTGTTGAGATGAAGTTTCTGAAAGGTTTTGTTATGATTAGTGCTTGCAACATTGATTGTATCGTGTGGGTAAAGTGTACAACATCTGTAAAGTGTTAAACAATCTATTCGAATAGCCGCGTCCGCGGTCATGGACATGCTCGGAGATTTCACACGAGGGTTAGATTTTTTAAAAAACCTTTGGGATGGGAGCAATGTGATCTAAGTCATATGGCTATGTGAAATAATTTGATTAGGGTTTGTGTCTTTGTGAAAATAACTATTAAACTACTACTGTTTATTTGTTTTACATATGCTTTCAATCTATTATTTGTATTCAATTGCAAATATTGCTTTATGCAAAATAACCACAGAAGCTATTTCTTTGGAATAAGCCATCATTTATAAATTACATTATATGGTATGACTTATGAGTACGGTTGTATACTCATGCTTACTATAATCAATCAATGAAGTGGAAGAGTCTTCACCGCTTTGAGAAGGAGATTCTACGAATGTGCTTATCATTAGGTCTTGATCCCGATCGGTTGTCCGTGATGAATCGATAGGTTTATGCTAAAGTTTATTTTGTTCCACTGCTTATTTAATTATTGCCAGCTCTGCGAGGCTTAATAAATGTAAACTCGACCATAAGATCAAAGCCTTTATTTGTTATTCAAATTAATCGTTTATGCTATTATCCGTCTTGTGTGGATCGATATTCATCTATATTGATGCTGTGTGCACTAGCGTGATCCTAGACTAATGCAGAATACACAAAGGGTCTATAATTGTATTTTTTTGGGTCCCGACAGAGGTGGTATCAAAGCCATACTGACTGTAGGTCTTGACCTTAGTTAGATCAGCCGTCCTTGGAGTGTACAAATTATTTTCTAAAGCAAAATTAACTTGCAAGACTAATGAATTGCTTAACTTCTCTTGAGGCGAAGAGCCAACAGAGCCCGAAGTACCGGAGAAGCATGTTGTGCTTGCACCAGGGACGCCTGTCCTTGCTGCACTAGTCCCGGAGCACCAAGACCAGTTTACGAGGATGCGGTAGCATTCCAAGTCTACAAGAAAGTGAGTACCGTCGTGGTTGTGGAGGCCGCCTCATAGAGTAGTTCGCTTAAGTTTAGGTTAAATCAGTTGAGGCTCAGTGTGTTCGAGCCACGTCAGTTTAAGGTTAGAAGTGTCGCCCTTTAGGCGGTAGTTTGTACGTTAGGTTCGCGTTTATTTTCTTGTGTGCGAGTATGAGCTGCAAAGACCCTTATGCATTTGTTGTAGCCATGCTAAGACCCCTACTAATATAAGTATTTCAGTTGATTTCTTGAGCTATGTTTGTTGGGTTTAATCTACCCCCTCGATTAGTTCTTAACTTATCTTGTGCTTGTTTATCTAACCCATGGAGCTTTCGTCAGATGGTTCAGACTCGTCATGCTGCTGCCAGTGGTTCAAGAACCAACGATCAGAGGAGAATGAACAGATACCCGCAGGAGCTATTCCGCCGCAAGCAACCCCAATTGATCAGCAGAACTTTGGAGTTTTCATGATAGTTCAGACGCATATGATGTACACGAAGATGAATCAGATACAAAATATGAGCAACAATCAGAACAACAATAACAATGAGACGCCAACTACTAATAATTATCATGGACTATCCAAGTTAGCAGAGTTTATTAGGACAAATGTTTCACTAGTTGAAGCTGATTACTGGTTTCGCGTCATCGAAAGAAAGCTGCTGATCACCTAGTGCAGCGATTATGAGAAAGTTATATACATCATTTATCAGATGAAGGGCATTGCTACCGAATGGTGGGAGAATTTTTTTTTTTTGCCGCATATGAGACGCCACATAGTGTTAATTGGAAAAAAAATTTCAACAGTTTTTCGCTTGTATCATACGCTAGAGAGAATCATTGCTTTGAAAAAGGATAAATTTGGTGCCTTCTAGTAAGAAAACAAGTCAGTTGGAATACACTTCCATTTCTTGGACTCGTCCTTTCCAGCTTCGCGACGTTGACGTTCCATGGAGAAGGACAGCCTCGAAGCCCCGTGTCGCTGCCTGGTGGGCCCACCGCCCTTGCTTTTCCCCCTCTGCTCCCGCCCGCCCGCCCGCCCGCACCCCAACAATATCTCCTCCACAAAAGCTCCCAAGGGGGTCGTTACCGTCTCGCCATTCTCCTCCCCCACCTCTCCTTCCTCCCGCCTTCCTACGCGCCGCCGCCACCTCCCTTGCTCCTCTTAAAGCTCTCCCCGCCCAAAACCCTACCTCGGAAACCCTACCACGCAACCCTACCCCGACTCCACACTCCTCCCGATGTCGCTCGAGATCCAGGAAGGTGAGCGGGCGCTGGACTGGTGGTGTTCATGTGTTCGGAATTGGGATGCATGCTTAGCGTCGCGCGGCTCTGGGAGCTGATTGGTTTGGTTGTTTGTTTGTTTGGGCGCAGGGGATGGAAGGTCCGGCACCGTCGCGGCGAAGGTGATGTCGGTGTCGGGGAGCGGGAAACGGGGGCGGTACGTGCGGCAGGTGACGGGGCGGCACAACGACACCGACCTGCACGTGGCGGCGCGGGGAGGGGACGCGTCGGCGCTGCGCTGCGCGCTGGACGAGGCCGCGGTGGCCGTGGCCACGGGGGAGGGAGGGGAGGAGCTGGAGGCGGCGCGGCGCGCAGTGGCGGCGGAGGCCAACGAGGCAGGGGAGACGCCGCTCATCGCCGCCGCGGAGAGGGGACACCTGGACGTGGTGGTGGAGCTGCTCCGGCACCTTGACGCCGACGGCGTCGCCGCGAAGAACAGGTCGGGATACGACGCGCTGCACGTCGCGGCCAGAGAAGGGCATCATGGTGAGATGTCATCCTTTAGGGTTCTCTGTTGCAATTTGTGTGTCTCTCCGGTAAAATTTGGAGCTCTTAGGCGCTTTTTGGTTGCTGAGAAAAAAATTTGGGTATGTACCACTCTGTTTGGTCCCAGGATCTGGAAATATATGCAAAAGTTTATAGACCAGTGATGTTGGGAATTGCGAGATCTCTTATCACTTATCAGTAGTTTCTGCTGCAATTAGTGAACCGGTTGAGAAAAAAAAAAATCTCTTTCCAGTTTGAACAAAATAGTTGACAGTGTGTGTTTCTTATTTGTTTTAAGTTATTATTGGGATTATTCACGTAGCATAGCACTAACTTCTAGTGGGAATCTGAGATTTTGCACTCCTTTTCCCCCCAGCACAGTATGATTAACTAGGCAGCAAATTAGGATACAAAATACATAACATATGCGATCACTATTTTTTTACTCTACGTGGATTTATACTGATTGCTTTTTTTTTAATAATGTATACTGATTGCCTTTTTATTTGTCCATGAAGATTAGCTGTCAGAAACTATCCTGCTCGCTCGCCTCTGAGCTCAGTAATTCAGATAGCAACTGGTGTGCAAAATAGGAAGCACTTTTCAAGACATGACCACTTAAAGTTTGGTGTGTTTAGTTATGGGTGCGTGTGATCAGGATATTCGTAATTTTGGGATGTTGGCGAATACCTGTAATTGCATATTCACATCAAAGCTGTGGTCCTTTGATGTGTTCTGAATATTCTGGATAGCTTGTGATAAACCCACCACTTTCTAATTTTATACATGGTAATGGTGAAACTAATATAATCAAGAGTTCATATATATCCAGGAAAAGTTAGGATAATATATTAATTTATTTTGACTTTTGCACTGTTCAGTGTATTTTTATATACCCATTAGTTATATAGGAAGCAATTTTTCCTAATCAGTACTTTTTTGCAGCTGTTGTGGAGGAAATGTTACTTCACAATAGGATGCTTGCCAAAACATTTGGCCCTGCAAATACTACTACGCTTATATCAGCAGCTACGAGGGGGCATACCGAAGTTGTCAAACTGCTACTAGAACAAGATGATTTTGGATTGGTGGAAATGGCCAAAGATAATGGAAAAAATGCCTTACATTTTGCTGCTCGACAGGGGCATATTGAAATTGTTAAAGCATTACTTGAGAAAGATCCTCAGCTAGCAAGAAGAAACGACAAGAAAGGTCAAACAGTCTTGCATATGGCTGTAAAAGGAACAAACTGTGATGTGCTTAGAGCACTTGTTGATGCTGATCCAGCAATTGTAATGCTACCAGACAAAAATGGAAACACCGCCTTGCATGTAGCAACAAGGAAAAAGCAAGCAGAGGTATTTACATTGTTCCATATATTTCTTTTAGACAATTTTATGTCTCATCCACTTGCATTGGCATTTCATTTTAAAGAAATGGCATGCAGAAAATATTGACTAGTACTAGGGATGTTTATAGTTAGTAGCTCATATGGTTAGAGTACACCTAGAAAACAAAATATGCTAATATGAAAAAAACTTGTAACTCTACCATCTGATTAAACCTTGTTACTAGAATGATCAAATATCCATTAGGATCTACTTTTCTTTTGGAAACATCAGCATTCGGTTTGACTTAAATCAAATCGGTGGTGCACTGGTGCCTTTTCACCTTCCATCTCATCTTCTAAAAATATCCTGATAAGCTATATCGTTTTACCTTTTGGTGGGAGACATCATCCTAGCAAAATACATTAGAACTAAGTTATTCTCCGTCTCATCAAATTGTCTTGTATGAAATTTAAATACTTTCTTAGGCTGCACTAAGTAAAAAAACTGTGCCTGTTTGTGCGCCAGAGTAGAGGGTCACTCGAGTTTTTAATTATACAGTGAAAATATTTCAAAATAATCACACCATAATTTTTAAATTTACACAAGACAGTTTGGCATCATAAACTGTCACTTGCTTCTTCTATATCTAACTTAACTATTATCTTTAATGACTTACTGTCCTTTTTTCTTATTTTCTGCAGATAGTCATTGTTCTTTTGCGGCTACCAGATACCCATGTCAATGCGCTAACCAGAGACCACAAGACTGCCTATGATATAGCTGAAGGGTTGCCACTATGTGAGGAGTCTTCTGAAATTAAGGATATTTTATCTCAACACGGCGCACTCAGATCTAGGGAGTTGAATCAGCCTCGAGATGAGTTCCGGAAGACGGTGACAGAGATAAAGAAAGATGTCCACACACAGCTGGAACAAACGAGAAAAACAAACAAAAATGTGCATGGCATTGCTAAGGAACTCAGAAAGTTGCACAGAGAAGGCATCAATAATGCAACGAATTCTGTAACTGTTGTTGCCGTGCTTTTTGCTACGGTTGCTTTTGCAGCTATATTCACTGTACCTGGTGGAAATAATAACAATGGAGTTGCGGTTGTTGTTCAGGCTGCCTCCTTTAGGATATTCTTCATCTTCAACGCCGTAGCTCTGTTTACATCATTGGCGGTGGTCGTAGTTCAGATAACAGTTGTCAGGGGAGAAACCAAGTCTGAGCGGCGGGTTGTTGAGGTGATCAACAAGCTTATGTGGCTGGCATCAGTTTGCACTACCATTTCTTTCATCGCTTCCTGCTATATTGTGCTAGGCCGCCACTTCCAATGGGCAGCAATACTGGTTACTTTGATAGGTGGTGTCACAATGGCTGGCGTTCTTGGTACAATGACTTACTATGTGGTGAAATCAAAGCACGTAAGGAAGATTAGAGAAAAAGAGAAGATGTCAAGAAGAAGTGGCTCAAGCTCCTGGTATGACAATACTGAGCTCTCAGAGACTGAGCTTAATCAAGTGTATGCCTTGTAAAGAGAAAGCGTGTCTAAACTCAGTCTCTATCTCTGGAGTCGAATATGTACATGAAAATTCCAGAAACTCATTAACAGTAACCAATACGTTAGCTCACATTATTTCTTGATTGTACAACTCCTTTCTGTAACAACCAAACCACACAGAACTAAAAGGGATGCCCATTGTGCAAGGCTCCTGCAGTTGAAGAATTCTATGGCACCAACTGTGCTCAACCTATTGTACAAGTGAGTTGCACATTTTTTTTTCATTCCGTTTTCCAGCTTTCGTGAGAAGTATTGTTTGTTTGTTCACTATGTATGCACCTACTTGTAATCTGTGATGCAGCTGCAAAGCCTACATTTCTTAGCTTAAGTAAGCTGCTGGTGCTCATTCCTAAATCTGGACTTGTTCCTCTATTAAGTTCTTCAACTTTCATGTAGCAGTGCGACAGCAGAATCTAACAGATTTTAGCTCATTTTACGCAGTTTGGCATCGTGTTTTTAAAATGCTGTTTTTTATGTTCTTAAAATGCCTCTTTGTTGTTACACATAAAATTTTGTTTATATATAAAGCAACTTATCAAGCAAATATTAAACCTTTGTCTCTATTTAGGGATGATTTGTTGGTCTTGACCGGAAACCAGTAGATCTCTGGATCTAACTTTAGTGACTGTAACTTTGCCTTTTTGTATTCCCTGATCTTTTCAGTCTTCTGTTGAACATGTAAGATTTATAGCAAAACTAGCTGGTTATTGTAATGGGCGTGCTTGGATAAGGGCCCTAGGGCCTGATCAAGGTGTCCCTGGACCCAAGGGGCGCAACGGCGCCATGGTTGGTAGCCGCACTACAAGGGCAGGGAGAAGGTAGATTAAGAATTTATGTTTATTCTTGCTTAATTAAAGAAGATATAATGTCATCTCTTTCATAGGGATAACTTGACTTGACCTACGATGTGTCTTTCATAGGGATAACTTGACTTGACCTGCGATGCGTCGGTACTACACCTGGGTTTCTCACCAGCACCCGGTGCGGCATCGGGTACTGGTATGGCTTAGGTGCGGCACTGGTACAGTTACCCAGAGGTACCAAAATTTTTACCAATTAAAACAAATAATTAAAAAATGGGTATTGCTGGGTACCTTTGGGTGCTAGTACGGCCCAATAACAAACCCTTGGGCTGAAAGCCCAGCCTATGATGAGACTAACCCTAGCACATATGAAACCCTTGGTGCTTATTAGATGAGGCTAACCCTAGCACATATGAAACCTTAGTGCTTATTAACTAATCTGTATTTTGAATCTTGATCAGCTTTCTCATCCATCATGTCCAATTAAACCTTGAAAAAGTTATCATTTAAGTGTAGTCCCAAGTGGTTCCTAGTTTGTCAATTTCAGTTCTTGGATAGCTTCGGTAATCGGTACAATTACTCTTTAGTTTCTTCAGCATCATGCATGTTCAAATTTGGTGCCCCTCAGTGGAAATTGTGCTAAAAAAGGTTGCTAATATATATCTTGTGCTTTTGTAAACAAATACATCTTGTCCATGAGATGGACTATTGTTTGTTTCATCTATTTAATTGTGCTAAAAAAGGCTGCCAACTTATGTAATTTTACCTCCTTTGAAGTATCGTTTGTTTCATCTATTTGCATCTTATGAACTTATCGGTTATCTTTTATATTATTATTATTATTACTTCTATTATGTAATACTACCATACCGACGTATTGGAGTTTTCTTAGAAAATGTTGTATCGCCGTACCGGCGTACCAGTATGTTGTACTCGTGCATCATAGGACTTGACTCTTAAGAAACAGGCTCAAAATTATATATACAAACTAACTGTAGATAAGTTTTCAAACTAACCAAATCATTCAAATCCTTAACAAAGGAAACTAATAGCGGGCACACAGTGCATATGTGCTACAGTGCCTCACCAATTTGCCCTGGCTCCCCGTGGGCCCACACCCATGACAGTTATTCCCTGATCTTTTCAGTCTTCTGTTGAAAACTAGCTCGTGGTAATTGTGAAGTATACTCACCTGCCAGCAAAAAAAATCTACGGTGATGTTTATTGAATCCAGAATGATATTGTTTATGATATTTATGTGAGGCAACGAATGATATCTTCTATAATCATTAGGAAACAAACAGTTAGACAATATATTCTACATTGACTATAACTTTGTAAAGAATGATCCAAATATATGTACCCAAAGGTACCATTATTGTGGGGGTGAAATGGTCACTAAGATGCCCATGGCCTGGTTACACTTTGCTACAGGTGTCAGTCACTGGATCAAATTCGAGTTTCATTACAAATTACCTACCATTACTTTGCTCACTGATTGGAAAATTGGTAGCACAAGTTAGGGCAGCAATCCAATAACACTTCAAGTTCCTGTGGGACAGAAAAGCATAAATACACAGTTATGTCGTGCAAACTAAATACACCATTTGTGCTGTGCTGATAAACAATGCAAACATTTGGCTAACTTCGAGTTCTAGAGAAGCAGGGAGGTATAAAGTAGGCCCTGTTACGTGCCTATTAATCCTAACACTGCTCAACATCATCAATGCTGTGGGTAACACTGCTTACCTTTGGATTCAATCTTGCCCTGCCTTTTATCGACATGCCCTCTTTGTTTAAGGTTTAATTGTCTTCACTTGCTCATTTCTTTAATAGATGTTCTGTTTTGAAGCTAAGGGGCACAATTTTCCCTTAGTAGGATTCTTTTGCTTATATTTAGGATAGACTCTGATAAGCAATGTCCTATTTTGACAATCATTAGGTCCATATGCTGTTGTAGTTTTTGTTAGAGATATGTTAGAGATAGAAATCCTTTTGTATTTCCTTATCTGCCTTTTGTATTGCCTTATCTGTATATAGTATACACCCCTTGTACACCCTATATTGCTCATCGGGCCTCTTCAATACACACATAATATTCATAACATGGTATCAGAGCAAAGGTTCTAAACCCTAGCCTAACCTAGCCCCCAACTGCTTCTGTTGTCGCTGCCCCCGAGAGGAGCAATCTCTGCTCCCGGGGTCGGCCACATTAGTCGTAGGTTTCATCGTAGAAGCAGCAGCAGCCTCGATTTGGATTTGGATCATCCGTCGCCATAACATCGATTTGGATCTGGATCATCTGTCGCCGCCTCAAGCTTGGCGATGTCCCTCTGTATTTGGCGTAGCTGGAGCTCCTGCCGATTCTGCAGCAGCTTTATCCGTGGGATCGACAACTTCAGCAGCGTCTTGCACTTGGCGCCGCAGAAGCCGCCGCCCTTGCTGAAGAAGGCACTAGAACCTCGCCATGGTGTCCTAGCCGCAGCCGACGGACCTCTTCGGCGAGCCCATCGAGGCGCACCCACCCTGGTTCAAGCCGGAGGTCTTCCTCCGCGCCGACTTCAACCCGGACCTCGTTTGGCCGCCGTCGCCGCATGGAAGGAATCCTCATCGAGGCCTACCTCGACTGCTCGCCTGCAGCCGCGGACGCTCGTCGGCGGGCTCGCACCGCGCGCCCCACGCGCGCTCGAGTCGCCCTCGGCCCGAGCCCCCTGCTCCGCCCGAGCTCTCCCCCGGCTCGTGCTCCTCTGCGTAGCTTGTCACCGCTAGCTCATCTCTCTTCTAGCTCCACCCAGGTGGAGAGGAGGAAGGTGGAAAGGGAGGAGAGGGAGGCGATACGGGATGAGGCAGACGATGAGGGGGAGTAGGTGGTCAAGTCGATCTAGTTTTTAACCAGAGCTACTTTGGCTTCACCAACTCTAGCTCCTCCCATCTCTGGCTCCGGTTTTGGTTTTTGCTTCTGCTTCTCCAGCTCCAGCTTTTTTCAATGTTAAAGAGTCTTCTACTAGTATGTTGCTCCTAGTATTTGTTGGTAGCTATCCTTTGGGTCTTTTCTTTCTTTATGTCGTTACTTTCGTTACGTCCATCCAAGTCCGTAACTCTATCTTTGAGTTCGTCTAAACCACGTGAGTCTATAAATTTATTGTCAATCATAAAAGTATAGGAATTTTCTTTTGCATGGTCGTCGCCACTCCTCTCTGAGCCGCCGCAGATTGTAGAAGTCGTTATGATGCCGCCGCTTCACTCTTAGCCGCTGCCCTGAGTTTCTAAGGCCGTCGTGCTTCTTCCATACCGCGCCTTTATTGTGCTTCTTGTGCACTGCGTCGCTGCCATCTTGGGCTTCGATCTGCACCGACATGCTTCTATCTATTACTTTTTGGCTTGATTTGGCAGCTTTCTCTATTTTTATCGGTTTCATCATCTTCTTCGTTGCGTTGCCGCGGTCGACTTTGCTTCCGATTGCCTCTACTTTCTCAACCCCTGCACCTTTTGCTTTATGGGTTGTCACACGACCCTGGATGGGAGATCTTTTGATACTCGATATATTTTCCAAGAGCTGCACGCTACGACGACATTATCAAGACTCGGACTTTGAATTTTTCATATTTTTGTGTTAACCATTTCCAAATGTAATGCTATTTCATACGCCTTGCATTTGAGGGGGGTGTTTGAGATATGTTAGAGATAAGAATCCTTTTGTATTTCCTTATCTGTCTTTTGTATTATCTTATTTGTATATGGTACACACCCTTTGTACACCATATATATATTACGCATTGAGCCACTTCAATACGCACACAATATTCATAACAGTTTCACCATCATGTTATGCTTAAATGGAGAACAACCCAATCACAAACTTGGTTTTATGGAAATGAAGCTGATATCTTCCGTCGCGTTGCAGCTTTCCTAATGCCAAATGTCAGTAACCATATCAGTCAATTCTCCTTTTTGTGTGCTCTAGATTGGTACCCTCGAACTATTTTTTTATTTTACCCCCTGCTAGATAACCAATGTTTTCCCACAAAATATAGACAGTCGGGGCATTAAATTTATCTGACAAATTTATCTTTTGTTATATTGTGTCCTTGGTCTACCTTGTTGATCCAACCTTTTACATCGCCTGTTCTTATCTCAATCACATGATCAATTGCAACTTCAAGATAGAAAGTACAATTAGAGAAAAAAGAGGGAAGCTTTAAAACTGCTTGAGCACATAGAAAGGTGCTAATCAAATATGTGGAACCATAACAATCAAATTTTTGTTTATATATTTGTCACATCTTGTCACGAGCTTGGTCTCGAGTATGCAAATAGTAACCGTGTGTGATCGGAGGTCGCCCCTTGTGGGAATCGAGATCGCCGGATTGGTCCGTCGTGAAGACTCAGGAAGGAAGAAGCGCAGGAGCTAGACAGAATCGAGACAGAGAGCAGAAATTGAAGAGATAGTTCTATTGTTATCCCTTGAGTTTAAAATGTATCATACTTATATAGCAATGCTAACTAATCTATCTTCGGAAACGAAAGAAATTAAGGAAACTGAGCAATGTGTTCGAATCTAATTACAATTCTTGTTTGGACTTCATCAGTACCATCCCAACGCACCAAGACCTGCCACAAACCTCTAGCTTTGCGAGCACGCACCACTTCAGTTGGTGTTGGCGTAACCTTCCCTTGATACAACGGTGTCAACGTTGGAGGACTGGTCGGGGGTGTCCTGATGAAAGGTTTCAAAAGACTTACGTGAAAGACATCATGAATCTTGGCCTTGGATGGTAAACATAATCAATATGAGACATCACCAATCTTCTGAGAAATCTGATACGGGCCGTAGAACTGATGAGCCAATTTCCCTGAAGTGTGAACTGCTAAAGACGCTACCTTCCTGTGTTGAATACGAAGCCATACCCACTGATCCACTTCCAACGACACATCCCTGTGATGAATATCATAAAAATGTTTATAACGTTGCTGAGCTTGAGTCAAACGTTGGCGAATATATATCAATCAGCAGGACATCACGATCCTTTAATAGATCATCCACTGCTACCACTTTAACACTGCCTGGTTCATAGCTGTGAAGCGACGACGAATATCTCCCATAGACCACCTTAAAAGGGATATCTTGTAAGGAAGTATGAAATGATGTATTATAACAATACTCAGCCCATGCAAGCCATTGTATCCATCTGACTGGGGATGAAAATCAGAACTCCTGTTTATTGGATGCCTGAGAATCGGAATAATTCTTCCCAAAACTTGCTTGTAAAACTTGGATCTCGATCGCTTACTATAGACAAAGGTATACCATGTAAACGAACAACGCCATCAAAGAAAGCTCAGGCCACTAAGCTTGCCGTATAGGGGTGTGACCAAGGAAAAAACCCTAGCCGGTAACAGGTCTTACTGGTGGGAACCTGGAGAACAAATCCCGGCCGGTTTCTTTTCGGTTTAGCAAATTCAAATATCATTTTTTGAAATTCGGCTGGTTTTTAAGGAAATTCATGTGAATTTCATCAGGAATTTTTTCGGGAATTCCAGTAATCGACCGGTATCGCCGGCCGGCCAGGATTACCTCTGAAAATGGTTTTCTGATCCTTGGGTGTGACAATGCAATAAAATGGGCATATTTGAAAAACCGATCCACTACTGATAAGAGAACATATTTCCTGTTAATCTTAGGAAACCCTTCAATGAAATCCATTGAAATATCTTCCAAAATTTGGAATGGTATTGCTAATGGTTGCAAGAGGCCGGCTGGATGTAAATGGCTACTTTTATTCTGTTGACATATGGAGCAAGCTTGCACGAATTGTTGAACCAGACTCAGGGAACAAAGAAATCAACACAGAGTCGATGTAGTGTTTTCCGCACTCCTTGTCCCATTGTATGTGTAGCAGCAAGAATGGACTGAAAAGTCAGCGAGGACTCCCGGACATACACACAACCTTTACAAGTTATTAAGCCGTCTACATAATTCCAATCTGTGCCAGCCGTTCCAGCTTCAATTTTGTCTCGTAAAGCAATTAACTCAGCCGATTCCAGTAACTCAGCGTGCAATTGCTGAAAAAGATCAAAGCCTGTTGTTGTAATAGCACAAACTGTCACCACTTCTGACTTGCGGCGTGATAATGCTCCAGCCACTACGTTTTGCTGGCCCGGTCGATACTCCACGCGAAAGGTATAGCCCGACAGTTTACTAACCTACCGATGTTGAGGTATCGTGGCAAGTCGTTGATCCAATAAGAATTTCAAACTGTAATGATCTGTTTTGACTAGGAAAGTTTGAGCCCATAAGTACGACGCAAAGGCCGAATTACTTGGAAAAGTCCAATAAGTTGTTGCTCGTAAGCAGCCAACTAACGATGGTGGATAGCCATTGACCTATTGAAAAATGCAATAGGTCCTGCTCCCTTATGTAGAACTGCGCCAATACCAATTCCTGACGCATCACATTCGACAACGATTTCTTTTTGAAAATCTGGCAATTGCAGGACGGGCGCAGAGTACAAAGCGCGTTTTAAAAGATCAAAGGCGCTGGAAGCCTCCGATGACCATAAAAAAATTCTCCTTCAATAACTTGGTCAGGGGAGCAGCTAAGATGCCATAATCTTTGATAAAACGACGATAATACCCCGCCAAGCTGAGGAAGCCACGCAAAGTTCGTACTGGACGTGGAGTCAGCCAATCTTGTACTGCTATAATATTCTGGTGATCCATAGCAACCCCAGAACAAGTAATTGTTATGAACAGCGCTTATGTATTATCAGGGGGCCAAAGGGCCGGTCAAAAAAGACAGGAACTCCCGAAGGAGAGGTAGGACGTGGGTAGAAGGGACGATATTCGTCAAAAGTCACATCCCGAGAAATCTGCATCCGTCGACCAACAGGATCCCAGCACCGATAGCCCTTGTGCTCGGCACTGTATCCCATAAAAACACACTCAACAGACTGAGCAGTCAGTTTGGTGCGTTCTCGAGGTGCAAGGAGAACGTAGCAAACGCAGCCAAACAGACGAAGGGCAGAGTAATCTGGAGTAAGATCACAGAGACGCTCAACCGGGATCTCACCCTGAAGAGCAGAAGAGGGCTGAATGTTGACGAGATAGGTGGCAGTGGAAACGGCCTCAGCCCAAAAGTGAGGTGGGATAGAAGCGGCAATCATCAAGGTACGAGCCGTCTCAAGGAGGCGAAGATGCTTACGCTCAGCGACACCATTCTGAGCATGAGCACCAGGACAAGAGAACTGAGCGAGGGTGTCTTGCTCAGCAAGAAAGCTGGGCAGGTAACGAGAGAGGTACTCGCCAGCAGAGTCAGCACGAAAGACACGAATAGGAGTGGAAAACTGTGTGCAAACTATAGTAGCAAATTGTTTATAGATAGACAGGCCTCACTACAAGAAGACACAAAATATATCCAAGTGGCGAGAGAAATCATCTATAAAAATGATATAATATCGATGGCCACCTTTCGAAAAGAAGGGAGCCGGACCCCAAACATCTGAATGAATAATATCAAATGGTCGCTGAGACACGGACTCACTATGAGAATAGGGAAGCTGAATCTGTTTCCCTAACAGCCCTGACAATCTAAAGACACGTCTCCTGAGACAGACCCCAGAAGACCACGACGGACTAAAGATGACAAACGAGATCCACACAGATGACCAAGACGGTGATGCCACTGCTGGAAAGAGCTGGTAGACGAAGTGGCGAAAGCGGAAAGACTGGTGGCGACGGAGGCAGCGGAAGGAAGGTGAAGCCAGTCAAGCTCCCAGAGACGCTGTGAGTCAAGGCGCCGAGGGCCAGAACCAACTAGAGCCCCCGTGTGGCGGTCCTGAACACAACAAGAGTCAGAGTCAAGAATGACCCGACAACTAAGGTCAGTAATCTGTCCAGCAGAAAGAAGCTGCATGGTTAGGCGAAGAACATGAGCAACAGAAGGAACATTAAAAGATGATTTGCTAAGAGGTCCTCGACCAGAGACAGAAAGAGAGGTACCATCAGCAGTAAGAACACTGACAGGAGAATCAAGAGGTGTAATGAAAGACAAAATGGAAGAATCAGAAGTCATGTGGAATGATGCTCCTAAATCAAGAATCCATGGGGAGGTACCTGACTGTGTAGGAGGTGGTTTCTCATTGTTCAAGAGTCGCACTGTAACTTGCGAACTGCCGAGGAGAACACAGGCGGCAAGAAGGCGTCGAAGTCCGGCTATCTCGTGCTCAGTAAGAGAAACTGCTGAAGGAGTCGATGCAGATGGCGATGTAGAAGTACCGGTGCCAATGCTAGGAGAAGAACGGCGTGAAAGATGCCGCTGCTTCTTATAGCACTGGGACTCAATGTGGCCGACCTTGTCGCAGTAGGAGCAGCGAGGACGGCCACCGCCAGATGGAGGGCGGCCACCACCACCTGTGGCAGCACCTGTGAAAGATGGAGGAGGCAGTGTACTGAATCGTAGAGCAGTCGATGTAGCAGGTGTACGAGAGGCGAGCACGGAGGGGAGTGGCATCAGACCAACACCACTCAGACGAGTCTCCTCTACGCGTATCTCAGTGAGAGCCTCCAAGAGAGTGACACGAGGGTTTCGTGCAAGAAGCTGGGCACGCCTCTGCTCGAACTCAGGACGAAGGCGAGTAAGGAACTCGTAGATACGCTGAAACTCCAGGTCAGCACGTACAGCCAGGCAGCATGAATAGGAGCTACAACCAGCAGTGCGAAGAGAGTCTAGCTGACGCCAGATAGCAGAACTCTGAGCGTAGAAGGCGTCAACAGTAGCATCACCCTGCTGAAGAGAGTGCTCCCGACGAACCACTGACAGGTAGAGAGCATCTCCAGAGGGTTCGTAGCGTTGACGAAGGTGAGTCCACATCCGACGGTAGAAGGAGTCCCACAACCTTAGAAGCGAGGTGGACATCGGCGATGAATACAAAGAAGAGCTCGGCGTCGTCGTCACACCACTGAGTGTAGACGGTCAATCGATCCATGTAGGAATCCAGAGCCTCTTGGTAGGCAGAAGCAGCCTTCTCATCAGCAAGGCTAGCAGCCTCAACAGCAACCTTGTCAGCTGTCGGAGGCAGCGCAATAGACGTAGGCTCCGTCGGAGGAGTAGGGCAAGGCGGGCAGGTGACATCGCCAGAGAGAACGCCCCAGGGACGAAGACCACGCATGTGGATGCACATGTGAGACACGAAGTCAGTGTAATTAACACCATCGAAGATTACCGGACAGCGAGGAAGAGAAATGGTGCCCATTGGTAGGCGGCGCTGGACGGCGCGGCGACCTAGGCAATAAAGTCTAACAGGCGGCTCTGGACGGCGCGGCGGTTAGAACCACGTTTTTTTCACGTGCTTTAACCGCCGGTACGCTTCTTCTTTATAAAACGCGGCCCGAAGAGCGGCCAAAGAATCGACCGAACGAGAGGGGGGGCTAGGGTTCCCCATCCCTCGCAATGGCGGCCCTCCGGCGGGCGGCCTTGCGTGGCGGCCTTCACGGCAAGCGAGGCCGAGGACGGCGTTAGCGCCGGAGCCGAGTCGGAGAGGCACCGAGGAGTGGTCGGCGACGGCGGCAGATTGGCGGCGACGCCGAAGAAAGCGCGGCCGACCAGTAGCGAACCCGGCGGCGTCGGCGGCGGCGTCGGTAGCGACGCGATGAGTCGACACGCAGACCAAGCGGCGACGACGATGACGAGGGGGAGCGCAGCGCCGGTGTTTCAGGCGTTGAGCGCGGCGGCCGAGCTCGCGGAGGCCGAGCTCGGGCGTTAAGAAGGAGGCGCTGGTCTGTCGTCTCGAGCGCCGGCGAGCAAGCGACGATGGCGCGGGCGGCTTGACGAGGCCCGCGTGTGGAGACCGGAGGCGGCGCGACAGCCGAAGATCCGATCGGGAGTCGTCGACGATGACGACAGGAGGCGATGCCGTCTGGGCGGCAGCGGCGGGGCGACAAGCGAAGCGAAACCCTAGGTACGCTCTGATACCATGTTATGAACAACGCTTATGTATTATCAGGGGGCCAAAGGACCAGCATATATAGACAAGTACTTGTTACAGATAAGGAAACCAAATAATATCTAGAATCCTACTCTAACACATATATATCTCTAACAGTAATGACATGCCCCAAATATGCTATTGATGATGTACCAAACAAACACTTGGATCGTTTTAGAAACAATTGATGTGCTTGAAGTTCCTGAAAAACTATGCGAAGATGTAGCTAGTGCTCTAACCATGAAGCACTAAATATGAGAATGTTGTCAAAGAACACTAGAACAAAACATCGTAGATACGCACGAAGCACATCGTTCATCAATGCTTGAAATGTGGCCGGAGCATTTGTGAGCCCAAACAGCATGACTAAAAATTCAAATAGCCCCTGATGAGTTCTGAAGGATGTTTTTTCAATATTAGAAGGATGCATCCGAACCTGACGATAAACCAAGCGTAAGTCCAATTTGGTGAAGAATTTGGCATGTTTGAGCTCATCCAGCAGTTCTTCAAACATGGGAATTGGAAACTTATCCGCCCCTGCTGCAGGTGCTCTTCCCTGGCAACGGCGCCAGCTGTCGAGCCCCCTGCTCCGCCCGCGTTCGCCCTAGGCCCGAGCTCCTCCGCTCGAGCTCGGCTCCCAAATCTGTGCAGCCATTGCTGAGCGGGGAGGAAGAGGGGAGCGAGAGGAGGGAGAAGGTGGTCCGGCCTTGGAGCTCCTCGCCGTTCATGCGGCGCCGCGCTTCCCTCGCCGGACTGCCTCGGATCTGGCTGCCCCACCGATGCCTCGGTGAGATCTCACCCCGCCTCGGCTCGCCGCAACGCTGCCTCGGCGATCTTTGCCCTCGACTTCGGCGAGATCTCTGGTGCCGGAGTCCCCGCGGTGGCCTTCACCAAGAAAGGCTTAGTGTCCTTCGACGGGCTCCGCTCGCGCTCTGTTGGTCGCCCCCCCTGCCGATCCGATCTGGATCGGGCCGCTGGCGCCTGTCTCTCGGGCCGTCGCCGCCTCTCCCCGGTTGGATTCGGAGACTCACCTAGAGTAGAACCTGGATCGGCTCGGCCGCCTCGTGGATCGATCGATCCGCCTCTTGCCCTCGATCCCGACCCGGATTCGCACGCGGACGCCACCCTCCGGGACCCGCAAGGCCACGGCGGCCAGCGCAGCCGCTGGGGATGCCGCTCGCACGTTGTCACCTCCTCGCTGCCGCCGGGGATGCTGCTCGCACGTCGTCACCTCCTCGCTTCCATCAACGTCCTCCTCGGGTGGATGGGAGATTTTTGAGCGGTGGAGTGGTGGTCATGAGTGGGCTTGAGGTATTGAAGGACGGTGGGGATGCTGAGCCTCTCGGTGGTGTCCTCTGCCTTCATCTTTTTATTGGTGGCGGTTTTTGTTTTCGTGCTGCGACGGACTGGAGGCTCGCTCTTTTGGTGCGCAGGAGATGGCGGAGGAGACCCCAGTTGAGGCACCTACCTCGGTTCTAGTTTTTGGAGAGCCAGTGGACTTGATGACTGCTCTGCAGCTCGTGGTGAAAATGTCTGGTGCTCATGATGGGCCTGCGAAGGGGCTCCGTGAGGCTGTCATGGCCATTGAGAAGCATGCCACTCAGTTTTGTGTGCTGAAGCTGTCGGTGGAGATTGAGATTGGATTTTATTGCTGCTAGCTCCGGTTACACGCTGCTGCTACCGCTGGTTATTCGCTTGAGTCCTTTGAGTCATTCCTTTTTTTTTCTTCCGCTGCGTCCATCCAAGTCCGTAGTACTCAATTTTTGAGTTCGTCTTAGCCATGCGAGTCCACAAATTTATTGTCAGTCATAGAAGCATAGGAATTGCCTTATGCATGGCAGCAGCCGCCGCTCCCGCTGCTATTTTCTTCGAGCCGCTGCAGATCCGCCGCTCCAAGCGTTCAAGGCCGCTGCGCTTCTTCCACACTGCGTCTTCGTTGTACTTCTTGTGCATTGCGCCGCTCTTCTTCTGCACTGCGCCTCTGTTGCGCTTCTTGTACATTGCGTTGCGCTTCTTTTGCACTGTGCATTCGTTGCGCTTCTTGTGCACTGCGTCGCCGCCGTCTTGGGCTACGATCTGCGCCGCCATGCTTCCACCTATTCCTATTCGACTTGATTTGATAGCTCTCTTTATTCATGTCGGTTTCATCATCTTCGACCTGTTGCCGCGGTCGACTTGGCTCCTGCACCTTGTGCTTTATGAGCCGTCGCATGACACCGGATGAGAGGAGGTCTTTTGATACTCGACATATTTTCCAAAGAGCTGCATGCTACGACGACATTATCAAGACTCGGACTTTGTATTTTCCATATTCTAGTATCAACCCTTTCCAAATGCAATGCTATTGCATACGCCTTGCATTTGAGGGGGGGTGTTAGAGATATGTTAGAGATAAGGTGTTAGAGATATGTTAGAGATAGATTACGACGACATTATCAAGGCTCGGACTTTGTATTTTTCATATTTTAGTATCAACCCTTTCCAAATACAATGCTATTGCATACGCCTTGCATTTGAGGGGGGTGTTAGAGATATGTTAGAGATAAGGTGTTAGAGATATGTTAGAGATAGAATCTATCTCTAACATATCCTTATCTGTACCTGTACTCCTATATATATCGCCCTTTGGGCCTCTCTTCAATACACACAATTCCTAACTGCCTGCACCAATTCATTCTTGTTTTCTGATGATTCATAGCTTTAAAGATGAGCAATCTGGATACCTTTTTTTGTTTGTCAGAGCACGAAAGGGATTTTACCTTTTAGGCCTTCATGTTTTAAGTGTCGGCCACCAGTGCCGTGTATTTCCTAAACAAGGTCCCTGCTATTGTATATGTTTGTTCCTTCGTTAACATAGAGCCATGAGATTGGCATTCAGAACCCCTCAAAAAATAAAGATTAGCATTCAGAAGAGCAAAGCTCAAGATGCAAATTAATTAATAATATCGAGGTGCCTGAAAAGCTTTCTTTATACGTAAGCTGGACTCTTTTGAGTTAATGTAATGGTGCACTGCGTGTCTGCGCCCACTGTTACTTTCATAAGCGAGGTCTTGTCATAATGTGATGTTCAAGCTGTGGTCAGGCTGCATAATAATAGCCTCATTGTCTTGCTTTTTTCTGATAATCTCTTCAATTACTTTGTAAAGAGCAAGATCTTGCTTAGTTATTTACCTATGATGCACCATAGGCATCCATTTGGAACACAACCTTTTGAGAGCATGTTTCTTGTGTTGTGTTTAAGAAATAGAAAGCAGGTAGGATTTAGTTAGGAACTGTTTTATGCATGTGGAGATAGCTGTACAACCAGGCATGGGACAAAATGCCAGCTTCACCCAATAAATAATTGGCTGTCTTCGGTTAATTATGTTTCATTGTCTCGACTTTTGATGTTTGTTTCTATTACCTGTTTTTTTTTTTTTTTGCTTACTCATAGTTACGAGAAATGCGGTTCGTCCGAGTCGTAGTACAGGATTCGGGTTCGGGGTTCGCTATTTTTTTTCCCCAATTTTCACTAGGAACACGAACCCTGTACCCTAAACCAGTTTGGATTCGACGAATCCGGTTCCCGATTCACAACGTTTTATAGCGAATCCGGTAACTATGAACTTACCACATGTGCATCTGTAATAAGGATACTGATCATAGAAAAGATTACCTCTATTTAATTTGTCGGGGATTCTATGTGCACTCTTGTACTCTACAACCATGTCAAATGCTAAAATACTATTTGCTATTACATATCGAAACCATTTGCTCTTAGACAGAAGTTACTTACAGATCTGAAACTTTTTGAAGGGCATAACATTTTATCAAATATCATGTCTGCAGGAAGATCAAGATCAAAAGTGTACAGAATTATCAGGGGTATTGAAGTTTTGTACATTTATACTGTCATCGTCGGCAAATCTCTATAACATCTTCTGCATCTTCAGATTCTGCAGCTATCTTTGACGCTGATGATGACATGAATCGGAAACCTGCATCGCTTGCACTCTTCCTCACTGAGGCCAGTTGCTGCGACTTCTTGCAATATGCTATTGCGCCCTGAATTGGATTGTCCATCTCTGAGCTCACGCTGCTGCTCCTCCTCAGCACTGGCCCCACACCAGAGTCATTTGAGCTTGGGATGGAGAAGGAGGATGAATTAGACGAAGAGCATGACGATGATGAGGCAGAGGATGTCTTGTTTGACGATGAGTATCGGATAATGACGCTGGAGAAGGACCTCCTATGGCCACACTCATCTTCTTTAAGCTTCCCTCCAGGTGTGGTACTGTTGCTGACGGGTGAGGCCATGTACCTGTTACTTCTGATCTGGCCAAATGGGTTCTTCCTCCAAGTCTTGAACTGGGCACCGGAGAACTCATTAGCAGTAGGTGTACAACTCTTGCCATCTGGACTCCCTGCTTTAGTGGCAAATATTGTCTTGAGGTAAGCTTTTGATGCCTTGAGCTTGGGGCCAAGGTTGAGATGCCTGATGAACTTGAGCTTCTTGGACCATGGCTTCTTCTGACAGGCTGCCTCTGCATCAGCAGCAGTGATACTGGTGGATGTGCATTCGTGGAAATAATGCTCCACATAGAGCTCACCACTGACATAACATGAATTTGCTGGTGATGCATTGCACGACTGGTATGGTGTTGCTGGGGCAGTGCTCGCGGAGAGGAGGCCCTTGTCAGCCGCACTCCCGAGAAGCTTTTCAACCATCTGGATGCGTGGTGGAAGGTGGAGAGGTAGCAGCTTGCCCTTGTAGAAGAGCTCATCTGCTGGTGATGCCATGGGCTCCCACTGGTCAAACGGAGCCGACATGTGGAACTCAAACTCCCTTGAGTGTTGTGGGGAGGCTGTCATGGCTGTGGTGTAGCATAGCAAGCTTGCTGTGGTGGTGACTGCCTCTGCTGCTGCAGGTGAGCTCAAGTCCATGTCTATGTAGTCCTGTTCTTGGAGTGGTTGGTCATGGCTTTGAGAGCCATGTCCTGCCATTGTTGTTGCCTTGTTTTGTGTGTTTGGTGAGTTGTGTTTTTGGTTTGGTTTGGTTTGGTTTGGTTTTGGCAGTGACGGTGGTCGTGTTTTAGGAAGGAAGTGGAAGGAGTTTGGGCATGCTTTAAAGCAGAATGCCTGTAGCTAAAGAGGTTTATAAATTTGCATATACTCCTTATGAGGGGCCTATCTTTGCCCCTATGACCTGCCCTTTGTTTGCATCCGAATCCTTTTTCTGTCGCGGCTATATGTAATGCGTTACTGTGGTGCATAGTTACTGTCATTCTCTATTATTGCTCTATTTGTGGCTGCAGTGCATTAGGTGATTAGGTTATTTTACTTGTTCCTTCCTTTGCATGCTTCTCCTCTTTCCATGTCTTAAGCTACTTGTTTTGATTGAATGTGTAGGGTTACAAGGTAGCCAGCCATAAAGAGCTAGGCCAACGAGGTGCGCACTTTTACCAATAAATGATTTACCAACTGCTTGGCGCCTGCTGATATGCAGGGCCCAAAACTGCTTGGTTCGCATGCTAACTGGACGATTGCGATGGGAAGCTTCATATTCTGTCAACCAAGAAAGTGTAGAAAGTTGTTTCCAGATAGTTGGATTGTTTGATGGTAGCTCAGATTCAAAGGCCGGTTTTATGTTGAGGGTGGGACTAAGCATGAGGGTTAATGTAAAGGAAGCAACTAGCCCACGCCATATCATTAGAAGCCCTTCCTAATGGTACATCATCCTGCCATCCATTGTGTAGGATCGGATACGGCAATCAGAGGGCTGGAAGCGGCAACGGCTCAAATAGCGGCGGCCTCGTCCCTAGTCTCACTCGAAACCCCAGCCCCAGTCACTCGCCTAAGTCCCTTGGCCTGGGTGAAGGTCCATACGTTTGCCTTCGACCGACGGGACAACTTGGCGTCGACTAGGCGACGCCATGATAACCTTGGTTTCCGGTGAGGAGGACGACGTATCCAGCGGCCGTGTCGGTGGCGGCCGGAGTGGTGGGCGTCGTCGCTTCGTCGGGCGTCGCTCGTGGAGAGAGGGAGCTGTTAGAATGTGGTGGAGATAGTACCCGTTTGGTTAAGGATAGGAAAAGGAGGCCCATCGGACAGCTTGCACGAGATGCATCGGACGGTCATTTCTTGTCCTGTCAGTTGGGGAAAGAACTCTATAGCGTTCTCAAACAACCAGACTTCATCCTTTCGAAAAAAAATTTTAAAAAAAAAGAACCCACGACTTCGGGAAGACCTTGGAAGTATATGAAGTTTTCTTTGGAGTGAATTTTGCGTCCAAGGTAAATTAATCGTTGATGCTTGACCTATTCATGTTCAAGGTTGTGATTTTAAATTTGAAAGGAAGGGCGCATGCCCTCAAAACATGGAGCAATATGCTATTTGTTTATTTCATCTTCATGTCAACCTATGGAAGTGTGAGGGTGACATCAGTGGCAAGAGCTGAGGCCCCTTGTTTACGATGCCTGTCCAAGCTGGGCGTGCGCAGTTAGATGTTGTTTTTGAGTCGTTTTCTTCATCTCTCCTACGCTTCTGCTCCTCTAGCAACAGCCGTTCCCTGCCTGGGATCCAATGTCAACTTTACATCTTCGGTGTAATTATTGATTACTGGGCGTGCATTAGCTCTCATCAAGGCCTTCGTGCATTAATAATATTTTTCTTAACTAGTTCTACTTGTCCTACCTAAGGTGGACATGTTTTAGGTGTCTTGACTTGATCAGTGATCTATATGTTTATCTCACTCTGATCTAGGCTAAAATACTCTCTTTTGTTTGGAAAGTACCAGCTCCTTGTTTTTTTACGTGCAGATCTTTCTTCAG
The DNA here is from genome assembly GCA_036346395.1 of Hsuehochloa calcarea. Lineage (NCBI taxonomy): Eukaryota > Viridiplantae > Streptophyta > Magnoliopsida > Poales > Poaceae > Hsuehochloa > Hsuehochloa calcarea. The sequence goes on along the minus strand of CM070594.1, from coordinate 73,032,632 downwards.
CATCAAGGGTGAATTGCCTCTGAAGAAACCCTGAGGTAAAAGAACCTGGGCAGCCCGCGAATTTCGGCAAACAAGAGGTATTTGTTCCCTGGTAAAAATTATACCCCTCTATATACAAATTCGTCGAGTTGTCATTTGCTACACGTTAAAGTCCTTAACTTTATGATATGCTTCTGAACCCTTCTTTGTATCTGCTAGTACCCCTAGCACCAGCTAGAGCACTAAGCAACGTTCCACAAATTGCTTAAAGATGTCATAAGAATAACATCAGCCCCTAGTCCTAACCCATGGTATTATTATATCAAACCTAACACCCATTGACAAACTGAGGGCTGATTAGAAAGGTACTTATGTCAACTAGGTTAGGTGTTGATCAAGTGCCTAACACCCTACTAAATACCATGTATTGATATATATCAAAATATCGCCGTACGAAGTTTACAACTCCGAACAGTTATTAATTGCAGGTCTAAAGGTTTATGAATAATTTTGCAATACTGTTACGTGGTTGGTGGTGATTGGAACTTGAAAAAGATTCGTGCTTGTCCACTACACATTCTTGGCACCTAGAATATTATAGAAACAAGTGCATCACCCCTGCAAAAAATCATAGCCACCTCTTACTGACATAGCTTATGGTAGAGTAGTAGTTTTCTTTTCCTGTGACATGATTGTACCTAAAAATCCATGACGCGTGAGAGGCGACAGTATAAACCCTAAACGATTAGCTTATGGTAGAGTAGTAGTTTTCTTTTCCTGTACCTGTAATCTAACAAGCTGCAGTGTGCTTTAACTGTATGTATTGATTTTGTTTTGCCCATGCCAGGCCAGAGCTTGCGGACATTTCTTGGTGGGAGTCGATTTTTTTTTTGGGGGTCTACACAAAGAAAGGAGGGCCCTCTGAAAGCTCTCAAAGCTCGAGGTGTTCTTTGCCGCTTCTCCAAACTTGGAACCAAGCACAAAGCTTCTGTTCTCGCAGCAATTCTGGGGCCTCTAATCACCTAAAGGCAGAAAGTTCGCACAGAATTTTGACCGCCTAAGTCTCCAGATTCTGATCCAAATGATTACTCCGTATTACATATGGCACTAAGCAGTCATCTTGGCTCCTTTAGTGCGCGCGTAACCAGAAATGCGCCGACTATTACTGCATAAATGTTTGAAAAATGCTTAGGCAGCTTAGCCCATGAGATGAGCACTCTATACCTGTAACTATCAAACTTAAGCCGAGCGGTTAATGGGGAACTTGGTTAAAAACCCACCAGGTTTCTTTGTACTGTTGACATATTCTGTGATATGACTGAAGTACTGAACTAGTTGTTTGGAACAGGCGTCCTTTATCAAGGAAAAAGCGCTTATCAAATGATCTTCAATAATGAGTATGCATCTACCCAGCAGCTTCTACTTGTTTTGCCATTCCTGCTTCTGCGAAAGCATTGCATTACATACCGTCACAGTACATCGGCCAGACGCAAGTTGCTGGTCTCCGGTTTGGTTTCACATTTTATTACACCTCCATCTGTACCGTACGAACACATCTCATCCATGATCGAAATTTTGATTGGCCCAATCGGATCGCACATCTTGTGCGCGATCAAAATTTGTATTTGTTGAATTGGCTCGCACATTTTGTGCGCGATCAAAATTCATATGGGCCGAATTTACATCCGAATTGGATCGCTGTGTTTTGTCCAAAAATCAAATTGTACGTAGAGGCCTACCATGGATGGACCTACGGCAATTACACTTGTCTAACGGTTATCCTGGCCTATCTGCACCGTATAAATTTAGGGAGCGTTAAATAGTAATTGAGTAAAAAATTAAAAAATATGTCGATTTATTTGGATCCAGCGATCCTGGTGCGAGCATAATTTCTATACACATCACACATTCGCCCCCACACTAGCCTCCCGTCTCCACTAACCACACACCGCAGCCCCCACCCATCCCCACTCGTCGCCGCCCTCCGGCGCTGTTGATGCCCATCGGCGACCTCCTCCCCCCGCCGCTACCGCCTACTGATGCGGTCGCTAGCGCCGCCCCATCACCTCCTCCATCGCACCCTCCCCCTTCTTCCCTGTCTCTAGCGGCTCACTGCATTGCCTCCGCCGCCTTGACCGCCTCCTACCACCCTGCATAGATCCCGCCACCCTTGTTCGTTTGAGCTCGTCGACCTTCCCGCTGACACCACCCACCGTCGTGCCTCCATTGCTCCCTCCCTCCCTCTAAGGTCTGGTGAACTCTAAGGCGTAACCCAGCGGCGCCGGAGAGGAGAACAACGAGCTTGCCGGAGACAAAGGTGGAGAGAGCAGCACACGAATCTAGGAGCAAACTCAAATAGTAAGGAAATAGAATGAAAACCCCAAAAAATTTATTCAAGTGTTATTTAGCAAATTCGATAAATTTAATCGTGCGGCCAAATGGAACCAAACCGTTCGTTGTGGATGCCCACAATGCCTGAGCGAGTGGAGAAGGGGATAATTTTTTTATTTAATCCTTTTTATATTATTTTAAATTTAACCCCTCGCTAACTTTATTTCTAATTTTGACTCCTTTGGTCACGCCACCACCCGTAGCGTGGCAAAACAACTATGCTATGCCACCAGTCTCGGCATAACTAAACATGCCACACAAGCCCTCGGCCGTGCGTCGTGCCAGCGTGTAGGGCTTGCATGGCAGTTGTCACGCTACCACTAACGGCGTGACAAAGTTGTATTGTCATGCCAATGAAAGTGGCGTGACAATGAGTACTTAGGTGCCGCCGCCCGCCCAGTTCTTCAGTTTTTCCCTCGGCTCATTTCTTCCTCCCGACTTCTCCACTCACCAAATCCACCGTCGCCGCGCCATCCTTGTCTCCCGCCGGCCCCCTACGCCGACCTCGTCCCCGCGCCGGCGTTCTCCCCTGCGCCGGCCTCTCCCCCTCGGCGTCCTCTCCCACGCCGGCATCCTCCCCAGCGTCGGCCTCTCCCCCGCGCGGTCCTCTCCCTATGCCGGTGTTATCCCCACGCCGGCGTCCTGTCCGCCAACCCCTGCTCCCTACATTGTGAAGGTAAAATTTTCAGGGCCATTTTTGTGAAATTGGTTCATGCTTGTGTTGTCTTGAGTTTACTGAAGTTGGGTTATAATTTAGCTCTTTAATACATGCATATTGCCACAGTGCTTGAATGGTATAGCTGGTAACCGAAGAACATCATTTTGATTCAAAGCATATATTACTCTGTAGCCTTTTTGTTTTTGTTAGTTAGTATACTATACCAAATTAATAGTCATTATGGTTAGGAGTCAAATTAAAGTTCATTGTGTAGTGTTCAAATGTTCATCGGCCTCTAGTGATAGCCTTTCCATTTTTGGGGGTGTGGGGTTACTATACTAGTAGCAGCAGGTTAGCAACATGTATAGTGTAGCTCAGTGAGCAACAACACATGTATATATAGGTTCAATCCACATGATCCAATGGGACAAATGGTTCTTTAAAAGTCATAACCAAGTTTGATCCATAACTCTGTTCTATGTAAATGGGTCATGTGGGGCGACTTCAAGGTTGGATCGATCCGCCCCATGCCCACCCCCATGTATAGGTTTGATCCACATGATTTAATGGGACAAACAGTTCTTTACAATTCATAACCCCATTCGATCAATAATGTCATTCTATGTAAATATCTCATGTAGGGTGACAACTTCAGGTCGGACCGATCCGCCCCACGCCCACCCCTAGTTTGACGCATGTACCGAAATGGTTATTGGTACATAGATGCCCTGTGGCCTGGTTATTGGGTGGAATGGAACATTTGTGATATTGTCGACGATCAAATCGCCGATCTTATGAATATATAAATGAAAAGAGAAAAATAGCGCGTATCTTCTAGAAAGTAGTGATACTGCTCTTTATTGCTTTGAACTGGCTATTAGAAAGGGTGTACAAAACTTAGACTAAAGACTAATTCGGGAGTACAAGGCTCTTAAGGGTGTCTCCCAAATGATCTTCACTGTTCCGGCCTCCTTATCTTCAGTCCGCATTCCTCCTTATATAGTTGATGAAGGGTTGGCAGTTGTCTCTGGAGGAGACGTGATGAGGACATCGACCCTAAGGATACAACCACTGCTTCAACCTGCTGCACTGCATCCTCTACTTCCTTTACTTCACCAACATCTTCTCTAATTGGACTTTCGGCTAATGCAATGCCATATTACCCAATTAGATCGAGCTACGTCTACATGCCATGGTGCTACATCTACATACCATGGTACTATGTGTACATGCCATGGTGCTACTACATGTGCCAAGCAGGAGTTCAAGCTGGATACATTTTGGTCGATCGATTCGGACTCACCGACAAAGCACCAACTTAAAACAGATATAACTTTTGCAAACGGAGTCCAATTCGGGTGTTCTTGGGCTTGTTCGAAAGCTAACGACGATATCTTTCCAACGGATCCAGCCTCACCTCCAAATTCCTTCTGTAGACTTCGGAATCGTCAAACGAAGGTGCTATGTCACTAATTTGGGCCGATTTGGGCCTTGTAATCGTACCGGAATTGGCCCATATGTCGCCGCCCACTGGGTGTGATTACTGTTCATGTGAACAGTAATTCATGCCTTTAGTCCCACCCCTCTATTTCTTTTAGATTTGTGGCTCCTCATCCCTATTTAAGGAGGACGCACCTCTAGTTTCCTTGGATTTTGTTTAGTTAAAAGTTAGCCTTATTGCAACCGTGTATTGGCTTGTGTCGACTAGACCAACCATAATACCGCTTTTCGAAATCCCAATTTTAATATTTCAATCTTTATTTGCAATTTCAGATTGCTTTATCTTGTTCTTGCGTGCTTCTTCGGTGTATGCAGAAATCGACCTTCGTGGTCAGGTCAACCGGGTATTCGTGCATGGTTGATAACAACTTGTCGATCAGTTCAGCGATTGCATGGTTTCGAGCCTTGCGTGTTCATAGCCAGGATCGTCAGAGTTGAGCGACGCCTACCGGACTTATCGTTCTCATCGAAAGATCGGGCCAACAAATCAAACCTTAGGGTTCATCAAGTGGTATCAGAGCTACAGTTCTTCGGTGAGAGTTTCCTATTTTCTATTAGTAGATTCGTTTTTCATACCTAGAGTCCAGAAAATTGCCAAAAGAAAAAAATTCGCATCTATCATCCATACCAAGCCCTTTGAGCCTTTGCAATTTTTTTCTTTTCAGTTTGCTTGTTGAATATTTAGTTACATTGTCGTGTCTAGTTGCTGATATTTAGTTCTAGTTATTGTCTAGTTCGTCATTGTCTAGATTGCTTCTCGTGTTTTCCTTTCATGCCGCTTAATCGTTCTTTTAGGGTTCTTAGTTTTTGCATCTAAAACAGAAAATTCGTGGGTTAGAACTCCTCTAATCTGCACCAAAAAGAGAGAACACTTTGCTGTATTCGTGACTTGTGGAAAACCCTAGAGCCGCAAAAAAATAGAAGGAGAAAGAGGCCGCCACACAAAACAAAAGCCATGGTAGAAAAAAAAAAAAAAAAAAAGCAAGCTTACACCAAAATCAGTGAAAACTGGTGGAGCCCTTCTACATATAGCCACAAGTTTGCATAAAAAATTTCTGCAAGATTAGCCCACGGAATCAAAAGATATAGCAATTTAAAGATTGAAACCGAGTCGGTTTCCAGTCCGAGTACGATTCCGTTTCCGAGAGACCTTCAGTAAAACGGCCATAACTTTTGCATATGGTGTCCGATTTGGACGTTCTTGGACTCGTTGGAAAGCTAACAACGGGGCGCATACTTTCCACTTAATGCACTAGTCTCCCACCAGGGAACCCAAAATCGGTCATTTTCGGCTCCGAATTCGCGTCACAAGTTTTTTGTTTCGGTTTTTGCCGTTTCTTTTAGTCTTCCCGTCAGAATTTGGGGTTCGTCTCAACTGCAAAGTTGTAGATTTAATCGAAACCTTTCAAACGAGTATATATAAGTCATATAAAACTTTGCTTTTTCATCTCTTGAGACTAACTATTGTTTTCTGCTTAAACTAAAGGGTTGTTTACGCTGCATGTTATTCCGTTTTTGTGCTCTACATCGTGTGAACCATCTTGTGCCCTACAAAGAAGTTTGAGTAGTTGGTTAGCGTCTCTCCTAGCACTTGTTGTAAGGTTTTCCATTGCTTACATCAAGTCACATTTATCTTTGCGTGTGCGTACATACACATCTCTCAGTGGGGCTTTGATTAGCTAAACTTTGATTAGACTAGGATCAGCACTTGTGACTAGTACTTTGAACTGCTTTTCAACTTTGCATGCTGAATTGAATAATTGCTATTCCTTTGCTACATACTAGCCTTCCGAGCTCCACTTCCTACTAACTCAGCAGGTGTCGTTCCTCGCAATCGTTGGGCTGATCACAAGTGAGAGTATCACGAATCAGCCACCGGTTGTACCACTTCCTTGCTGCATTGGTAAGAACTGGTAAGAACTGGGTATAAGATTGAGTGTGAGCGACTTGTGAAACTCCAGAATCTAGTAGTTCATAGGGACATATACACTGTGATTGGTTCTTTGTTTTCTACTAACAATGACAGGATCACATGGATCTACACATGGTGTAGACAATAACGACCACTCTTTGGGGCATACTGGTGAGGGATCTTTCACACCTCGCAAGAGAGAGCTCGTGCGGCACATTGAGCACTCGCTCGGTGAGAGTGTTCGCGATGCCTTGGATAAGATCAATGACAATCTCGTGGCGCCCCACACGCGCTACGCTCCTCGGCGCCGACCCACTTGCGACAACAGACCCATGATCATGAGCCAAGAGTGGAGGACCCTCCCGCCGCCAAGCACCACCTCTCCGCCGCCGCACACCACCTCCTACGTGCCGCACACCACCTGCGGTCCGCTCTTGGGCAGATGAGGTGGAAGAAGATGTGAACAATTACACTGCTGATACGGAAACAGATGGAGCCAATATGCACAATGATCGTAACTATCGTCGGCTTCGTCATAATCGTCAAGGTATGGGACAAAATCAACGTGAGGTACGTGACCATAATAATGCATTTGGTAAAATTAAATTCACTATGCCTTCTTTTGCTGGAAAATATGATCCCGATGCTTATTTCACATGGGAGCTACCGTAGAACAAAAATTTGTTTGTCATGAATTCCTCAAGATAAGAAAGTTAGAGTCGCTACTAGTGAGTTTTCTGATTTTGCATCTATTTGGTGGAGTGAATATGGTCGTACTCATCAGGACATACCTAGAACATGGAATGCTTTGAAAAGAGCAATGAGACATAGATTTGTACCTTCATATTATTCTCGTGATTTGCTGAATAAATTACAACGTTTAAGACAAGGTAGTAGTTTCAGAGAGGATTATTATCAAGAATTGCAAACCGATTTATTGCGCTGTGGTTTAGATGAAATCAAGATGCTAAGATGGCTAGATTTTTAGGAGGTTTAAACCGAGAAATTCAGGACATACTTGATTATAAAGAATACAATTCTATCACTGCTTGTTCCATCTTGCTTACAAAGTCGAAAGAGAAGTGTGGTCGACGGCCTCGCCCTAGGGCAAATTTTGGAGGATCTTTGCGTGTCGGCCAAATCAGCAACAACACGTGGCACCCTTCTCAAGTCGTGTGCCCCCTTCTACCCCTTCCACTCCTGTGCATGTCCCTAATGCATGCAAATCAACAGAGGTACAAGTCCCTACAAAAAGTGTTTCGTCCGTTGCTTCGACAGGGCGATCTAGAGATGTACAATGTCACCGTTGCAAAGGATTTGGGCACTTGATGCGTGATTGCCCAAGTCAGCGAGCTTTACTTATTAAGGACAATGGTGAGTACACTTCAGCTAGCGATATTGAGGAAGAACAAGTTTTAGTTGCAACTAACAATGCAGGTGATGAAACTGAGGAAGAACATATAAGCCATGAGGCCTCTGACATGTACCAAAGCTTAGTTGTCCAGCGTGTGCTAAGTGCCCAAATGGAGCTTCTTTCAACAAAATCAACGCCATATTTTGTTTCAATCCAAGTTCGTCATCAAGGAACGTTCATGTAGAGTCATCATTGATGGCGGAAGTTGCAACAACCTTGCTAGCATAGACATGGTCGAGAAGCTTGGCTTGACCACAACACCACACCCTCATCCTTACTACATTCAATGGCTGAATTCTTATGGTAAGTTGAAGGTGACTAAACTTGTGCGCGTACATTTTTCTATTGGATCATATCATGACTATGTTGATTGTGATGTCGTACCTATGCAAGCATACTCATTATTATTAGGTAGACCTTGGCAATATGATAGATATACTGAACATCATGGTAGATCTAATCATTATACTTTCACATATAAAGAAAGAAAAATCATTTTACTTCCAATGTCTCCTGCTGCTATATTACAGGATGAATTAGAAAGATATGAGAGAACAAGTACGGAGAACACAAAAGATGATTATAAGATTATAGCTCCAAGTGAAATTAAATTGAAAGCTCCTGTTATGTTAGCTACAAAATCTAATTGCATTGATATGGAAAAACATGAATCTGAATGTCATACTATGATTTGCAAAGAATCTCAGTGTCCATTAGAAGAAGTGCATGTTTCTTTGCCTCCTGCTACTAATCTTTTGCAGGAGAGTGATGACTTGGGAAACGAATGAGTCGAGGACGACTCAAATTCAAGAAAGAGAGGATGATGAGGACATCGACCCTAAGGATACAACCACTGCTTCAACCTGCTGCACTGCATCCTCTACTTCCTTTACTTCACCAACATCTTCTCTAATTGGACTTTCGGCTAATGCAATACCATATTACCCAATTAGATCGAGCTACGTCTACATGCCATGGTGCTACGTCTACATACCATGGTACTATGTGTACATGCCATGGTGCTACTACATGTGCCAAGCAGAGTTCAAGTGGATACATTTTGGTCGATCAGTTCGGACTCAGCCTGACAGCACCAACTTAAAACAGATATAACTTTTGCAAACGGAGTCCAATTCGGGTGTTCTTGGGCTTGTTGGAAAGCTAACGACGATATCTTTCCAACGGATCCAGCCTCACCTCCAAATTCCTTCTGTAGACTTCGGAATCGTCAAAAGAAGATGCTATATCACTAATTTGGGCCTTGTAATCGTACCGGAATTGGCCCATATGCCGCCGGCCCACCTGGGGGCGTGATTACTGTTCATGTGAACAGTAATTCATGCCTTTAGTCCCACCCCTCTATTTCTTTTAGATTTGTGGCTCCTCATCCCCTATTTAAGGAGGACGCACCCCCTCTAGTTTCCTTGGATTTTGTTTAGTTAAAAGTTAGCCTTGTTGCAACTTCGTGTATTGGCTTGTGTCGACTAGACCAACCATAATACCGGTTTTTGAAATCCCAATTTTAATATTTCAATCTTTATTTGCAATTTAAGATTGCTTTATCTTGTTCTTGCGTGCTTCTTCGGTGTATGCAGGAATCGACCTTCGTGGTCAGGTCAACCGGGTATTCGTGCATGGTTGATAACGACTTGTCGATCAGTTCAGCGATTGCTTGGTTTCGAGCCTTGCGTGTTCATAGCCAGGATCGTCAGAGTTGAGCGACGCCTACCGGACTTATTGTTCTCATCGAAAGATCGGGCCAACAAATCAAACCTTAGGGTTCATCAAGACGTCTGTTCAGGAAGCAACACGTCTGGTTGAAGAGAGGTGTCTGTTGATAATGTATCAACTGTCGTGCGGTTATATGTCCATGAGTCATGTAACCGTACTTCAGTATCGTAACGTCGCGTGGTATGGAATATATAGAACATGTTCCATTCGTCACACGGTAAAGCATATGTCTGGTCGTAGATCCAGACATCAGTTCAAAGCCTTGTGAGCATTTGACTGGTCGGAGACTTGGTTTGGAACCATGTCCGACCAGATTGGGTACTATGTAACCTCTGGAATTCTTATGACCAGTGGGGTCGTTAGCTTTAGGGTTTACGACCATGAAGACGTATGGTCTCTATATACTAACTAATAAATAGAGGTTTTAATCCTCGTCAGCTAGCCCCCGAACTTTTAAATGAATTGGTCGTATAGACGCTTACTCCCGATGCAATCGTATCGGGCAGACCCCTCATTAAATGTCGTGGTATTCGAGCTGGTCCGTATTCATTTTTAAAGTTCAGAAATTGCCTTGGAACTTGAAGGAACTCTTGGTCCGCTGGTCAAAAAGGGATTTTTGTCCGTTGGATTTTCCCCAGAAACGGTTACAGTGTTGTTGCTATAAAAGGTCTCCTAGCACTGCGTGTTAGGGTTTCTACGCCTTTTGTTTTCCTCTTCATTTTTCAAGAAACCATCTCCGATCACCTTTGAATTCTTCACCCGAAAGAAATCACCATGTCGGATCTTATTACCAACTGGTCGATCTCCGATCTGAGCGAGAAGAAACTTGAAGGTCTGGAATAGGTTGGGCTATTACCCGACAGAAATCTGATCGCGTGGAGATCAGCGTTTGGGGAACATTCTCCAAGTGGTGAGGATGGAGAAATTCCTATTTTTCTCGCATATATCGAATACGGCTTCAGACTTCCAGTTCACTCCTTTGTTTCTCAAGTTTTTGAGTATTATGGAGTTGAACTGATCAATTTGGCCCCAAATGCCACAGCCAACCTTAGCATCTTCGTTTACCTCTGCGAAGCGTACCTGAGAATTCCAGCAACTCTGGACCTCTTCAGGTACTACTACAGATTGGTGAATGCGAAGAAGACGACCGGTACACCTGGAGAGTGTACCTTGCGTCTCCATGACGGGAAGGCTGATGAGTACATTCCAATGTACTCCAAGTCTTCATGGTCGTCATGGAAGAAGAGTTGGTTTTATATGATCACACAGGGCGATGGCCTTTATTACAGCGGTAAAAAGGCTATCGAGATCCCACAATGGCGTTCCTCCTCGAAGAAGGAGGGAAAAATTGGGAGATGGATTGAAGCCGTCCAGCTCCTGAGTGTCATGGGTTTGACATCCTGGCACGTGGTGAGGGACTTCTCCATGCGGAGAATCAGTCCCTTGAAGGCCAGAGCTCACTCGATGCTCTGGTATATTGGTCGTGACGATACGACCAAGGATTCTAGGGAAGGTAAGTTCCAATAAGAATCCGACCAGTATATCTTTCTGGTCAAATGCTCTTATAACCCTAAGACCTCTCTTTTTGTTACAGCTTTGTCTTCTGATGAAATTAGAAGCTGGATCAGAATGTTCTGTGCTGGAGAGCCTAATGAGAAGGCTGGTTTCCCTTTGATCTTAGCAGTGACTACTGCTGAAGAGAGGGTCGAGAGACTTCGGGTAAACATGATAATTATTTTCCATCTTTACAATCTTTTCCGATCGGTGTTTACCTAAAAATCCTCTTTGATATGTAGTCGGTTGGTCTAAGAATTGATGAGGCCACGGAGACCTGTGAGCCAATTGACGAACCGACCATTCTTACGATCACTAGTGATCGTGTAGGGGTAGGTAACCGAAGGAAATACTTTTTGCTTGGATGAAAATATATGTTCATCACCCGACTAACTTTATTTGTTGAATCAGGCGGTAGTCATTGAGTCCTATACAGTTGTTCAAGATTTACCAAGGGTCATTGAAACAACTGCTTTAGTGACCGATGAACCTACACCTTCCGATCCAATGATCAGGAATTCTACTCTCGACCAGCTGGTTGAAAGTATTACATCTGATCGTTCATTGAAGGATGTAGAGGGTACAGCCAACCCTTCCAGTTCGAGACTGGAAAAATTGGTTGAAAAGAAAAGAAAAGCTAGCGCTACAGACTTTAAGCCGGCGCGCTTCAGAGTCAAGATAAAAAAGATAACCGGGTATGTTGTAAATGAAATTATCACATAAACACACACCTTTTATATTCTTGGTGAACTTGAACTCTGAACTTCCTTTTCTTTGTGCAGACCTGTTGGAGTTCCAGTCGTTCCCGATCAGGTTATTCCAGCAGGTCAGGTGATCGAGGGCATCTCCGATCAGGGCTTTCCTCAGGCAAGCAATCCTGAGGAGGAAGTGGTTGGGAAATCCCCCGAGCCTACTTCAGTGTTGGAATCTGATTTGAATCATGTGGAGATTGTTACTCCGTCAGCGGAGGTAGGCATCTCTGCAGATCCACAAGAGATTCCAACTTCTGAAAGGAACTCCTCCCAGACTAACAAGTTCCCTTTCTCTCCTCGATTTATCGAGGATAAGGGGCTTGATGATGCTTGGAGGAGAGTGTCAGATCGTCTAGCAAAGGCGAATCCTGATAAGATTTTTGCCGATTATAATGATGTGGCAATTCAAGTAAGTGTCCTTAACCATCCTTATAGTTTTCTTGATGTTTACAAGAAACTTTAAAGAAAAAATGCTATTCATGCAGCATATGGTTGAAAATTTTGCTGCGATCGGAGGACTAACCGATCAGATTAAGAATCTAGAGCAAAAACACTCCAAACTAGAAAGTAAGAACTTTCTTCTTAATTTGTCTTTTGCCAAGACTTTCCTTTCTTCTTTTAACCATCATCCCTTATCAAATTTGATAGATTTAGAGAAAATAAAAGAAGAAGCTTTGGCTGAAAAAGCCAGAAGAATAAAGCTTGAAGAGGAAATTCAAGCTAAAAACCGGTCGATCGAAAACTTGACGACCAGATACGAAAAATACCAGGAAAAATCCAGGAAGAAGGTCGAAGGTAACTTAGTCGTAGACTTGACTTAGTATCTCTTCTGATCTTTTTTAGCCTAATATTTATTTTGCTTATGCAGAACAAAATCAAGTTTTAACCAAAACAAAGAAAGCTTTGGAATTTGAGCAAGACAAGGGGGCAGCAGTTATGTTTAACCTTGATGAACAAATTACTGCACTCAACAAAATGATCTTTGATATGGGATCAGGATCAACGTTGCCTTCCTTAAGTGACCCAATGGAAAAGGTAAATTACCTTGGTCACCTTTTGGAGGACCTTAAGGGCTTGCTCAAAGCTACAAGAGATAATTACGCCCAGTCCGTAAAGGAATCTATTGCAAGTGGAGTTAGTCTTGCTTTGGCAAAACTGAAGGCGTCCGACCCCTCTATCAATCTTCAAGCTATTGAAGAGGATTTTAACTGCTTGCCTGAGGAGGCGACCAAGTTTCTCAAGGAAGTTAAAACACTTGGAGACAAGGTTGCAGAAGAAATGGAGGTGGAATCTCCATCCAGCAGTGACTAATGGAGGGCAATCTCTAGTAGTTTAAATGCTGCAAAAAAGAGAGAGTATGCCAAAAATGTGTAAAAACTTACCTTTCTCTTATCAATGAAAAAAGAATTTTTGTTTATCCGGTCGACTTATCATATATTACCCAGCCTCCGACTGTTTTATAGTAGAAGAACTTTACTATAAAAGCAGTAGGCCAAGAATATGAACTTAAGTCTCGACCATTGTTTGAAAGTATGTACTGATTGTTGAAAAAGTTGATCGTGATAATACTAAGAAACCTTTTTTGGTCGGAACCAGTGTTAGGTTTCGACTAGTTGTAAATCTGTTTTTCGTAATCAAAGTACGTACTAAGACAATATATGGTCGGAAGAAAAAATAATTTTTCTTGATAAGAGGAAGTTACATGCAAAGACATATATAATAAACGAGAAGTGGTTTTATTTCTATGCAGTGTTCAATGCTGGTCGGAATGAACTTGCTGAGAAATGAAGATATATATTGTATTTCGCAATACGTGTTCGTGCTCTAGTCCGACTGGCAGCGAGGATCGTAAGAAAAGGACCGTCGCTAGGAAGCTCCTTCCAGTGGGCAGAACCACATGCGAAAAAGGAGAGACTTCGACTAGGAGGTTTTCCGTGTCCCGACCAGTAGCCAAACAAGTGTAGAACAGAATTTTGAAAATAAAACATATAATCTCCATTGTCCTAAGCATATGAACCGCAGTCAACCAGAGCTAAGTTCTGTCATATAAATAACATCACTTTCTTTTTGAATTGATTCATTATTTATTAAACTGAATGGAAATGAAATGAAATTTAAACGAAAAACTTACGCAATTGATCAATATTCCAAGAATTAGACAAAATCCTGCCGTCTGACATGGCTAATCATACCGAACCTGGTCGGGTGATTTCGACCACAGTGTAAGGACCTTCCCACTTGGGAGAAAGTTTGTTGCGATTTGCTTAGTTCTGAATTTTTCTAAGAACCAAATCACCTACAGCTAAGCTGCGAGGTTGCACCTTACAACTGTGGTACCTTCGCATGGCTTGTTGATAGATTGCCGAACACAACAAGGCTTGGTTTCGTCGTTCCTCAAGGAAATTAACATCGTCGAGTCGTCTTTCTTCCTGATCATTTTTATTAAAACAGTCAGTACGAGTAGAACCAATTTTTAATTCTGGAGAAAGCATGGCTTCGGCCCCATAAACTAAAAAGAATGGTGTTTCACCGGTCGCACGACTGGTCGTCGTACGAACAGCTCATAAAACAAAAGGAAGTTCTTGAACCCAAGCTCCTGACCGTTTTATTAACTGGTCGAATACTCGGCATTTGACCCCCTGCATTATGATACCATTGGCACGCTCAACTGCTTTGTTACTCTGCGGATGAGCAACCGAAGTGAAATGGATTTTGATACCCAGGTCGTCGCAGAATTCCTAGAAATTACCACTGGAAAATTGGGTACCATTGTCCGTGATTATACGACTGGGCACACCAAATTGTGTAATCATGTTTTTTATGAGGAACCTCTTAGCAGCCTCAGTTGTAGTTTTAACAACTGGTTCGGCTTCAATCCACTTTGTAAATGTGTCAATCATGACGAAGAGGAATTCGAAGCCCCCGGGTGCTCTTGGGAAAGGTCCCAGAATGTCTAGTCACCAGGTTGCAAAAGGCCAAGAAAGAGGAATTGTTTGCAGAGCTTGCGACGGCTGATGTACTTGTCGGCTATGAAACTGACATGATCGCAATAGCATGAAGTACCTACTGAAGCAAGGAATTGGACAGATATGGACTTACCGGAGCTGGAGATGACAAACAATCTTTTCGGCCGAAAGAGGGGAAAAACCAAATTGATAATATCCCTGCGGCCAAATGTGAAATTGATTGAGGCTAAAGCGCCTGAGAGATGAGAGTAAGCGGGGAGCAAGGAATTTGAAAATGGTGCACTTACGAGCTAAAGAAGAAGATCACCCTTTATGGTGAAAGGGGGAAAATGAATTGAGTCGCTCTCTGCCAAAAGCAAAATCGACAGAGGGTTAATACTCTTCGAGAGGCTAAGCAACTGAGGAAGCAACAGGTTCGGATGAGAGGGCCAAGAACACCACTTTCACCGAAGAACTTGAAGCTTCAACAATGGCGGCCGAGAGCAATATTTCACCAAGGAGCTCACTCAGTGCACTAGAGGTGATGCTGAAGCTCAAAGGTGTTCAAAGAATGCTAAGGAAGCCTCTGGAGGAGTCTTATAGCCGAAAGAGCGAGAGGGGAGCAACGGCAAGAAAAATGGCTTTGCACCGAGTTGAGGTCGACTGAGGGCGACGGGGGCAGGTGCACTCGAGGAGGACGAAGACTACGGAGGCGGCGGTACAGTGCTCATTAATGCTGAGAGTCGTTGGCCGAAAGCAGAGGTGACCCGACGCTGCCACGCTCTGCACTTTTCACCGGCCACTGTTGACTTCGGCTGAGCGCGCGCGAGCGGAGGAAGACGAAGGCGGACAGCCGTTAGATTTAATCGGACGGCGCCCACTCAATTCAATATCTTCGATAGTCCGAACGTTCCCTCTTTTCGGAGCCGCTGATCTACAGATGAACGGTTCAAACCAAGGGAAGGATCGGCGGTCCGAACGTTACTTCGATCGAAGGCCGCACGATCTAGATCTAACGGTCAAAATTGAAAGCGCCCGAGGTGGCTGAGTCGGTGCATTTAGTTGATCCGATCGAACCGATGGCTTGAACCCGAGTGTGACTTGAGTCCAAGGAATAGTAAAAGCTGATTTTGAGTTATTTGCTGAGCTGACTTAGGATAATTAATTAAGATAGCAAACAAGCTCCAATAATTTTGAAATTTTAACTGGAGGTTGTTTACTAGATGATTAACCTTACATAGATTTTTCAGAGATTTTCATGCACTGCATTTTTCTCTAAAAATTCCAGAAGGCTATTTTAGGAGTTTGACTAATGTTTGACTTGCCTCAAAAATTATCAAATAATTTCTAAAAATTACGAAATAATTCTGAGGTGTTAAACATCTCTCCTAGGTCCAATGAAAATTATTTTGAGGGGTTGGGCACCAGATTTTTATTGAGGAGATTTATGACTTGAATTTAACTGGGGAAATTTTGAGTTTTAATTTCCACTAATTTAAAGGAAAGAGGTTTCAAACACTGTAACAACACATGAGGCAAAAAAAGTTTTAATTTATCCTCATTTTTATTACATTTAAAACACAAACCCAATTTGGGATGTTACAGACTACACGAATAAACCCAGCTTCAAGGAGTTTGTCAATCTCCGACTGGATTGCTTCCTTCCGGTCAGGTGCAAAACGCCTTAGCTTCTGCTCGACCGGCTTTTTATCAGGTTGGAGAGCTAACCTGTGCTCGATCACTTCCCTGGGGACTCTGGGCATGTCGGACGCTGCTGCTTAAAACATCTGATTTGCTCGGAGGAAAGAGACGAGCGACTCTTCCTATTTAGGGTTGAGTCCTTCTCCGATCAGTAACTTCGGAACTGACCTGTCGATGTCCCCCAACCTGGCGTCTCTCGGAGAAACGCCTTTGTCGAGGGGCACCTCTTTTGTCTGATCGAAGGGTTTGGGTGTCAACTTTGGTCTGGAGTACTTGACCTGCATCGCAGAAGAGTCAGTATTTCTAGTCGGAAGCTCATCGATCAGTTCTAAAGATCTTCTATCGCAAACATCAGCCATTTTTTGATCTTCCCGAACCATGATGACACCTTTTGGTACTGGCATCTTCAGACTCTGATAGACGTAATGCGTGGCTATCAGAAACTTTGCTAGAGCCGGACAACCAAGGATCCCGTTATAGGCGGTCTCAAAATCGACCACGTCAAACGAAATCTTTTCCATTCGGAAGTTATCAAGACTTTCGAACGTAACCGGTAAGGACACTTGTCCTATTAGTTTGGCGGTAGAGCCAGGGACTATGCCATGGAAGTCATATTTTACTGGCTTTACCTTTGACTTCGGAACCTGCATTTCTTCTAAAGCTCCCGAGAATAATATATTTAAAGAACTACCTCCATATATCAAGACTCTATTGACCTTACAATTATTAATGGTAGGCTCAACTATAATAGGGAACCTACCCGTCGAGTCGATGAAATGGAGCAGTCTTCTTTGCCGAAGGAGATTACGGTGTCCGACCACCTCGAAGTCTTGATACTGATCAGAGATTCTGCTAGGTATTGACTCGCCTTGGATAAAGGCAGTGGGATCCTGGTACTCTTGAGCTTGGCCGAAGTGGAGGTCTCCTGCGTCTTCGAACCCTAATCGGACGAAAGTACCGGAAAATAGCACAACAGTAGAGAGAGCAAATAAATACCACACTCATAATAAATGAACTCCAAATTGAACAAGACCAGTGTCATAAGCAAGATCTTGATTTTTAGAAATAAGTTTCATAATTTTTGGAATTATAAAGAAAATGATATGAATTTTTGAAACTTTCCAATTGAATACTTAATTAAAAAGAAAACAGAAAAGCCAAAAAATCGAGGAGCCGACATGTGGTGCAACACAGCGCTCTGGTCCCAGGACGAGTGGTAGTACCAGCGAAGTGGTAGCGATAGTACCGAAGAAGCGGGGGGGCGGGCTGCGGTAGTACCGGGGTGAAGGGCGGTAGTTCTGGTGTTGAACGGAAGCGGTAATGTCGGCGTTGAAACTACAGTAGTACCGTAGGGGTGCGGTAGTACTGGGGGTTGAGAGGGCGGTAGTACCGGAGCTTCAGCTCGACAATGGCACAGAGAGGGGGAGGAGCAATGTGGGGGACGGGGGATGGAGAGGAGAGCTGGGAGAGGGCAATGGGGTAGCGGGAGAGCTCAAGGCGGTAATGGGGTGCTTAAATAGGCCGAGAGGAGGGAGAGGGGAGATGAAGGGAGCTCGGGCGGCAGTGAAGTGACGGGGCAGCGTCGGCCATGATTACCTGCGCACGGAGAGGACCGGGTAGGGCAGGGGCGGCAGCGGGGAGTGGCGAGGAGGGGCGGTGAGGGGACTGGGCGGGAGCAGGCGCTGCAGAGCGGAGTAGGGGGCGACAGAGGGGGAGATTGGTGAGGAGGGGCGGTGGCGTGCACGCACGGGGAGAGAGAGAAGAGTGGGGGCAGGAGGAAGAAAGAAGGAGGGAGCCGGGGCACTGCAGGCAGAGCCGGGCAAGGGAGACTGTAATACTCCGGAACCGGTTCGGTAAAAAGAAAGAAGTCGGAGGGAGTAAAAGAAATAGTTTTCGTCGGAAAATTCCAATCACGGGGGTAAATGCTATTTCAGTCAACTTTGGCCGCGATCCACGACCTGTGGCCCAAGAGGGGGCCGGCCGGCCCATGTAGGGGCCGGCCAAAGAGGGGGGGGCACCACTTCCCCCCAAACCCTAGCCGCCTCCATCCCCTCCCCCTTGAGCCGCCCCACCTCCTTCTCCACCCGGCGCCTCCCCTCCTCCCCGGCGCCTCCTCCTCCATTGGTGGCTGCCATTGGTGTTCCCCCGGAGCTGCACACCCGATCTTCCTCGCGTTCACCTTCGGTTCTTCCTCCGTCGGGCTTTTGCGTTCCCCTCGGGTTCGTGGTGTTGGGGCCGGCCAAAGGAGGAGAGGAGAGACCTTCGGGAAGTGGATCCTCGTCGTTCTTCGGGTCTACAAGGGTAACGAGAGACCCTACAGCTGTTGGATGCCTTTAGAGTTGCAAATTCAATGATTTTAGTAGTATCGTTTTATTTCTGTCTATAGATTGATTCTATCCAGTACGTTGTACCTCCGTTTTGGGTGTCTTAGAGGCCGAATTGGATATCTGTGTCTTCTGGAGAATTGATCCTGGTTTCATTAGCTTTCTTTTGGTACCTGGTTCACGAATTTTCACCAAGTAGTTTAAAAGTTATGACTGTTTTACCACGTACTGCTCTGTCTGACAGAAATTCTGGGTATAGTCGGTTGCACCTAGGTTTTGATCTAGTTAGAGTCAGAACCAGGTCGGCCACCCAACTAGGTTTATGAAGATAATTTCACCATGTTTCCAGGCTGATAAAGATAACTTTATTTGGAGCAGTGGTCTAAAAGTTAGAGCCTTTTCTTTGGGGCTGTTCTGAATTCTGGGCAGACTGTGGATATAGTTTTTCGTTGGATGGTTAGACCCCTGTTTTGGCCGAATTAGAGTTTACCGTCAACTATAGTTTCGTAGCCATTTACGTTAAGAGAAGTTGAGCACTGGTTTCAGGTCTTTTGGATCTACGGTTATTTATTGGTGAATTTTCTAGTAAAACTGCCAGTTTAGAGGTATTTGGAATGTTTGGGTGAATTGATCAAATTTAACCTTTTGTTTGGTTGGTTTGGTTAGAGATTGTGAGAGGGCACGTGTAGCAATGTCTTACTCGTTTGTCCTTATTTCGATTATTCTATATTGTAGGCGGTGAAGCGGTGAGTGGAGGGGTATCTCAGTTACCTCCCAACCCGTCGCAGCGCGGCAGGCAAGTACTTGTATGCTATTATTGATGCAATATGTGATGTGTGTGTGCATGGTTATACTTGTTTGCATATGTAGTTGAATGCCATGTGTATTTTTCCATTAATACGTGATATTCAAATTTACCATGAGATCACATCATGTCATGCATGAATTCATAATGACCACGAAAGTGGATTTCTTTTGTAAGACCCATCAATTCCAGTATGGGCATCTGAATATCCCATCAATTCCAGAATGGGTACGTTTGTCCACCATTCCAATGTGGGCCACGTTGGACGGCCGTATGAAACGTTCTTCATACTGTAACTTTAAAGTGAACACCGACGGGTGTTTCACTCGCTATACCGGTATATGCTGCGATATGTCCACTTCCTTCATTGCATCATTTCACTTCATCCATTCATAAGAATTGTTTCTAATAAATGTTCAATCTGTGATAATGTATATTGTTCATTGGATATTGATTGTTACCTTCACGTACTTGCTGAGTCTTTGGCTCATTCTTGCTTTGTTGTTTTATTTAGGTAAATGACAAGGAAGAACGGTTTCATGGAGGGTAGTTCAACACGATGCACCCACTACCATAATCCAAAACATTTGAGAACTTAATATTGTCTGCAGTTTATGCCTTGTGTTGAATTGTAATAAGCCAACTTGGCCGTATTTACCGTATCTCCCTGAATTGTTTATCTCCACTCCGTTGATTAATCTTGTTGATGAATTCATGTTTACGTATGTCCTTGTCGTATGCCACATCTAGTTATGCGTATTGTCGTGAATTTCCTAAAGATTAGTGATTGTAGGTGACATCTTGACTTCCTTATAGTCAGGGTGTTACAGTTGGTATCAGAGCGGGCTTCAAGTCCGTGGTTATAATATTAAAATGACACACTGTGCACAATACGAAGGGTTGGGTAAACCATTGTTTTCCGCAATTGCCTAGTTATGTTCCAATTATTCTGTTTATCAGTTCGTTGAGCTAAGTGTTTGGTTTTTCTTTCTGTTGTGTTGTTCATAGATGGCAAGAGGTAGAGGCCGTGGTCGTGGTCGTCCACCGACCCGTAGTCGTGGTCGTGGCCGCGGACCGGCTGCTGCATCGTCTTCGTCTGAAGGGTTGGCTGGTGCTGCTACGGAGGAGATTGCCTCAGCTGCGCCTCCGGTCGTTGAGCCACCGGCCGCAACAGCAGATCTTATTCAGAACCTTATAAGAGAGAATCAACAACTCCGCCAACAATTGCAGGCGGCAATTCCTGCGGTTGCTGCGCCTGTGGCGGAACCTGTTGCCTCTTCGTTCCACCCGAGGTTAGAATGAGCCTCCGTGAGTGGATGTCGCTTCGTCTGGACACTTTTGACGGAGCAGGCACACCGATTCAGGCTGCGGACTGGTTGAGATACATGGAGCGTCAGTTTGGAGCATTAGAGCTGGCATCCGCGCAGAAGGCGCGATTTGTGGCCTTTCAGCTGAAGGGCCAGGCCGACATCTGGTGGGAAGGAGTCCTGTCTTCCAGGACTCCAGCGCAGGGTCCTGTTACTTGGGAGGTATTTGTGGAGAGATTCAGGACACAGTTTTATCCGGACTCCTTCATTGAGAAGATGGAGCAATCCCTCCTGACTTTTGTGCAAGGAAGATGTCGAAGATTCGAGTATGAGGCGGGTTCAATAACTCAGTGCGCTTTATACAGGGGTGGCTAGTGATGATAAAGAGAAGGCTAAGAGGTTCCAGCGGGGCCTCAATCAGGAGTATCGCCAAATTCTGGGAGCGACAGGTCTACGTGATTT
The DNA here is from genome assembly GCA_036346395.1 of Hsuehochloa calcarea. NCBI lineage: Eukaryota > Viridiplantae > Streptophyta > Magnoliopsida > Poales > Poaceae > Hsuehochloa > Hsuehochloa calcarea. Next base: position 73,011,197 of record CM070594.1, on the reverse strand, counting down.
TAGCTCGGTGGTTGAGCAGGCTAGAGGGATGGAGTTAGAAAGAGTTCCTTCGTCGCAAGGGCATATTGCTAGTGGTTCTATTGCTACTGGTGGATCTGGCAGTGGCCAGAAGCGGAGTTTCGGTGGAGGAGGTGGGTCTTTTCAGCGAACCACTGCTAAGAGGTTTCAAAAGATCCAAAACTCCCGTCCGGTTCAGCAGTGGCAGTCTTCCTCTTCGGCGCCACGTTCTTCTTCTTTCGCCCCACAGTTGCGTCTTGTTCCAGGTCAGGGCATGAAGTGTTTTCGGTGTGGTGACGGGCATCGAGCTTCAGAATGTTCCTTCAAGGGAACATGCCAAGAAGGCGGATCGGGAGGGCCACAAGTCCTCGGTGTGCAAGCAAAATCCAGCTAGTATCATCAAATGGGAGGCGCCCCAGCTTCTTCCTCCGGTTTCCACAGGGTTCGATTCGGACTCGGCGTATTCCTGCACCACCGCACCCTTGGCGTGGGTTCCACCTGCAGCTTTTACTCCAGCGCCTCCTGTAGGGTTCTATTGGAATCCCGCACCATCTGCACCTCCGTCGTTTGTCCCTCCAGCAGCCGTTTCCAGTTTTCCGTCGCAGAGTGTCGGTGCGTCTTCTGCATCGGTGCATCAGGGGGTCTACGCCAAGCCCACCCCTGAGACTTTGGGACGTCCTGATGTGGTGACAGGTACTTTACTAGTGGATTCGCATGGTGCCTTTGTACTGTTTGATTCGGGGGCTACTTATTCGTTTGTGTCTTTGGAGTTTGTTAGAAGAGTGGGTTTGAGTTTTCAGCTTATTTCTGAGTCAGTGGTAGTCAGCTCTCCAGGAGGTCTTATTTCTAGCTCTACCGTCTGTCCCGATTGTTCTATAATTATTGATGATGAGGTTTTCACTGCGAATCTTATGGTTATTCAATTGGCACCTTCGATGTTATTCGGTATGGGTGGTTATTCCAATACCGTGCCAAGATTTGTTGTTTCGGAAGACGGTGACCTTGCTAGCCCCTTCTTAGGTGAAGAAGCGGTATTCGAGGCGAGGCTGCCGTCGATTCAGTTGTTTGTGCTGGCTAACCTATTCCCTAGCCGCCGTGCATCGACCATCGGATTACTTTGTTCCCTCAATGGAGAGACTGATTCTTCGCGGCGTATTGAGGAGATCCCAGTTGTGAAGGAGTTTTCCGATGTCTTTCCTGTAGAACTTCCCGGAATGCCTCCGGTGAGGAAAGTGGAGTTCCGGATTGATCTTATTCCGGGAACTCGGCCTTTGTCCAAGTCTCCTTACCGATTGGCTCGGCCATTTCAGGAAGAATTGAAGAAACAATTGGACGACCTCTTTGTCCAAAGGTATGATTCAACAGAGCGTATCGCCATGGGGAGCGCTGTTCTTTTTACTAAGAAGAAAGATGGCGGTATGTCGTATGTGCGTGGATTATCGCGCTTAATCAAATCGATCGTGAAGAACAAATATCCTTTGCCTCGCATTGAGGATCTTTTCACCCGATTGAAAGGAGCTATGATATTTTCCAAGATTGACTTCGATCGGGTTATAATCGATTGGGTTCGTGGAGCGGATATTGAGAAACGGCTTTCTCACGAGGTATGGTCATTATGAGTATAAAGTTATATCTTTTGGACTAACGAATGCTCTGCGGTTTTCATGGAAGCCATGAAGCGATTATCTTGCATCAATACCTTGATGATTTCGTTGTGGTATTCATAGATGATATCTTGATTTATTCTAAGACGGAAGATGATCACACCCACCATTTGTGGTTGGTGCTTGAAACTTTAAGAGAGAATCAATTCTATGCCAAGCTGAAGAAGTGTGAGTTCTGGATTTCTGAAGTTGGGTTTCTGGGTCACGTTATTAATCAGAAGGGTATTTCAGTTGATCCTAGCAAGATTTCGACAGTGGTAGAGTGGAAGAGACCAACCAATGTCAAAGAAGTAAGGAGTTTTTTGGGTTTAGCTGGCTATTACCGGCGGTTTGTGGAGGGTTTTTCAACCATTGCTAAACCAATGTCCCAGTTGACATATAAAGGTGTTAGGTTCCAGTGGTCTGATGCTTGTGAGCGCAGTTTTTGCACTTTGAAAGATAGATTAGTGACTGCTCCAATTCTTACTCTTCCTGAGCCTGGGAAGAGGTTCACTATCTATTCAGATGCGTCCATAGTTGGACTTGGTTGTGTACTCATGCAGGATGGTAAAGTGATTGCCTATGCATCGAGACAGTTGAAGAAGCATGAACAGAATTATCCCACCCATGATCTAGAGCTTGCTGCAGTGATTCACGCCTTGAAGATCTGACGTCATTATTTGTACGACGAATCTTGTGATGTATTCACTGACCACAAGAGCCTGAAATACATCTTCACCCAGAAGGACTTGAACTTGAGACAAAGGAGATGGTTAGAGTTGATCAAGGACTATGATCTTACTATTTAGTACCATCCCGGCAAGGCTAATGTGGTAGCTGATGCCTTGAGTCGCAAGGCGACACCTCCTACTCTCAGTTGTCTTATTGCTGACTTTGAGCGTATGGATATTTCCTTCTGCTTTGCGGGTACCGCACAGACCGAGACTCAGTTGCTTTTAGAGTTAGCTCTTCCAGATCGGGTGCGAGTAGCACAGCAACAAGATCAGATGCTCCAACGAGTGAGGAAGCGTTGTGCTGAGGGCAAGCAAGGTCACTTCAGTGTGGACAAGTTTGATTCTTTGCGATTTAAAGGACGCCTCTGTGTGCCACAGGAGTCTCTGGTTAAACTGGAGATTTTGAAGGAGGCTCATCGTACTCCTTATACCGTACATCCTGGTGAGACCAAGATGTACAAAGATTTAAAGAAAAGTTTCTGGTGGAAACGGATGAAAATTGATATCGCACAATATGTGGCATCCTGTGGGGTGTGCCAGCGGGTCAAGGCTGAGCACAAGCGACCAGCAGGACTGTTGCAACCCTTGGAGGTACCAGTTTGGCCATGGGACGATATATCTATGGATTTTGTGGTTGGTTTACCTCGCACGCAGCGAGGAAAGGATGCTATTTGGGTAATTGTGGACCGTTCAATAAGTACGCACATTTCATTCCTATTCGTACAACCAATTCGGCAAGCGATTTGGCTCCTCTTTATGTACGAGAAATTGTGCGTTTGCACGGGGTACCAAAGACCATTGTTTCTGATCGAGATGCCAAGTTCGTTTCCAAATTATGGGAGAGTTTGCAGGGTGCGTTGGGTACGCAGCTTCGTCTTAGCACTGTGTTCCACCCCCAGACAGATGGTCAGTCCGAACGCACCATTCAGACATTAGAGGATTTGCTCAGGTGTTGTGTTTTATCCTGAAAAGGGAATTGGGAAGACCATTTAGCTTTGGCAGAGTTTGCTTATAACAACAGTTATCATGCCAGTATTCGAGCCGCACCATACGAGGTTCTTTATGGGCGTAAGTGCAGGTTCCCGTTGTGTTGGGATGAGGTTGAGAGCGGGCGGTTTGGGTCCCGATTGGGTTCGTGAGCGATGGCTAGAGTGGCGAGTTAGGCAAAATCATTGGTACTCAGAGTAAGCGGAAGAGCTCTACGAGATGTGAGAAGGCGGGATCTGGAATTCAAAGTGGGTGACGAGGTTGTTGAGAGTTTCGCCATCTAAAGGCGTGGTACGATTTGGCACAAAAGGGAAGCTTAGTCCAAGATATGTGGGGACATTCCCAATCGTGGCACGAATTGGAAAACTAGCTTACCGTTTGGACCTTCCCGATTCTATGAGTAGAGTTCACAATGTGTTTCATGTTTCGATGTTGAGAAAATTTCTGAGAGACCCAGAACATGTCATCCCTTTGGAGCCTTTGATTGTCAAGCAAGACCTTACCTTCGAGTCCCGACCAGTGAAGATATTAGAAGAATCAGAGCGGGTTCTGAGAAACAAAACCTTGAAGTATGTTAAAATCCTTTGGTCACATCAGTCTGAAAGAGAGGCCACTTGGGAGTTGGAGTCCCGCATGCGAGAACAATACCCTGACCTGTTCGATTAAGGTAAATTGTTTAAGCTGTAATTTCTGGTATTTGTTCTTTCTGTTGGCTCGTTGTATGGATTCGAGGTCGAATCCTGTTAAGGGGGGTGGACTGTAATACTCCGGAACCGGTTCGGTAAAAAGAAAGAAGTCGGAGGGAGTAAAAGAAATAGTTTTCGTCGGAAAATTCCAATCGTGAGGGTAAATGCTATTTCAGTCAACACTGGTGCGATCATGACCCTGTGGCCCAGAGGGCGGCCAGGCCCATGTAGGGGCCGGCCAAAGAGGGGGGGCACCACTTCCCCCAAACCCTAGCCGCCTCCATCCCCTCCCCCTTGAGCCGCCCCACCTCCTTCTCCACCCGGCGCCTCCCCTCCTCCCCGGCGCCTCCTCCTCCATTGGTGGCTGCCATTGTTGTTCCCCCGGAGCTGCACACCCGATCTTCCTCGCGTTCACCTTCGGTTCTTCCTCCGCCGGGCTTTTGCATTCCCCTCGGGTTCGTGGTGTTGGGGCCGGCCAAAGGAGGAGAGGAGAGACCTTCGGGAAGTTGATCCTCGTCGTTCTTCGGGTCTACAAGGGTAACGAGAGACCCTACCGCTGTTGGATGTCTTTAGAGTTGCAAATTCAATGATTTTAGTAGTATCGTTTTATTTCTGTCTGTAGATTGATTCTGTCCAGTACGTTGTACCTCAGTTTTGGGTGTCTTAGAGGCCGAATTGGATATCTGTGTCTTCTGGGGAATTGATCCTGGTTTCATTAGCTTTCTTTTGGCACCTGGATCACGAATTTTCACCCAGTAGTTTAAAAGTTATGACTGTTTTACCATGTACTGCTCTGTCTGACAGAAATTCTGGGTATAGTCGGTTGCACCTAGGTTTTGATCTAGTTAGAGTCAGAACCAGGTCGGCCACCCAACTAGGTTTATGAAGCTAATTTCACCATGTTTCCAGGCTGATAAAGATCACTTTATTTGGATCAGTGGTATAAAAGTTAGAGCCTTTTCTTTGGGGCTATTCTGAATTCTGGGCAGACTGTGGATATAGTTTTTCGTTGGATGGTTAGACCCCTGTTTTGGCCGAATTAGAGTTTACCGTCAACTAGAGTTTCGTAGCCATTTACGTTAAGAGAAGTTGAGCACTGGTTTTAGGTCTTTTGGATCTACGGTTATTTATTGGTGAATTTTCTAGTAAAACTGCCAGTTTAGGGGTATTTGGAATGTTTGGGTGAATTGATCAAATTGAACCTTTTGTTTGGTTGGTTTGGTTAGAGATTGTGAGAGGGCACGTGTAGCAATGTCTTACTCGTTTGTCCTTATTTCGATTATTCTATATTGTAGGCGGTGAAGCGGTGAGTGGAGGGGTATCTCAGTTACCTCCCAACCCGTCGCAGCGCGGCAGGCAAGTACTTGTATGCTATTATTGATGCAATATGTGATGTGTGTGTGCATGGTTATACTTGTTTGCATATGTAGTTGAATGCCATGTGTATTTTTCCATTAATGCGTTATATTCAAATTTACCATGAGATCACATCATGTCATGCATGAATTCATAATGACCACGAAAGTGGATTTCTTTTGTAAGACTCATCAATTCCAGTATGGGCATCTGAATATCCCATCAATTCCAGAATGGGTACGTTTGTCCACCATTCCAATGTGGGCCACGTTGGACGGCCGTATGAAACGTTCTTCATACGGTAACTTTAAAGTGAACACCGACGGGTGTTTCACTCGCTATACCGGTATATGCTGCGATATGTCCACTTCCTTCATTGCATCATTTCACTTCATCCAATCATAAGAATTATTTCTAATAAATGTTCAATCTGTGATAATGTATATTGTTCATTGGATATTGATTGTTACCTTCACGTACTTGCTGAGTCTTTGACTCATTCTTGTTTTGTTGTTTTATTTAGGTAAATGACAAGGAAGAACGGTTTCATGGAGGGTAGTTCAACACGATGCACCCACTACCGTAATCCAAAATATTTGAGAACTTAATATTGTCTGCAGTTTATGCCTTGTGTTGAATTGTAATAAGCCAACTTGGCCGTATTTACCGTATCTCCCTGAATTGTTTATCTCCACTCCGTTGATTAATCTTGTTGATGAATTCCTGTTCACGTATGTCCTTGTCGTATGCCACATCTAGTTATGCGTATTGTCGTGAATTTCCTAAAGATTAGTGATTGTAGGTGACATCTTGATTTCCTTATAGTCAGGGTGTTACAGAGAGCCGGGGGGGAAAGGTGGAGCTGAGCCGTGCCGAGGAGTCGGGTAGAAGTGGGCGGACGAGAGAGAGGAGGAAATGGGTCGTGAGTAGCTGGGGCAGGAGGGGAAAGGAGAGCAGGCCGGCCCAAGGGAAAATTGAAGGGATGCCAAAATTCGAAAAGCGACAATGAAACCAAAATTTGAATTTTGAACTCGGTCGAGGTGTTTGAAACACAAACCCGAGCTAGAAGGAAGTTGAAAGTTTTTGTGAAAATACGGCAATTTGAAAATACGCGAAGAAATTGAAAACCAAAAATAAATACTATTCACCGTTACAGAGGACCTCTCGACGAGGAGGTGGTTGTGGTCGCCAAAAGAGAGACAGGGGCAAAACAGTTCTAAAGTGGTATATATCAAAGAATGCAAGTTTGAGAGTTGTATATTTCTAATTTGCTCTTTTGAAGTGATATTTTCAAATTGGCAAGATTTAGAGTTGCATGAATCCAATTTCATCCAAATAAAATCGCAACGCGGTGGTTCGGGCAGTAACTCATGGATTTTGTACAAAATTGGGGTAGTTGAGAGCCGAAAAACGTGTCGATCACTTCAGCTTAGCTGTTCGGTTCAGTCCTTTCCCATGCATCTCTGTGTTTCCACCGTCAGATTCTCAGCAGCTTTGCTAGTGCATTACCATTGTTACGCTAACTGACCGGCCAAACAAACAAGGATCACACTCACTCTTGACAACTAGTCATCCAATCCGCACTAAGGCGTAGTAATTACTATTCCCGGGCAACTTCTATCTTTACTAAATGTTATAAAAATCAAGCAAGAAAACAGATACGCGTGCTAACGCGCAACAGCTTTCACACTAATGCGCTCAATCCGTTGCTTCTTCTTTCGCGCTAGATGTTTAATCCAAAGTCGTCCATCTCTTGTTTTCCCCGGTAAAATAATCGTAGATAATAAAAGAATCGTCAGCCTCTTTAGTTTGTGTTTATTGGGGTAAATTAAGTACGTCGATCTTACGTACGGTCGATGTGTGGAGACGCTGAAACAAGCGGCTTTTAGCCTGTGTCGAGGACGTCAGAACTTGCTTGACCCGGCAAGCCGTCGCTTCGTCGTCACTTACTTAACCTATTTTCTTCTAGACTGCTCTTCTTTCTCCAGCACAATCTCCGAATCTCTTATCAGCTTCGTCGCAGTTGCGTATACATGTTGGAAGAATTTTATTGGGCCGTAGCCCGTAGCGTCGTGCCGACAGCCAACCCAACAAAACAACGATCTTGAGCCCGTAAAAAACACGCCGAAACCGACCGGCGACCACTAGACCACACCCTCGGCGAGCTTCCAGTTCAACACACATTGTACACCGTCCGATCGCCATCTAACGTTCCAACCGACGCTAAACACCCCCCCGTGTTGCTTCCCTGCTAAGCGTCCCCGGTCAAAGTACCCCACCAGGGCCACCAATCGCAATGCGAATCCAACGGACCTACGATCCCCATCCCACCTGCATAAGCCAGCCCCGGAGAAGTCACCACCCCGACACGTCTGGCCAATTTGCGCACCTCCGCGACTCCGCCTCCCATCTCCCTCAGATCTCGCCGCGATGGCCCCCGCCTTCGCCGCCGGAGCGCGCCTCCTCTTCCTCCTCGCCGTCGCCGGGGCCGTATTCCTTCCGGCGGCGGCGGAGATCAAGAACGAGTCCTTCAAGGAGGACTCCCGCCCGTCCATCCTCTTCGAGAAGTTTGGCTTCTCCCTCCACGGCTCGGTGTCCATCTCCGTCTCCGGCGCCAGGGCCTCCTCCAAGCTCGCTAAGCCGGTCCCGGAGCAGCTCGGATTTTTCCTCCTCTCAGACGAGGCGCTCTTCGAGGCCATCTACGAGCAGCCACCGCCCACGGATCTGAACCCCAACCCCGACCCCAACCCGGGATGCGTCCTCTCCAGCCCCTACATCATACCGCTCTTCAACTTCGCCGAGCTCGACGGTGAAGGCCACCACAACCGCACCTTCCCCATCACCCACCCCGACGAGTACAGCCTCTTCTTCGCCAACTGCGCGCCCGAGACAACAGTCACCATGGAGGTCCGCACCGACATGTACAACACCAACCCGGACGGCACCAATGACTACCTCTCCGTCGGCCAGGCCCCCGTCCCTGCGATCTACGCCTTCTTCGCCGTCTCCTACGTCGTGTTCTTGGCCGGGTGGCTGTACCTCACCCTCTACCGCAACCGCCTATCGGCGCACCGCATCCACCACCTTATGTCCTGCCTGCTCGTCGCGCGTATGCTGTACTGCATCTCGGCGGCCGAGGACCAGCACTACATCCGCATCGCCGGGACACCGCACGGGTGGGACGTGATGTTCTATCTGTTCCAGCTTGTGAAGGGTGTGATCTTGTTCGCCGTGATTGCGCTGATTGGGACTGGGTGGTCATTCCTGAAGCCGTTCTTGCAGGATAAGGAGAAGAAGGTGCTCATGGTGGTGATCCCATTGCAGGTTGCAGCTAACATTGCTGCAGCTGTGGTCGGTGAGACTGGGCCGTTCTTGCAGGGATGGGTAACATGGAACCAGATCTTCTTGTTTGTAGATGTCGCTTGCTGCTGCGCTGTGCTCTTCCCGGTTGTGTGGTCGATGCGTTCGCTGCGGGAGTCATCCAAGACAGATGGCAAGGCGGCCCGAACCCTGGCCAAGCTCATGCTTTTCCGCCAGTTCTATGTCGTCGTGATTGGATACTTGTACTTCACTAGGATCATTGTGTATGCACTCAAGACAATCACCAACTACAAGTACAGATGGGTGAGTGTAGCAGCAGAGGAGGTAGCCACCATGGCATTCTACCTCTTCATGTTTTACATGTTCAGGCCTGCTGAGAGGAACCAGTACTTCGCTCTTGATGAGGACGAGGAGGAAGCTGCAGAGCTGGCACTCCGTGAGGAGGAGTTTGAGCTCTAGAGTGTTGCAAGGGGATACATGATGATGGGGGAATACAGCCGTCTGTTCCATTTCTCCTCCATGTGTTGTTGATCATACTATATATACAGGTGCAGGATCTAGCTTTATATATGACTGTATTGTGGGAATTCATCACTTTTCTACCCCTTTCTTTTAGCTTCAAATGTTGTTGATGAGACCAGGATAATTGGATTGCCTGTGTTGCAAACTAGGGGCAATTTATTCACTGTTGTCATTTTGCGAGGTCTCAGTTTTGATTATTCATGCTTCTTTCATTGCTCTATTTCGTTTATGAGTGGAGAATTCTATTGCTATTGAGAGAGCATTGACGTTTATCTTCCTTGATGCCTAAATTCATAATATGACGTGAAGAACTATTACTTTGTTGGAGGCATGTTCTGATTGTTATTGGGAATTAGCGAGTGACATAGAAGAGGAATATAATTTTGCAAAGGTGGTGTGCTGGTTCCTGCATTACCATCCGGTTGCTAAGATTCTTGTGCGTGACCGAGTACCAAATGAGCACCTAGAGACAACCACAGGATGTAATCATTGGTAAGGCCCAGACTAGCATCTTTTTTTTAGTGGCCTTTTGGCTGCATTGAAGAAGAAATGGGGCCGAAGCCCTCTCGTGAGTGTGCGCTGAGCGAAGCTCGAACGTGGGTGGGCGGAGCCCAACCTCCCCGTGCCAACTGAGCTACACCCAGTTCTCCAGACTAGCATCTTGTCGGCGTGCTTCTTGATTCATACATGTAATTCATCTCAAGCCATGGAAACAATGCTTCGTGTGTTAGTTATCCTTTTATCGTGTTCGTTCTATGAATTATGTTTCTTGTTCTGAAGAAAGTTATTGGTTAATTAGCGGATACAATTGTAGCATAAGCTGTATGTTTTCAGGAAATGTGCATCTTGATTGTTGATATCTCGGTGGTGTGATAATCTGGAGGTTGTGGGGTTGCAATCTTTTGTTTTAGCTGGCTTTTCTGAAAGTGGACTTCTGATGCTTGTGATACTTCAGCCTGAAGTTTATTTGAGCGGACCGATGCGGAGCATACCGACAATGGAGTTATACCAGTCATCGTGCTTCAGGGCCTTCAGGATATTATGCCCTTCGTCATTGCGTTTGCCTCGTCTTTTATAATGCGGTTTTTCTTCCAAGCTGGTAGGCAGTACAAAACAACTCTGTGAACAGCGAGATACTCCGATGTTACAGGCTTTCTCCAGGTGCAGAGAGTAGCGTGCTTCGGTCAGTGTGCTTCTGCACAGCACGCATACTCGTTACCACACCCTTGACCCTTCTGAAACTGATGTATTGCACGGGTGAATACTAGCTCGGTTCGATTTGGGCTAGAGCAGCACAGCTTCGGTTCTTGCCGTAGTACCTTTCTCCTTTGTTCTTCTCTGCTACATCTTGAATGGAGCGTAATTCAGGTAGAAATTGACCTTTTTGTTATGAAATTCTTGCCCCATGGCTGAGCTTTGTAGTCTCCGTCTCCATTTTGGGGTCTTTTTTATCTTGCTCGGTTGTGTCCCATGGCTGAGCTTTGTAGTCGCCGTATCTATTTTGGGGTCTTTTGATTTTGGTCGGTTCCGTTGAAATATATTGCCCTTTTTTTTTCCCTGAATGTTTAAGTTTTTAGATGATCTGGTTGATATATGCAACTCAATTGCTTGATCCTGTGAGCTAGGGAGTATGTGGCGCAGCCCGATCAACTAGGCGTGAAAACGGGTCGGTCGATATTGCTCTTCAAGTACTCTAACCATATTTTTACCCCGGATTCGGAGTCGGATATGGATACAAATACGGATTTTTTGGGATACGACCACGGGGCGGATGTGGATTCAAATCAGTTACAGATAATTTACGGATAGTGTACACATAAAGAAGAGATATAACTTCACCAACGAAAATGCCAAATTATAACACCCATTACAGAATTATTTATCCTATTTAATAACATAAACATAATCAAATGTAAATTCATATTGTATATTAGTTAATGACTAGAAAACCACAAGAAGATACTAAAGGATATTGATGTTTATCGGATATCCTATAAAATATGGATATAGATCGGATATTGCTTTTTCTTTATCCATAAAATACGTATATGAATCGGATATTGCTTTTTTCATACCTTAACTCATATTTCATATGATTTTCTAGATTCGTATATGGATAATATCGGATACAGACTGAGACTAAAAATTAGTACCCCAAACAGATTTTTTCCGAATACAACATCGAATCAGACATGAATTATATGAAAACTATTAGACTATGTGCCTACCTAGTTCATCCAATCCCCAGAATCCACCGCCGAATGCCACTCCACCTTGCTCATCCCGCCGGCCGGCCGCCTGCACGCATAAATCTACCCGAAAAGGGGGCACCAGCACCCACTTCGCCAAACCCTACCTCTTCCGGCCCTTTATGCCGCCATGGCCGCTGTGGCGCACCTTCTCCTCCTGCTCGCTGTCTCTGGAGTTGTTCTCCATCAGGCGGGAGCTTCTATAAAGGAATCGTTCAAGGATGACTCGCGCGCACACATCCTCCTGGAAAAGTTCCGGTTCACCCACCGCGGATGGGTGTCCATCGCCGTCAATGCCGGCGTACTCAAAGCTAGGCCGGACCCGTCGCTGATCGGTTTCTTCCTCCTGTCCGACGGGATGCTACTGTCCGAGGTCATCGACAAGACCCGCTCTCCTGGTATGCCTAATGCCCCCGAGCCCTACAGGGGATGCATCCTCTCCAGCCCCTACATCATACCGCTCTTCAGCTTCGCCTTTCTCGACGCCAACGGTCACTACAACCACACCTTCCCCGTCATGCACGCCGACGACAACAGCCTCTACTTCGCCAACTGCGCGCCCGGGACGCGCGTCACCATGGACGTCTGCGCCGATCTGTACAACTCCAACCCGGACGGCTCCAGGGACTACCTCTCCGTCGGCCAAGGCCACTGTTAGTTTTAATCTCAAAGTTTATGTTAGATTTTCTGTTTTTGGGTAATTCTGAAAGAAGTCAAGTCAGAACTCTGTTCTGTGTTCGGAGTCAGTTTCTGAAGTTCAGGTTGTCGATATCGTAGCGTATCAAAAAATTCAGGTTTCGTTTCGGATTCAGACCGACTGAAACTTTCAGTTCCGACAGAAGTATCGATTCAGGTTTGTCGACGATTAAATCGTCGATCTTATGAATATATAAATGAAAAGAGAAAAAGTGTGCGTGACTTCAGAGAATAGATCTAACTTGCTCTTTATTGGTATGAACTCACGATTACAAACACAGAGAGTATCTAAAAACACAACACTTTGCTATGTCTTGCTTCTGTTGTTCGTCTTGTTCTGTCTCTCTCCTCTGGCCTTCCATGGTCCTCCTTAAATACTTGATGAAGCGGTGGCAGTTATCCACGAAGAGACATCCGTTTGGGAGCGACGCGTCAGGTCGGGAAGAGATGGCGATTTGTGATTTCACTAAGCTGCGAGGCGATTGGTGAAGATGTCAACTGTTCGGCTGTTAATGGTTTAGAAGACATTAATTCATCAACCGTGATAGTGTCGTCATTATGTGGAATACGAAACACGTGATTCATTCATCACATAATGAGTGGCATGGTCGGAGGTTCGACCCAGATGCCTACTCATAGCTTCACGAGCACTTACCTGGTCGTGGACTATGTTTGAGGCTTTGTCCGACCAGGGTATTTATTATATAACCAGTAATACCTACGACCGATTAGGTCGGTAGTCTTAGAAGTTACGACCACGAAGCGTATGGTCTCTATTGGGATAATATATGAATATTTTAATCCTCAACAGCTAGCCCCCGAACTTTTAAATGAATGTTGGTCGTGCGGACACGTCCTTCGATGCAATCATATCGAACAGACCTCTCATTAAATGCCGTGAGACTCGAGGCGATGCGTATTCATTTTAAAGTTGAGCTTGCTTTGGAAAAAGGAAAAAGCCTTTCATCCTTGATCAAAAGGTGTTTGCGTTGGACTTCTCGCGAGTCGATTCTGATAAAAATACTTATAAAATGACCCCATTGAGTGCTTTAAACCTTTACGCTTCCATCTCCAAGAAAATCTTCCTTGAGTTCTTCACCCAAAAAAGGAAAGCATCATGTCGGACCTCATCACAAACCGGTCGATCTCCGTCCGGCGAGAAAAGATTGAAGAGTTTGGAGAAGGTGGGTTGTTACCCGACAGAGTTTGATCTTTTGGAGATCGGCTTTTGGAAACCTTGCCCAGCGGCGAGGAGGAGAGATCCGGTGTTCCTCGCGTATGTTGAGTGCGGGCTCAAGCTTCCAGCACATCCTTTTCTTTCTCAAGTGCTGGAGTTTTATGAGGTTGAGTTGATCAACCTTGCTCCTAACGCCATTGCAAACCTGAGCATCTTCGTCTACCTTTGTGAAGCGTACTTGGGGATTCCACCGTCGATGGAACTCTTCAAGTACTACTATCGGATGGCGAATGCGAAGAAAACGACCAGCACCCCTGGGGAATGTACCTTAAGGCTTCATGACGGTAAGGCCGACGAGTATATTCGTATGTACTCGAAGTCTTCCTGGTCGTCATGGAAGAAAAGCTGGTTTTATATGAAGGTTACGCGAGAAGACGGCCTGTATTACAGCGGTAAGAAGGCGGTCGAAAATTCGCGCTGGCGTTCCTCCTCAAAGAAGGAGGGAAATGTTGGGAGATGGATTGAGGCTATCTATCTCCTGAATGTCAGGGGTTTAACTTCCTGGCACGTTGTAAGGGACTTTTCCATTAGGAGGATTAGTCCTTTAAAGACCAGGGCACGCTCGATGCTCTGGTTTATTGGTGGTGATGATGCTACCAAGGATTCTGATCCAGGTAATTTCTAGAAAATCCCGACCAGTTTATTTTGCGAGTTGATTATTTTTGCAAAACTAAGATCTTTCATTTGCATTTGTAGTCTTGTCTTCTGAGGACGTCAGAAATAGGATCAAAATAATCTGTGCTGGCGAACCTGATGACAAGGCTAGCTTTCCTTTAATCCTAGCACTTGTGAGTGCCGAGGAGAGGACCGAAAGACTTAGGGTAAGTGTATTAACTTCTTTCCACCTTTACAGTTATTTTCGATCAGTTTTAATCCTCTTTATATGTAGTTGGTCGGACTTAAGATCAATGAGGCTACGGAGACGTGTGAGCCTATTGACTATCCAACCAGCCTTGTGATCGCTGAGGGCAGCGGTCACGCTGAGGTAAGCAACTGAAATAAATAACTTCTGCAAGATGAAGTATATTCTTCACCTGATTAACTTCTCTTGTTAAATCAGGCGGCAATCATTGAGTCTCGTATAGTTGTCCATGAGGCAGCTGTTCCTGAGACCAGTGAAACCACACTTTCTGATCCAGGAGTCAGGGACCGTGTTCTCGACCAGATAGTCGAGGACATCGCTTCTGATCTTCTGATCGGGAATGTGGAAAACGTAATTGAACCTACCAGTCCGGGACTGGTGGGAACAAAGAGAAAATCAAGCGCAACGGACTTTAAACCAGTGTGCTATAAGATCAAGATTAAGAAAACCACCAGGTATGTACAATTTTTATATGAAAAAACATACCTCGTATATTCCAAGTAAAATTGAACTTTGTGTTTCTCTTGTGTAGATCTGCTGAATCCCTTGTCGCTTCCGACCAATCCCTATCAACAGATCTGGCGATCGGAGGTAGTCCTGGCCATTGTCTTCCTCAGGTAGGACATCTTGAGGATGATGTGGTTGGAGGAGCCCCTGAGCCAACTTTGGTTCTGGAAACTGGGCTAGATCCCGTAATAGTCACTACGCCGGCAACGGAGGTAGAGACCATCGCTGATCTTCCACAGGTTCCAATACCTGAAGGTCATCCCTCCAAAACTAATAAGTTTCCTTTCTCAACTCGATTTGCCGCGAGTAAGGAACTTGATGATTATTGGGGGAGAATATCGGATCGCTTAACACAGGCGGAGCCCGATAAAATTTATACTGATTACAACGATGTCGTAATTCGAGTAAGTGTCTTCAATCTCTTTCATAAACTTTCTTGAGGTTTTCAATAAGGTTTATGGAAGAAATGCTTTTTATGCAGCATATCATCGAAAACCTCGCTACGGTCGGAGGACAAACCAGGCGAGTTAGGATTTTAGAAGAAAAACACTCTGAGATAGAAAGTAAGAGTTCCTCTTCTTTTTTCCTTATTAAGATTTTCCTTTTATTCATTCTCCCTTATCAGAAATTTTTGATAGATTTAGAGAAAATAAAAGAAGATGCTTTGGCTGAAAAGGCCAAAGGAATAAAGCTTGAAGAAGAACTTCAGGCTAAAAACCGGTCGATCGAAGCCTTGACGACCAGTAATAAAAAGCTTCGGATGATTCGGGAAGAGAGAAGATGGTAATCGGTCGTAGCCATGACTCGATATGTTTTCCAATCTTTTACTTAATACTTGCTTTGTCTATGCAGAACAAAAACAAGCATTGACCAGAGTAAAGAAAGCTCTGGAATTTGAGCAAGACAAAGGGGCAGCTCTCGTGCTTAACTTGGATGAGAAAATCACCTCGCTAAACAAAATGCTCTTTGATATGGGCGCGGGATCAAGCTTGCCCTCTTTGAGCGATCCAATAGAGAAGGTTAACTACCTAGGCTCTTTGTTGGAGGAACTCAAAGTTTTGCTCAAGACCACTAGGGAGAACTATGCCCACTCCGTTAAGGAGTCTATTGCTTGTGGAGTCAGCCTTGCTTTGGCAAAGCTGAAAGCTTTCGACCCATCAACTAACCTTCAAGCCATCGAAGAGGATTTCAACTGCTTACCCGCAGAGGCAAATCAGATCCTCGCAGAGATGAAACCTCTAGGCGAAAAGGTCGCAGAAGAGATGGAAGTCGGATCTCCATCTAGCAGTAGTTAGTTTCGGCATTCTCTTAGTAGTTTAGCTGCAGGAAAAACAATGCATACAAATGTAAAGACTTACCTTTCTCTTATCAAGAATGGAAAAAATTCTTTTATTCATCCTGTTAACTTGTGAATTTATGTATTACCTAGCTCCCGACTGTTATATAGTAGAAGATCTTTACTATATAATAGTACGACCTGAGGCCAAGAAAATAAATCCAAATTTCAACCATTACTTGTAAGTATGTACTGATCGGTAAAAAACTGATCGTGATAATACTAGGAAACCTTTATGGTCGGAACCGTGTAGGTTTCGGCTAGTTGTAAATCTGTTTTTAATGATCGAAGTACTTCACTAAGACAACGTGTGGTCGGAAAGAATAAAGAATTCTCCTTGATAAGAGGAAAAAACATGAAGAACATATGTTAAAACGCAGACAGGTGGTTTTACTTCTATGCGATGCTCAATACTGGTCGGAATGAACATAGCTAGAAAAATAAAGGTATAAACTATATTTCGCAAGACGTGCTCATGCTCTTAGTTCGACTGGCAGCGAGGATCGTAGGAAAAAGACCGTCGCTAGGAAGCTCCTTCTAGTGGGCGGAACCACGTGCGAAAAAGGAGAGACTTCGACTAGGAGGTTTTCTGTGTCCCGACCAGTAGCCAAACAAGAGTAGAACAGAATTTTGAAACATAGGCTATACACTTTATAATCCAGAGCATACGAACCGCAGTCGACCAGGATTAGGCAACGTCATATAAGTAACATCACTCGCTACTCCAAAATTAATTATTCAATTTAGAGGAATTTAAATGAAATGAAATGAAATGAAGAAAGTTAAACAAAGAACTTACGCAATTGGTCAATGTTCCAGGAATTTGACAAAACCCTGCCGTCTGACATGGCTAATCGTACTGAGCCTGGTCGGGTAACTTCGACCACAGTGTAAGGACCCTCCCATTTAGGGGAAAGTTTATTGCGCCCTGCTTGGCTCTGAATTTTTCTGAGAACCAGATCACCTACAGCTAGGTTGCGAGGTTGCACCTTACGATTGTAGTACCTTCGCATGGCTTGTTGGTAGATTGCCGAACGTATTAAAGCTTGGTTCCGTCGTTCTTCGAGGAAATTGATATCGTCGAGTCGATGTTCTTCCTGATTGCTTAAGTTAAAACAATCAGTGCGAGCAGAGCCAATTTTCAATTCTGGAGGAAGCATAGCTTCGGCTCCATAAACCAAAAAGAAAGGTGTTTCACCGGTCGCATACGACCGTCGTGGTCGGACGACCCATAAAGCGAAGGAAGTTCTTGAACCCAAGCCCGACCGTTTTATTAGCGGTGAATACTCGGCGTTTATCCTCGTATTAGGATACCATTGGCACGCTCATTGCTCCATTGCTCGTGGATGAGCCACGAGCGAAATGGATTTTGATTCCTAGTTCTTCGCGAATTCACGAAATTGCCGCTTGAGGCTGGTACCGATTATCAATGATGATACGACTTGGTACACCAAATCGTGTAATCACATTTTTATTATGAACCTCTTAGCGGCTTGGTTGTAACTTTACAATGAGCTCGGCTTCGATCCATTTTGTAAGCGTGTCAATCATGACGAATGAAATTGAAGCCCCGGTGCTCTTGGGAATGGTCCCGAATGTCTAGTCCCTGTGTTGCAAAAGGCCAAGAAAGAGGATTGTTTGCAAAGCTTGTGCTTGGTGATGTACTTATCGGCTATGAAGCCGACATTATGCGCGCCGTCACGAGCTCTTTTGCATCATGAAGGCGATTGGCGAAGAGTATCCTTGCTGAAGGCTTTACCGACTGTGGTTACAGAGGAATGATGCGCTCCACAGACTCCTTCATGAATTTCGGTTAGCAACTTAATGCCAGCCGATTGAGATATGCATCTCATCAACACTCCATGAGATCCTCGTTTATACAAGGTACGTTCGATTAGAGTGTATGATTTGACTTTTCGTGCTATACGATCAGCCTCTACGTCATCTTCAGCATGAATTAGATCATCTTGAAGATAATTGTAGATCGGCGTCATCCATCTCTACCTTGATCGTCACCGATCCGTGGAGCATCTAAGTTATCGAGTCAATAGGATTGACTGATGTAAACTATCGATGTTCTCGGAATGCTCGACCACCGAGGGTGAATCAAGTTGCTCGAGAAAAACTCCGGGCGGGACGGTTGACCTAGTAGAGGCCATCCGTGCCAACTGATCTGCTAGAAAGTTCTCCTTTCTAGGAATATGTTGGATCCGAAACCAAGAAGTGCTTTTCGAATTTCCGTACTTCGCGAGATAGGAAGACATCTTGGTACTCGAGCATTGATACTCTTTCCCTACTTGATTCGCTACTAGTTGAGAATCGCCTTTCACTAACAATTTGCGAATCCGAAGCGAGCAGTGCTCGAAGTCCCGCCAACAAACCTTCGTACTCGCCACATTGTTTGTAGCGGAAAGTTAAAGCGACGGCATACTTGATGTGTTCGCCGGTAGGGGATATCAAGACGACTCCAGCCCCCGATCCTTTAAGCATTAAGGAACCATCAAAGTACATTGTCCACTCATCGTGGCGCTCGTACTCAGGTCCCTGCTTAGATTCCGGGTTTGTCCACTCGGCAATGAATTCTGCTATTGCCTGAGACTTTATAGCTGTTCGTGAGATAAAATGGAGGTCGAACGTCCCTAGTTCTACCGCCCATTTTGCTATTCGTCCTGATGATTCCCTATTTCCAAGGACTTGTCCTAAGGGATATCCAGTAGGTACGACCACTTTGTGGGCCTGAAAGTAATGCCTTAGTTTCCTCGAAGCCATAAGGAGACTATAAAGCAACTTTTGTACCTGTGGATATTTTTCCTTTGGCCCATGTAAGACTTAAACTACGTAATATCTTTGAGTCGTTGGACGTTTTCACGGTCTACGACCAATACACCGCTGACAGCTTGTGGTGTTGCAGCCACGTAAATCAACAGTGTTTCCCCTGGTCTTGGAGAGACTAGGACCGGGGCACTCGTAAGGTACTCTTTGAGTTTTTCAAAGGCATCGTTCGCACATCGTCCACTCGAAACTTCCATGTTTTGAAGAAGTTTAAAGAAAGGTAGTCCTTTTCCCTAATCGCTGTGAAACGACTTAGCGCTGCCATACAACCAGTTAGCTTCTGGACTTCCTTCTTCGTGGTCGGGGCACATCGATTGATGGCGATATCTTATTTGGGTTTGCTTCGATACCTCTAGCCGAAACTAGGAAACCGAGTAGCTTTCCAGCGGAAACCCCGAACACACACTTCTCCGGATTTAACCTGATTGAAGGTCTCTTTAAGGTCAAGCATATGATCGCCGGAGTTGACACTTTTCACTACCAAGTCATCAACGTAGGCTTCCAAATTTCGACCTATTTGTGGGCTGAAGGTTTTTTGCATTAATCTTTGAAAAGTGGCACCAGCATTTTTGAGTCCAAAGGGCATCTTTACATAACAGTAAGTGCCAAATGGAGTGATGAAGGAAGTCTTCTCTTCATCTTCTTTACTCATACTAATCTGGTGGTACCCTGAGTAGGCATCTAAAAAACTTAATAACTCGCACCCGGAGGTGGAGTCTACAAGTTGATCAATGCGAGGAAGGGGAAAATCGTCCTTCGGACAAGCTTTATTAAGATCTGTGAAGTCTATAAACATCCTCCATTTCCCATTACTCTTCCTAACCATTACAGGATTAGCGAGCCATTGAGGGTGATGTACTTCACGAATGAATCCAGCCTTTAAGAGCTTGTCAATCTCAGACTGGATGGCATCCTTCGGTCGGTCGCGAAAGCGTCGAGCTTACGCTTGACCGATTTTTATCAAGGTCGGGCGCTAGCTTTGTGCTCGATCACCTCCTGGGACTCGGGCATGTCGGATGGTTGCCATGCGAATACATCCTTGTTTGCTCGGAGGAAGGAGACGAGCGACTCTTCCTATTTAGGATTGAGTCCTGCTCCGATCAGAACCTTTGGTGAGGATCCACCATCATTACTTGACATGGCGTTTCCTGAAGAAGCCTTTGTCGAGTAGAACCTCCTTGGTGCAGTCGGATGGTTTGGCGTTATCTTGGAGTGCAGGTGCTTGACACGCACGAGATGGCGAGTCGAATTTCGGTCGGTAGCTCATCGACCAGTTCTAAGGATCTTCGATCACATGCGTATGCCATTTTGCGATCTCCACGAACCATGATCACACCTTTTGGTCCTGGCATTTTTAAACTTTGATACCGTAGTGCGTGGCTATCAAGAATTTTGCTAACGCGGACGACCAAGAATTCCATTATATGCGGTTTCAAAATCAACCATGTCAAATGAAATTTTTAGTTCGGAAGTTATCGGGACTTCCAAGCGTAACCGTGAGATACTTGTCCTATCGGTTTGGCGGTAGAACCGGGAACTATCAGTGGAAGGCGTATTTCACCGGTTTTACTTTTGATCTGGGAACCTGCATGTCTTCTAAAGCTCCCGAAAATAATATATTTAAAGAGCTACCACCATCTATCAAAACTCGATTGACTTTACAATTATTAATAGTAGGTTCTACGATAATAGGGAACCTACCCGGTCGAGTTGATGAGACGAGGCAATCTTCTTTGCTGAAGGAGATTACGGTATCCGACCACCTTGATGGTTTGGTGATGATCGAAGGTTCCGATAGGTTGACCTCTCGCTCCATGGCTTTCGTGTGTGGCGTGAGTCGTATGAAGAAGAACCTCCGAAGATCATATTGACCGTGCGCTGAGGCTCCTGATACTCCATCTCTTCGTCGCCATCCTTGTCCTTTTTGGAACTTGTTTCCCCCAACTCCTGGATTGCGGGAAGTGGGCCTTTACCTGCATAAAAATCTTCCAGCTTCTTTTGCCAAACACGGCAAGTGCGCAAGTCATGCCCTGCCTGTTGGTGAAGTGGACACCACTTCTTACCCTTATTATGGCCATCGGTCGGAACTTTGGCCTTGCCCCGACCGGTATAGTCCTTCTTACCCTTGAACGGTTTATCTGGAACCGCTAGGACTTCCTTGGCGCCCATCTTGCGGTGCTTCTTCTTTTTGGAAACCTTCTTGGGATTCTTTTCTGACTTCTCAAGGCCAGGTTGAGGGATCTTATCTTTTCGATCAATGGCTTCAGTCCATTCAACCGCCTCACTAGCGGCCGCATACTTATCAGCCATATCAAAGAGTTCGGCGGTTGTTCGTGGAGGATTCATAGCGATGTCCTCCGTAAACCGCCGATTCCTTAAACCTGCCTTGAATATACGAATCACGAGAAGATTACGCAATTTCGGAATAAATTTGAACTGGCTAAACCTCTTGATGTCTTGTGGAGAGTTTCCTTTGGTTCTTGCCGAGTTCGATGGAGATCATCCTCCTTTAAAGGCGATCGTGACGCCACGGAAGTTTACAATCAACAAATCGCAGAGTGTTCCCAAGTATAAATAGATCCGACCAGGTTGGTTAAGCAACCAAGACCGGCCGATCCTTCGAGCCGTGGGCAAATAATTGGCCATCACGTTTTGATCACCACAATTTGCTCTCGATGGCGGTGGTGTAAATCCGAGAAACTCTAATGGATTTTGAGATCCATCAAATTTATCAAGTTGGCGGTCGGAACCCATTAGGCCAGCGTGCGACTTGGAGCCTGCGAGAAAAGGCTCGACAACTCATGGCGATTCATAGCGCCTTCTTGGAAAAGGTCTTTGGATTAGGATCGATGGGAGATCGGTTTCTTCTAATTGAGCAGCCGAGGCTCCGTCGTCCGATCCGGTCCACGAGCGTTATCATGGCGTCTTTGACCACTAGCATGGTTCGGATGATGGCGTAGATCATACGGACCAATCGAGTGCTCTCCTTGGCTAGGGAAGAGGTCGTCGTTGAAACAACATTCTTCCTTCATGACCTCTTGGGAAGCGCCGAGGAGGTCTAGGTATCGATGGTTGACCATCTTGCCCTCTCGCGAGGAGGCGTTGAGGCGAAGTCACCGTTAGACTTTGGGATATCCCTTGCCCCCTGCGCTTCCGCGCATTTGCGGATTCGTTGAAGAATTTCCGATACTGCTCCACCTATTGGGTAAAGCCGGAGCTTGGCGAGCGGGTCGATATTATTAAGAATATTGCGGATCGACACAAGTTACGAGCTATTACGAAGGTCTCGGAGGATTCATTGAAGATGTTGGTGTTCGGAGACCGAAGTTCCTCTGGACCTTGGCCTAACCCCGTCATGCTGTCATCCTTGGTGAAATTGCGCGACGCGCATTAGGCGATGGGCGTCCATCGGCTCTGTTGCCTCCGGTAGGTGGTGCTTGATTGCCCGCGCCATCTCCATTAGCGGTGGTGGCGGGGGGTGTCAGGATCGTGAGTGGCATCACGATCGGTATTTCGATCGCGTTGACCTCATGCTTCCGGCAGCGATCTTCGAGAGCTTCCTCGTGATTAGTGGAGAACTTCCGGTGCTTCTACCGAGACTTCCACGATGGAGACCGTCGGAGATAAGAACCTCCGAGGTCTTGGCGGTGGGCTCGGCTGATTCGGCGGATTGCCGGCCGGATCTGAGTCTTATCGTCCTCGCTCGGCCCCTTGCGGTGAGGTCTCATCGACACCGTTACAGTGCGGTTGGTCCTCGAATTTCGAGCCGTTGGTGAATACCTGTCAGCCATGATTGTGTCAAGGGTATATTGACCCTCGGGTTGTGGGGCTGAGGTATTGTCACCTTTTTCGCCGGTCGGGGAAACCGGGCTTGGGAACAACCCGTTCCTCAGAAAGCGCCTCTTGGCGCAACGGTGTATCTTCATCCATCCGCTCAAGTTCGCTGTCGCCAGCGACTTGCGAACCATCGGAGGAGGACGAAGATTCCCCATGTTGCATGGCTTGGATGCATGCTTCCATGTCAAGGTTGGAGTAGTCATCCAAGTCGAACCAGTTTTCCTCATCCCACGTTCCTGCCATACTTGCATTTACGAAAAATGGAGAAAGCGGATGAGTTGAACAAAGAACCTTCTTCCGAAGTTTTGCACTGTCTCTTCCCCACGGACGGCGCCAGCTGTCGACGATCAAATCGCCGATCTTATGAATATATAAATGAAAAGAGGAAAAGTGTGCGTGACTTCAGGGAATGGATCTAACTTGCTCTTTATTGGTATGAACTCACGATTACAAACACAGAGAGTATCTAAAAACACAACACTTTGCTATGTCTTGCTACATTGTTCGTCTTGTTACATCTCTCTCCTCGGCCTTCCATGGTCCTCCTTAAATACTTGATGAAGCGGTGGCGATTATCCACGAAGAGACATCCGTTTGGGAGCGACGCGTCAGGTCGGGAAGAGATGGCAGTTTGACAGTTTCACTAACTGCAGGGGCGGTTGGTGAAGATGTCAACTGTTCGGCGGTTAATGGTTTAGAAGACATTAATTCATCAACCGTGATAGTGTCGTCATTATGTGGAATACGAAACACGTGATTCATTCATCACATAATGAGTGGCGTGGTCGGAGGTTCGACCCAGATGCCTACTCATAGCTTCACGAGCACTTACCTGGTCGTGGACTATGTTTGAGGCTTTGTCCGACCAGGGTATTTATTATATAACTTCCGTAATACCTACGACCAGTTAGGTCGGTAGTCTTAGAAGTTACGACCACGAAGACGTATGGTCTCTATTGGGATAATATATGAATATTTTAATCCTCAACAGCTAGCCCCCGAACTTTTAAATGAATGTTGGTCGTGCGGACACGTCCTTCGATGCAATCATATCGAACAGACCTCTCATTAAATGCCGTGAGACTCGAGGCGATCTGTATTCATTTTTAAAGTTGGATTGCTTTGGAAAAAGGAAAAAGCCTTTACGTCGCTTGATCAAAAGGTGTTTGCAGTTGGACTTCTCATGAGTCGATTCTGATAAAAATACTTATAAAATGACCCGGTGAGTGCTTTAAACCTTTACGCTTCCATCTCAAGAAAATCTTCCTTGAGTTCTTCACCCAAAAGAAAGCATCATGTCGGACCTCATCACAAGTGGTCGATCTCCGTCGGCGAGAAAAGATTGAAGAGTTTGGAGAAGGTGGGTTGTTACAAGCGGGAGTTTGATCTTTGGAGATCGGCTTTGGAAAGCACGCCCAAGCGGCGAGGAGGAGAGATCCGGTGTTCCTCGCGTATGTTGAGTGCGGGCTCAAGCTTCCGAGCACATCCTTTTCTTTCTCAAGTCTTTGGAGTTTTATGAGGTTGAGTTGATCAACCTTGCTCCTAACGCCATTGCAAACCTGAGCATCTTCGTCTACCTTTGTGAAGCGTGCTTGGGGATTCCACCGTCGATGGAACTCTTCAAGTACTACTATCGGATGGCGAATGCGAAGAAAGCGACCAGACACCCACAGGGAATGTACCTTAAGGCTTCATGGCGGTAAGGCCAGCGAGTATATTCGTATGTACTCGAAGTCTTCACGGTCGTCATGGAAGAAAAGCTGGTTTTATATGAAGGTTCTGCGAGAAGGCGGCCTGTATTACAGCGGTAAGAAGGCGGTCGAAAATTCGCGCTGGCGTTCCTCCTCAAAGAAGGAGGGAAATGTTGGGAGATGGATTGAGGCTATCTATGTCCTGAATGTTAGGGGTTTAACTTCCTGGCACGTTGTAAGGGACTTTTCCATTAGGAGGATTAGTCCTTTAAAGACCAGGGCACGCTCGATGCTCTGGTTTATTGGTGGCGATGATGCTACCAAGGATTCTGATCCAGGTAATTTCTAGAAAATCCCGACCAGTTTATTTTGCGAGTTGATTATTTTTTGCAAAACTAAGATCTTTCATTTGCATTTGTAGTCTTGTCTTCTGAGGACGTCAGAAATAGGATCAAAATGATCTGTGCTGGCGAACCTGATGACAAGGCTAGCTTTCCTTTAATCCTAGCACTTGTGAGTGCCGAGGAGAGGACCGAAAGACTTAGGGTAAGTGTATTAACTTCTTTCCACCTTCTGATTATTTTCGATCGTTTTAATCCTCTTTATATGTAGTTGGTCGGACTTAAGATCAATGAGGCTACGGAGACGTGTGAGCCTATTGACTATCCAACCAGCCTTGTGATCGTGCGAGGCGTGGTCACGGCGAGGTAACAAGCGAAATAAATAACCGCAAGATGAAGTATATTCTTCACCTGATTAACTTCTCTTGTTAAATCAGGCGGCAATCATTGAGTCTCGTATAGTTGTCCATGAGGCATTGTTCACGAGACGGTGAAACCACACTTTCTGATCCAGGAGTCAGGGACCGTGTTCTCGACCAGATAGTCGAGGACATCGCTTCGATCTTACGATCGGGAATGTGGAAAACGTAATTGAACCTACGGTCAGGATGGTGGGAACAAAAGAAAATCAAGCGCAACGGACTTTAAACCAGTGTGCTATAAGATCAAGATTAAGAAAACCACCAGGTATGTACAATTTTTATATGAAAAAACATACCTCGTATATTCCAAGTAAAATTGAACTTTGTGTTTCTCTTGTGTAGATCTGAATCCACAGTCGCCAGGCCAATCCCTATCAACAGTCAGCGATCGGAGGTAGTCCTGGCCATTGTCTTCCTCAGGTAGGACATCTTGAGGATGATGTGGTTGGAGGAAAAGTGTGCGTGACTTCAGGGAATGGATCTAACTTGCTCTTTATTGGTATGAACTCACGATTACAAACACAGAGAGTATCTAAAAACACAACACTTTGCTATGTCTTGCTACATTGTTCGTCTTGTTACGCTCTCTCTCCTCGGCCTTCCATGGTCCTCCTTAAATACTTGATGAAGCGGTGGCGATTATCCACGAAGAGACATCCGTTTGGGAGCGACAGCGTCGGTCGGGAAGAGATGGCGGTTGTGATTTCACTAAGCTGCGAGGCGGTTGGTGAAGATGTCAAGCTGTTCGCGGTTAATGGTTTAGAAGACGTTAATTCATCAACCGTGATAGTGTCGTCATTATGTGGAATACGAAACACGTGATTCATTCATCACATAATGAGTGGCGTGGTCGGAGGTTCGACCCAGATGCCTACTCATAGCTTCACGAGCACTTACCTGGTCGTGGACTATGTTTGAGACTTTGTCCGACCAGGGTATTTATTATATAACTTCCGTAATACCTACGACCAGTTAGGTCGGTAGTCTTAGAAGTTACGACCACGAAGACATATGGTCTCTATTGGGATAATATATGAATATTTTAATCCTCAACAAGGTTCTTATTCCAATATTTGATATCAGAGCAAGGTTAATTGGTGACGATGGTTGGAGATCAATCACCAAAGAAAGATCTGCAGCTGAAAGGAGAAGCGGCCGCAGTAGAGTTTGTTGGCTTTGCCCAGGAGAATACTCGCTCATGGCTTTGAACACACACTTGTACAGTGAAGAGAATGAGCACAGTAGAACAACTTAGCACAAAATGCTTATTCTATTAGTTACTCGACTCAACGAATACAATGACTAAATACATATTTATACACATACTAGACGCACATGCAGCTATGAAGTCATATCTCCCACTAACTCATGCATGCAGCCATATCTCCCACTAACTCATGCATGCATGCAGCCACTAACTCCACTAAATAATTAACTCCCTAATTATATATGTTAATCAAAGAACTACAAATAAACATCAAGATTAACTCTAACATTCTCCCCTTAATCTTGATGCATTGACTCCAAGCGAAGTCCGGTCTCTAGCATCTCTAAGGAGTTTTGTCTTCTTCTTGCTGACCATGCTGCTGCTAACAATTTGTTGACGTCTTTTGCTTACCTCAGCTTCGATTGTCTTTCGTCGGTAACACAACTAGACGACGACGGAGACTCTCACCAGAGCTTACACACACGAGAATTTGGACACACCTACAAGAACTCATGCGCACACACATGCATCATGCACTGACTCAGGGGTAGATCTGGGCCTCGGGCAGGGTGGGCTATAGCCGGAGGCCTAGAAAAATAGTAGTACAATTTTTTGATATATTGACCGAAAAAAATTGGTGGAGTCATTTAGCGAGCTCGACCATCCAAGCGGCCCAACCCCACCAACGCCACCTTCCCCACGCCCACTAACCCACGCCGCCTCCATCGCCCATCGCACTCGCTCGTAGTGACCTAATCCCCTCCCCTACGCGCCCCTCGATCGGTGGCTCCTCGGCTCCATCGCCCGTCGGCACCCTCGGCCCTCGCGACCTCTCTCGCCCGCCGCCGCCGCCGCCCCTCCGCTCCCTCCCTCAGCGTAGCAGTGGCGCCTCCACATGCCCTCGGTTCGGCCCCTCTATGCTACGTCATCGCCGGCTCACACGACGTCGCGCCGCCTCCTGGCTGGTGCTTTGACTTGCGGCCTCCTGCTCTCTACTCGGTTCAGCCCCTCTGCGGCGCAATGCCCTCAGTAGCTCCGTCGGTCCGTCCCGCCCGGCCGTGGCACCAGCACCATCTCGACGCAGGCGCCTTGGCGGCTGCGGCTCTCCAATGTCTGTAGATGGACCAATGCGATTCCGTTCTCTACGGGATATATATGAAGCATCTACAGAGGTAGATTATAATGGTATGTGCATGATGACAGTTGAAGAACCATCGAGTTTTGATGAAGCCATGAAACTTAATTACTGGAAGCAAGCAATGGAAGTTGAGTTGGGAGCCATAAAAAGTAATGATACATGGGAGTTAACTGATCTGCCAAAGGGACATAAACCTATTAGTCTCAAGTGGGTTCACAAAATTAAGAAACATTCACAAGGAGCTATTCTGAAACACAAAGCACACCTTGTTGCAAAAGGATATGTACAGTGGTAGGGAATTGATTTTAAGGAAGTATTTGCTCCTGTTGCGAGATTGGAGATAGTTCGGCTACTCATTGCATTGGCTACTCAGGAAGGATGGAGAGTGCATCACATGAATGTGAAATTGGCTTTCTTAAATGGAGATTTGAGCGAAGAAGTTTATGTAGCACAACCTCCTGGTTATATTGAGAAAGGTAGTGAGGATAAGGTGCTAAAACTAAAGAAGTCACTATATAGGCTTCGGCAAGCTCCTCGGGCTTGGAATATAAAGCTTGATAAAACCTTAGAAGAGTTAGGGTTTGAGAGAAGTCCTTCGGAGCATGTTGTATACAAAAGGAACACTAAGGAAGCAAGGTTGCTGATTGGTGTATATGTGGATGATCTTATAATCACATGGTTAAGTGATGCTGAAATTGGAAGGTGTCGGTGTATTAGAACCGATCTTACGTAAAGATTATTTGATTCGGGGGGTCTCCTAAGGATGAGATCACGCAGAGTGGATTGACACGGGATGTTTAGGCGAGTTGAGGCCTTCTCGGAGAGAATAATAACCCTAATCCTGTGTGTATGGTATTGTTGATGATCTAGCAAAGGACTAAAACTATTACAGAGAATAGTGCTTGTGTTTCTACTTGACTAGCCCTTGTTTGCCGTTGTTCTTCTCTGTCTCTCTTTGTCTCTCTGTTTGATGCCCTTATATAGTCGTGAAGAAGTAGCCGTTTTGCCTGCGAAGATGTGCCTAATTAATGTAATGCAGGCGCATGATGGCGTAATTACTGGCGCCTTGACTTCTTCACGCCATCCGCAATTATCTTCGAGAGATAATGGGGTATTTACACACCATTAATCTGGCGGAATAATAGTGCGTGTAGACCGTTCGATTCCTTAATCAATTGGACCTACTCGTGCGTAGGTTTGATTATAAGGTGGTCGTAGTTTTCCTGGTCGTAGAGGGACTTACGACCAGGTAGCAGTCGTAGAAGAACTTACGACTATGTAGTGGTCGTAGAAGGACTTACGACCATGTAGTGGTCGTAGAAGGACTTACGACCATGATATAGTCGTAGCAAGGCTTACGACTATGGGGGTGATTGTAGAAGAACTTACAATCACTTGTTAGGCCTCTCCTTATAGAT
Source organism: Hsuehochloa calcarea (assembly GCA_036346395.1). Taxonomy (NCBI): domain Eukaryota; kingdom Viridiplantae; phylum Streptophyta; class Magnoliopsida; order Poales; family Poaceae; genus Hsuehochloa; species Hsuehochloa calcarea. The sequence continues at coordinate 72,982,178 of CM070594.1, read as the reverse complement.
ATAAGGGGTACTTACGGGACTATGTGACATCATATTTACCCATAATAAAATTATAGATAAAAGATAAAATGAGGATTATTAGATCCTCGTCATCTATTGACTTTAAGTGAAAGTAACTTACTTGGTAAAGGTTTCGTAAATGGACTTACGACCATGAACATGTCGTAGAAAGATAGTCGAAGGAAAAACTCTTCCGATTGATACTTCCTTTGACCAGAAAGATTTGGTCAAGAAAGTAATTTTACTTGGAGGTGATGAAATGAACCTAACTTTCCGAGCAGGCCATCTGGGAATTGCAAACAATCTCTGAGATCTGTTGATGAGGACAGTTCGGCGATTGCAATCGTGAAGATTGCTTACGACTATCAAAAGCGTAAAAACCCCTACGACCGTCGGTGGTCGTAGTAGAGAATCGGAGAAAAAGCCTTTCAGATTGATATTTCCTTGACCGAAATACTTGGTCAAGAATGTAATTTAAGCAGGGGTGACAATCGCACCTAATTTTTCTCGAGCAGACCATCGGGGAATTGCAGCGGCTCTCACGGACTTGTCAGATGAAGCGGTTCCGGCGGTACAACCAACTCCTCTGAGACCTATAGGCGAGGCGGTTTCGAGCGGCGGAGATCGTCTTGATTATAAAAACTTACGGGAGGTAGACTTGGGTTTTACTTTTCCCCAAATCACTCCATTGTTCTTGAGCTCTTGCTTTCTTCGTCCTCGACTAGGTTTCATCTTCTCGCCGCCAACCCAATCAAAAAACTTCTTGCCGGCGAAATGGCCAAGAGAGTTTACGAATGGGAGGAATCGGAGATGGATGCGGCTAAGATCAAGATCTTGGTCGATCTTGGGAAGATCGAAGAAGGCTACGGTGAAGTGGATTAGGCTATCGGGCAAAGCAGCCATCGGGGAAAATGGGCAAATCCCGTCTTCCAAGCGTATTGTGAGTGCGGCCTTCGATTACTGCCCACCCCTTTCTTCTGAGAGTACTCGAACACTTTGGGGTGGGCGGTGAACTTAGGTCCCAATTCCATTACCATGTTGAGTGTGTTCGTGTGTCGTGCGAGGCATACACGGGATTAGGCGGATCTCGAGCTGTTCCAATATTATTATGGGATGGCTCGACAAACCGAATTGTAGGAAGTCATGATCTCAAGCTCCACGACTCGAAGTCGAAGGAGTACATTTAGAGCTTTACCCGGTCTTCGTGGCGGGTGGAGGAAGAGGTGGTTCTCTTTGGAAGGTCACCTCTGAAGACGACCTTTCTTTTGAGGAAGGGCGCTGAAAAGAAATCTTCATGGGACTCAACCCACGAAGATATCAGTAGGATTAGCCCTTATATTCAAGCTATTAAGGACTTGAAGGAAGAAGGGTGGCCGGATGGCATGTGGTGAAGGATTTCATCACACAGAAATCGATCCTCTGAAGAAGCGAGCATCTCCTATGTGGAGGTACTCGGGAAGAGGAGACCCACGGAGACTACGAGGAGGGTAAGCAATTGTTGACTTAACTCTCCGTTTGGTCTTTCTCAACTTTGTCTAATATTTTTATCATTTACGGATCTTTCACAGTGAGGTTGACTCAGTCGGACTCATCCGTGAGAAGTCCCGCCACTCAGGGGTGGTTCCTCAAGTCATTGCGGTTTTGTCCGCAGATGAAAGGATAGAGCGCCTAAAGGTAATCAAATCGATTCTCTCTTTAGGACTTTATAGTCGTAGAAGATACTTACGACTAATGGTGATCGTAGAATATCTTACAATCAAGAAAAAGTCGTAGAAAAACTTACGACTTGGTACTAGTCGTAGAAAAACTTACGACTAATTAGTGATTCTTCTTTTACATTTTGCTTTAGAGAAAGTAGGCATGGAAAATCGCCGGAGACGACGAAGAAGTCGTTCGATGACTATTAGTATTTGGGTTGTCGAAAGACAAAGACTCGGCTCCTCCCTCGAAGAGGCGTCGACTTGTAAAATCTGCAGAGCAAGGGGAGCAAGTTCGAGTTCGGTCTTTCGACCAAACCTCTACAAGGCTGCGGCGGTGTAGTTATATCTGGCCGAGGCGCGCGTAGTCGGCCGAGGAGGTTGAAGCGGTTGAACCTCTCAGCGCAAACCTCGCAAGGCTAAGGTACCCTTCTATTATGACACGGAATCTTTCGCAGATTGGTGCCACTCCTAGTTTTATTAAACAAGCTGGAAAGGGAGAAGCTGGAAGGATTTTATGTCTTTTATGAAGGGCGATCTTTGCATCGGCACAACTCGCAATCGAGGCGATCTTTATACGGAATGGTCGAGACACTCTCGTCCATCCGGAAGATCGAGAAACCGAGCTCGGTTCTGTTCAAACTCTGACGAGGCGTGGTCGTGGTGAGCCAAATGTTGAACCTCGACGGGCGTGGTCGTGGAGAAGAAGAGGTCCTCCGTTGGGAGGATTGCTCCAAAATTCTGGTTAAGACCGAGTGCGGTATGTGAAATGTCTTGAAGTGTAAGAAGGACATTTACCTTTTTCTTTTCACAACTGATTTGCTTTTCTTTATTTGGTCAGACTCCTTGACCCGGGAATGCTTCACTGAGAAGTCCATTGCTATCCCTTGACTCTCGGAGAGGTAGCAGCGGAGGTGGTCAAGCATCACCTTGGCCCGGTGGCCGATGAAGTCGAGACTCCCAGTGTCTCCACATCTGCTGAAGTCGTAACTACGACTCTTGAGGTAGCGGCTGTTACTGTTGAGGTGGCCGCTACGACTACTGAAGTCGTAGAAACAACAGAGGCAGTTGTGGAAGCCTCTGGTCAAGGTGGTGACCAGCCTGCGCACCGCTCTGGGAAGGAAATCGAGGAGGCGTTCCTTCCCTACCCAAAGAGAAATCACGAACGGAAGGAGAAAATTTCAACCGTGGTGACTTCTTTGGGCCTGCCTCCATCGTAGGGTCTTACGCACAAATCTCGTGACCGAGTCCCCATCCCAAAGATATTCCCAATACGGATAATACTTTTGACAACAGCGCCTCGAGAAGGTGTGGTGGGACAAAGTCGCGAGGATAGATAAGCTGCAGCACCCGGACCTTGTATATTCGATTTTTGCTAGAACGACTATGAATGTAAGTATCTTCAGAATACTTATATATGTGGCTTTCCTTCCCTTCTCACTTTGTTTTCTTTTTGCGAAGCTCGGAGCAAATTGTTGTTGTCGGTGAGTATCATCGACAACTTTTAGAACTAAGACAAGAGAAAGAACTACTCTGTGAGAGAGAGAGGTGGTAAGTCACTTATCATTCATAGTTGTTTTCGACTTAAATACTCGTATGATGCTTTACGAGAATAGTCATGGAAGAAACTCATGACAAAGTGTTAGTCGTAAAAAGCTTACGACTACTTACGACCGAGATAGTGGTCGCAGAAAGACTTACAACCATTCGTAGTCGCGAGAAAAACTTACGACTAGGTCGGTGGTTGTAGAAGTATTTATAACCATTGGTGATTTTATCTCCATCTCTGTCCTTTGTAGGTTAAGCGGTGATTCAAAGACCTTAGCCGACTCGCTCGACTATGAAAAAGAGGAGTCGAGGAGGCTAAGGAATGAAGTATTAACCTCTCGGAAAGACTTGAGAGGTTGTCTCACATCTAAGAAATTGCAGGAAAAAATAAGCGAAGAAGTCTTGAACTTAAGACTGCTTTTGAGTTTTAACCTTTATCTAACTCTCATTTCTTCTTGAGATAAAGAAAATGAGATGAAGAAGCTCGGATGAAGTTGGAGACAAATCTTTGGTCATTCGGGAGTTTTCCGCATTACCAAGAATAAGGATCAAGAACTTGAGGTTCGAGAACTCAAGTCACGAGTAAGTAACTCTTTACTGTTGTCCTTTTGAGTGTTTTCCTTTTTAATGTCAATTCCTTGTTCGTAAATTGTCGCCCAATTGAGAATCCTTGAGGTGAAATCCAAGCAAAGACCTTGATCCGCAATGAGTCCGTCGCATTGCTAAGATGAATCTGAGAGGACATCGAGCGTGGGAGCAAAAGCATCTTTGGCTGTTGCTTTCCATCGCGAAGAGGTCAAGAAATTGGATTCTCAATTAGTAGGTAAGAAATGCTTTTACCTACAAATATCTTTGTGTTATGTTCCTCTAGAAGTATATCTTTGTTTGACCGATATTATTCTTTTCAGAACAAGTGGTCGAAACAAGAAGCTTTGAGGCTTCGACTTGTACCCAACAGGAGATGGAGTCGATGAAGACTAGTCTTCAAGGCAACATCACTCTCCTGAACAATGTGCTTAATGAGCTACATTCTGAGGGAAAAACTCCTCGAGAAGATACCATAGCTGCTCACACAAGTACCATTGGGGAACAAGTCGGAAAATTGCAAGAAATGGTGACCACTCTGAAGACTAATCAAGCTGAATCGATAAGGGAAGCAGTCGAAGCTGCAGTAAGTTACGCTTTGGCGAAACTTAAAGCTCAAGACCCCCGCCTTAATGTTAAACCAATTGAAGCCGACTGATCGTGTCACGAATCGAGGCAAGTCGTCGATTGAAATCTGATCGATTGGTAAAAGGTGGCGGAGGAAATGCGACTAGGCTCTCCCTTCGAGTAATCTTGTAACTACCTTGTAAAAGGCGACAATTTTTGTTAATGAGTAATATATGATCCGCTTTATTTCACGAAAATCATCTTGTCGAGTAGTTAGTAACTCAAAAGATAATAAGCGAGCGAAAGACTAAGAATTGAAGTCAAATTAATAACTTTATCCTAGCCCCCGACTATTTGTTTAGATTGTTTAGACAATCTAAATAAATAGTGTTTAAAAATGGGGTTTCTGAAAACAAAGAGAGGTTTATTTAACTTATAGCTTTTGTTACGGGTGTCAAGCTTTGGTCGAAAGAGTTAAAAGCGACTCGTCACTAGGAAGTTCCTTCTAGTGGGCGGGACCACGTCGTAAAGGAAAGGCCGACTAGGTGATGTTTTCATTTCCGACTAGTTTAATTGAACCAAGAACGACAACTTGAGTTAAGCAGACGTCTTAGAGGACTTTAGTAATTCGTTCGTCCTTTTTTGGTGGACTTGATAAGTCTTTTCCGGTAGCAAAAGTAGGAGACTGGGCAGCGCTAGGAAGTTTCCTTCTAGTGGGCAGGACCACATGCAGAGAGGAAAGACTTCGACTAGGTGTGTCTCTTCCTTCGACCAGTTAAAACAAATCGAGTACATCAAAGGTGGTCGAACAAATGTAAGAAAGTGTACTCTACTTAGAATATTTTTGAATTGAGTGAAAAAATAGACTAAGATTGAGAGAGTTGGCTTTGAGAACATTTATTGGATAGAACCGGGCTCTTTGTCTCGGGCAAAGCAAAAATGAGTAACGAGTCAATGCTTGGAAATTCCTTCTAGTGGGCGTAACCACATGCGAGAGGAGAAGTTTCGTCGGATAGCGTTTCGCCGGCCGTGTAAAGAAAAGCGGGTGTTCTCATATCATAGTCGAAAGATTAAAAAAGCACTACTCGAAAATAAGGCAAAAAAGAGGTAGAAAGAACCTGGACTTTTATTGCTTGAGAAATCGGTCACACATAGAATTTGCGTAACTGGTCGATGTTCCAAGAGTTTGAGAGAACCTGTCCATCTTCCATTGCTAGTCGTGCAGACCACGCCGAGTTACTTCGACCCTTTGTGTAAGGACCTTCCCATTTAGGGAAAGTTTATTAGGTTAGACTTGGATTGGCGAGCCTCAATACCAAGTCACCTCTGACAAGAAGGTGCGAGGTTGGACCTTACGATCATAGTATTCTGCGCAGGCTTGTTGGTAGGCGCGAGCAATTAAGGCTAGGTTTCTCCTCTCTTGAGTAGGTTAATGTCATCCGCTCGAAGTTGTTCTGGTCCGAGTTGTTGAAGGTTTCAACTCGTGTCGACCGCAATTTTAGCTCGGAGGAAGCATGGCTTCGACTCGAACACTAGAAAAATGGTGTTTCTCTGTTGCTCATTGGTGGTTGTCGAATCGCCCATAATATGGAAGGTAATTCTTGTACCCAAGCCCCGAGCGCTTAACAAGTCGGGTCGAAGACTCGAGTTTTAATTCCTCGCATTATTTGGCCGCTTGCACGTTCAACCGCCCCATTACTTTGGGGATGTGCAATGAAGCATAGCATAACTTGGTACCCAACTCGCCGCAAAATTCACGAAATTTTGCACTTGTAAGTGTTTACCATTATGCGTAATTATCCGACTTGGTACTCCAAATCGACTAATTACGCTTCTCATCATGAACCTTTTCTTTGCTTAGTTGTTATCGATTCTGAGTTCACTTGATCCATTTTGTGAACGTGTCAATAGCCACAAAGGAATTGAAACCTCCTGGAGCTTTGGGAAGCGGTCCTAGGATATCAAGCCCCAGTGCAAAAGGCCAAGAAAGAGGTATTGTTTGTAATGCTTGAGTGGTTGGTGTATCATCTACCATGAAATTGTACTGGACACACTTTTAACCACCTCTTTAGCATAGCATGTGTCAGTGTAGGCGGTAAAAACCTTGTCGAAAGGCTTTACCAACTAATGTTCAGAGGAAGCATCGTCCCACAGATGCCCTTTGTGTATATCGTGAAGGAGTGTTATTCCTTCATTTTGGAATGCATCGCATGAGTATCCCTTGGGTTCCTCGTTTATAGAGGACTCCTTCAACCAAAGTATACATTTTGGCTTTTCGGGATAATCGACCGCCTCAAGATCATCTTGGTCTGGAACCCTTGCAAAGATACTCGTAGATGGGAGTCATCCGGTATCCTCGTAATCTAATGAGGCCATCTCAAGAGGAGGTGCCTCTGGTTCTTCGACGAGGCGGTTTTGGAGTTGCTCCAAGAAAACTCCTTTTGGTACTATGGATCGGGAAGAAGCCATCCGAGCAAGTTGGTCTCGAGAAATTATCCTTCGAGGATAAATTGTACCTCGAAACCTAAAAATGTTTTTCTAGCTTACGTGCTTCGATAAGTACCGAGCCATTGTTGAGTTAGAGCTTTGGTACTCTTTCCCAATTTGATTCACGACTAGTTGAGAGTCTCCTCTACGAGTAGTCGGCGAATCGAGAGTGCTTCGCACTCGTATGCCGACTAGCAAACCTTGATACGCCACATTGTTAGTGGCACGAAAGTTTAATTGTATGGCATACTTTAAGGTTTCTCGGTAGGAGATACCAGACCACCCGACCCAGAGCCACTTAAAGTGAGTGACCCGTCAAAGTACATCATCCACGGTCGTGGGAATCGTCTTGGGGATCTGAGCAGTTCAGATTTGTCCATTCGGCGACAAAGTCCGCCAAGATCGGGATTTTATGGCCGTTCGGGACACGAAATGGAGGTCGAACTCCCAAGTTCGGTGACCATTTGCCATGCGTCCATTGTTTCCTTATTATGGAGGATTGCTCCCAAAGGAAACTCGACAGCCTGACTATTTTGTGCTTTGAAAATAATGCCGATTTCCTCGAAGACATGAGGAGGGCATCTGAAGTTTTTGGACTCGAGGTAACGCTCCTTAGGCCGTGTAAAACTTAAACTACGTAATAAACCGGTCGTTATGCGTTTTCACGTTCTACGACCCCGATCTGCGCTTCTTTGCTGTGGCGTGGCGGCTAGGTAAATTAAGAGCGTCTCTTACGGCTTTGGAGAAACGAGCAGAGCACTCGAAAGATACCTCTTGACATCCTCAAAGGCAATGTTTGCCTCGTTCGACCACTCAAAACCTTCATGTCTCCGAGAAGTTTAAAGAAAGGTAGTCCTTTTCTCCTAGTCGATGCGATGAAGCGACTTAAAGCCGCCATGCACCCAGTGAGTTTCTGGACTTCCTTTTTTGTGTTTGGAGGTCGCATCTGGAGGATGGCCTTTATTTTTTCAGGATTTGCTTCGATTCCTCGTTCAGATACTAGGAATCCAAGCAATTTTCCTGAAGAAATTCCAAACACACACTTCTCTGGATTAAGTTTTAAATGGTGCTTTCTGAGGTTGTCGAATGTTTCTTGTAGGTCGCTGATATGATTAAGTCTCTTAATGCTTTTACGACTAGGTCATCAACATAGGCTTCCAAATTCGGCCTAATTGAGATGAAAAGTCGATTGCATTAAGCGTTGAAAAGAAGCACCGGCATTCTTTAGACCAAATGGCATTTTGATATAACAAAAGGTACCAAATGGAGTAATGAATGCGGTCTTTTCTTCATCGTTTAGACACATATTGATCTGGTGATATCCAGAATATGCATCTAAAAAACTTAATATTTCACAACCCGCAGTAGAATCAACCAGCTGATCAATACGAGGTAAAGGAAATCATCTTTTGGACAAGCTTTATTAAGATCAATAAAGTCACGCACATCGCCATTTGCCGTTTGACTTTTGACCATTACAGGTTAGCCAACCACTCGGGTGATTGACTTCTCTTATAAAGCCCGCCTTAAGTAGCTTATCAATTACGATTTAATAGCATCTCGTCGATCGGGGCAAATCTCCGTAATTTTTGTTTTACGGTACTTTATCGGTAGTAAAGCTAGCACGTGCTCGATCACCTCCACAGGGACTCGGGCATGTCGGATGCTTGCCACGCGAAGACATCTGCGTTAGCTCGGAGGAAGGTAATGAGGGCGTCTTCCTATTTGGGGTCGGAAGTCTCCCCAATGCGAGCAGTCTTGAGGGTTTCTCTGCGTCGGAGGAACCTCTTTGACTTGGTCGTTCGGCTTTAGTGTAGACTTTAGGCTTCGACTTGCTAGTCGGTGACTTTCATCTCGAGTTGGTATTTGACCAACCATCTCGAGGATCGCGATCGCAGACTATCGCCATCTTTTGTCACATTGAATTGTGATCACTCCTTTGGGACTGGCATCTTAAGACATTGATACCCATAATGAGTAGCCATTAAGAATTTTGCCAAAGTTGGTCGTCCGAGTATGGCGTTATATCTGCCGTGTCGAAATCGACCACATCAAAGGAGACTTTCTCGTCTCCGAAATTACTTGGCGAGCCAAATGTTAAAGGAAGAGAAACTTGGCCAATGGGTTTGGCGAAGACCCCAGACGATTCCATGGAAGGAATATCGCATCGCCTTACCTTTGTCCCGGTACTTGCATCTCATCCGGGGCTTTGGTAAATAATATGTTCAAAGAGCGCCACCATCAACCAACACTCGATTTGCAGACGGTTGTTGATGGTGGGTTCGACCACAATCGAAATCGACTGATCGACTCATAGTGATCGGGCGATCGTCCTTCTCAAAGAGATGGTAACTTCCACCACTTCGGTAATTTATTGACAAGAGGAGTATGTATGGAATTTACCTCTCGTCCGCAGACTTTAAGTTGTCGTTTGGAGTCGTATGCCGATGATCCTCCATAGATATGCTCAGCGGTATGGTGCGGATCTTGGAATGGCATCTCCTCATCATCGGCGACTTGACCACTCGTATGTCCTACCTTTCGAGTAGGGAGCGGTGCTTGCCGTTGTAGTAGTCCTCGAGCTTTCTTTGGAAAACTTCGGCGATTCATGGAGGTCATGTCCTTCCTTTTATGAAAAGGACACCATCTTGGTTTGTCGTTCCTACGATCGGCGCTTACCTTTGCCTTGATCGGGGTTCGACTTGGTGGTTTAGGGCTCTCTATCTTTACGGCCAAAACCTCCTTGAAACCACTAGTTTGTGGCTTTTGACTTTTATTTTCTTCTTGGACTTTTTGCTTTTTGTCCTTACCAACCTCACGGCTCTCGAAGCGTGTGTTTCTCGATCGATAGTGTTATTCCACTCGATTGCCTCGAAGCGATTGCATATCGATCGGCCATCTCAAAGAGTTCGACAGCGGTGTTGGGAGGATTTAAAGCAATATCCTCTGTTATTCTTCTACTACGGACTCCTTGCTTAAAAGCCACGATCACGAGGAGTCGAAATTTCGGAATTGAGTTACGAACGACTAAAGCGTTTGATGAATTAGCGCAAAGTCTCGTTGTTGTTCTGTTTGATCCGGTGCAAGTCGTCTTCCTTTCGAGGCGGTTGTATGTGCCTTGGAAATTTGCGTAGAAGATCACAGAGGTGTTGCCAAGAGTAGATCGACTCGAGTGGTTGGTTTAATAACCACGATCGGCGGATCCTTCGAGCACGATTGGAAGGTAATTCGCCATTACGTGCTCTCCTCCTCCCGCTTTCGGACAATTTGTTGTATAGATTTGAAGAAACTTCGATGGGATTTTGAGATCCATCAAATTTCTCCATGTTCCTTGGTCGAAAATGAGGTGGCGTGAATCGCTTTCGAAGGTCGGCGAAAATGCCGGCATCCGGTAATTACTTCTTAGCGCCTTCTTTGTAGGAAAGAAGGGTTAATGTCGCCGGTGATCGTATCTGACGATACCGACAGGTGACTGCTCATTGTAGGTCTCGATTCTTGAGGAATACTCCTCGTAATCCACCGTTAGAATTTCTTTGCGGAGTAGTGATTGATCACCTCCCGGAGGGCTACTTGATCATCACCGATCGAAAAGTATTTCTCGAATAGGAGATCGATGTGACTTATGACCGTGTCGATTCCTACGCAGAAATATTCGATTGGTGGTAGTGAAGAAATCGCATTACTACGACTACGAATGTTGTTGACGAGGTACTTCGGTCTTGTCATCACAGTTCGAAGCCTTTGCGCAATCTCAAAGAAAGAGATCGTATCTGGCGTTCGAGCAAGCTCTTGATTGGGATTCTCAAGCAAGTCGTTGATGTCTGAGTTCTTGTACCTCCCGTGGTCGATATTGAATGCGCCAGCGAGTTCTTACGGGCGCAATTTTCTTTCTTGGATGACCTCAAAATCCTCCCGTCGGATCTTTGAGGCCTTCTCGGTGGAGTGCGAGAATGTCGAGGATTTCTCTCGCGTTCATCAGTGTTGGTTCTCTCTGTCGCGGTGGTTCCCTTGCCATTACTACGAGGAGGCGCGGTCGCGTGATCTTCGGGAGGGTTCTCATTTCGTCCTCCATGAGGTTGACTCGATTTGAGGAAGGGCGAAGACCTCCGTTGATGATTCTCACTTGCGCTTGAGGCCTCCCGCTTGAGGAGTGCTCGAGAGACACCATCTGGCGACTTGGAGTAATCCCTCCGTAGGGGAACTCAGGGTTATAATCGTCTCCATTCGCAAATGAGATCTGCGGAGAGGCAGTCGTATTCGTAGGAAAAGCATGCTTGATCCCACTATCTGGAGTTACCACGAGAGATAGGATCACAAGATCTTTGGTGGAGTCTGGAATGGTGGCTTCAGGACTTGTCTCACCAGTCGGACCGCCTTAAGGGAACTTGGACACTTAGAGGAAAAACTCTCATTGTGTCGTGAGTCCTCACAGGTGCGGTTACAGTCGGATTGACCCTTGTCCTTGGAGGAATTGGCTCCTCTGTTGGGCGTATCGTTGTGGGGATAAGGATCCTCCTCAACTCCATTGATGGGATGGTTTCTGGAGAATAATCTCGGAGGCAACATCACCATCGGCGGATGCATCACTCGGCTCGTGAGTCGAAACGGCATCCATGTCGGCGTCTGCGTGTCCGCCAAGTCGAACCAGTTCTCCTCGTTCCATTCTCCTGCCATGCTTGCATGAGATTGGAAAAAAGAGTATGTTGACAAGAGATTACGGAAGATCTCCACGGTCGGCGCCAACCGCCGGTGTATTAGAACCGATCTTACGTAAAGATTATTTGATTCGGGGTCTCTAAGGATGAGATCACGTGAGTGGATTGACACGGGATGTTTAGGCAGTTCAGCCTTCTCGGAGAGAATAATAACCTAATCCTGTGTATGGTATTGTTGATGATCTAGCAAAGGACTAAAACTATTCTGAGAGAATAGTGCTTGTGTTTCTACTTGACTAGCCCTTGTTTGCCGTTGTTCTTCTCTGTCTCCCTTTGTCTCTCTGTTTGATGCCCTTATATAGTCGTGAAGAAGTAGCCGTTTTGCCCTGCGGGAGATGTGCCTAATTAATGTAATGCAGGCGCATGATGGCGATAATTACGGCGCCTTGACTTCTTCACGCCATCTGGCAATTATCTTCCGGAGATAATGGGGTATTTACACACCATTAATGGCGGAATAATAGTGCGTGTAGACCGTTCGGATTCCTTAATCAATTGGACCTACTCGTCTGTAGGTTTGATTATAAGGTGGTCGTAGTTTTCCTGGTCGTAGAGGGACTTACGACCAGGTAGCAGTCGTAGAAGAACTTACGACTATGTAGTGGTCGTAGAAGGACTTACGACCATGTAGTGGTCGTAGAAGGACTTACGACCATGATATAGTCGTAGCAAGGCTTACGACTATGGGGGTGATTGTAGAAGAACTTACAATCACTTGTTAGGCCTCTCCCTTATAGATATAAGGGGTACTTCTGGGGACTATGTGACATCATATTTACCCATAATAAGAATTATAGATAAAAGATAAAATGAGGATTATTAGATCCTCGTCAGAAGGTTTAAGAAGCAAATGATGCAGGAATTCAGTATGAGTGGTCTTGGTTTGTTAAGCTATTACTTGGGAATTAAAGTCAAACAAATAGCCCAATGAATATCTCTATGCCAAACCGGGTATGCAATAAAAATTATTTAGTCAGGTATGAAGGGTTGTAATCTGTGTGTAACACCAATGGAAAATCGATTGAAATAAAGTAAAAAGTGTGGAGACTCGGCTGTAGATGATACCATGTCAGGAGTATAGTCGGAAGCTTGTGGTATTTAGTGAACACAAGACCAAATATTGCATATTTGTCGGAATTGTCGATAGATTCATGGAATTGCCAACTACTCAACATTTAGTTCTTCATGAAACACATATTAAGGTGTGTCAATGGTACTTTGAACTTTGGCTGTTACTATGAGAGGAAAGGATCCATAGAGCCAAAGATAATTGGGTACAGTGACAGTGACCTAACAGGTGACATAGATGATCACAAAAGCACTTCTGGTGTTGTTTTCTTCTTTGGTTCGAGCTTGATTACTTGGGGTCACAGAAATAAAAGATAGTGGTACTTTCGTCGTGTGAGGTGGAATACATTGCGGCAACAACTGCCACATGTCAAGGCATATGGCTTGATCGACTGCTAACAAACTTGCTGAGTAAAGAAACAGAGAAAGTTGAGTTGAGGATCGACGATAAATCTACAATTTCTCTGAGTAAAAACATTGTATATCATGAGAGAAGTAAACATATTGACACAAGGTATCACTTTATTCGAGAATGTGTGGAAGCTGGAAGAATTGAAGTGGAACATGTCAGTTCAGATGAGCAGCGGGCTGATGTGCTGACCAAGCTGCTGGGATGTGTGAAGTTCATTGAAATGAGACAGAAACTCGGCGTAAGAGATGTAAAGTCATAACCACAAGATTAGGGGTAATTTATTAGTTTTAATCTTGTAGTTTATGTTAGATTTTCTATTTTTTTTGGTAATTCTGAAAGAAGTCGGGTCAGAACTCTGTTCTGTGTTCGGAGTCAGTTTTTGAAGTTCAGGTTGTCGACACTATAGCGTATCATGAGTGTTGTCGAAAAAATTCTGGTTTCCATTTTGGATTCAGAGACCGACTGAAAACTTGATTGTAACTCTTTTAAAATCTATAAAAAAGAGAAAAACCGAAAACTCGTATCATCAGATACGACACAAAACAATCTTGTGTTGATTTCGTTTTGTATCCAATTCTCAGTTCTAATCAACAGAAGTAAGCTTCGTTGGTTTCGTCTGAAACTTCTGAAACTTTCAGTTTCTACAGAAGTATCAATTCTGGTTCTTATTCCAACAACCACGTCCCTAGCGGTCTACTATTCTAGTATTCCTTTGCCTTCTGCTACGCCGCGTTCCTATCCACGTGGCTGCACTACACGCTTGTCCACAACCACCTCTCGGCGCGCCCCGCCCACCACCTCATGTCCGGCCTGCTCGCCGCGCTCATGCTGTACTGCCTCTCGATGTCCGTGGACCGGCTGTACACCCGCATCACCCGCACAGCGCACGGGTGGGACGTGTCGCTCTTCGCATTGCGGCTTGTCAAGGGCTCCATGTTTTCCCCGTGGTCATGTTGATCGGCGACGGGTGGTCGCTCCTGGAGCCCTTCTTGCCGGACCGGGAGAGGAAGGTGTTCATGGTAGTGGTTCCACTCCAGATTGCCACCATCATCCTCTGCTCCCGTTTCTGTTCCCGGCCTCCACCTCCACACCCAGCTCCTGACTGCGCCACCTCCTCCTCTGTGCCCGACCACACCACCTCGTCCTTTGCCAGACCCGGCCGCGCCATCTCCTCTGTTGTCGGCCGAACCGTCCCCCCGTCGGCCAAAGGTAATAACCTGCACATGCTTGTCCATAATTAATTTTTGTATGGATTCTTGGTGGCATCGTCATATGATCTTTAAATCACCTACTAGCAAGTAGCATTGGTAAATTTAGTCAAACTAAGCCTTGACTGTTCGTTAGGCGCTTGATTGTTCATTAGGACTACGACTGCTTCCAGTTGAGCTTGCTAGGTTTTATTTGATTGGCATGCAATGATGAACACTTGATGTCTAATAAATTTTAATTGAGAATCGACCATAGGTTCCGAAAAGACAAGACACTGTAGCGCATGACAACACTCTACGTACCATAGGATTTGTTTTGTACACAGGACAACCATTGCGAGAAGAATGCTGGATGCCTGGGACCATGTTACTATTGTTTCTTTCTCCTTTATATTGACCTTTCCAGCTTTTTTTGTCACAACTGATTACTCCTTTTTTCCGTTTTCAAAAATGACATTCCATGTGCTGTATCACTAGAAAGCCTTACTGACTTTGCTTTTCGAAAAGAATAGATCATACTCTACCTCGCGATCTACTCACATGCATTTAACCACAGTACGACGCCATATATTTGAGTCGACATAACAGTCTACCTCCTCAGCTTTTCAGACCGAAAAGACAGGACTATGCAAAATAGTACATTACTTCTCTCTGCAAAGCACGACGTGAGCACTCTCTGCAAAGTAAGACGTGACAACACGCTGCCTCGCCAGCTTTTCAGATTGACCTGACAACACTCTGACTCACCAGCAACTCTTTAGAAAGACAAGACAATACTCTATCTCGTAGGCTACTCACATGAATTGAACCACACCATGACACCAGCTTTTCAAATCGATATGACAACACTCTACCTCGCTAGCAACTTTTCAGAAATACAAGACAACACTCTGCCTCACAGGCTACTCACATAAATTTAACCACACCATGACAATAAATTTAACCACACTCTGCCTCGCCAGCAACTTTTCAAAACTGAACACACTACGCACATCGAATTATTGTGCGCCCTGAGTCCGCCGG
Organism: Hsuehochloa calcarea; assembly: GCA_036346395.1. Taxonomy (NCBI): domain Eukaryota; kingdom Viridiplantae; phylum Streptophyta; class Magnoliopsida; order Poales; family Poaceae; genus Hsuehochloa; species Hsuehochloa calcarea. Next base: position 72,966,868 of record CM070594.1, on the reverse strand, counting down.
GTGCATTATACCCTGTGGCTTATAAAAGGAGGTGGAAGAGATATGGGAGAGAGCACAGCACAACCAAACCCAATACTACACCAGAGCTTGTTTCATCACGCCGGGTTCTCCTGCATTAGGATTTCAACACAATCTCGCTCAAATGGAAAAGCAATGGGATGACATCCGCGAACTCGCAAGGGCTACTGCGGCCCGGGACGAACAAGCGGAGCGTGCCAGGAGGGGACATCTCCCCACTGACGCCCCCCTTATCAGCAAGTCCTACCAGGATATTCCCACAGAACATTTACCGCAAGACTCCCTCGAGGGGGAGACACCGCTACTCTGTTGGTGTAGGGACACATGCAAGTTCTTCAAGTCCAAGCAGCAGCTCAGCCTGAGCATGCATTACTGGGGTTGTGCGAACTACTCCTCGGACTACCCCGACCACTGTTGGGACACGGCCCGCTATCGGCGGCTGGTAGGGACCTGTTACAGTATGTTTTCCCACAATTTCTCTAACACATTACGCACTAACAACCTCTCTTGTCGGCCCGTATTCCCCAGATCCATTATGTGGCTACCGCAAGTGGATCGACCAAGGGATCCACCCACAGGACCAGTGGCGTCTCGACTGCGAGGAGTGAGATGCTAAGAGGGGCCGCGAGAGGAGGGAGGAGGAGCACCGCAACGAAGAGCACAACAAACGTATCTGGTGGGTGACGCAAGCTCATCTCGAGGCGTGCAGGCACAGGGAACACGAGAAAAAGCAGAAAATGGCTGCCGAGGCTAAGGCGGTCGGCGAGGAGTGCAACGCCGAGCTTGCAAGGAAGGGCAAATGGCCCTGGTCCACACAGTAGGTCCGTCCAATCCGTGCTAGTACCACGGCCAAGCTAATGATCTTTGTTCCAATCGACTGTATTTCAAATCACAAAAGGCGCATATGTATCGTAGATGTATTTCAGTTTGTTACATGGTGCATGATGTAGTTGCTTATGCACGTAACCAAACCCTGTGCACCATATAATTTGTAAATCTCTACTACTTAAAAGAAAGAATTGTGGCGGTCCGTCCTCCCTCATACGATGTGAGCCGTTAGATCTATCTTTCTTTATAAGATGTGAGCCGTTGGATCTCGTTCTTTCTCGGTTTCTCCCGTACGTACGGTTGACCACCCATAGCTTCCTCTCCATTCCCCCACACCCCGACTGCCCAAGCTGGTGCGTAAGAAGCCCAAAGATTCCATCGATCTGTCCAAAAACGGGTTACCGGTGGATCACTTACATTGTAAGCTGAGCACGACGACGATTGACGAGATATGATTTTTTTAATCCGTAGAAAAGCACGGGCATTAGACTAGTTTATTATAAAGTCTATTTCAATTCGTTACTACGACTCCAAATCCCGTTGTCTATTCGCTTTCAATTCTTCGCGTAGCAATGCATGTCACATCATAAATATAAAGACAAAAAAATGGTACATTCACTTAGCACCGTTTGATTATTTCTATCACAACTTGGGTTTACATACTTTCGAACATACATTCGTGAAAAATCACATGCTAAGAACAAGGTACATGAGAATAAAATTGTGCATAACGTTTTCACCTGTTAAGTGGTCCAAATAGAGGCAGCTTGTAACACCCTGGCTATTAGGAAGCCAAGATGCCACCTAAGGATACAGCATATGAATAATTTACGAAATAAGATTCAATATGCATCTATCAAAATATCAATAACAGGATAACGAGGTGAAAGCAGCCAATACATCAGTGGCGAATAATCAAGAAACTAATCATGGAACGACATGACATGAAGTTTAAACATTACTTATCTGATCCATCTCTCATCAAGGAATATCAAAGTTGAAACCATTAATGAAATTATCAAGTAATGTTACGTGTGCAACGTGTTGGTCTACTCCTTCCCAAAATCGGCAACATCGGGGTGGATCACCTAAATAACATTGAAAGTAAGGGTGAGTCGAAACTCGGCCAAGTACCATATTAGAATAATCAATCAAATAGTGGACAAATCAATTCAATTGAATTATGAACAAATCTTGCATCACATACATGATTGAATGGAATGAATACATGAATGGATGGAATGAAAGAATGCATCAAGGAATGGACTAATCACGACTTATACTGGTATAGCGAGTGTAACACCGTCGGTGTTCACTTAAAGTTACCGTATGAAGAACGTTTCATACGGTGTCCAACGTGGCCCACATTGGAATGGTGGATCACACGTACCCATTCGGAATTGATGGGTTTTCAAATGCCCATCTTTGGAATTGATGGGTCTTTCAAATGCCCATACTTTGGAATTGATGGGTCTTTCAAAATTCCACTCCCGTGGACGGAAATTAAAGCATGTATGAATGAAATGAAGCAAGTAATATGAATATCATCATCTTTTCTCAATTATCAATTTGAAACATATCAACATCATGAACAAGTGCAAGAACATACACGTATACATCACATTATCATGCATTCAATTGAAAACACCACAAGTTAATATGCAGTACTTGTCTATACTGGAATATGAATGTTGAGTAACTTCGTTGATTGAAAACATGAATCATAGAAACATTAGCATGAACACAGACACATCATTCATCAATGTAAAGGATTCAATGTATTTGCCTTTCACGTTGCGACGCGCTAGCAAGCAATGAAGGTGTCCCCACACGCATGCCTCACCGCCTATACAAGTGTTCCCGAAATAAGAACAACGTGGAAATACATTACTACCGGTGCTCTACAATATCTCCTAACTACCCAATATACCGCACAGACCCGTATTGAAAATAAACTATACAGCCAGATTTCAGCCCTTCTGATCAGCGGTACCAGAAAAAACATATTTAATTATATGGAATTCGAAATGACCCGAAACCAGTGCCCAATGAATCTTAACGCACCATGCTACAAAACTCTAGTTGGTGGAATCCTTTGATTCGGCCAAAACAGTGGCCTAAACAACAGTTGAAAACACTAACAGATATCTGCCCAGATTTCAGAACAGTGGTAAATAAAATGACGTAACTTTTATTCTACTGATCCAATTGAGGTGATCTTTATCAACATGGAAAGATAATTTAGAGGTCTACAATAACCTATTTGTGTGGGAGTTCTGAATTTGAATGTAACTAGATCAAAACCGACGAGCAACCGACAGTCTCTAAAATCTCTAACAGACAGAGTAGTGTGCGGTTAAAAATTCATATCTCCTAAACCACGGGGTGGAATATCATGATCTCGGTGCCAAAAGAAAGCTAAGGAAACCAGAAACATAACTCTAGGAGATGAAAACCTGAGATTCGGCCTCTAAGTAATTCATAATGGCCCGACAAGAAAATCTGTCAAAACACGTCAGCTGTCCTGGACAGTCGCGGTAACACTACCATATCTTCTAAACCGTAACTCCAAATCAGATGATCTCAGTGTCTAAAGAAATCTAAGATCAAGGGCTACAACTTTCTAAGAGGTGGGAAGATCAGAAAACGTACGGAACTTACCCAAATCTGATGAACAAATCTGGCGCACGACAGGGAGGAGGGTGGCGGCCGGTTGGAGAGGGGGAGGAGGGGGTGGCGGCTTGGGGAGGGGAGTGGGGAGAGAGAGGGGATAGGCTAGGGTTTGGGGATGAGGAAAAAACCCCCCCTTGGCTGGCCCCCCTCATGGGCCCCTCCTGGGCTACGGCCCAGGCCCAGGTTGTCGGCAGATCGCTGAAAACCCCCCGCCGATTCAGGAAATTTCATTTCTTGTTTGCATTTTCCATCCCCAGCTGCTTTTCTAATTACCCGATCCGAATCCGGGGTATTACACAGCTACTCTCACGCCAAATCGCATGTGTAAATAGTTACAGCTACGGTCACCACCACATTTATAGCATGACAAACTGGCCTTGCCACGCCATAGGACCTGGCGTGACAATCTGCCCTTGTAACGCCAAGAGTGGGGGCGTGACAGATGCAACGCAAGCCTCCATGCTGGCACGGCACGCCGGTTAGGGTTTGTGTGGCATATTTTGTCATGCTGATACTGGTGGCGTGACAAGACGGCCACACCACCACGTGGCCACAGGTGGTGGCGTGGTCAAAGGGGTCAGAATTGAAAATAAAGTTAGCGAGGGGTTAAATTTAAAATATTATTTTATAAAAATTTATTCGATAAAAAAAATTCGCACTACGGCTGGGCTTTGTTTTTTTTATTCGATAAAAAAATCATGCTATGTTGCACGCATGTTTAGAACCTTAGATCATACCTAGTCTTTCTGTACTATACCTGCGTGAAATCTTGAGTGCATCTTTTTCTCCCATGGCGTTATTATAGCATCAAATGTTTTTGGCCCGGTGTTTTTATGATGCACGTAAATGTTTATCCATGCCACCGATGTGCACCGTGCAGAAGACAACTTTGGTCATTAGCGGATGGTCACAAATCTGGATTTTTGGCGCAAATAGCATTGTTGTGTTGTTTTTAATGGAAGTAGCACCCCTCATGACCAGGGTCGAGCCCAACAAGGGTCATAGGTATTCACTTGAACACCCATTTTTTTTCAAAATACTTTGTATTTAGTATATATATTATGCATATATATTGATAATTAGATCAAATACTTCACATTTATACCCAATAGATTTCAGCTCACTCCTACACCTCTCTCCAATCTGTCTCAATTAGTGCTGCTCAACCAACCAGCCCAATAGTTTTTAGTCCATTCGAAGAGCCCCTCTCCCTCAAATCAAGGCATAACCTCTCAGGCCGTTAGGCAGCGCTAGCAAACAAGTCCACAAGACAATGCCATTTTGTGCCAAGCGAGAAGACGAGGGCGAGCTCTGGCTTGACCTCGGTGGCAACGCGTTGGATGGAAGGTAGGAGCAAGGTAACAAGCGCCTAGAAAATGGGCATCGAGTGGGACCTAGCCAGGCCGCACACATCGATAGCAGCACATGTATATCCCCATTCCTCGGTCCCAAATGCTAAATTCCCAATTCAACAATTTTTTCTTAATTAGTTTGTAATTCCTCTAAATTCTTTGTGGTGCTATATCTAATATGAAAAATTTGTAATTTGTTATTTGCTATTATGAACATTTAATTTTCCATTGAACAATATTTTATTAACTCCGAACACCCATCGATAAATCCTGGGTCTGCCTCTGCTCGTGACGGAATATCAAAATTGCCACCTCGTCTACACGGTCACTGGTCGGACGCGATGTCCACGCGACACGTCACCTTGTCCGGACCGTGACCGGCCAAACACCCTCCATCCGGCCTCCACGTCACTCGTCCGGCCCATGACTGGCCTAGCTAGACGTTCCGCGAGTTAACGGATAGAAAGAGCACGTTGCAAATATTTTATTACGGAAGTCATTAGCAAAATATTAAATAAACTAGTACCATCCAAGCAATATTAAACTCAACGTAGCTCGTCCGGCCACTCACGGGCCGGACGTCCCTCTAATTAGCAAGGAATTAATTAGCGCACAAATTTAGTCGCGTCCGGCCCATGACCGACCGGACGCACCGCTGCCACCGACACGCTCGTCCCTCAACCCTCTAATCCGTCCCCTCGCCCGTCCCCTCAACTCTCTAATCCGTCAATTCCATCGCGTCTCTGTCTATATGCATGTGCATGCATGCAAGAAATTGGCGCACAAGGGAATCTAATTCCCTCCGTAGCACCCTCTCGGCGTCTATTTAATCGCATGAGAGTGTGATTTCACTTCGCTCTCTCACTGCTCTCGCTCTCTCGCTCCTCCCGCTCATTCTATCACTTTCTCGTTCTTTCAGTTTCGGTTTTTCAATGACTTATTATTATTTGCCGCTGTCATTAGCAGTCATTTCAGCAAGTATGTCTCTCCTCATACGTTATTTATTTTTTAATTTTGTGGTTAGTAAATTATTCGTAGCAAAATTAATCTTACTTACTTTATTAGTTGTAATTTTTAGGTGTAGTTAATTAGTTACCAATTAATTAATTAGTTATAAGTACATTGTTTTACTCAATATACTTAGTCAGAATTAAGTATTAATAAATTAGCCATCATTAATTATTCGTTAATACTTTAGTTATAATTTTTAGCATTAAAAATTAGCATTAAAGGATTGAAGAATAAAGAACAACAAGATGTGACAAATCTATTAACTACTTGCACTGGTAGAAATTAATGCAAGTAGTGTTGTGATTGAGAGACTTGTTTCTCCATGAAATGATAAACTTGAAGCAACCTTCTAAACAATGAAGTTTTGACTTTGACATAAAATTGATCTTAATTGCAGAGCAACATGTTTTGACTTTGACATAAAATTGACCTCAATCACAAAGCTTAGACTTGAAGTATTGATTTACCACAATGCATCTAGGTTGTGATTTGGGATATGAGATTCCATGTTATTGTTAGAATTGCCCCGTTCGTCTGATTACAAATGCCATAAAACCTAGAACAATGAGGTTCTTTTGTACCAAGAAAAATGGAGGGACTAGAAGGTGATTGGTGTTTGCGCTTTTCACTGAATATTTTGGATTAGGATGTTTCCTCACAGTGAACTGTTGTACACATCAATGACTTGGTTGAATAGTATTTAGATACATATGCATCTAGGGAGGCAAATTCTCATTTTATCTTTGTTGTCCATGTATGCATGCAAGAGATTAGCCTTAGTTACCTTAGTGGCCTTAGTTAGCCCTAATAATTTATTTTTTCACTAGCAGTCTGTCTCTTCATATCTTGGAAGCCATGCCTCTGCCGGAGCTTCTGGAATACTTCTACGATGAGAATCACCGGTACAAGTCGTGGATCGACAGGGGCGAGGATGGCTCTCCACCCTCTGCGCTTCGTGTCAGGAGGGAATGATGGGAGCTAGACGCACACTACGTCCCTATCCTCTGGGACTCTAGTTCACCCTAGACGGCAGCCTGCTGTCAGCCTGCCCGAGACTCAGACGTTTCACTTTCGATTGGGTGAGATGACGGTCACCTTGCACGACGTCTCATTCCTGACTGATCTCCCGATCTGGGGTGAGCCATTTATTCCTGGCCATTCGTTGGCGGACTGGAAGGCTAGGCTGGGGAACAGGTTCGGCATACCTGTCCGGGATAGTGCATGTGGCGTCCCTCGGACATGGCTGAGGCTTTTCAGCTAGTGCCCAGATGATGAACCCGACAAGGTTGTTCGGACGCACCTCGTCGCTTACCTTCTATATCTTTTTTGTTCGGTCATGTTTCCCACATCACAGGGTGATTAGGTGTACCCCAGCTTCACCTGCATCACCGAGTCTTTGGCTGACGCGGAGGCTGGGGCGATGCTCAGTACAGCTGGGGATCAGCCTTCCTCTGCGCCACATACAAAGGGTTGTGTGACGCTTCGAGGTGCTATACCAGTGTCAAGCCCAGCCTTGCCTGTTGCTATGTACTCTGGTAGTTGTAGAGTTCGGAGCACTTCCCTATTGGGCGGTTGTCCTTCCACAGAGTAGTTCACTCGTACCCCGCATTGAAGGACCCGATAGATGGGCCCACCATGGGCTCTAGGTGGACTACCGTTGCCATATGCTAGGCGAAGGACAGACCGGCGAGGTGCTACTCGTTGTTCCACAACGAGTTCGAGTCGTTGCATGACAACGATATCATCTGGGCTCCATGGACCTCAGACTTCGTGGCCTCGGTAGCACCACACGAGTTGTCCTTGCAATGCACGCAGGATGTCGGACTTTGGGCGAGGACATGCCACCTAGTGTTTACACATATGATGGAGCCTTACGCGTCATAGTGTGTAATGTGACAGTTTGATTTGTACCAGGTCGTGCCCCCTCCCAATGGCAAGATGCTTCAGCGAGTCGTCCACTTGTGAGTCCAACTCCCGTCTGAGTAATGTTTACACTTCATACCCATATCCTCTATTCTAACATCAATCCTTTCAGAATGTAGGCAATCGAGGGCGGGCCGACGTGCTGAGGACTAGCGAGCATTCCAGCACGAGTGGATTACAGCCTAGACAAAGACATCGCACGTCGAGATCTTGCTGGAGACGCGATCGTACGATGTACGGATATACTGTGAGTACATGCATTGGTACTTACCACGGTCGCGCACCAGACTTACCCATACTCCGCCAGAGTGTCCCGATCATGTGACGCACCAGGAGAGACTCAACCACTCGTACGATCGATACAATGTTTCGCGGCGTGACAACACCGGAGACACTTACAACATCTGATAATTTTGTTGATGATATTTGTACTCTTTGTTATTGAACATGTTTTGTATATCACTTCAGTTGGAGTAGGCGTAGTGCACCGCAAACGCATCGGAGGCCACCATCCATAGCCCAGACACAACACCAGGGCTATTGAAAACTTTGAAGTACATCTTCGCGAAGTCAAATTATATAATACAGAACATGAGCTGCGGCAGTTCGACGGACGACGTCCTATGCACGGGGCAACAAGTGGAGGGACCGTGCTCACCTGCTAGATCATGACGACCCAACGAGACCAGTCGGCATCGTAGCACTCCACGTTGATCATCCACAGGCCAGATCGACGGGGAAGTAAGTTACGTACAAATCTACGTTCAGTTTTTTTGTTATGCCTTACGTTCTGCTAACATCATGTCGTTCTCCCATCGCAGGTCTGTCGGGATGAAACATTTATGCCATTCGCACCCCATACACAGACTAGCGCTCCCCCTCAGTCATCTGCACTGCACATCCGAGAGGTACGAGATTCTCAGTTTACGTCCATGCTATTTAGTTTGGCTAACATCATTCCGTCTTGCAGCCTTCGGTTGACCGTGGGGGTGACGGCCATCTGTCAAGTGATGAGGATACGAGACTCCCAACTCCTACAAGGCTACAATACACGGGGTTTGAAGTGTACGTAGGGTTTGGACCATCCGCAGGGTTTGGAGCGTACGCGGGGTAGAGCTTCTCTGGGTTCACTGGCACACCGAACGTTCAAGGCCAGAGCTCCTCTGCACAACCGAAGTTGCAGACATCGTACCTTGGGGCGGACAATTTATACGATCTGTCATTCATGACTTCATTGCAGGTAGCCCCCAGTTCGGCATGTCTCAGCAGGACGACATCGACACTTACCAGACTTAGCTTCCACCGAGTCAGCTTGCTGGTGCACCCCACCCACTAAACAGATACAATGGTCTCCGTACCCCCTCCGATTCGACAGGCGCTCTACGGACCGGCTGACGTATCCCACGAGACATGCTCAACATAAAACAAAGATGAAGACACAGCGAGCAGAGAGCAGTGGCTCGGATGAGTGAGCCATGTTGTATCTCATGTACCCCGATCAAATAGGATAATTTTTGTTAATTTACTAGTTTAATGTGGATGGTATTCTTTGACACTGTATTGTACCATATGCTAAATTATATATTAATTAATCTGACTCTATCTATTTTTACTCTTTGACTTGATCTGGAGAAGGAGGCTACATGACTAGCTAACTTTATACATACATGTGTATTTTATGGAGAATGATGGGTGAGTTCGTTGTTGTTGAAGGGTCAAGGGTAGGCTACACTAGCGCAAATTAATAAAAATTCTACCCGTAAACCAAGATCACTGCAGTTATAGATCACGGTCTTACCACTAGACAGCAGTCAGCGAACCGATGCAAGACGTCAGGCAGTAGTCGTACTAAGTTGATGCGGCGTCGGGCGAGTAGTCGTACTACTTCCTCGTCCTCGTCGCGGCCCCACGTCTGACTCCCCTCTTGCGATTCGTCCAAACGCTCTGATCTGGCGCCTCAAAGGTATCCACACGTACGGGAGAAAAGCGACGCACGCCGGACTGCTAGATCCGCGCGAGCGACTAGGGCGTGGGAGAGGTGGCGGCCAGGGTTTGAGGGTCCCGAAAAACTGCCTCCAACCTGAGCGCCCAAGCCCTCCTTTTATAGACGTCCTTACAATGGGCTTCTACCAATAGAGGCCCATTAGGACTCAATGCCCACTCTAATTCGGATCTAATCCGAATTAGGCTTCACCCCCTTAAGTGTGTGACCCTCTAGGTTCGCGTACGTTTAGACATGACACGAGTGCACATACTTGGTCAATAGTTGGTAGCGGCCTCTAGCAAGACGTCCCAACTCCTAAACGTACACAAAGATCATATCGGACGAACCAACACAACGTTATGTACATGCCAATCCCTTTGCCTCACGATATTCGGTCGAGCTCCAAGCTGACCACTCTTTCTCGATCTTGTGATCCGGAATCCCTTACTAGGTTAACTCTTAACCTTAAGTAGCATGGCCATGCATTTCTGGATCCGATCACTCGAGGGGCCCAGAGATATCTCTCTCAGGTAGAGAGGGCATATCCCATCTTGGTGACCATGCCTCGCATGAGATGCTTCATGACAAACCCGAAAACTACCTTTATAACTACCCGATTCTGGAGTAGCATTTGATAGCCCCTAAGTAGGTCGATTCACATCTCAAGTACATGCGACAATCTTAGGTCTAAGGACAAGGCGTACACGTTGTGTATAGAGAACCATAAGTATAATTGTTATGTCTCATGTTGGGTCGGTCCAACCCCATGTTCTAAACATGTGTCCACATTATTGGTTTGACATCTCCATGTCTATGACCTGTGAAACATAGTCATCAACCGATACATGTGCTAATCCACCATTCACGTGTGTCCTCACATGAACTCCGACTAGGGACAACTTTAGAATAACCATACAAGTAAAGAGTTTTACAAACAAGTCACATACTTGTTAATCAACACAAAGGCAATATTCAAGGAACATTTATTAAATCATGGATACAACGAAATATCATCATCTCTATGATTGCCTCTAGGGCATATTTCCAACAGTTGTGTCTCTTGGGTTGGTTCCATGTATGAACAGATGTGTGAGGCACTTGGCTAGATGGCTTAATTCTCTTTGAGCCAGTACACATGCACATGCCTACTGCCTCTGTAATATTTACAGCTTGTGCCGATAAATTTACAAGAGTACGAGTTAACAACAGGGGCATTCGGCCGGACGTGGCTAATCCGTGGTATATTAATTATACGTAACTATTTAATTTGCGGTTGCTAATTATTTAATGTAATTTGTGGTTGATAATTATTTAATGTAATATGTGGTTGCTAACTACTTAATTTGCTAACATCTCACGCGGCTAATCCAGATTAATTTTTGCAGCATTATATTTTCATGTCTGTTTGCATAACTTACAATGGGTGTTATACAAACTATGTTTTCATGCCAAATTCTGCAAGCTAACTAGAGTGTTGTTTTCAAGATTTCTTAGGCCTGTTTGTACAATTTGTGCTTTTAAAGCGGCTTCGGTTTGTGGTTGTAGGCTTTTCATTGCGCAGTGAATAGCTGGCCTTTTCTGATTTGGTGTTTGGCTGTCTGGCTTTTATTAGGCTGGCTGCAGCTTCCGAGATGTGAAATGTCTGAAATGCCCTTAATGACAGTAATGGCTTGTTTGATGTCTTATTAACAATATTTGACGGCATTTAACAACATTTAATGATATTTAATAATATTTAACGGCATTTAACAATATTTAACGATAATTGACCATATTTAACGATAATTGACAACATTTAACGACCATTGACGACTATTAACGATGACTAACGCAATTACCGAGAACTACCGATATTGACCGCGATTAACGACAATATACAGTAAACAACGCAATAAACTACACTTAACATATTTAACAACAATTATGACAATAAATATTTATTAAAACAAACAATTATTACAACAAATAATTATTACAAACAATTATTAAATGAATAAATATTACAATAAATAATTATTTAAAATAAATCCATGCCAGCAAAATTTAAATTTTGATAATGCTCAGTCAGTCAGCAATTCCTCTAGATATCAAGTACACTTTACCAACCTCAATTAGGTCATAAACTGATCAAGCACCGAATTGAAGCATGTTGCACGAATTTCTCCACCATGTGAATCAAGGATTAGTGTATTTAACGATAATTATTACAATAAATATTTATTACAACAAATAATTATTACAAACAATTATTACATAAATAATTATGACAACAAATAATTATTACAAACAATTATATATAAATAATTATTACAAACAATTATATATAAATAATTATTACAAACAATTCATGCCCCTCCACTTTTTTCCGGGCTTGGGACCGGCATCGGCAGTGTTAGGCACCCCACCCTCACACGTATCCCCAAGAATTCTCATAGTTTATCACCACAAAACATAATCAGAGATACATTAATCACCAATCAAGATTTGATATTTCCTGCCACTCTACCATTAGACACATTCAATTAATTCTTACCAGTGAGAGTACTAATAATGCCTAATACTAGCATGCACAGTGAAACCAAAAATGCAGAGGCAAGGCTGTGTCAATTCTCATTGGAAAACAAATTTTTGCATGAAAGTGATTCGATTATTGAAACTATTTAAGGGTTCGATATGCTACAACACTTGACGAGGATCTAATAATCCTCATTTTATCTTTTATCTATAATTCTTATTATGGGTAAATATGATATCACATAGTTCCCAGAAGTACCCCTTATATTTACAAGGGAGAGACCTACCAAGTGATTGTAAGATCTTCTACAATCACCCCCATAGTCGTAAGTCTTACTACGACTATGTCATGGTCGTAAGTCCTTCTACGACCACTACCTGGTCGTAAGTCTTTCTACGACCACTACCTGGTCGTAAGTCCTTCTACGACTATTACACACTCGTAAGCTCTACTACGACTTATACCTAGTCGTAAGTCATACTACGACCAAATAAACCACAACCACCTTATAATCAAACCTACAAGCGAGTGGGTCCAATTGATTAAGGAATCCGAACGGTTCATACGCACTATTATTCTGCGTAGTAATAGTGCGTAAATACCCCATTACCTCTGAGTGATAACTGCCAAACGGCGTGAAGAAGCCAATGCGCCGGTAATTACTGCCATCAAGCGCCCATTACTGGCTTAATTAAGGCGCCTCTTCCGCAGGACAAAACGGCTACTTCTTCACGACTATATAAAGACATCAATCAGAGGGTGAAGGGAGGGGCGAAAAATAGAGCAAGTCAGGGAGAAACACAAGTACTGTTCTCTGTAATAGTCTTAGTTTCTTGCTTGATCATCGAGAATACATTCAATACCATACACACACAGGAGTAGGGTTGTTATTCTCTCCGGAGAAGGCCTGAACCTGTCTAAACATCTCGTGTCAACCACTCTACGTGATTTCATCTTTAGGAGACCCCCCGAATCAAATAATCTTTACGTAAGATCGGTTCTAATACACCGACAGTTGGCGCCGACCGTGGGGATCTTCCGGTAATCTCTTGTCAACATACTCTCTTTTTCCAATCTCATGCAATCATGGCAGGAGAATGGAGCGAGGAGAACTGGTTTGACTTGGCGGTCACGCAGACGTCGATATGGATGCGGTTTCGACTACGGGCGAGTGATGCATCCATCGATGGTGATGTTTCCTCCGGAGATCATTCTCGTGAAACCATCCCATCAATGGAGTTGAGGAGGATCCTTATCCCCACAACGATACGCCCAACAGAGGAGCCAATTCCTCAAAGGACAAGGGTCAATCGACGAACCGCACCTGGGAGGACTCACGACACGACGCGAGTTTTTCCTCCAAGTGTCCAAGTCCCCTCGGCGGTCCGACTGGTGAGACAAGTTCGAGGGCCACCATTCCAGACTCCACCAACATCGGTGATCCTCTCTCGTGGTAAATCCGAGAGGGTGGGATCAAGCATGCTTTTCCTACAAATTCGGCCGTCTCTTCGCAGATCTCATTTGCGGACGGAGCGATTATAACCCGAGTTCCCTACGAGAGGATTGCTCCAAGTCGCAGATGGTGTCTCTCGAGTACTCCTCAAGCGGGAAGTGAGAATCATCAACGGAAGGTCTTCGTTCTTCCCTCAAATCAGGGTCAGCCTCATGGAGGCCGAGATAAGAACACTCCCCGAAGATCACACACTGCGCCCCCTCGTGGTAATGGCAAGGGCACCACCGGTGATGCAGAACCAACACTCACGATGAACGCGAGGAAGTCCTCGACATTCTCGCACTCCACTGAAAAGGCCTCAAAGATCTGATGAGGAGGATTTTGAGGCCATCCGACGGAAGAAAATTGCAGCCCAAAAGAGCCTACCTGGGCGCATTCAACATCAGTCGAAGGAGGTACAAGAACTCCAGGACATCAACGACTTGCTCGAAAGTCCCAATCAAGAGCTTGCTCGAACGCCAGGGTACGATCTCTTTGCTGAAGAGATTGCACAAAGGCTTCGAACCGTGATGACAAGACTGGAAGAACCTCGTCGACATCATTCAGGTAGTCGTAGCAATGTGACTTCCTCGGCTACGATCATTCAAATATTTCACCACGAGAAATCGACACGCCATAAGTCGCATCGATCCCTACTCGAGAAATACTTTTCAGTTGGCTGATAATCAAGAAGCCCCTCAGAGAGGTGATCATTCACCATTTCGACAAAGAAATCCGCAACGGAAGGAGTACGAGGAGTATTCCCCTCGCAGAGCTGAGACCTACTACAGGACAGGTCAGCCTGTTGCTGGGTATCGTCGTATACGATCACCTGGTGACATTAACCCTTCTTTCCTGCAAAGAAGGCGTCAAGAAGTAATTACGGATAGGGCATTTTCGCCGACCTTGAGCGATTATTTGCCACCCCATTTTCGACCAGTGAACATGGAGAAGTTTGATGGATCTCAAAATCCCATCGAATTTTTTTAGATCTATACAACAGCCGTCCGAGCAGCAGGAGGAGGAGAGCATGTAATGGCGAATTACCTTCCAACTGTGCTTGAAGGATCCGCTCGATCGTGGTTATTAAACCAACCACTCGAGTCGATCTACTCTTGGCAACACCTCTGCGATCTTCTACAAGCGAATTTCCAAGGCACATACAACCATACAGGAAGGAAAACGACTTGCCGGATAAAGCGAACAACAACGAGACTCTGCGTCAATTCATCAAACGCTTTAGTCAGGTTCGTAACTCAATTCCGGAAATTTCTGACTCATCTGTGATCAGGGCTTTTAAGCAAGGAGTCCGTAGTAGAAGGATAACAGAGGATATTGCTTTGAATCCTCTCAATACTGTTGCCGAGCTCTTCGAGATGGCCGATCGATATGCGACTGCTTCTGAGGCGGTCGAGTGGAACAACACTATTGATCGAGAAACGTACACTCCACGAGAGCCAGGTGAAGTTGGTAAGGATAAGAAAGCAAAGAAGTCCAAGAAGAAAATAAAAAGTCAAAAACCACAAACCAGTGGTTTCAAGGAGGTCTTGGCCGTGAAAGATAAAGAGCCACGAACCACCAAGTCGTACCCTGATCAAGGCAAAGGTAAGCATACGATCGTAGGAGCGACAAGCCAAGGTGGTGTCCTTTTCATAAAAGGAAGGACATGACCTCCAAGAATCGCCGAAGTTTTCCAAAGAAAGCTCGAGGACTACTACAACGGCAAAGGGCCACTCCCCAGTCTCGAACAAGTAGGGAATACGAGTGGCCAAAAGTCATCGGAGGATGATGAAGAGATGCCGTTCCAAGATCCGCAACATACCGTAAAGCATATCTACGGAGGATTATCGACATACGAGTCGAAACGACAACTCAAAGCTGCCGGACGAGAGGTAAACTCTATAGATGCTCCTCTTGTCAATAACTTACCGAAGTGGTCGAAAATTACCATTTCTTTCGAGAAGGGTGATTGTCCGATCACTTCGAATCGATCAGGTCGATATCCGATTGTGGTCGAACCCACCATCAACAACTGTCGGGTCAATCGAGTGTTAGTTGATGGTGGCAGTTCCTTGAATATACTATTTACTAATGCCCTGGACGAAATGCAAGTACCCAGGACAAAGGTAAGACCGGTACGATACTCTTTTCATGGAATCGTACCGGGGTCTTCGGCCAAACCCATTGGCCAAGTTTCTCTTCCTTTAACATTTGGCTCACCAAATAATTTCAGGACTGAGAAAGTTTCCTTTGATGTGGTCGATTTCGATACGGCATATAACGCCATACTCGGACGACCAACTTTGGCAAAATTCTTAATGGCTACTCATTATGGGTATCAATGTCTTAAGATGCCAGGTCCCAAAGGAGTAATCACAATTCATTGTGATAAAA
Organism: Hsuehochloa calcarea; assembly: GCA_036346395.1. Lineage (NCBI taxonomy): Eukaryota > Viridiplantae > Streptophyta > Magnoliopsida > Poales > Poaceae > Hsuehochloa > Hsuehochloa calcarea. The sequence continues at coordinate 72,950,678 of CM070594.1, read as the reverse complement.
AGATGGCGTATAACTGCGACCGTCGATCCCTCGAGATGGTTGGCCAAATACCAACTCGAGATGAAAGTCAGCCTTCGACTAGCAAGTCGAAGCCTAAAGCTGCACCAAAGCCGAACGACCAAGTCAAAGAGGTTCCTCTGGACGCAGAGAAACCCTCGAAGACTGTTCGCATTGGGGAGACTTCCGACCCCAAATAGGAAGACGCCCTCATCGCCTTCCTCCGAGCTAACGCAGATGTCTTCGCGTGGCAAGCATCCGACATGCCCGGAGTCCCCAGGGAGGTGATCGAGCACAGGCTAGCTTTACGGCCTGATAAAGTACCCGTAAAACAAAAATTACGGAGATTTGCCCCTGATCGACGAGATGCTATTAAATCAGAATTGGATAAGCTACTTAAAGCAGGCTTTATAAGAGAAGTCAACCACCCAGAGTGGTTGGCTAACCCTGTAATGGTCAAAAAGTCAAACGGCAAATGGCGATGTGCGAGACTTTCTTGATCTTAATAAAGCTTGTCCAAAAGATGATTTTCGTTTACCTCATATCGATCAGTTGGTTGATTCTACTGCAGGTTGTGAAATATTAAGTTTTTTAGATGCATATTCTGGATATCACCAGATCAATATGTGTCTAAACGATGAAGAAAAGACCGCATTCATTACACCATTTGGTACCTTTTGCTATGATAAAATGCCATTTGGTCTAAAGAATGCCGGGGCTTCTTTTCAACGCTTAATGCAATCGACTTTTTCATCTCAATTAGGCCGGAATCTGGAAGCCCATGTTGATGATCTAGTCGTAAAAAGCATTAAGAAATTTAATCATATCACTGACCTGCAAGAAACATTCGACAACCTCAGAAAGCACCGCTTAAAACTTAATCCCGAGAAGTGTGTGTTCGGGATTTCTTCAGGAAAATTGCTTGGATTCCTAGTATCTGAACGAGGAATCGAAGCAAATCCTGAGAAAATAAAGGCCATCCTCGGATCGCCTCAGACCACAAAAAGGAAGTCGAAACTCACCGGGTGCATGGCGGCATTAAGTCGTTTCATCGCACGACTAGGAGAAAAAGGACTACCTTTCTTTAAACTTCTCAGGAGACATGAAGGTTTTGAGTGGTCGAGCGAGGCAAACGCGCTTCGAGGATGTCAAGAGGTACCTTCGAGTGCTCCTGCGGTTTCTCCAAAGCCGGAAGAGGCGCTCTTAATTTACCTAGCTGCCACGCCACGCAAGAGCGGCAAGCGCGATCTTGGTCGTAGAACGTGAAAGCGTACAACGACCGGTTTACTACGTCAGCGAAGTTTTACACGGGCCTAAGGAGCGTTACCCTCAGGTCCAAAAACTTCTATATGCCCTCCTCATGTCTTCGAGGAAACTGCGGCATTATTTTCAGGCGCACAAAATAGCTGTACCGTCTGAGTTTCCTTTGGGAGCAATCCTCCATAATAAGGAAACAGCGGGACGCATGGCAAAATGGTCAGTCGAACTTGGGGAGTTCGACCTCCATTTCGTGTCCCGAACGGCCATAAAATCCCAGATCTTGGCAGACTTTGTCGCCGAATGGACAAATCCTGAACCTGTTCAGGATCCCCAGTACGATTCCCACGACCAGTGGATGATGTACTTTGACGGGTCACTTACTCTAAGTGGCTCGGGGGCTGGGGTGGTCCTGGTATCTCCTACCGGAGAAACCTTAAAGTATGCCATACAATTAAACTTTCAGGCCACTAACAATGTGGCAGAGTACGAAGGTTTGCTAGCTGGCATACGAGCTGCGAAAGCACTCTCGATTCGTCGACTACTCGTGAGAGGAGACTCTCAACTAGTCGTGAATCAAATCGGGAAAGAGTACCAGTGCTCTAGCTCGACAATGGCTCGGTACTTATCAGAAGTACGTAAGCTAGAAAAGCATTTTTTAGGTTTCGAGGTACAATTCATCCCTCGAAAGGATAATTTCCTCGCAGACCAACTTGCTCAGATGGCTTCTTCCCGATCAGCAGTACCAAAAGGAGTTTTCTTGGAGCAACTCCAAAAGCCGTCTCGGTTGAAGAACCGAGACACTCCTATTGAGATGGCCTCATTAGATTACGAGGATACCTGGATGACTCCCATCTACGAGTATCTTCACAAGGGTTCCGTACCCGAAGATGATCTTGAGGCAGATCGTTTATCCCGAAAAGCCAAAATGTATACTTTGGTCGAAGGAGTCCTCTACAAACGAGGAACCCAAGGGATACTCATGCGATGCATTCGCAAAACGAAGGAATAACATTCCTTCATGATATACGATGGCATCGTGGGACGCATGCTTCCTCTGAGAACATTGGTCGGTAAAGCCTTTCGACAAGGTTTCTCTTGGCCTCTGACTCTGACGATGCCAAAGAGGTGGTTAAAAGTGTGTCCAATGCCGGTTTCATGGTAGCGGATACACCAACCGGCTCAAGCATTACGAGACAATACCTCTTTCTTGGCCTTTTGCACTGGGTCTCGATATCCTAGGACCGCTTCCCAAAGCACCGGGAGGTTTGAATTCCTTTTGTGGCCATTGACACGTTCACAAAGTGGATCGAAGCGAACACAGAATCAGGATAACAGCGGAGCGACAAAAGGTTCATGATGAGATGCGTAATTAGCCGATTTGGAGTTAAGTCGGATAATTACGAACAATAATGGTAAACAATTCGCAAGTGCAAAATTTCAGAATTTTGCGACGAGTTGGGTACCAAATTATGCTATGCTTCATTGCACATCCCCAAAGCAACGGGCGGTCGAGCGTGCAAGCGGCCAAATAATGCGAGGATTAAAACCGAGTCTTCGACCGACTTGTTAAGCTCGGGGCTTGGGTACAAGAATTACCTTCAGTATTATGGGCGGTTAAATGCGACCACCGATCGGCGGCAGGAGAAACACCATTCTTTTTAGTGTTCGGAGCTGAAGCCATGCTTCCTCCGGAGCTAAAATTGCGGTCGACTCGGGTTGAAACCTTCAACAACTCCGACCAGGAACAACTTCGAGCAGATGACATTAACCTACTCGAAGAAAGGAGAAACATGGCCCTAATCCGTTCTGCAGTCTACCAACAAGCCCTACGCAGATACTACGGTCGTAAGGTCCAGCCTCGCAGCCTTGCTGTAGGTGACTTGGTATTGAGGCTCTGCCAATCCAAGTCTAATCGGAATAAACTTTCTCCCAAGTGGGAAGGTCCTTACACAGTGGTCGAAGTCACTCGGCCAGGGTCGGTACGACTAGCAATGGAAGATGGACAGGTTCTCTCAAATTCTTGGAACATCGACCAGTTACGCAAATTCTATGTGTGATCAACCTCTCAGGCAATAAAGATCCAGGTTCCTTCTACCTCTTTTTGCCTCATTTTTCGAGTAGTGCTTTTATAATCTTTTGACTATGATCCAAAAACACCCAGTTTTCTCTACACTGGTCGAAAGGCAAGTAACATCATCTAGTCGAAGTCTTTCCTCTCTGCATGTGGTCCTGCCCACTAGAAGGAACTTCCTAGCATCGACTCGTTACTCATTTTCTTTGCCAACACAGAGAGCTCGGGTTTTGTCTAGTCGAAATATTTTCAAAGCCAACTCTTCACATCTTAGTCTATTTTTTCAGTAATTTCGAAAAATATTCTAAGTAGAGTGCACTTTCTTATGTTTATTCGACCACCTTTGGTGTACTCGGTTCGTTTTAACTGGTCGAAGGAAGAGACACACCTAGTCGAAGTCTTTCCTCTCTGCACGTGGTCCTGCCCACTAGAAGGAACTTCCTAGCGTCGCTCAGTCTCCCACTTTTGCTACTGGAAAAGACTTATCGAGTCCACCAAAAAAGGGCGAACGAATTATTAAAGTCCTCTTAGACGTTTGCTTAACTCAAGTTGCTGGTTTTGGTTCGATTAAACCAGTCGGAGATGGTAACATCACCTAGTCGAAGCCTTTCCTCTCTGCACGTGGTCCTGCCCACTAGAATGAACTTCCTAGTGTCGAGTCGTTTCTACTCTTTCGACCAGTGCTTGACAACCATAACAAAGACTATAAGTTAAATAAACCTCTCTTTGTTTTCAGAAACCCCATTTAACACACTATTTACTTAGATTGTCCAAACAAACTAAGCAAATAGTCGGGGGCTAGGATAAAGTTATTAATTTGACTTCAATTCTTAGTCTTTCATTCGTTTATTATCTTTTGAGTTACTAATTACTCGACAAGATGATTTGCAGGAAACAAGATGGCCTAGGATAAAGTTATTAATTTAACTTCAGACCTTTGGTTTTTCATTCGTTAGTTATCTTTCGGGTTGCTAACCACTCGATAAGATGATTTGCAGGAAACAAGATGGATCATATATTACTCGTCAACAGAGATTGTCTGCCTTACAAAGTAGTTACAAGATTACTCTGAAGGGGGAGTGCCTAGCTGCATTTCCTCCGCTACCTTTTTGCCAACCGATTGCATTTCTTCCATCAATCGACTTGCCTCGATTCAGGCGATAAGTCGGCTTCAATCGGTTGCACATTAAGGCGGGTCTTGAGCTTTAAGTTTCGCGAAGCGTAACTACTGCAGCCTTCGATCGCCTCCCTTATTGATTGACTTGATTAGCCTTGAGTGGTCACCATTTCTTGTAAGTTCCGACTTGTTCCCCAATGGTACTTATGTGGCGACTACATATCTTCTCGAGGAGTTTTTCCTCGAATGTAGCTCACCAAGTACATTGTTCAGAGTGTGATGTTGCCTTGAAGACTAGTCTTCATCGACTCCATCTTCTGTTGGAGTACAGTCGAAGCCTCGCGAAGATTCTTGTTTTCGACCACTTGTTACAAAAGAATAAAACTGGTCAAACAAAATAAACTTCTAGGGAAGCTAACACAAAGATAATTGTAGGTAAAGCATTTCTTACCTACTAGTTGAGAATCCAATTTCTTGACCTCTTCTTCATGGGAAGCAATGGTTTCAGCCTGCTTTTTCTCCCATGCTCTGATGTCCTCTGCATTCATCTTAGCAATGCGGACGGACTAATTGTAGATCAAGGTCTTCTCTTGGATTTCAGCCTCGAGGCTTCTCAACTCAGCAGCAATTTCTGAATAAGAAATTAGCATTAGAAAAGGGAAAATACTCTAAAAGGACAACAGGTAAAGAATTGCTTACCTGTTACTCGAGTTCTCAGACCCTCGAGTTCCTGATCCTTATTCTTGGTAATGCGGGAAAACTCCTGAATAACCAAAGCTTTGTCTCCAACTTCGGTCCGGAGCTTCCTCATCTCATCTTCTTTTCCAAAAAGAAATGAGAGATGGGTAAAGGTCAAATTCAAAAGCGTCTTAAGTTCAAGACTTATCGCTTATTTTTTCCGCAATCTTTAGATGCAGAGATGGCTTCTGAGTCTATCCGAGAGGACTAATACCGTTCCTTAGCTTTCTCGACTCCTCTTTTTCATAATCGAGTGAGTCAGCTAAGGTCTTCGTGTCGCTTTTTAGCCTACAGAGGACAAAAATGAAGATAAACATCAGTCGATTGGTTGCAAGTCCTTCTACGACCACTTACTGGTCGTAAGTAGTTGTAAGCTCTTTGTGACCAATACTTTGTCATGAGTTTTTCCATGACAACTCTCATAAACACTATACGAGTAGTCAAGTCGAAAACGACTATGAGCAACAGTGACTTACCATCTCTCTGCCTGTATACAGAGTTTTTCCTTCTTTTGTCGTAGCTCTAAAAGTTGTCGATGATACTCACCGACAACGGCAATTTGCTCCAGAGCTTTCTGCAAGAAGAAGACAGTAAGAAGAAAGGGAAAGCCACTTATATAAGTATTCTGCAAAAATACTCACATTCATTGTCGACCTAGCGAAGGTCGAGTACACCAGCTCCGGGTTCTGCAGCTGGTCTATCCTCGCGACTTTATCCCACCACACCTTCTCAAGACGCTCATTGTCGAAGGTATCTCCTCCATTTGGAATATCTTTGGGATGGGGGACTCGGTCGCGAGATCTGTAAGCAGCAGACCCTATGACGGAAGCAGGTCCAAAGAAGTCAGCACAGAAGTTGAAATATTCTTCTTCTGATTCTATAGCTGCACCTTCTCTTTGGACACCGGAAGGAACGTCTGCCACGACCTCCTTTCCGGCACGGCGTACAGAGTCATCCTCACCTTGACCAGAGGCTTTTACAGCTGCCTCTGTGGTCTCTACAACCATTTCAGAGGTCATAGCTACCCTTTCGGTGGTCGTAGCTACGACCTCAGTAGTCGTAGTTGCCCTCTCAGTGATCGTAGCTACAACCTCAGCAGCTGAAGAAACCACTTCGGGAGCCACCTCGGTCAAGGGAGATCCTTCAACCACTTCCATTGTTACCTCTCCAGCAACTGAAGAGGTGACAATGGGCCTCTCGGCGGAAGCATCCCCGGGGGCTGAAGGAGTAGGACTGAAATAAAGAAAATCAAATCAGGTTGTGAAAAGGAATAAGGTAAATGTTCTTCTTACACTTTAGTACATTTCACATACCTCTGTACCCTGGTCTTAACCAGGAATTTAGGAGCAATCCTCCCAACGGAGGATTTCTTCTTCTCCACGACCACGTCTGGCCGAGGTACAACAATTGGCCGAGCTACGACCACGTCTGGTCGTAGAGTTTGAACAGGAACCAGGGCTCTGGTCTCCTGGTTCTCTGGATGGCCGAGATCAGTCTCGACCATTCCGATAGCAAAGACTACCCTCAATCGCAGTTGTCTTTGGAGCGACATCGTCCTTCACAAAAGACATAAAATCTTTCCAGATCTCCTTTTCGGTTGCTTAACAAAACTAGGAGTGGCAGCAACTGCGAAAGATTCCTTGTCATAATATAAGGGTACCTTAGCCTTGCGAGGTTTGCGCTTAAGATATTCAGCTGTTTCAACCTCCTCGGCCCGATAGTGCGACCTCGGCTTGATTATAGCTACAATGCCCGAGAGCTTTGTAGAGGGTGCGGTCGAAGACCGAGCTCGAGCTTGCTCCTCCCTTGTCGGCAGATTTTACAAGTCGGCGTCTCTTAGAGGGAGGAGCGAGCCTTTGTCTTCGACAACCCGGCGCCAATAGTCATCGAGACGACTTCCTCGCTGCGTCTTGACGATTTTCCATGCCTACTTTACGTAAAGCAAAGCGTAAAAGAAGAGTCACTAACGATCGTAAGTTTTTCTACGACCAGTGCCAAGTCGTAAGTTTTTCTACGACACTGTCTTGATCGCAAGATTTTCTACGATCACCTTTAGTCGTAAGTTTCTTCTACGACTATAAAGTCCTAAAGAGAAAATCAACTTTTTTATTACCTTTAGGCGCTCTATCTTTTCATCTGCGGACAAAGCCGCAATGATTCGAGGAACCGCCACTCGAAGTGGCGGAGACTTCTCACAGATGAGTCTGACTCTAGAGTCAACCTCGGCCTGTGAAAGATCTGTGTAAACAGATGAGAATATTAGACAAAGTTGAGAAGGACCAAACCGAGAGCTAAGTCGACAGTTACTTACCCTCGTCGTAGTCTCTGGTTGGGTCTCCTCTCCCCGAGTATCTCCACATAGGAGATGCTCGTTTCTTCAAGGGACTAATTCGGCGTGTGATGAAATCTTTCACCACATGCCATCCGGTCAGCCCCTCTTCTTTCAAGTCCTTGATGGCTTGAATATAGGGGCCAATCCGGCTAATATCTTTAGGAGTCGAGTCCCATGAAGATTTCTTCTCGGCAGCCTTCCCCGCGAAGGAAAGACTGTCTTCAGAGGTGACTTTCCAGTAAAACCACCTCTTCCTCCATCCCGGCCACGAAGACCGGGTAAAACTCTGAATATACTCCTTCGACTTCGAGTCGTGGAGCTTCAGCATCACGACTTCGGCGATTCCGGTTTGTCGAGCCATCCCATAATAATATTGGAACAGCTCGAGATCCGCCGGAATCCGCAGGTACGCCTCGCACAGGTACACGAAGACACTCAGCATGGTAATGGAATTAGGACCTAAGTTCACCAATTCCACCCCAAAGTGCTCGAGTACCTTTCAGAGAAAGGGGTGAGCAGCGATCGGAGGCGCACTCACAATACGCTTGGAAGGCGGATTTGCCCATTTTCCCCCGACGGCCAATGTTGCCCAATAGCCGGAATCCACTTCACCAGAGCCTTCTCTGGAATCTTCCCGGCGTCGACCAAGATTTTGATCTTGGCCGCATCCATCTCCGATTCTTCCCATTCGGAAACTCTCTTGGTCATTTCGCTCAGAAACAAGAAGTTTTTTGATTGGGTTGGCGGCTGAGAAGATGAAACCTAATCGAAGACGGAGAAAGCAAGAACTCGAAGAACAGCGGAGCGATTTGAGGAAAAGGTAAAAGTCCAAGTCTAACTCCTGGTGAGTTTTTATAACCGCACGATTGCCACCGCTTCGGAAACCGTCTCATCTATAGGTCTATGGGAGTTGGTTGCACCGCTTCGGGAACCGCCTCATCGGACAGGTCTGTGAGAGTCGTTTGCAATTCCCCAGATGGTCCGTTCGAGAAAATTAGGTGCGTATTATCACCCCCAAGCGAAATTACTTTCTTGACCAAGTCTTTCTGGTCGAAAGAAGTATCAATCGGAAGGGTTTTTTCTCCGATCCCACTACTACGACCACTTCACGGTCGTAGGGGTTTTTACGACTTTTTGATAGTCGCAAGCAATCTTCACGATTGCAACCGCCGGAACCGTCTCATCAACGGATCTGTGGAGTCGTTTGCAATTCCCAGCACGGTGCGTCCGGAAAATTAGGTTCGTTTTGTCACCTCCAAGCGAAATTACTTTCTTGACCAAGTCTTTCTGGTCGAAGGAAGTATCAATCGGAAAGGTTTTTCTCCGATCATCCTACTACGACCACTTCACGATCGTAGGGGTTTTATGACTTTTGATAGTCGTAAGCAACCTTCCCGACCAAGCAAATTCACGGCCAAAGTAGCACTCAAATGTCGAAGAGTTTTTCCTTCGACCATTATTCTACGACATTTTCATAGTCGTAAGTCCATTTGCAAATCCTTCACCAAGTAAGTTACTTTCACTTAAAGCTGGGGGGCTAGATGACGAGGATCTAATAATCCTCATTTTATCTTTTATCTATAATTCTTATTATGGGTAAATATGATGTCACATAGTCCCCAGAAGTACCCCTTATATTTACAAAGGAGAGACCTACCAAGTGATTGTAAGATCTTCTACAATCACCCCCATAGTCGTAAGTCTTACTACGACTATGTCATGGTCGTAAGTCCTTCTACGACCACTATCTGGTCGTAAGTCTTTCTACGACCACTACCTGGTCGTAAGTCCTTCTACGACTATTACACACTCGTAAGCTCTACTACGACTTATACCCAGTCGTAAGTCATACTACGACCAAATAAACCACGACCACCTTATAATCAAACCTACAAGCGAGTGGGTCCAATTGATTAAGGAATCCGAACGGTTCATACGCACTATTATTCTGCGTAGTAATAGTGCGTAAATACCTCATTACCTCTGATTGATAACTGCCAGACGGCGTGAAGAAGCCAATGCGCCGGTAATTACTGCCATCATGCGCCCATTATTGGCTTAATTAAGGCGCCTCTTCCGCAGGACAAAACGGCTACTTCTTCACGACTATATAAAGACATCAATCAGAGGGTGAAGGGAGGGGCGAAAAATAGAGCAAGTCAGGGAGAAACACAAGTACTGTTCTCTGTAATAGTCTTAGTTTCTTGCTTGATCATCGAGAATACATTCAATACCATACACACACAGGAGTAGGGTTGTTATTCTCTCCGGAGTAGGCCTGAACCTGTCTAAACATCCCGTGTCAACCACTCTGCGTGATTTCATCTTTAGGAGACCCCCCGAATCAAATAATCTTTACGTAAGATCGGTTCTAATACACCGACAACACTGAACTTTAATTCCTAAACAGGAAATACTCTTGGAATATCAATGAACATAAGTAAAACACCACAGAACTGGCATTACCCCTACTCCTTTCATGAATCAAAATGCACCGGTCAAAATGTATGAATCAAAAGGCCAAGTGATCTTCTACTCATGGACTGGTACAAGTATTTCTTCAACTCCGATTTCAAAGCATCATCTGAATCAACCTCTGTGCTCATGTGCTTGGCATGGATGATTGCAATTCATCATTTTTATGGATTCATGGATGAAAATAACAACCAATACCATAAACACTATCACCAGTTTGTCAGAATTAAACAACATTTTCAACAATGGTAATCAAGCAATTCATCGATTCAAAGAACTAGATTATACTCAGTGATGATTGCACCATCGTCGGAGTAGCTCATCTGCTCATGTGCTTGGCACCTCACCATCTCGACAACGGCAGTGGTGGCGTTGTGGACTGAGGGCCTCGGGCCACAATAGCTGGCAACGGAGCACAAGGGAGGGGGAGGGGGAGGGCGGCGGTGGCTCGGCAGGTGGAGGAAGGAGACGGCAGCGGCTCGGGAGGAGGGAGCCTGGGAGGAGAGGGACGACGAAGGAGGTCGGGGGTGGGGGAGGAGGAGGCCGATCCAGGGAAGAAGGCACCGCATCGGGAGGACGAGCGGGTGGGGAGAAGAAGGGGGCCGACGTCGGGGGAGGTCCCCGACATGCACGACGGCGATGTGAGCCGACGGAGGAGGAGGAGGCTGGAGGAGCCGAGGCGGAGGCATCCAGATCTGGGCGGGAGAGAAGACAGCGGCCGCTCGGGAGGAGGAGGAGCACCAGCGCCGCGGGGAGGATGGAGCCCGTGGAGGAGGAGGCTGGGGGAGGAGGGCACCAGGGGAGGAGCAGCAGGTGACCGGGCAGGCGGGGGGGAAGTGGGAAGGCGAGCGGAGGAGGAGGGAGCTGAGCGGGCCGGCGTGGGAGAGGGCGCCGGGGAGGAGGAGGCCGGGAGAGGTGGGCGGGCAGGGAGAAAGAGGAGGCGAGCGGGGGTGGAGGGAGGCGAGCGGGCGTGAGAGGAGGGCTGAGCGGGCGTGAGGAGGAGGAGGCGCGTGGGAGAGAGGGAGGCGCGTGGGAGGAGAGATATTTATGTTATGGCATTTTGCGGGTAATTATCTCTGAATTTTGGGGGTAATTTGGGAATTGAGGTGGTGGGAAGCCGCGGGAAGCACCTCGCTACCAGCTTTCGGATTTTAGCTTCCACCCGCTGAACGAAGAAGCAGCTTTGACGAAAACGGCTGCGAAAAGCCAACCATTTGTTTCGGCTTTTGACTTTTTCAGATGAAAACCAGAAGCCAAAATCGAAACAAACAGGACCTTAGTCTGACCGGCCGTTTCCGTAATTAAGCGAGTAACACGGTGCTAACATCTTACTGCGTTTCCGTAATTTCCGTCCATTAACTCGGGGGACATCCAGTTGGTCACGGACCGGCCGGACGAGACGCATGTAGGGGCGTCCGTTCACGGGCTGGATGAGACGACGTCCTTGCTATTCCGTTACAAGGGGCACTACTTCGGTAAAAAAAAAAAAAAAAAAAAACACACAACGGGTGCTATCTGTGCCAAAAATTCAGAAATCTGTGAAATATTTGCCACCACGGTGTCATATCTTATGGTACAAACAAAGAAAGCAATGGGTTTGCTTTGTCTTCTGCACGTCTGAAATTTTGAGCAGGACTGGTTACACAAAGGACTGCTTGAAATCTACTATAATCTCCATATTTCTGCACATGATAGACTGATATACATACGTACGCCAATGGGTTTGCTTTATCTTTTCATTCTTTTGCATGTCACCACATTTATGTCTCTACCTTTATCCTTCTCAGCACACATTCAGAGTTCAAGGTAAGTTTCAGTCGCTCTTGTGCTTACTGGATGGTATACTGAAGCGAAGTGCTCGCCGTCTCACCAATTTCAGGACCTCATCGATGATGATCACCGGAAACGCCACCACCAAGACCAGCAGCCACTCGTTCAAGCTGAGGGGCACAATACCGAACACCGACGCGAAGAATGGAACATATAGGATCAAGAAGTGCAAACCAAACGATACTGCCATGGCTAGGAGGAGCCAAGGATTGACCCAAGGTGGCATGGTCAGCAGGCTGGTGTCTTCAGACAGAGCGTTCAGGGAGTTGAACATCTCAATGGCCACCAGGACGGAGAGGGAGAGTGTCGTGGCCTTGACCTTTCCCTCTGTGAAGTAGTCACACGGATTGGCGTCAAAGGAGAACACGCGATCCCCTGCGGTGAATGGTTCAGCCTTGAAGCCCTCCCAAGAAGAGCATTGAGCCCAGTTTGATAGCTGGCTGTAGGACACTAGAGTATGGCCATCAGCACTCAAATCTATCCCCAGGAAGGATCGATGTGTATACCAGATAACGAATACACCAACAGTTGCAACACCAACGTAGAGCCCAATTATCTGTTCATGAAACGAAAAGGCAAAATTTTCAGGTAACTGCAAATCCTTCCAGCTGTGTCAACATTCTGTTCTTTTTCTTATCAATGCCTGAAGCCTTAGATTGACTGTCTACTCCTGCTCCAGCAAGTTTCAGGTGGTGGGAGAAGCACGTACCATGTAGCGGAACAAGACCCATGCACTGATCAGTGAATCGTCACTCCGACGGGGAGGTTTCTTCATGATATCCTTATCCGGTGGGTTGAACCCCAGAGCAGTGGCTGGCGGGCCATCAGTCACGAGGTTAACCCATAGAAGTTGGACAGGAATGAGTCCTTCTGGAATGCCCAAAGCAGCTGTGAGGAATATGGAGGCCACCTCACCTATGTTTGATGAGATCATGTACCTAAAATAATGGTTCCCGAGAGTAAGTGCTTCCATTTTTCTTGTTCTTATATGTATTTACAAACAGCACTGCTTGCCTAAACAGTTTCTATTGGGTGGTCATGCAAGAGAAACACGGACTGCTAAATGACAGCAAATGGTAGGGGCAAACCCAGGAAAAAATGTCAACGGAGTCACTACAAACTCATAACACTAACTTGTAGCTTGTAATAAGGGGGTTACATGCTTATTACTAAGAGGTTACGTGGACTGAGGTGGAGAATGTCGGTGTCACTTGACCCCGGGCCATACACTGTAGATCCGACCCTGCCAATTGGCAAAATACAATTAATTGTAAATGGAGTCAAGATTAGGTGAACTTAAAAACCTTATGAATGCTTTCATGTTGTTGTAAATAGATCTTCCTTCACCAACTGCAGCGACGATAGTTCTGAAATTGTCATCCGCTAGCACCATATCAGAAGCTTCCTTGGCAACCTGGAAATACATTTGTTTTTGAGAAAATCCAGAAAATCCTTTTTTTTTTACTGCTATGCATGAAGTTGCACTATGAGAGCTTAAAACGCTTATATTGCCCTATGTAGAATATTTTCTACATTAATAATTTTAGCAATTGAGGTAGAGTGTGCAGTCATGTAATGCCAGCGAGAGGATCTGAACTTTTTATACGGTCTTCCACCATTTTTTTTTTCTGTTTTCATTTTGAATCAGCAATATGCCAGACCAGGCACAATGGATGGTGCCAACAAGATATATCGACTATATACACAAAAACAAAAATTCTTTATAGCATAAAAGTCACAGTTTCATTTCATTCCTTTCAACAGACATGGTCCACCATGTGTTTAAAATGGAAGACAAAGTTAGGAAAGATACCTCAGTGCCAGCAATGCCCATGGCTATGCCAATGTCAGCCAACTTGAGGGCAGGGGCGTCATTAACACCATCACCCGTCATCGCAACAACCTCACCATCCTCTTTTAACAGCCTCACAATCTCTTGCTTGTGCTTTGGCTCAGCCCTGGAGAACAGTAGCCCCCCGTGCTGCCTCAGCTTAGATTTCTTTTCAGGGAGCGACATGAACTCTTTCCCTGTGAAGCTCTTGGAGCAGATGTTCTCATCCGTGCTGAAAACGCCTATCTCCTTACAGATAGCCTCAGCTGTCTCTTTGTTATCTCCAGTAATCACTATGACACGAATGCCTGCAGCTTTGCAGTTCTCAATTGCTTCAGGAACCTCTTGACGCGGTGGATCCTGTCATGAAACTATTAATTGTTACCCGAGGTTTGCTGCAGACCGCTGAAATGTATGACAATAAAGATAGTTGGTCATCACACCCTTAGCCCAACAAATCCAACAAATATGAGGTTCTTCTCAATGGATGAATAGTTGGAATGATCTAGCAGAAGCTTGTGAGCGGGATGTTCATCACCGTCATAGGTGGCAAATTCCGAGATATCATCCTTGTATGCAAAGCCAAGGCAGCGCAAAGCACTCCTTGACATCTCCTGAAGCGATTCCAGTATGAGGCCTCTAGACGTGTCATCCATCTCTACAACAGTGCCATCAAGCAGTTGCATGTAGGTGCACCTCTCCAATAGATTCTCCACAGCTCCCTGTCATGGTGATGATGCAATGCTTAAGACTAGTCCATTTTTAAAGCTCCTGACAGACTTTCGCATTACACCTTCATGTGTCGATGAATTCTGTACTCTAGAAAATATCATGTTTGCATTTAATTTCCCGTCTAGATGGTACTCCCTAGCAGGGATGGAAATCCCGGCCGGTTACCGCCGCCGGCCTTACCGGTGGGCGGCGGGATTTGAAATCCCGGCCGGTTTTTCCGGAGTTTGCAAATTCAAATTTCGAATTTCGGTTGATTTTTAAGCAAATTTCAACCGAATTTTTCCCGGGAAAACCGGTTACCGGTACCGGCCGCCGGCCGAGAATTGCGCCGGGAACGGTTTTTGAATCCATGCTCCCTAGTCAAAATTTTATCAGTTTCTAAATCACATTGTAGGATGTGGTTTTGGAACAATTGCAGTACGTGGAATTTATAAGATCAAACAAAAAGAAGGCTAAGAGAGAAGCAAGGATTGAAATCTCGGAACCGGTGGAAAACCCAGCCGGCAGGCGATAATAGTAACCGCTCGGTTACCGAAAAAATTGGGAAAAAACCGTTTGAAATTTGAAAAATGAAATTTGAATTGATGATTTTTTTTACAAAAACCGGTTACCGGTCCGGTTACCACCCAAAACCGGAAAAACCGCTTCAAAAACCAGAAAACCGAGAAAAACCAGAACCAAAATTGAAAAAACAGATAAAACCGGTTATAGATAATTAGCAATTGGAATAATACAAATATTAATCAGAAAGTGTTTAATGAAGTAATAATTCTGATACATAAGGAGTTTGATGTCTAGTTATAATTAGAAAGTGTTTAATGAAAAAAACATTGTCTAAAAAATTTTGGGATTTGGGAGTACAATAATTCAAGCATATTTAGCTCATACAATAGGTAATCTAGCACAAAAAGGTCTAAACCAACCTAGGAAGTGCATTATACAGTCAAAAAATTAAATTTAAATTAGAAAAATTTCGACCAGATCTGTTTATCCCGGTCCCCACCGGTTTTCAGAATCACGGGATTTTGATCCTGGATAGAAGTACCTTGACAAGTAATGAATTCTTTCCCGAATTTGATTTGACAATGACTCCCATGGACTTGCGCACGCGGTCAAATTCCAAAGTAGCAATCCTACAAGAATTTTGATTCCACCACTGGCAGCAACCTGGGTTTTAAATAGGGCAAGAAAGCAAATAATTACCCACATTCCTTTGTTTATGCAATGCGTTAAAAGAAGATACGGAGTAGAACAGGGGAACCAAGAATAGCTCATACGCAGAAATTGAGAAGACTTGAGAAAGGATGAAGAGTCACGAGGAAGCCCCATTTTCTCCACCAGCACCTATTTGCAGAGAAACACACAGTAAGATAAATATGAGAAATAGGACAAACTGCCACCAATGCATTTCCCATGCAAATATACATGAATCAACCATAGCTACAATAGTGTTCTAAAAGAAAGTATAGCTACAATAATAGTTGCAGGAAGTGTGAAAAGGGCCAAATAATCTTGGTACTTGGAAGGCAGAACTAATTGAATCAGCATCAAACATCGAACATTACAGTAAAACTAATGTTAGTAGCAGCATTGTCCCATTTTATCCACCATGGATCATGACTAGAGATATCTGGCATTTATATCAACTAGGTATAATGGTCCAACATGACATTCCAACTGAGTTTTGAACATTGACATGGTTCCCAAAACGCAACTTTGACTACTAATTTCTATTGTAATATAGTTATAACACCCAATGAAATTATAATACTACGAAAATACTTTTCGAGACAAATCTATACATATGATTTTCATGTATCCAATATAAATATTTTTAAAAGATATCGATAGCCAAAGTTTTGAAAGTTTGGTTGCACGCCCGAAAAAAGGTATGTATTTGTGATTGGAGGGAGTAATTAGATATTAAGGAATGAACCATTTCTAAATCACTTGTACTTTGCTGCACTCACTAAACAAGGACTCCGTGAGGCACTGTGCTTCAAACTTGTGAAAGGTTTGAAAGTCACATTTTAATTTGCGGTTGCCCTTTTTTTAGGTTGGAGCCATGTTCAGATGCTCTAAATTGTGTTTGTGCTGTTACTTTCCCACTGGAATTATACAATTTTAATTTCAGTGACAAAAGCAAAATTCCACAAAATCTTGAACAATTGCGATACAACATTCAAACTTGAAGCTAGAAATACGCCAAGAATTCTCACCTTTAGAGCTGCCTCAGTGGGCATGCCACTGGCTACATAGTGGTGACCGGACAGCGAAACGCTGGCGTCGTTGCACACAGCGGCTATCCTGGCCACCATAGCCAAATTGTCGTCCATGTCGCCGGCCTCCGGCCAGCCCTCAATGTGCCCGTCGTTCGGGTCATACGTCGTGCCCTCGACACGGAAGGCCCTTAGTTGCTCGCCTCCCTTCCTCGGCATTGCCACGAGGCGCACGGCGGACATCTGGTTAGTGGTCAGCGTGCCGGTCTTGTCCGAGCAAATAACGGTGGTACATCCGAGCGTCTCCACGCTGGGGAGCCTGCGCACGAGCGCGCTCTTCTGCGCCATCTTGCGCGTGCCGAGCGCGAGGCACGTGGTGATCACGGTCGGGAGGCCCTCCGGGATCGCGGCCACCGCCAGCGCCACGGCTATCTTGAAGTAGTACGTGCACTTCTCAAAGGAGAAGCCCACCCTCGTGGGCCACCACCACCTGCCGGCGTCGTACTCCCAGGTCAAGAAGTACCGTACATTGATGACCCAGACGACAGCGCACACGGCACCGATGATAACGGTGAGCGCCTCCCCGAACTCGTTGAGCTTGCGCCTAAGCGGCGTGTCGTCGTCGGCCTGCGAGGCCTCGTGTATCTGGCTGTGGATACGCCCGATCTCGGTGGCCATTCCGGTGGCCACCACGAGCCCCACGCAGCTGCCATTTGCCACCATCGTGCCGGCGAACAGCATGCACTCCTTGGCCTGTATCTCCGCGTCCTCGGCGGCGACCGCGCGCGCCGTCTTGTTCACCTCCTCGCTCTCCCCGGTGAGCGACGCCTGCTCCGCCCGCAGCGTCGACGACACGAGCGACAGCAGGCGCACGTCGGCGGGGACCCTGTCGCCTGCGCGGAGCTCGACTACATCCCCGGGGACCAGCTCCCTCGCCGGGACGCGCGGCACCGACCTGCCATCGCGGCGCACGACGGCATGCTCGCACTGTATCTCCTTGAGCGCGGCGAGGGCCTGCTCGGCGTTGGTCTCCTGCCAGGCGCCCACGGCGGCATTGACAAGCAGGATGAGGAAGATGACGACGGGCTCGACGAAGGACGAGGCGGCGTCGTCGAGGTAGGCGAGGAGGAAGGAGACGGCGGCGGCGGCGAGGAGGACGCGGACGAGGGTGTCGTCGAACTGGGCTAGGAGGAGGGAGAGGAGGGACGGGGCGGGGTGGTCGCCCAGCTCGTTGGGCCCGTAAGCCGCGCGGCGGGAGGCCGCCTCGGCGGACGTGAGGCCCGACGCGGCACACACCGCGAAGGCCACCTCGCACTCGGCGGGCGTCCGCGCCCACACGGGGAACGTCCCCGTCCCCGCGTGGGTTGGCGTCGCCTCGTGGCCGTTGTCGCGGGCGCGCTTGCCCATTAGCAAACTAGCAACCGCGCGGCGCGGTAGGGAGTAGCAATATCCACTACCCACCACGGTCCACGCCTCCACGGCTAGTCGGCTAAACTGGGTGCCGAGTGGAGCGGCGAGTGCACGAGTTGAGGCGTTGGGGGCGTGTGTTTATGTAGGGAAGCAGTGGACTGGAATGTGGAGTTTCAATATCATTCAGCTCAGCAAAGGAAATTCACATATATTCAGTAATAATTCCATATGAAATAATTCAATTTCTACCAAAATCCAGAGAAATTGTTATGGACGAACTACTGGTGCCTGCCTGGTGTAAGCTCTTTTCAGTTTCCACCCGCCTTGAGCGCATCTTACAGAAGGATGCCCCGTGGCTAGACTACTTGCATCAGTGTAATACTCTTTTGGCCGCATAAAACAGAACAACTCTGCAACGCGTTCAGAATATTGCAACCGCGTAGGAACAACTGAGGACCAGTTATCCAATCGCATGAAATCTTCCATCAGCAACTAGATGACAAAATGGCCTTTGACCCAAGGAGAGTTTACTTGCAGTTAACAGCCAAGCTAGCTAGTTCTTGCAGAAAGGGACTGCAGACGAGGGCCGAAATGCGACGAACTCCGCCTGCTAATAACAGATTTTGAGTGCAGGTGGAGGCATATATATATATACTCGGGGCCTATTTAGAACTCATCAATTTCGTAGAAATTTTACAGGAAATAGTCTGGTTCTGCATAAATCCAGGTTAATTCTCACGTTGTAAACGGAACTCAGAGGTGAAACTGGTAAACTTGGATTGCTGTGGCGTTCAGTTTATTGTGTATCTAGGAGTTTGATTCCTAGTACTGGTTAACTTAGTTTATAGGGTAGTTTCTGACGATACGAAGGGAGTTCGATTCACTCTTTTCTCTTACACTCGGGGTGCTGCAAAGGATATAATCACGGACTATTTGTACTATTTAAAAATTAGAATTAGTGTTCGTCCGTTCTCTTTACCCTTTTCGACATCCGTTCGATCAGTGAGTAGAGCACCGACAGTCCAGATCGCGTTGCTGAGCACAATGACAGTTGACAACCCGACATGATAGGATTATGATTTTGTTAATTCGTAGCAAAGCACGAGCATTGAACTAGTAAATATTAAAATCTAACTGCTTACGAAATTTTGATTCCTTGACTATGTCGTCGCAGCGGCCAGCAAATAATGACCTCTATTCATGCATTATGTAACGTCCCCATTTTTAGGGGCCGTCGAACTCTTCACAACCGCCCAGAATGTGCAGTTGTGAAGTAAACAGCATGTCAAACAAACTTTTGAATTACAATAAAAATCAAACTTTTATTACATAAGATTAAGACTTAACAGTCAGTTTTAACACTGACACGGGCTTCCAATCACAAAGTTAATATATTACAAGATAAAATAAATTCAAACCACAGGCACACTTGAGCGCGGTCGAGAACCAATAACAGTAGTCATTGCCATTTAGAGGTCCACCAAAATCCTGCTCATTGAGATCCTCATCATTTTCCCATGTTTCCTCTGTTGATGTTTGCAGATTTTGCAAGAATGAGTACTACTACCATACTCAACAAGCCACATGGAAGTCTTAATTAATTACATGCTAGGATTATCAAAGGAATGATACAGTTTTACCATAACAGACATGTATAGATGTATTTTATATTTAAAGTAATTTAACTTTAAAACGGTAAAACGATAATAAATAATAACAACAGGGGTTTCTCAATAATTGCAAATACCAACTTAACATCTCAAAAACTCTACTTATTCCTCACGTATTGGAATCACCCATGAACACAGCTTCATTAACCGGAAGCACGGCGTATTCGAATACCATTTGTTATACTTTGCAGAGTTACCCAATTTTACCCACAAGATACCTCATACTCATACTGTCATGCCATAAACACGCAACACGTTAGCGTGCGACTGAGCTGAGATAACAAAGCATTTTCACTGCTCAACTTTTCTAGCCTCTACCTGGTAGGTTCATAATCCATACAGCCGTCGGGAGACCACCGGCCAACGGTGGAATGCGTACTCCGATGCTAACAGGGCCATATCGCTGTGTAGATCCGAGGGTGTCCCTTCAGACCCACTGCTGTCCCACCCCAATTCCTTCTTCTCTATCACACAAGAGCAGTTGACAAATGTAGATATTCAATTGGAAGAGCAGTGTACTAAGTCAGGGAGTAATGACCACACCTGTGGTTGAGCGGTTTTCTGTATCTGTTACTTTGGCACAATATTCTTGTCCTTACTTGTCTCCAGTGAGGAAATAGACCAACACCAACTTGTGGTTGTCCACCTACTTAATCTCACATTTGACTCACTTTTAACACAAGTCTATTGGGTTGTCCAACTTCCTGGTCTCAACCCTCAACTCTCCTCCAAAACCATTGGCGAAAAGCCAATACTGCTTTTGAAGATTTATAAATATATTTTTGGTGACAAAGATAAATATGTAGTTATTGTTTTATGTGATCTAAACTTGTTAAGGTGAATATAGCTTACAAGAGTAGGTGGGTTTGTATGTGGGGTAATGGGATTATTCTAACCATCGTGGTATTCAAAATTATTATTTCAATATTTAAAGTAAAAGGCATAAATACAATAACATAAATAATAATATAAATACATGAAATGTTGGTTCAAAATTATCAAAGTAATACGACTTGCCTCCTTGCATAAATTCTTCTAGTGGCTCGTCTTGTCTGGCGTCTTCCGGAGCTTGGTCGTTGAAGTTGAAACCTAGCGCAAAATAAAATAAAACAAACCAAATAAAATCTGACTCGACAAGTAATAAGCTGGAAACAACATGCAAATAAAATAATTCAAAAAAGAAACATAAAGAAAGGTGGTGTAAGTAGGAATTTATTTGGTGCTTAATTGGACTGAATGGAGTGGAGAAATGGATTCCTGAGCTCGAAACGGCTGAAATGGATATAATATGTCGATTAGGGTTTTGGGGATGAATAGTATTGGATAATGAATAGTACTAATTTTACTATTTATGGACGAAAATAGATTAGTGAACAGTAACAAAAACACTATTTTCAGTTAATGAACAAAAAATACTTTTTTGGAAATGAACAGTAATAACCGTGAACGGTAATCGGTTTACTATGCTATCAACAGTGATTGGTGAATAGCGATGAACAGTAATTGGCCATCCCGTTTACTATGCGTCACATGGCCCAAAAGACCAGGCCATTTTGGTCAAGCTCTCAGGCAACTTCGGCGACGGCGGTGGCCGGCGGCGGTGGGGGAGGGTGCAGTGAGCATCACGGTGGCGCAGGGATTCCATTTTGGGGGTTTGGAAGGGCGAAGGAGGTGTGGAGGTGGGGCTGCGGTGGTAATGGCGCACGGCCGAAGCAGGGGAAGGAGGCGGTAGCGCTACGGCCAAGCTCCAGCCAGGACAATAGGCGTGAGAGCATTAGTGAGGTGAGGGGAGCTCAGAGGATGTGTCGGTGGAGCTCGGGTGGTCTAAGGCGCTCTGTCCACGGGAGTAGTGGGTGGCGCGGAGGAGGAGCTCGTCGCCGACGAGCTAGGGGCGAGGATGGGGTGGGGGTTGGTGGGGGAAAGCTTCGCGGTGGTGAGAGGGGGCTAGTGTTAGAGGTAGAAGGGAGGGGAAGCAACGGAGGCGACGAATTTCACCTGAGGTTCGTCGGGGAAGAAGAACAGGGCGACGGCGGTTCTTGAAATTCGCCGGCGCTGGTGACGAACGAGCAAGGGAGAGGTGGTGGAGTGGGAGGTGATGAGAATGTCTTGCACGGGGTGGCTTTATATAGCCCTGGAGAGGCGGTGGGAGCAGGAACCGAGCGACGGTGGCGCGGCACATGGATCGCAACGTGGTTGGCTGACAGAGCGCGGACGGTGCTGGGCGGGGCGAGGTGACGTGGCGAAGGTGGTAGAAGGCGCTGGTGGCGGTGCGTGGCGTGGGAGGTGGCGGCTGACAGAAGCGGAGGAGGAGGCAATGGTATGGGGGAGGTGACGTCGGGAGGAAGAAGAAGGGAGAGGTGCCTGGGGAGAAAAAACCGTTTTCGGGATGGAGAAGCGGGATTCCGAGAAGGAAAAGCGTATTTCGGGCTGGAGTTTCCGAAAATAGAAAGTTTTCGAATTTCAACCAAAAGATTCAAAAGTTTTTGAAATTTTGAATCTTGGGATGTTTCACATTCGATATGCATAATCTAACTGGCTTACGAAATTTTGATTCCTAGAATTTGCGTCTTTGCGCTCATTGATGCTTCTCTAGCCGATTGTATGGGATGTGTTCTAGTGTACATTGATCTCTATTGAGGAACCGTCGCTGGCGAGTCCAGTCCGAACGATTACCTCGTAGACAAACTCAGAATCGTAAGAACAATGCAAGAATACAAGAACATAATAATAGATTGAACACATAGATATGAGGGGACTTCTGACTTCTCTTTATTGTTCTTATGAAAACTGTAGTATAATGGCTAGATGTCTCTCTTTTATATAGTCTACTGGGAGGATAAGGAGTCCATCATGAGTCTGACCTGTCTGACCTGGACCTAGTTTCTTAACTATCTTCACCCTGTAGGAACCACGAGATGACAAAAAAAAAACGTCCGTCAGGCCCATTGCAAGGAAAGCGAAAACCAAAATTTGCTTTATTGGGCATCAAAGGGAACTGTAACCACCGTGAAAAACAAGAAGGAATTGAACCCGCCAAAGCAAACGTCCCTATGTCCGTCCCAGCACTCGGAAATCAAACACATAACCCCTTGCGTATAAAGTGGAAATTAGTTGCAGAAACAATTCTTGTAATTTAAACCTCATTTTAATTTATATTTATTAATAACTCACCACCAACTTTATTTAAATATTTGACCCTTTTGGTTGGCTACGCTAGGACTGATGGCGTGACAGTGTTCATTTGTTATGTCTCGAGATGTGTATGGCTAAAAAGGTCAGATTTGAAAATAAAGTTGGTGATAAGTCATTAATAATTCTTTTGTTCAAAAATGAGATTTTTTTATATAAAAAATCCCATTGCCGCTTCCTTTCCAGCAAATAATTAATATCATTTATTCGTACATTCTTATTCCTTCTCTAGCTTACTACTCACATGTAGCATAACATAAGATAGTATTGTATTGTACAATAACATCAAAAAAAATTTAAAAAAAATGGAAGATAATCAACGTTTCCATGCACCTTCACATCAACATGCGCTGTCTCTCTGCCTCTCTGGTCAACTCTCTACATTTTTCCGCAGGCTTCTTCTCCTTCGATTATAGGCTTAAAGCAGTGGCCGAGTATAGTACCAATTAAAAATTAACTAGTCAGAAGTGTAGGTCTTACTTACAAGTTAGAACCCACTTTGTTTATTCGAATAAAAGTGGATACTACCTACATAGGTAGCAGCAGTTACCAGGTGTTCATGCAAGGTACCCCGAACATATTCGCAAAAAATGCGGAGTGATGCGGATTACGAAGCTTCCAGGATGCTTCGTCGGAGTTCAGGACTCGGGAGTTGCTGGCCGATGCGCATGCGCCAAGGCCAAGCCATCGAGGGAGCTCGGGAGTTACACTTTACACCAGAAGAATATATTTGGCCGCCCAGCTTGGGAGTTCTGCAGGTTGCTTGGATGGTCAGCTAGCTTAGCTAGAGTCATGGCAGTTACCAGTAAATTCCTGACCATGCAATTACATCATTTTTATTGCGCAAAGTTTGGTTCCATGAGTCACCAGTCTGCCATTGCTCCCTGCTCTGGCAGGCCAAGTGTGTTTACTGAAGTTTTAATACTTCTCTTTTGTCATGTCATGCGTACTGGTGAGCGCGTTTTTTTCTGCCCCTTGTGAGTAGTTTACATAGCAGGTGCTTGGTAAAAATATGGCATAACAAAGTTTGTCAGTCACTGGAATTAATTTGCATGATACTGATTAGCTCTCTCTTTGAAAATAAACACTGAACGAACTTTTCGGGAAAAGGAAGGCACCAGAGGATCTTCCTTGAGAACTCTGCACTTTAGAGTTTAGAGTCAGGTGTGGCTGTTCACTATCTGATGGACTAGGAGTGGGACTGAACGACACATTTTTTTAAAAAAATGATATTAATTTAAAAAATTAATTAAAAATAGTAAAAAATAATAAAAATATATTCATATCGCTATTTGACCTGACGACAAGAACCTATTTACTGTCGGTCGTCATTCCAACTGCCTAACACTATTTTAACAGGCGATTTGCATTGAAGAATGTGCAAATCGCTAGTTCAAATGGCAACAGGAACCTGCAAGTTCCTGTCATTAATTCAACTGACGACATGGTTCAACTATATATACACCAAAATTCGGTGAAAAAGGCATTTTAATTCCAAAAAAAAAAAGAGAAGAGAGAGCGGAGGAGAGGGGAGAAGAGACGAAATGAAGCCCTACCGGTTCCTAGCGGAGGAGAGAGAGACTGTGAAGCAGATTTGGTCGCCCATTTTGCAGGTAAATATTCTTACAACTTTGTACATAAATTCGAAACCTTGTAGGTTAGCAAATAAAAATAGCGACATAGAATTCAATGGATTAGATAATTTAGTTGTATTCATGTTTGATGCAGTACATCATTTTAACTGTGTATAGTTTAATTCATAGATATTATTTATGTTGCAGTACTCGAACTATTTAGAATAAAAAAAATGCTAAGAAAACTTTGTAGGTTTTTATTTTGACACGGCAAGTATTTTGTTAATGCCGAAAATACTTTTTAAACCAGAAAATAGGAAGACACCTCTAAAAATTCTATACGGAATCCAGAGTAGGTACATAGGGTATGTAGAGCTGAATTAAAATATTGTGAACTTTTTTTTTTGTTTCTATTTGTACACTGTAATTTTTTTATAAATGCTGCAGACACTTTTTAAACAAGGAAAATAGCAAGATACGTATTAGAAATCTATAAAAATTGCAAAGTAGCAAAATAGAGTATGTAGAGCTTAATTAAAATAAACCCAACTTAATTGTGGTTTCCATTTGTGCACCGTAAATATTATGTTAATGCTGAAAATACTTTTTAAACTAGAAAAATAGCAAGACACCTTTAAAAATTGTATTAAAAAAAATACAGAGTTGCTACATAGGGTATGTAGAGCTAAACTAAAACATTGTGGACCTAATTTTTGTTTCCATTTGTACACAGTAAATATTTTGTAAATACTTAAGATATTTTCTAAACAAGGAAAGTAGCAAGATACGTATAAAAAAATCTATAAAATTTTTAGAGTAGCTAAATAGAGTATCTAGAGCTTAATCAAAATAATCCCAACTTAATTTTGGTTTTCATTTGTGCACGGTAAATATTATGTTAATACCAAAAATATTTTTTAAACTAGAAAATAGCAAGACACCTTTACAAATTGTAAAAAAAATTACAGGCTTGCTACATAGGGTATGTAGAGCTGAACTAAAACATTGTGAAACTAATTTTATTTTTTGTTTGTATACAGTAAATATTTTGTAAATACTGGAGACATTTTCCAAACAAGGAAAGTAGCAAGACGCGTATAACAAATCTATGAAAATTGTAGAGTAGCTAAATAAGGTAAGTAGGTCTTAATCAAAATAATTCCAACTTAATTTTGGTTTCTATTTGTGCACGGTAAATATTCTGTTAATGTTGTTTCTTATTACTTTTTGTATATGTTTCGTAGTATTTACAATTATTGAGAGCGACAGGTCTGCTTCCACTAGCAGTGGTCATACGTTGAGGTGCTTTTCGTACGACCAGTACCTCCTGACGGCACTGGTTGATCGGTGGAGGCCAGAGACGTACACGTTCCACCTCTCGTGCGGAGAGATGGCG
This sequence comes from Hsuehochloa calcarea, assembly GCA_036346395.1. NCBI lineage: Eukaryota > Viridiplantae > Streptophyta > Magnoliopsida > Poales > Poaceae > Hsuehochloa > Hsuehochloa calcarea. The sequence continues at coordinate 72,924,837 of CM070594.1, read as the reverse complement.
CCGACACTTCAGGACGTGACCTTCCTGACCGAGTTGCCATGCGCGGGCTTCCCCCTGGTGGCGCACGATGTCCCGGCCACATGGTGCACGGAGTTTCTTGCAAGGTTCTAGGGGGTGCTGCCGCACAACACCGGCTACAGGGAGTTCAGCAGCACCCACGGGCCATCTCTAAAGTGGATTTGCCAGCTCTGCGTAAGTTTTTACAACTCTTGTCCTTCCACTTCAATGCTTTGTGCAACTTAGTGATGTGTCTATGTCTTTTTGCAGCCGAAGCGTATGGCAGAAGACGCACCTATGTACATGGTGAGGAGGCACTTCGAGGCCTACTTGTTGTGGTTGTTCGGGTGGGTGATGTTCCTAGGGTCCTACGGCGACAGCGTCGACAACCGCATGATCTGGTACGCATACAAGCTGGTGGACTTGGAGGTGGAGGCAGTCCAGCCGTACGCTTGGGGTCCGATGGTGTTTGTGTGCGACGTACCGCGCCCTGTGCGACGCATCCCACTATATTCAGGATAGCTCCATCCTCTCTGGATGCCTACTGCTTCTTCAGCTATGGTCCTTCGAGCATTTCCAGATCGGACGACCACAATTGGACCTGGGAGCCTACACCGCCGCCTGGTAAGCTGTCGCCGATGACATGGACCTACCGACCATGGGTACTATGTGGTGTCACCGACGAGTAAGTTTTCTGAATATTTATTCTTTTTCGTAATGTAATTCTATTTCTTGTGATAAGTTTATGTTGTTCTATTCCACAGGTCACCTTCACTCTGATCACTACGCACGCGTCCTACCAGGACTAGGTTGCGATGTTCGATCAGTTGATGGATGATCGCTTCATTTGGACACCGTACATTCCCGATAGGGTGTACATGAGCGCACCACGAGGCATGTCAGGCCTGTGCACGCGAGACCACGCGTACTGGTACACAGGGAGGAGCTTGGTGCAAGATGTCTTCATGGAGGAGTACCACGCGCACCGGGTGATGCACTAGTTTGGTCTCCGGCATGAGTGAAAGATCTAGACCCGCCATTATGAGTTAATGGATTATTTTGGTGATTAATGACAAATCCAAATATGAGACTAACTCTTTTATCTAGTAATATCTTGTGTAGTCTCATTTGGATATAAAGGTGAAATTCAATGAGGTATGCAATCGACATCTTAATCTTATATATTGTTGCATTCCTCGAATCCAAAATATAGGTTGAACTCAACCATAAGTTAAACTTGAATATGTGCATATGTTCTTATTACACATTTGTGTATGCACACATTTAGGGGGAGTTCACTCTATATTTTGTGGTTTCATAAGTATTGATCCATATTCCATTCTCCTCATATATTAAGGATCATTACTTTGAAACAAATCCTTTGAGTATATAAAACTTGTGTAGTTCATATATACTCATATTGCTTTATATTCAATTATTTGCAATTGTGTTGTGGGACTAATGTGTGTGCTAAGATGTGTTCAAGGCTTAGTCCCGGAGTCTGAATGAAGACATGAAAAGGAAATGCAAAGATGGTAAAAGATCAACTTAGGATCATGCATTCTCTTTTGGTTTGGTTTTAAAAGCAAAATCTTTCTCTCTGTGCAAAACCGGAAGTTCCGGCGTTATACGTGCGGAAGTTACGATTATCGGATGATCCGAAATATGCGCGGCTTGATTTTTCCAGAGAGCATCCGGTTTCGGGACTTAGCCGATTTCTCGAGGTGCGGAAGTTCCGCAATGATAAGAGCGGAAGTTCCGATTATCGGATGGTCCGAAAAATGCGCGGTTTGATTTTTCCAGAGAGTACCCTTTTTAGGGACTTAGCCATTTTCGCAAGTGCGGTAGTTCCGCAATGAAATGAGCGGAACTTCCGATAATCGGAACTACCGCATGATAGTTGGCGGTAGTACCGCACCTTTCTACAATAGTTTGTTTAGAAGCATTTGTTGCATGTATATCTTGATAATTATTGTTAATCATTGTGAGACTAACATTTTTCATGAGTTGGATGAATAGGCTATGTTCTAGGATGACGAAGACTTTGGATGACATCATGAGTTGATCGTCATCAAGTCAAGGTTCAAGAAGAGGATGTATCGTGTGTTGATGCATAACAAGATCTCGAAGAAGGAGATGATCATGAGTTGATCGTCAAGTCAAGAGAAGACCCATCATGTGTTGATGGAGGTCAAGTAAAGGATGCATCATGGGTTGATGCATGTCAAGACGATGACCCGGACTTGAAGTGAAGATGTGCGTCATCAAGCTTCAAGAAGATGCTCATGGCAAAGGTATGACTAGCTAGGGCTAAGGATGTGTTCCTAGTCTTTTACCGGTCTTGGTGTTTGGTTGGAAGACCGGATTGCTAGTATAGGTTGCCGTACTATTAAGAGGGTCTTGTCTAGTAGCTTGAGTCTCATCATGTGTTGATAGCTCAATCTTGCTTGCTCTAGCTCTACATGGCATGATGCTATTATTTGCGAATGTGTTTTGCAAATAGTTGAGGCTTATGCAGTTAATCCTTGTAGCATGTGACTATACTTTTGCGAATGTGTTTTGCAAATGGTTGAAGTCCATGTACCTACACCTTGTGGCATGATCTAAGTTTGCAAATGTGTTTTGCAAATCGTTGGGATTCATGCATTTTCCTTGGCATGGTATAAGATTGCTTATTGCTATTTATTTGGACTTAGATCATGATAGTGGCTCTTTAGAGTTGTGCTTTTTGATTTGATCAAATGTGTCTGAGATCAATCAAATAGGTGGGTTGTGTAGCCCTCTGAATAAGCTTTCCATAGAGTCCGAGATCACTCAATTCCGACATCGGAGTCAAAAGTTATGACATTTTTACCGAGTATCGCCTCATGCTGAAATTGGGCTGCGGAAGTTCCGATTTTGTATGCGGAACTTCCGATTATCGGAAGTTCCGATATTTGTACTGCGGAACTTCCGCAACAAAAGTTTTAACGGCTATTTTTGAGCCGTTATGCACCGTCGCCCATGAACAGAGAAAGCGGAAGTTCCGATTTTTGCAGCGGAACTTCCGATTATCCTGATTTTGGGGATTTTGCCCCAACGGCTAGTTTTTGTGTGTGGGCTATAAATACCCACCTTGGCCAATTGAGAGACAATCTTTGGCATCCCATTTCACTCACTTGAGCTAGTGTGAGCATCTCCTCTCAATTGTGCATGTGTTGCACCTTGTGAGCAAGGAGGGAGGTCTCTAGTTGCATGTGTTGCATCTAGAGGTGGATTTTATATCCACTTGAGCTTGTGCATTCGTTGCGTGGTGAGAGTCAAGCAAGGGCTTGGCTTATTACTCTTGGTGTTTGCCGACACCTAGGCGGCGTGGAGGCGTCGTGCGGTGATCTTCTCAAGAAGCTTGTGAGAAGGCCCGGCGTGTTGTGAGTGGTTTGGTGCTCGCCATCTCCGGAGTGGAGGAAGAGCAATCGTAGTGGAGCGAGGTGTTGGTTCGGTTTGGAACCGGTCCAAGTGTTGGACTTACCTCGGAGGTGTGTGCTCATTTGAGGAGCCGGTCCAACGTGGTTGGGCTTACCTCAACGTGGATTAGGGGAGACCGGCAAGTCTCCGAACACCACGGTAAAACATAAGTGTGTCCATCTTGTTTTTATCTTGTGCTTTACTTTGAGCAATTTACATTCTTGCTTTAATTGCTTATATATCATTGTATGATTGCTCTCTTGTATTGTCGGTGCACTTAGTTGAGCCTAGTTGATTTAGGTTTTAATTGTGCAAAACCAATTCGCTATTAGCTTCCGCATTTATATATTGGTTTAGCCCGATAGATTTTTAAAACCGCCTATTCACCCCCCTCTAGTCGGCCACCTCGATCTTACAAGTGGTATCAGAGCTTGGTCTCTCATTTATTAGACTTAACCGTCTAGAGAGTAAAGGATGGCGACTAGAGATTTAGTGCACCTAAGTAAAGCACCTATTTTTGATGGCACAAATTATGCCTATTGGAAAATCCGCATGATTTGTTATTTTAAGGCCATGGGCCTAAATATATGGCGGATTGTAGATGCGGGCTTTTCTCCTCCAAAGGATCCTTTTGCTCCAACCAATGAGGAAGAGAAATGCTCGCATCTCGATGCTCAAGCTACTAACGTTTTATTTAGTGCTTTGAGTATAGATATTTTTGATGCCATATGCAATCTCAAGAGCGCTCATGAGATGTGGACCCAAATTCAAGATAAATATGAATTGTCCACTTCCACAAGTGAAGATTGCACATATGAACGTTCGTCGGGAGAAGAATGCTCAATCTCAAACTCCGACGATTACGAGGACTCCTCCACTCCCTCCACATCAACTCGATGCTTCATGGCTCAAGGTAATAATGAGGTAAATGATAACGATGAGCCTTCATATGATGAGTTGATGGATATGCTAGAAGAGCTCAATGAATATTTAGGAAAGGAGAAATTGAAATTCAAAGTTTTGAAGAAAGAGTATGTCTCTCTTCAAAATGATTATGATGTTTTAAAAGATGAACATGAAACTCTCCTCCTAAATAATCTAAATAGCTCTAAGGTGGATATAGGCATTGCATGTAATTTATTAGATGATATGCCATGTGTAGTTGTTAACTCTTGCATGTTATCTAAGGTTGATATATCCACCTCATGTGAGGATTTACTTGAAATACCTTGTTGCTCTAAATTAGATACCCCTATTTCCTCTATGCTTGTTGAGACTAATCTTGTAAAGGAAAATAATGAGCTCAAGGCCCAAGTCACAAATTTGAAGAATGACTTGGAAAGAAGCTATAAAGGGAAGACCACTCTCGACGAAATATTGAGCAAACAAAATGCTTGCAAGATAAGAGTATGTTGGCTACACTCCCAAGAAAAGGGAGAATAGCAAGATAAGGCACAATGCGAGACATACGAAGAAATATGTCAAGTGTCATGGATGCAACGGAAAGGGCCACTATGCCTCGGTGTGCCCTAATCAAAAGGATGTCAAGACAAGACATTCAAAATTGAGGCAAACCGGCAAGAAGCAAGAAATAAAGACAAGTAGGGGAAACAAAGTCCCAACTTGCTACAATTCTTAGGGAAAAGGGCATATTGGTAAACAATGTCCCAAAGGTATCACTTCTAAGCCCATTATTTATAATGATCATTATTTGCTTAGGAAGGATATTAATGGCAATGTGTTTGCTAGGAATGTTAGTTCTCCTATAACTATTGTGAGGGCCATTTGGGTGCCCAAATCTATTTTGACTAACATTCGTGGACCCAACCAAGTTTTGGGTACCAAAGTGCTTAAATGATGAATAGGTACTTGGAAAGGCATTGGATGTTTGGCTCATATGAAGAGGTGGACGGATCACCATATGCGAAATTGGAGCCAAGTCTAAGGATAATCATGTCGTATCATAAGCCAATGCCATTTCGGTAACAAGTACTTACATTGAAGTATCTAGCCCCTTATGCCTTGTGTAGGTTGCATTTCATGAAAATTATTTTAAAAGGGGTGTTCTTGCTCTATGTTCATAATGTTCATTATTAATCTCTTGAGCAAGATGGTTGTGACACATTAAGGGGGAGTGCTAAATCATAGCCATGTATATCACATCCCTAAATGTGCCCAAATAAATTAAGTGCTAGTATTGCTTTTCAAAAATAAGCATTTTAGCCAAAAGTTAAAATTTTGATAACTATTAGTAATTCTTTGAAAAATTAATTGAAAAATGTATACAAATGCTTTTGAAAGGTTTACCAAAAGTTTTGGCTTTAGAAAAACCTATTTTAAGTAAAAATGCATTTCTAGCCAAAATCCTACATTATAGTATCTTGTTTTTGACATAAACTAGATTTTTGTGTAAAATCTATTCTAAAAGGAATTTGAAAATCTTGCCAAAAGGAAAATCCTAGAGTTGGTTATTCTAAACATTTTTTGTATTCAAAGGATTTTCAAAAGACCAACCTAGAAAAAGATATTTGATTTTCAAACTCGTCCAAAATACTACTATGACCTAAGTGGTCACTTTCTAGCACTTAAGTGAGTTTTTCCATATGAACCAAAATTCTTCATATGAATATGTTCATAATGGTATTTATGACTCATACATGCAATTGGATGCTTTAAAATTCATCATTTGCTCAATTTGGATCTTTTGATGAAAGTTCATGGAAATATGTTTCTTTTCCGAAAACCAAAAGCTTAATTTATAAAAACTATTTTAAATTTTATTTTTATGGGCTATATAAGTTGGAAATACTCCAAAGATGTTTATTTGATTGATTGTGCAAAGATTTGGAGTAAAATACAACAATTCCTTCTTTTCTTCAAAATTCCAAGATCAATCCCTGAAGTTCCAGGAAAATCGGAACTACCGGCGTTATAACTGAGGAACTTCCGAAGTCCTGTACGACCGCAAGTTAAACGGCGGAACTTCCGATTTTTCTGACAAAACAACCATTTCATTCCAATTCAATTCTAAATCTTTTGTGGCTACTTCCAGTGATCAAGTTGATCCTCTATATCCTTGCTAGCTACCCACTACTGCTATTCCCTGATTGCAAATACAAATTGCATCTATCAAGTGGTATTCTTTTCAAAAGTGGCAACTTCTTCTTTTGATCATCTTGATCTTGGCATGAGTCTCATCTTTTCAAGTGATATCATCTTATTCGTTAAAATGGTATCCACAATTCTCTCATGTCAATCAAAATTCTCTCTTCTCTTTGGAATGCTTTCATGGAAGATCAATAGAAGAGAAGTTCGAGCACCTTGCAAAATTCAATTATGGATGGATATAGTCTAAGAGATGACAAGATGGATGATGAACCTTTGTGTGTCAAAGGACAAAGTTTTTTTTGGAACCGTTGTGTAAAGGGAATTTTTTCTTTGTGAAAACCCTATTAATATTTTTGGGCTTAATAAAATAAAAAATATAAAAAAAATTGGGTAAAGTATTAATATTAGGAAACTATTTTACCTATTTGCCCAAAATAATTTATTGGATCTTGTGAATGAATGTGTTTCATTCTCATTTGCTTCATTTGGTATTCTTGGAGTGACATTATAAATCATATGCAAGATTAGCTTTTCAAAATCAAGCCTTCCATTCGAAAGTCCAAATATTTTTTACAAGTGGTTTTTTGCTCAAAACGGTCAATCTTGTGAAAAACTACACAAAAGTATCTAAAAATGTATTTCAAATGTTTTCAAATGCTTTTGAAGTAAAAATTCCTCTTTTAGAAAACAAATAGCAAATTTGGCCTCAAAAGGATCTTATATGATCTTGATTTTGAATTAAATGACATATTTCTCTAAATCAAAATCTATTGAGTTTTTGGAAGAGTTTTTAATACCAAACTTATAAGGTTGGTCATTTTAAATATTTCTCAAGTTCAACGTTTTTACAAAAGACCAACCGTTGAAAAGCTATACTTATTTGAAACTCACCGAAAAACTTGCTTTGACCCAAAATATCATATTCTTGCATATAGTGAGTTTTGCTATTTGAGCCGGATTTCTTTGTGTATCTTGGCTTGAAATAGTATTTCTAACTCATACAAATCCAAGAAAGTGAAAATCTCCATGAAACCCAAATTAGCTTGCATTTTGAATCTTAAAGGCAAAATTGCTCTCTTTATATACCTTCAATGCGCATTTTGCCATATCTTTTGAAAGAAAAGTCCTTTTTAAAAAATTCCTGTTGGAAAACACTCTAAATAGTCCAAAGTTAAAATCTGGAACTTTTCAAAGAATTTGGACTTCATTTGTAAAAGTATTGACTTTTCTTCTCTTTAAACTAAAATCTTACCTTCAAAGCTTAAATTGGCATATCTTTTGATTGGAGACTCCTTTTTCGAAAATTCTTCTTGGATAAGTTTCTCAGGAGTCTAAAGTTTATTTCTTCCAAATTTGAAGGTATTTTGACTTGAATTGAAAAAGTTTTGACTTTTTCTCTCTTTGCTCAAAAGCTGAAATTTCAGATTTGTGCATGGTTTTGAGCAGATTTGTGAATTTTGTATCTTTAAATGGGTTCACAATTAGAGGAAGATATAATAATGAAATTTGATCCTCTATAGTGGTTCTATGTTTAAAAAATTTCTTAAATTTATTGGAACTATTTTACCCATTTTCTCATCTGTCTTTTGAGGCTCAAATGAATTGTCAAAATCTAAAAATCCTGAATTTTTCAGTTTTATGAAACTTTGTGATTTTCATATCTTTAAATTGGTTGACATTTGGTTAAGCCTCCCAAAATGAAAATTGTGTGTATATACCAGCACTAGCTCCATGATTAATTTCATATTTTTCTGAGTTAGCTTCCACATATTTTCAGTATTGGCCATCTTTGATCTTCTCGTTTTGGAATTTGAAAATGTTCTTGAGAAGACTTCAAAGAAGGAGATTATTTGAATGTATTTCAAATATCATTTCAAGTCGTATCATTTCAAGTGATTCTCAATATTCTGATTTAAAAGGGGAAAATGTTATGATCAATAGGTTTATAACCTATCTTTGTTTCTCCTCTCATATCTTGAGAACAAATCTCCTTTGGTCATATAAGTTCAATTCATACTTTTTGTGACCAACCTCGATATTTGCAAGTGGTATCGATTTGCAAACCTCCCTTTGTGTCCTTTTTAGTGATTAATGCCAAAAGGGGGAGAATGTTTATATCAATACTCTTCCATTTGGATGTTTCATTTGTTTAAAATGCCAAAAGAGGGAGAATTGCCAAAAAGGAGGAGAATGCATTAAATGTATAGTATATCATTCTCCTATGCATAATGATTGACGTTTTAAAATTTCACCTTATGGCATGCATAGACATAGTTCATTAACTTAAATTCTCTGTTATGTCTATTTATATCCAAATGTTGTTATTGAAAATGGATTTGTCATCAATCACCAAAAAGGGGGAGATTGAAAGATCTAGACCCGCCATTATGAGTTAATGGATTATTTTGGTGATTAATGACAAATCCAAATATGAGACTAACTCTTTTATCTAGTAATATCTTGTGTAGTCTCATTTGGATATAAAGGTGAAATTCAATGAGGTATGCAATCGACATCTTAATCTTATATATTGTTGCATTCCTCGAATCCAAAATATAGGTTGAACTCAACCATAAGTTAAACTTGAATATGTGCATATGTTCTTATTACACATTTGTGTATGCACACATTTAGGGGGAGTTCACTCTATATTTTGTGGTTTCATAAGTATTGATCCATATTCCATTCTCCTCATATATTAAGGATCATTACTTTGAAACAAATCCTTTGAGTATATAAAACTTGTGTAGTTCATATATACTCATATTGCTTTATATTCAATTATTTGCAATTGTGTTGTGGGACTAATGTGTGTGCTAAGATGTGTTCAAGGCTTAGTCCCGGAGTCTGAATGAAGACATGAAAAGGAAATGCAAAGATGGTAAAAGATCAACTTAGGATCATGCATTCTCTTTTGGTTTGGTTTTAAAAGCAAAATCTTTCTCTCTGTGCAAAACGGAAGTTAGGCGTTATCGTATGGAAGTTCCGATTATCGATGATCCGAAATATGCGCGGCTTGATTTTTCCAGAGAGCATCCGGTTTCGGGACTTAGCCGATTTCTCGAGGTGCGGAAGTTCCGCAATGATAAGAGCGGAAGTTCCGATTATCGGATGGTCCGAAAAATGCGCGGTTTGATTTTTCCAGAGAGTACCCTTTTTAGGGACTTAGCCATTTTCGCAAGTGCGGTAGTTCGCAATGAAATGAGCGGAACTTCCGATAATCGAATCGCCGCATGATAGTTGGCGGTAGTACCGCACCTTTCTACAATAGTTTGTTTAGAAGCATTTGTTGCATGTATATCTTGATAATTATTGTTAATCATTGTGGGACTAACATTTTCATGAGTTGGATGAATAGGCTATGTTCTAGGATGACGAAGACTTTGGATGACATCATGAGTTGATCGTCATCAAGTCAAGGTTCAAGAAGAGGATGTATCGTGTGTTGATGCATAACAAGATCTCGAAGAAGGAGATGATCATGAGTTGATCGTCAAGTCAAGAGAAGACCCATCATGTGTTGATGGAGGTCAAGTAAAGGATGCATCATGGGTTGATGCATGTCAAGACGATGACCCGGACTTGAAGTGAAGATGTGCGTCATCAAGCTTCAAGAAGATGCTCATGGCAAAGGTATGACTAGCTAGGGCTAAGGATGTGTTCCTAGTCTTTTACCGGTCTTGGTGTTTGGTTGGAAGACCGGATTGCTAGTATAGGTTGCCGTACTATTAAGAGGGGTCTTGTCTAGTAGCTTGAGTCTCATCATGTGTTGATAGCTCAATCTTGCTTGCTCTAGCTCTACATGGCATGATGCTATTATTTGCGAATGTGTTTTGCAAATAGTTGAGACTTATGAAGTTAATCCTTGTAGCATGTGACTATACTTTTGCGAATGTGTTTTGCAAATGGTTGAAGTCCATGTACCTACACCTTGTGGCATGATCTAAGTTTGCAAATGTGTTTTGCAAATCGTTGGGATTCATGTATTTTCCCTTGGCATGGTCTAAGATTGCTTATTGCTATTTATTTGGACTTAGATCATGATAGTGGCTCTTTAGAGTTGTGCTTTTTGATTTGATCAAATGTGTCTGAGATCAATCAAATAGGTGGGTTGTGTAGCCCTCTGAATAAGCTTTCCATAGAGTCCGAGATCACTCAATTCCGACATCGGAGTCAAAAGTTATGACATTTTTACCGAGTATCGTCTGTGCTGAAATTGGGCTGCGGAAGTTCCGATTTTTGTACTGCGGAACTTCCGATTATCGGAAGTTCCGATATTTGTACTACGGAACTTCTGCAACAAAAGTTTTAACGGCTATTTTTTGAGTCGTTATGCACCCGTACGGCCCATGAACAGTAGAAAACGGAAGTTCCGATTTTTGCACGGCGGAACTTCCGATTATCCTGATTTTTGGGGATTTCTGCTCCCAACGGCTAGTTTTTGTGTGTGGGCTATAAATACCCACCTTGGCCAATTGAGAGACAATCTTTGGCATCCCATTTCACTCACTTGAGCTAGTGTGAGCATCTCCTCTCAATTGTGCATGTGTTGCACCTTGTGAGCAAGGAGGGAGGTCTCTAGTTGCATGTGTTGCATCTAGAGGTGGATTTTGTATCCACTTGAGCTTGTGCATTCGTTGCACGTGGTGAGAGTCAAGCAAGGGCTTGGCTTATTACTCTTGGTGTTTGCCGACACCTAGACGGCGTGGAGGCGTCGTGCCCGGTGATCTTCTCAAGAAGCTTGTGAGAAGGCCCGGCGTGTTGTGAGTGGTTTGGTGCTCGCCATCTCCGGAGTGGAGGAAGAGCAACCATAGTGGAGCGAGGTGTTGGTTCGGTTTGGAACCGGTCCAAGTGTTGGACTTACCTCGGAGGTGTGTGCTCATTTGAGGAGCCGGTCCAACGTGGTTGGGCTTACCTCAACGTGGATTAGGGGAGACCGGCAAGTCTCCGAACACCACGGTAAAACATAAGTGTGTCCATCTTGTTTTTATCTTGTGCTTTACTTTGAGCAATTTACATTCTTGCTTTAATTGCTTATATATCATTGTATGATTGCTCTCTTGTATTGTCGGTGCACTTAGTTGAGCCTAGTTGATTTAGGTTTTAATTGCGCAAAACTAATTCGCTATTAGCTTCCGCATTTATATATTGGTTTAGCCCGATAGATTTTTAAAACCGCCTATTCACCCCCCTCTAGTCGGCCACCTCGATCTTACAATGAGGTCCCAGTCCTCTGGGAGCAGCAAGTGGCACCGAACGTCCGTGGGTAAGTTCACGTTTTATTTCTATCATACCATTTACCTTCAGTCATGTCATGTAAATATAAATTTATGTACAACTTGCATTACGCTAGTCTTGTGTTTTGGTACTGTTTGTTCTTGTGTGTATAGGTAACCATGTGAGGGAATCAGCATCCTGACGCCCCACCTTTTTAGATCAAAAAGACCACACCTGGTCACACCACACATTGCCACTTTGCAAACCGAGATGACAACACACTTCGATGCTACCTTTCCACACTGAAAAGACCACACTCCGCCACTCTCCCTTTTTAAACCGAAAAGACTGCAGCCTGTCACGCCATACGCTACCACTTTTTTGAAGACCGAGTTGACAACATACTGCGATGCTACATTTTCAGACCAAAAAGATCACACTCTGCCACGCCACCTTTTCAAACAAAAAAGAATGCACCACCACACGTCACATACTGCCACTTTTGTAGACCGATATGACAATACACTATAACGTTACCTTTGCAGACCAAAAAGACCACACTCCGCCACGCCACCTTTTCATACCAAAAAGACCCATTATAAAAGGAGGGATAAGAGTACTGGAAGAAAAGAGAACTGGAGGAGAACACTACACCACTGCACCCAACACTTCACCAAAACTTGGTTCACACAACTGAGAGGAAGGAGATGTCAGACTCGTCGACGAACTCTATGCGAAGATGCTGTGGAAGCACAAGTGGCTTGACGAGAGGGCTAAACCCAACCCGGATTGTTCTATGAAGGATGCACCAGTACCACTGGAGTTCCCACGCTCGCAATGTGTGTGCGAAGAACCGGCTAAGATCATCCAATCGACACACCTGGTGACCACCGCCCGGGCGTACTACATGTGCAGGAACATCCTTGTAAGCGAATATTGCACACACATAGATTTTTCAAATCTTACGTTCCGATCCACATATCCATAACTATATTGAGTTATATTCAATTTGCATCCTGATTATTAATTTGACCCTACATTGTGCTCTCCTAACACCATTCAATCATCAAGCCAGTCCCGCGGAACATGGCTAACTTTGAGGCCCGCCACGCCAAGCGTACCGAGAGACAAGGAAGGGACCGATGGGACATCAGAACCGATCGATTTCATTCCAACCAACCTTTTTTATTCCAAAAAGGCGTTCATGTATCGTAGGTGTATTTCGGTTTATTGATTCATGCATGTTGGTATTTCTAATGTATGTAACCAAATCCAGCACGGGCACCTGAGCACACAAGACTTTTTAGAAAAGGCCTGCCTGGGATGTACCGAAAGATAGAGATGCTGCATCGAAACAATCAGACTACTCTGATGAGCACGAAGTAGGAAATTTCATAGTAACAGCCAAGAACACGCCAAAAGAGAGCGTCGTGTAATTCACAATTAAATTATTAAGTCTTTCAAACTTCACTTTCTCCAAATATTTCGGCTATTAAATATTATGATATCTTTTCCGAATGAATCGGTTCCACGAACAATACAATCGGAACAACATCGTGCATGGCAACCCTAAACCCATTTTTTCACTTCGCTCTGAAGGGGTCTGTTTCTGTTATTGTGCTGTCGAACTCGTGTTCTAAATTGCATTGTGTACTTCACATTTCATTATCTTCTCCAATTTCGGATTCCGAACTACGCAGACACTCCAAAGTATTACCAAAAAAACTTCGTGAAATACACTAAATCTTTAGGCTTAATTCTCTACATATAAATTAACAAAATTACAAAAATAGGTTCATGTTGCCATTTGATATGGTGACAGGCTCCTGTCGCCAATTCAATTGGCTGCATGACCCTCTCAGCACTGTTCCAATTGGCGGCAGGGTTTCTACCAACCCTGCCGCCAATTGGAATGATGACAGGGGTCTGTCGCCATATCAAATGGTGATAGGAATCTATTTTTGTAAAAAAAAATAACTATTTATTTTTGTAATTATATTTTAAGTTAATATTATTAAAAAATCCTAAACGAACAAGCATAAGAAAATTCCTTGGAGGCGACATAAGATGGAGACCTTCCCACATCTAGCCCTCTCTTCAGTTGTTTTAACAGAAATAGCCCCCTCTTCCACTCCGAGAAATCCGAAAGGCGACACATGTCACCCAATGCGGCCTACCACGGTTAGGGAGCACAACAAGTCACCTGGTGCGATATGAGAGCACAACAGGTGGTCTGATACACATATCCTAATTAGGTGACATGTGTCTCCTAATACTCCTCTTGCGGTCCGGGAGGGGGGCCATTTGTGCACATGTGAGCGAGTGGAGGCTATATCGGCTAAAACGAGTGATTAGGGAGGCAAAAGCGCATTAGACTCCATGAAATGCCTCAAATAATGGGAGTCACTCGGAATACTCGTCACTTAGACCGGATTCCAATTCCTGACCAAGAAGTCGAACAAAATTTTCAATTGTACGTGGTCAATTAAGCAAGTTTTTTTTGCCTTACTCTGGCATTGAAGTCGACACAGGATTTTATTAACTGTCTATAGCTGTGACCTGAAGTCTGAACATTCTTAAGAGAGTGTACACCACTATATGATTATAGCATCCATTTTTCCAGGTACAAACTCCCTCCCGTCAAATAAAATTGACACCTTTAGAACGCTTTTGTCAAACCATATTAATTTTAATCAAAGGTATTGTCTAGATATATGAAAACTGATACCAATAAATTTGTCATTAAAATACTATTTTTTTTATATTTTCGAATATATAATAACAAAATTAAGTGGTCACCTTTTTAACCGGAGGGAGTAAGAGCATGGTGTTAGTCATCACCGACAAAATGTCTACGCGACTAACCGGTGGTCTCAGCTCAATTACATAATTCATTCATGGGATGATCGCAAAAGGAAACAAAATCGTTGATGAGATTACAACCTACCTTGGACCTTATTCACTTCATTTGTGAAAGTCAAAAAATCAAAGGGTGCAACTAGCGTTCGGACGTACGTATTACTTACAACATCTCGCTATATGAAACACACTCATCCCTGAGGGTCTCTAACATCACAAATCATCTGATGCAACAAAAAAAAATCATATAACAGCAATATTTTTGAGGCACATGCAACATTTTTTTTCAACGGGTTGCAACGTCCCCGTGAACAGTATGCAATATTTGTTTCAATGGGCCACAACATTTGTTTTAATGTACCGCAATATTTTTTTCAACGGATCGCAACATCTCAAAGAACAGTATGCAACATTTTTTTATATGGACCGCAACATATCAAAACGCGAAACTGAGTACTCACCTGGCGGGCTCAGAGGAGACAGTGGTGGCGGGTTGGCGGAGTGGCTGCCTCCTGCCGGCTGGGACGGCAGCAAGCCCGCTGAGGAGGAGAGCGGCCAGTGGCGACCCAGCACGAGCTCCGACAAGACGGAATCGCGACGGTGCCATGGACCTTGCGAGGAGCACCAGAGAGGGGGTGGCGCGAGGGGCACAGGAGGGGCCGAGGGGCTCGTCGGAGGAGGCCGGAGCACGGAGGCGAGGCAGCTGACCGGCGGAGGCAGTAGGGTCGTAGCAGTGTCGCCGGCCCCGCTCATGAAAGACAAGGAAGCTTAGAAGAAAATATGTACCGTGGACAAGAAATGAGAGAAGATAAGACTGAACGTCTGAATGAGTGGTAGAAAATGCATATATAGTGTGGGAGTGCAAGACAGCCGGATTGCTAAGCAAGTCGTCTGATTTTTTTTTCCTTTGCATCGGACGCACGAACACTATCGTTTCCAAAAATCAAAACTATGTCACGGTATAATTTATTATTGTTGTTTTTAGAATTTTATTTCGATCCAAGATTAGGATTGGTGAGCTCTGGACTCTGGTGACCCCCCTTAATTACCTTAGAAACCAATGGTAGCTCGTAGATTAGGTGGGCCTAGAAATTGGCCTATGCGTTAAAATATGGGCCTATAAATCGAAAGAATCAATAGAATGTAAGCCCAATTAGACTAAAAACCCGATTGCAAACCCTGACCGCCGGCGCTGGGCGCCAGCGACGGCGAGAAGGCTGCGGCAGGCAATGGCGCAAAGCCGCAAACAGCCGCGCACCAAGAAACCGACGAAACGCCAGATGCCCAAAGGAATGAAGCGGTGAAGGTTGAGGAATTTGATTGTGTTTCATGCACTTTATTTCTCTCGCAAGGAAATTAAACCTAGCTTGTTCTGCTGACTTCTCTTGAGTTGCTAGTAATGTCTGTGCATCGGTGTCTCCAACCTCCAATACGTTTTTATTAATGTATCTGTATTAAGCACCCTGCATACTCCCACAACTAATGCTCTGTATTAAACACCCTGCATGATCCAACGGTCAAGATTGTCATTAGCACTCAATTACCCATTAGCACTATATATGTGTGTGTGTGTGAAGGAATTGGTGGCGGTCCGTCCTCTCTCATGTGATGTGAGCCGTTAGATCTATCTTTCTTCGTGAGATGTGAGTCGTTGGATCTCGTTCTTTCTCGGTTCCTCCTGTGCGTACGGTTGACCACCCATAGCCTCCTCTCCACTCCCCACACACCCCAACTGACCAAACTGGTGCGTAAGAAGCCCAAAGATTCCATCGATCTTTTCAAAAATGGGTTACCGGTGGATCACTTGCATTGTAGGCTGAGCACGACGACGGTTGACGAGATATAACTTTTTTAATCCGTAGCAAAGTACGGGTATTAGACTAGTGTGTTTGTGTGTGACATTGTGGAGAGTGAAAAATGGTGCCTGGATAAGCAGGTTGTTGTGATGTAAATTCTGAATTTTGGTAACAGATGGCACTACCAGGTGACTGCAACCGTGAAGAAATAATTTCTGTAGGTGAGGTAATGCTGGTTTAGCATCCTTGCTTGAGTCCTCGATCGTTTTGTCCAATCTGTTATAACACCGGTGGAGTGGTGGTACCTGAATTAGGGCCGCTCTACTCCATATGATAGTTCCTCATATTTGAAAGGCCTAACTGAGGTCTGAGGTCATGTTGTGGTAGTTTTTTTTTACTGCTCCTTTTTCAGTTATCTGATAATGTTTGGTGCTTGATATGTCAGGCACTAGGTAGCGTGCATTTTGTGTTACTTTGTTGTCGTTAAGGCTGAAATCATGCCCTGATACTTTCATGTATTCATGGACATTTTTTACGACCACCTTGAACGTATGCCCTGCTAACTGTGAAGAACCCACGGCCGGGAGCGTTATCATGATTCATGAATGGGACATTTAACAGTACCACAGACAACAAACCAGATTGGAAGAAAAATTTATGGGGGTTTACTAACGCCCAGATGTACGATTGGAGCGTTCCTATCATACGCTCCTCCAGCCCTCACATCTCATTTAGATAAACCATAACAAAAATTCTTGATTTGTCGCAACAAAAATTCGTGAACCGTAACCATCAGTTCCATGATTGCAACAAAATTCTCACTCCGCAGACACAAACACAAACTAAAAAAAATTGTGCAATGAATGAGAACAATTATGGCAACAATTACAAGAATCTGTTGCAACGTAATTGAAACATTGTTACAACAAAAAATGAAAAAACCACTAAAGCAGCCCCAACATTTTGGAGAGAGTGCTGCCACATTCAGAAATAACCACAACAACAACTCGACTTATTGGTGCCAACATTTTAGATGGACACGGAGTAGGAGGAGGAGGCCAGCCCACACTGCCACCTCGTCGCCGATCAGATCTAGTGGCCTCAGCACCACATCCTCGTCGCCCCCGATCGGGCCACTACTGAATTTGCCGTCTGCGGGGATCGCCGTTGTCGGGGACAACGAGTAAGCATGAGTTGCAACCCCCGCAGAGGAGAGCGCGACTAGCAGGTGTGGCTTCACCGGCTGCCGCTGCATTTGGCTCCCGCTCGAGTGCTTGATGGTGACGGTGAGGAGCCTAGCGGAAGGGGGATGGGGGAAGGGGTGGAGATGGAGGAGGGCAGTGGAAGGAGCATGAGCAGGGATGTGATGGGCCTCGGGTCGGTTGGGCAACAGCCCAAGGCCCAGGAAAAATGCTAGTGGATATTTTTAGTAAGCATACCCAAAAAAAAATAAGTGTACAGTGGATGGTCATCACTTTTTTGAATGCATCTAGCAGCCTCTCCATTGCCACGTGGCCTAGGGGCGGAACCAGCAAAGGTGCTCGGTATGTCCCACATCCAAAAATTGAGATTTCGTGTATACATCAGTTCTACAGTTGACCCATTTTTGCAACGTGGGCTTTGATGTGCACCCCAAAACAGCCCAACCGCGCTTATAATTCCAACCCAAATAGACCCACACATGTTTTTCCCCAAAGCTCAGCCCAAAGCCCACTCGCATCCCCCAATCCCACAGGTCACAACTCACACACTCACAACCCCGCTCTCAAGCCCCCACCCCAATCCCCAATCCCCAACCCTAGTCCCTCTGCCCTTGTCCTGGCTCCCCACCCCATGATGGCGGCTCGGCGGATGGCCAGCGCGGCGCAGCACGGCGGGGGAGCAGACGGGCGGCAGAGCAGCGCAGGAGTAGGCGGCGGAGGAGGACGACGAGGAGACCAACTCCCAGAAGGTGTGTGTGTCCTAATGCTTTCCATTTTCTATCTTCTTTTTGTGAAATTGGAGAGGAGATTTGTCGGATAATTTTTGAATTTGAACTAAAAAAAGGTTTTTGGGATCAGGCTAGCTGCAGTCTGGAGACGGGTGTGAAGATCTACTCATTGCATGTCGATTCGGTGCACTCTGAGGTGTCAAGTGTGCACACTTATTGAAAAATTTCTAACTCCACCACTGTATGCCCAATTGTTACCCTTGTCGTGGAGACTTGGAATTGGAGAAGTATGTCTTGGTCTCTCTTACAGAGGCATACACTGAGGGGGGAAAAAGAAGAGTTGGTTAGTTGCTTTGCTTTGAGATATATGTTACGAGTTATGACGTGGAAAATTCCTAAGAGGGGCCTTAGGTGGTTGGGTCAAAGGCCCTCTCTCATAGAATTTTTTTTCCCAACAAGATTTTCTAAGACATGTCTAATTTTCACCGCAGTTAAATGCAACACAGAGACACAGATCGAGTTCCTGGAAGATAACTAGTAGTACCTTTGGCTGACCCATCTCATCTGTGGAAAGGCTGACCCTCTCCTCTCCATCGATTGTTAGAAGCAGCAGGGAATTCGACCGTGATAGAAACCTTTTGTTTCGATGAATTACCCGCTGTCGATCTGTGGAAGTTTTGAGACTCTCCCATGTAGTACCGTTGCCTCGCAGCCGTCAACTAGCAGGCAACAACAAGCTGCTTGCTTGATGTCAGGTCGCAGACGATCCGGCCGGCACGCGTTTGGTGGGGGATCGCTGGCCTACACGAAGACCAGGCACGCATCGTATGCATGCATCCTACATACATATTGTGCAGCAAATTAGTCGCAAGAGCGATTTCCAGATGCAAGTCTATGGCAAAAAAAAAACAAAAAAACAAAATCCAAATGCAGGTTTTGCCGTAACGATCTCGTCGGTTTGGTACGGTGCAGCTCATCTAAGCATCGATCCACGCCGTATTTGCCAATTGCCGGATATATGCTCTGCTGCTAGCTTCTGTTAGAAATATGCTTGCCCAGCAACCAACCCCTCGCATCTGAGGATGATGGTGGTGATGATTCCGCTGCAGTGGTCCAGTTGCCGATTTCTTTCTGTTCAGAACTAAGAAGAGCAGCAACAGGCCGGGCATACTATATATTTCTAGTAGGAGATGTTAACCCATTAGTTCAATTATCGACTCTGCAGCTAGCCTGCCATGGGGAGCAGGCAGTTCGATTGTAATGCTCTTGTCAGATTCCTCTAGAACTAGCTACTACTAGCTGCACTTGCGTTACACAGGCTAAACGGATATTTTTGTAAGGAGCTAGCGCTCAAAGAAGACATGTAACCTAGCATATATGCAGGTGTAGTCATTCATTAAGACCCGCCAATACCGGTATGATACACCAAACTGTACCCAACCAAACAAACCCCCTCCCGTACGGACTACGGTTCTTATCTAACTCCATCTGTGTTAATGTACCACTGGTCCAATGCCAGTGATTTGCTACGGATTAAAAAAAAAATCATATCTCGTCAACCGTCGTCGTGTTCAGTTTACAATGCAAGTGATCCGCCGGTAACTCGTTTTTAGAAAGATCGATGGAATCTTTGGGCTTCTTGCGCATCAGCTTGAGCAGTTGGGGTGTGGGGGAGTGGAGAGGAGACTATGGGTGACCAACCATACGCACGGAAGGAACCGAGAAAGAACGAGATCCAACGGCTCACATCTCACGAAAAAATATAGATCTAACTGCTCACATCGTATGAGGGAGTACGGACCGCCACCAATTCCTTCTTTTAAGTAGTAGAAATATAGATCTAACTTCTTTTAAGTTTCAACTAGTTTCATTAAGTTATTTTGGAACATGTTTTATTAAGTTTCATCCAGTGTCATTATTTCTCTATATTTTGTAGAGTAAGTTTCACCCAGTTTCATTAAGTTCAATGAAGTTTCATCCCAAGTCTTATGAAGTTTCATACCAAGTTTCAAGTTTCAACTAGTTTCATTCAGATAATTTTGGAACATGTTTTATTAAGTTTCATCCAGTATCATTGTTTCTCCATATTTTGTAGAGCAGATTTCACCTAATTTCATTAAGTTCTTTGAAGTTTCCATCCCAAATCTCATGAAGTTTCATAAAGTTTCATCATGTTTCATCAAGTTTTATACAGTTTCATGAAGTTTAACTAGTTTTTGATGTGTTTCATGAAGTTTCAGACAAAAAAAAGTTTCAATTTTTTTTTAGCAAGTTTCAATAATTTTCATCAAAAAATCGAACAAGAGCAAAAAAAGATTCAGCAAGTTTCATTAAGTTTCTAAAAACCAAAACTTTCAAAAAGTGTCAACGAGCTCACCTTGATTACGACAATGTGGCGACTTCCATGTGCGGCGGCAGTGCTCCACGATGTGGTCCTTTACAGCGCTCCATGGTGGAATGCACTAAGGCGGCGGAGCACTCGGGGAGCGCCGCCGCAGGTTACGTCTGCCCTAGGCCGGAGGCGGAATAGGAGCAGCGTAGGGAGACCCTGGCGCGGGCGGAGGTGGACGAGGGAGGGGTTAGGAGGAGTACGAGGAGAGCGGCTGGTGCAAAAGCGCAACACACCATTTCCGTTGCCTGCTCCACTTGGTTTCTCTGTTCTGTAACACACTATCATTTCACTTATTGGAGCTGCCATGGAATTAGAGTAAGAGAGGGAGGGGAACAGGATAGAGATGTAGTGTTTCTGGGCCAAAAGACGGAGATGAGTGGTGAGAGAAATGAAGTCATGGATGAGAGAATTGAACAGTTAGATGCTACGCCGTTGCAACGCTATAGCGTTGTATAATATTTTTCAAAAAAATTATGTTAATATACTCGAGTAGTGAACAAAACTACATGAACAAAACTGGAGTACATGAGAAGTATATTTTTAGAACACAAGTGAACATAGCTTCATGAGAAGTTAGAACAGCACACATTTATGCTATCTTGAGTAGTGAACAAAACTACATGAACAAAACTGGAGTACATGAGAAGTATATTTTTAGAACACAAGTGAACATAGCTTCATGAGAAGTTAGAACAGCACACATTTATGCTATCTTTTTAAAGTTTAAAAACGGGTCTGCTTTATTCGTTTGTGTCCAAAGGAACTTTATTCGTTTGTGTCCAAAGGAAGGAAGGTTCTGCCTTTTGCACCTAGGAACAACACAGCGCATGCATTACGGATGAAGTTCTGAAGCTAGCGCAACTTACCAAATAAAGGCAAGTAGGAAGAAGTTGACGAATATAGGACAAACGGAACACAACCACAACGACAACGATTTAAAAAAAAAATCAATCAATCAATTGCATCTTTCGTTTTTCTGAGAACTGAGCACTTCATTTAACGAGTCTAGCTTTAGCACGCTAAGGAAAAAGAGATGAAAAAGGTCCATCTACGCAAAATTTAATTGTTTTCCCTGTAAAAAAAATTATCATATTCTGAAAGTTTATTTACAACTCTATTATATATAAATTATAGTAAATTATTTATGTAATTTTAGTTCTTGATCACTGTAATTATTCTTGAAAGTCTTAATAACTCATATTTCCATCACATGATTCAAAATCTCATATGTACTTTGAAAGGTTGTGAAAAAAAAGATAAAAAAAAAATGGAATTATATACCAACAAAATACAGCAATGTGGTGACCCCGTTATATTTTTTACATGTACTTTGAGAGATTGAGCAAAAATAAAGACAAAAATAAAATTATACACCAATAAAATACGACAATGTGGTGAACCCGTTATGTTTCAAAGAAAAAATTATAGTAAATTCGGACCCAAATCATCATATGGAGAAAAAAAAGTACAAATCTCAAAGCATATTGGACGAATGAAAAATCGACTATTATGATATTTTTTTCTTATAGCATATCAGTAACACGAATCTTATAGCACATCTAACGAATAGAAAAGTGATAGTTTTGACTTCTCGTTAAAAAAAGGCTAGTGGATGCCAAGCATATGTATCTTGCAAAACCACTTATTTCTACCAAATCAGCAGGAAAAAAGTCCAAAAGCACATCCGTTTTAACAATTGCAGAAACTAACAGCATGTAATTAATTAGGTCTTTCTTTTGTTTTTGCACCCTTGCTTTCTTCCATGGCTTGATTGGCCTCGACGGTTCGACCATTCAAATGTATATACGCGCGCGCGCGCACGTCCGTACGTACAGACAAGTAGACCATGAGGGAGGTTTCCATGGCACGATCACCTCCTCTTGTTCTTACTGCCGAGCACGAGGCTGAAGTAGAAGAGCAGCCGGAAGAGGAACCCCCACGCCGCCGTCACGAGCAGGCACTCCCACTTGCCGAGCTGCGTCACGGCTGCCTGCTGCAGCACGCTGCGCCCCGTGACCACGCACGTGTCGGCGCCGATCCCCACCCCGAGCGCCGAGCTGATGGACGCCAGCACCCGCGCCTTCACCGCCTCCGGCAGCGCCGCGAGAGGCGAGTTGTCGAAGATCTGCGTACCCCGCACGAAGCACTCGCTGCCGCGGCCGAACTCGTTCTGCAGCACCCCCTCGAAAGGGTACTTGACGAGGGACAGGTAGTGGAACCATATCCAGTAGCCCGGTATTCTGTCCCGGTTTATGAAGAAGCCGCTGAAGAGCAGGAAGTAGGCGAGGATGGCGACGACGACGGTGTAGCCGATCATGACGTGAGGTATCACGCCAGACAGGAACGTGACGAAGCCGCTCCCGGCCCAGAAGGACGCCAGGATAGCGAGCGTGTAGAAGGCGAACCCGGACGCGCCGCCCGCGAGGCCGACGGCGAAGAAGGTGGTGAAGGCGAAGGCGAGGGAGAGGACGACTAGCGGCGGGAAGGAGACGATGGCGTTGGAGAGCACGTAGGAGGCGCGGCGGTACGCCCCGTAGGCGGTCTCCCTGAGGAACACGTAGCGCTCCTGGAGGAACACCGGGAGCGCGTCGGCGCAGGTGTAGAACATGGTGGACATGGCGAAGGCGAAGAAGCCGACCCGCTCTTGCGCCCCCTTGGGCGACTGGTCGAGCTTGAAGAAGACGGTGGCCAGGATCGCGCCGGTGACCACCACGGCGCCGAGCCGGACGAGGAACAGCTCCGGCATGCGTCGCGTGTTAATTGCCGACCGCTTCGTCAGCACCTTCATCTCCACCCAGAACGGGTTCGCGTAGGTGTGCACCGACACCGCCTCCCGGCCACGTCCAAGCCCGACACCAGATTCCCTCGCGAGATGCTCGCTCTGATGGCCTCCTTCAGGGACATGGTAGGCGCCCACGCACCGTCCGCCGAGTCGGGACTCGCCGCGTGCATGCGCTGCCACGTCCGGTGGAAGTCGACGAGGGGTTTAGTCCCCGTCGGCGACGACTCGAACTCGCGGATTAGGTCCAGCGCGAACTCGGCGCGGTTCTCGTCGTCGGGGACCGGGAAGCCTAACTCGGCGAAGTAGGTGGGGAGGGCGGAGGGCGGCCCACTGAAAACGGTGCGACCCCCCGAGAGGAGGACGAGGCGGTCGAGGAGGCGGAGAATGCGCTGGCTCGGCTGGTGAATGGAGGTGATAACAATGCTGCCGCTCTCGGCGATGCGGCGGAGCACCTTGACCACCATGAACGCCGAGGTGGAGTCGAGCCCCGACGTGGGCTCGTCGAGGAACAGGAGGATCGGGTCGTGGATGATGTCGACGCCGATGGAGACTCTGCGGCGCTCTCCTCCGGAGACCCCGCGGTGGCCCTCGTCGCCGATGATGGTGTTGGCCGCTGTGCGGAGGCCGAGCTGTTCGATGAGCGCCTGCACGCGCGCGCGCTTCTTGGCCGCGGACAGCGCGCGCGGCAGGCGGAACTCGGCGGCGAAGGAGAGCGTCTCGGTGACGGTGAGCATAGGGAACAGCAGATCGTCCTGCATGACGTATGCGGAGATGGACTTGAGGATGTTGCCCGTGAGCGCCTCGCCGTTGAGCGTGACGGCGCCCTTGAGCGCGTCGCGGGAGATACGGTTAGCGAGCGCGTCGATGAGCGTGGATTTGCCGGAGCCGCTCGCGCCCATCACCGCCAGGATCTCGCCCTCCCTCGCCTCCCCGGAGATGCCATCCAACAGCGCCCTCGTCCGCGGCGCGTGCGCGCCGGGCGCCGCGGTGACGCGGTCGCAGCGGCGCTGCAGAGGCAGGCGGAGCCCGCCGCCTCCACCGGGGTGCGCGCGCCGCGCCGCGCGGACGCTGTAGGTCAGGCTGGTGAACGCCAGCCGGAACTGGATAGTCCGGCCGGGTGCAGCACCCGCATTGTCGCCGACGCCCACCACACAGCCAGGCGTGGGTAGCGGCAGTGGGAGGGAGAGCGCGGAGGCGGAACCGTCGTCGTCTGTGACGGCCGGGTCCAGGGTGGCCGCGCCGACGAGACGGAGCATCTCAGAGAGGGACTGGTTCCTGCCCCTCGCCGTAGCCGGCGAGTGCGCCGGAGCCGAGGCGAGGAAGGGGAAGCGGTCGTGCACGGCGCGCGCCATTGCATGCATTCAGCAGCTATGTAGCTTCTACGTACTTTTTGCTGGCTACTGGCGCAAAGGCAAGCGTCGCAAAGTGGAGTTAAAGTAAGAGGAGGATGGGCCGTCAGGGTGTGTAGCTTCGAAGAGACGACGGTGCGGGGTGGGGTCTGAGCGATGGCGCTTCTCCACGGTGTGGTTAAGACTTTGCAAGGCTTGAAGCTTAAGATTTAAAGACTAGTGGAGTAGCGGCACGTTGTAGAGAGGAGAGGTCGTGGTGCGCGGGGTGGTGACCAACGCGCGCTTCCCCGCGGGGGTGGTGCGGTGCCGGCGGGGTGCCGAGGGGGGTGGGTTAGCTGACTGCCACGTCGAATGGGTGTGTTTTAGGTTTGGGTGGGTGATGAGGAAGAAATTGAGGCTTGAGAAGAGAACGGCAAGTTGAGGTTTTCTCAGGATCTTCTGTACGTGGGCTTAAACGTGGTCCTATTTTAAGCATGGGGCAATGGCTGGTCGTGTACTTTGTGGCCTGTTACATGCGTGTTGTACATTACAGAATTAGTTCCCTCTAGAACATTTAGTAATAGATCCGTAGATATGACAACATGTGCTACAGCATGTGATAGAAAAGTACCAGGAGCAGGTGGAAGCTCAGTGATTAAGGCTGCTCTTTGTTATACGAGAAGTTCCAGTTCCACTGAAGGTGCTTTAGAGTTTAAAGTTGGAGATGTTTGCATTTGTTAAGAGAAATTTTTTTGTAAGCTAGGTTAACTCCGAACTTTTTATATTATTTAATTTTTTAAATAATATTTTAAAATTAACTCACCGCTAACTTTATTTCTCATTCTAACTCTTTTGTCACGTTATGACCTGTGACGTAGCAAAACCACCCTATCACCCCAGGAATCTAGGCGTGGTCTAACCTACCACGCAAGCCCACACGGATACACTGTGCCAGTGTGGAGGGCTAGCGTAACAGCTGTCACGCCATATCTCATGGCTAACTTGTCACGCCAACGTGCGTGGCGTGACAGTGGCAACTTAGGAGTTTCAACCCACCCAATTCTTCATTTTCCCCATCTACTCCTGTGCGCCTCTCTACTCCCGTTCCCAACCCAATCTCCTCTGTCTCCCGCTGCCTGTTGTCCTCCCCCTGTCGGTCTTCATCAACCCCCCCCCCCCCGGCGCAGTTCGCCCCCGCGCCGGCCGAAGGTAACAACCGTGTATCTGATGAAATGGTGCCGCCTTTTCTAGAATGTTTGCTTCTACTCATAGGTCACAAGTGAACACTAGAATTATTGTCGCCCAGAATTCCTAGTTATGTAGTCTTATTACGATTTTGTCAAGTTTAGCTATATTATAATTAGTTATGTGCAATATATGCATCAGGAAGCATTGTTGGTAATTAAATTTTGTGAAATAAAAATTGTATTTTACTTTATGTGTGGGGGTAAAATACTGTCTTTTTACATCTAGGAGATTGAATCACCATAAGTGTATAATGTGGTCTTTGTCGATTGTTTGTACGTAATTTGTGTGGCTTTCGCATAGGTGGCAGTGGCAATCAGTTCATACTGTGTAGGTTAACACCGGTGTAGGGTTGAGGAGTGTAGAACCGAGGACGGGTGAGAGGAGGGAACTATGAAACGTTAGATGGTGTTTGTAATAAGACTGAAGATTTGGAAAGTTAAGGGTTTTCGTTCTGCGTTTGATTATTTGGATGTGTTTTTGTTGCACACTAGTTGGGGTTTATTGTGTAATATTAGGTTGCTTTCGGTGTTCTTGGTTAGTTGCATGAAATCTTTTGGGGGTGAAAGGCTTGGGAAATGATGTTGTTTTAATCTGTCGATGCTAAGATTTCAAAGTAAAAAAGTTAGTTTGTAACTGAAATTTGTAGACCATGGAGATGTTTGTGTGGCTGGATTCTTGTTATGTCAGCTTAATGGATAGGCTGCAAACATGTTGTTGTGTTTATGAAGTATTCCTTTTGTTTTTATTTTAGTCAGATGATCAATCAAACTATAGTGCCCTATTATTTAGTGTCTCATCTGATATTTGGTACTGATAGAAATTCAATGTAGTTGTTGCAAAAATATAATTGTGAAATTTGTTAACTGGATGTTATGTTGGCGTAGTTTTTTGTTCCATTTAGAAATATGATTGTTTCATAGATTATGGCTACATATTCATGAATTGCAATGTGAGAATGTTGTGTAATTTGTTGCAAAGATATAATAAGTGGGAAATTGATGAGGATTAAATCTCCAAATATTACTTTAATATTTAATAAACGATCGCACATCCTTCGCGGTCGTAACCCATAAGGCTAACGACACATGGTCGTAAGGATTCCAGAGGTTACATTATGGGTACCCTGGTTGGACGAGGTCATGTACCTTATCTCTGACCAGGTGACTACTCGTAGAAGCAACGAACTAGCACTTGGACTTGGTTTCAAGTATATTCTTACCGTGTAATGAATGGAACACATGCTATATTTATTCTAAACCACACAACATTTGGTGGCCCTAAGACATTGATAATAGCCACCATACGATTTTATCTCCCACTGACACCAACCGGTGATCAGTTACTGTCTCATGCACTCTGATCGAAAGTACCCTTTACAAACGGGAATTTCACGGAGTGTTGATGAGATGTATATCTCAAACGGATGGTATTAAGTTATTATCTGATATACATGGAGTCTGTGGAGCGTATCATTCCTACATAACCCTGGTCGGTAAAGCCTGTAGGCAAGGATACTACTGGCCAACTGCCCTCCATAATGCAAAAGGGCTTGTGACGAATTGTGTGCAATATCAATTTCATAGTCGACAAGTACATCAGCCAGCACAAGCTTTGCAAATAATATTTCTTTCTTGGCCTTTTGCAACCTGGGGACTAGACATTCTGGGACCTTTTCTTGACCTTTTGCAACCTGGTTGGAAAAGGGCTTTGAATTCCTATTTGTAATGATTGATACAGTCACAAAAATAGATAGAAGTCAAACCAGCTGTTAAAACAACAACTGAAGTCATTAAGAGGTTCCTCACAAAAAAATGTGATCACACGGTTTGGCATACCCAGTCGTAAATCACAGATAACGGTACCCAGTTCTTGAGCAAAAAAATTTAGGAATTCTGCAAAGATCTAGGTATCAAGATACATTACGCTTCCGTGGCTCATTTGTAGAGTAAAGGAGCAGTCGAGCGAGCTAATGGCATAATAATGCAATGGGTGAAACGTCGAGTGTTCAACCAGTTAGTAAAACGGTCAGGAGCTTGGGTTCAAGAACTTCCCTCTGTGTTATGGGCCGTTTGAACCATAGCCAGTTGTGCGACCGGTGAAACGTTATTTTTTCTGGTTTACTGTGTTGAAGCCATGCTTCCTCTGGAAGTGAAAATTGGCTCTACTCGAACTAATTGTTTCAATGAGAATGATCAGGCAGAATGAAGATTCGATGACATCAATTTCCTTAAGGAAAGACGAAGCCAAGCCCATGTACGATCAGTGGTTTACCAACAAGACATGCGAAGGTACCATAGTCATAAGGTGCAGCCTTACAGCCTAGATGTAGGTGATCTGGTTCTCAGAAAAATTCAAAGCCAAGCAAATCACAATAAACTTTTGCCTAAATGAGAAGGTCCATACACTGTGGTCGAAGTCAACCGACCAGGTTCGGTACGGCTAGCCATGTCAGATGGGCATGTTTTGTCAAATTCTTAGAACATTGATCAACTGCAAAAGTTCTTTGTATAGTATTTCATTTTTCAATTTCAATAAAGATTCATTATTTCTTTACTTTCCAAGGAGTGATATTGTTTATATGTATGTTATCCGTTATTTGGTCACATACTATTATTGTTTAAATGGTCAGAGAAGAACAATTTCTCTCTAGTATCCTTCTAAAGGGTCCTTTTTATTTTCTTGGCTCTGACTTAGTTGTCAAACGTTATAAAGGTCCTAATCGTGACCATCACAGCAATGGTTCTCACGAGCGATCGTACACTCTTTTCTTAAAGAAGAAAACAAGTAAAGGAGCATCACAAAAACAACTAAATATAGTTAATTACATGCTTAAGAATTCAAAGACTAACTTTCTTCATTTCAACATTCTGTTCTACTCTTGTTTGGCTACTGGTTGAGACACAGAAAGCCTCTTAGTTAAAATCTCTCCTCTTTGCATGTGGCCTTGCCCACTGGAGGAGTTTCCTAGCGATTGTCATTTTCTTACGATCTTCGCTACCAGTCGAAACTTGAGAACGAACACGTTTCGCGAAGTGTCTATCATGTTCAATTCTTAGCAACCTTCACGACCAATTTGGATAATGTGTATAAATAAGCTCACTTATTATTTTTGCATAAATTCTTATCATCAGTACAAGTCTCATAGCATCTTCCGACCACGCAATGTACTATACAATATTTCAATTATGGAAAAGATCTAAAACTAGTCTGAGTCATACACTAGTTCCGACTAAATTGATTTTCTAGTGTTAATTAGATCATTTTTATAACATAATCATAACATATTTTGTACATGGTCGTAGTCTTTGCTCCTTTTCTTAGTCTACTGCTTCTTTAGTAAGCTTTTCTACTAACACAAGCAGTCGGGGTCGAGGAAATATGTTAGTGTTCAGCAAAGTGGAAAAGATAAACACGAACTTTACTTATGACAAAAGGTAAGTTTTTGCATTTACAATTCTAATATTACAATCATCTACTCCTTGGGGCCATCAAACTGGTCGCTATGTGATGGGGATTCGACCTCCATCTCCTCGGCAACCTTGTTTCTGTAGGGTATCACCCATTCAAAGATCTTGGTTGCTTCTTCCTCTGAGCAGTTGAAATCCGCTTCGAGAGATCAGAGATTAATAGAGGGGTCGGAAACTTTAAGCTTTGCCAAGGCGAAGCTAACTCCATTAGCAACAACATTCTTCATAGTCTGTGCACGGTTCTTCCGAGTTGTTTCGAGCAGACTTTTGAGATCTTTAAGTTGTAGACCAAGATAATTTATCTTCTCCACCAGATCTCTTAAAATGGGCAGACATAATCTCGATCCCATGTCAAAGAGCATTTTGTTGACAGCCCTGACCTTCCCTTCAAGGCTTCGCCCGAGTTCTGCCTCTTTGTCGTGCTTGAACTCAAGAGCTTTTTCTGCTCTTTTGAACTTTTGAGTCTACTTTGCATGGGTAAGTCAAAAAAGTTAAAGAAATAAACTTAAATACATAGTAAACTAGTTAATTTTTATGACCAGTTACCTTGAGTTTTCTTCTCAAAAGTTTCAATAACTTCCTTATGCCTGGTCATTAAGTATCTGATCGACTGGTTTTTTGGCTTGGCACTCTTCTTCAAGCCTAGTTACTTTACTTCTTTCACCACAACCTCTTTTTTAATTTTCTCCGAATCTATCAAATATGATAAGGGGGAAGTTAATTAACAAGGAGGAGCAAGATAACAAAAAAAAGAAAACAAATCAAGAAGAGAAGTTCTTACTTTTCAATTTGGAGTTTTTATTCTCCAAGACAGTTATGCGTAGGGTCATCCCTCCGACTACAGCCATGTTCTCCGCTATATTCTACGAAAATAGCAAACTCCTTTAAAAAAAATTAAAATAAACTTTGAAGAAAGGACTGTAAGGCTGGTCATAGATGCTTGTCTGGATCACCATGTCCATATATTCAGAGTTGGTGGTGCTAGGACCTGTCTCTAGTTTATGGTCCGAGATTCTCCCCCAAGCCTCATTGAGCTTATCATCATTAAAGATTTTAAGGCAACTAGAGAAATTGCTAGGATGAGGAGGCTTCTTTAGTAAGGAAGAAATCCTCTCTCCTTGAACGATCTCAGCGGGGGTGGAACCTGCTGGGGTTCTTCTTCGACTCCAATCTCCTTAGACCGGATCGAAACCACCAAGGAGCCCTAGGCAATGGGAGCCACGACTGGTGCCTCCACTTGCTCGAGGGCTGGCTCGACCACACCCTCCTCAGGAGTTTTCTCCTGAGAAATGCCCGGATTAGAGGCTACTGGATAACCAGCAAATCTATGATAATAGAGGAAAGGAAAATTAAGATTTAAGAATACCAGAAACATTAAAGGTATGTATTTACATAAGTTTATTTCATTCATACATACCTGGTCATCTTTTTGGCCTTGATCTTGAAACACTTTGAGCAAAATCCAAAGCGCTTGCCTTCCTTTTCTTTTCAACCGATTTTACCGGTTCCGAACCGGTAGGGTTGGTTAGACCCCTCACATTCTCCGACCTGTGGTTGGAAGAAATCTCCCTGGCCATTTGGTCGAAGGGAAGCTCCCTGATCATCTGATCGGAGATAGTGGCTTCGTCGGCCTCCAGAATAGTTGCTTCCATGGCAACTATCTGGTCGTGCGTGACCACTCTAGGGCATACGACTTAAGCAGCCTCATGTTGCAGGTTCTCCTTCCCTCCTACCTAAAATATGGATTGAATCAAATTAGGTGATGGAATTTTCCATTTAAAATATGTACTCCTTTTCAATGCTCTTTTTACCTCTGGGATACCATCATCTTGCGTGGTCATCGAGCAGAAATTGGTCGGAACAACAGTTGAAGTAGAGCCCTCAACAGAATCTTTTATCCTCAACCCGACCGCCTACATTTTAGAGCAAATTTATAAATCAATCTGAGGATATATAAACCATGAAGAAAAAGTTATTACTTATCTTGAATCTTTCTATTCTCTCTTCTTCAGAGACAATAGCCAAAATACGGGGAAAAGCAGCCTTGTCATCAGGCTCCCTGGCGTAGATCATTCTGATCCGCTCTCTGACTTCGTCAGAGAAAAGAGCTTCAAAAGAATAAAGAGATTTGAAGGTTATAGAATAATCAACTAAATAAACCATGCTGGTCAGGATTTTTCAAGATTTACCTTCCCTAGAATCCTTAGTAGCGTTATCACGACCAATGTACCAAAGCATGGTGCGATCTCGGAGCCTCAAGGGGCTTATCTGGTACATGGAGAAATCCCTCATCACGTGCCAAGAAGTCAAGATCTTGGTTCTGACGTCTTAAATGCCTTCAATCCATCTTCCAATCTTTCCCTTCTTCTCTAGGTGGATCTCCACCTAGGATTTTCGCTCGCCACTTTGCCGAAGAAGCAGAGACTATCCTCCTTTGTGACCATCATGTAGAACCAACTCTTCTTCCAGGATAACCACGAAGATTTTGATTACATTCAGATGTACTCATCAGCTTTCCCATCATGGAGGCGCAACGAGCACTCACCAGGTCCAGCCACTGACTTCCCTGACATCGTCATCTTGTAAAAATACCTGAAGACCTTTAGATTCGATGGGATCCCTAGGTACGCCTCGCAGAGTTAGATGAAGATGCTGAGGTTGATGATCGAATTTGAAGACAGATTTACCAATTCAACTTCATAGTACTCAAGAACCTCGGAGAGGAATTTATGTGCCAGCAACCTGAGCCCGCACTCAATGTAGGCAAGAAAAACAGGGATTTCTCCCTCTTCGTAGCTAGGGAAATGCTCTCCGACTGCTGGTCTCTAAGAAATCAGATTTTTGTCAGGGAGTATCCCGATCTTCTCCAAAGCTTTGAGTGTATTCTCGTTCAGATCAGAAACCAACCATTTGGTGATCGAATCCAACATTGTTAGATTTTTGGGTGAAAAGATGAAAGGAAGTTGAAGAAGGTTTTTCGGCGAAAGGATGAGAGGTCGGGGGAAATTTTTTGCGAGAATATGATAAGGGGATTCAAGGAAATCCGGGAGCGTAAAAACCCTAAAGCTGTGCGCGATGGGGATTTTATAGCTGCACTTCATTAACTGCAAAAAGGAGTTGCTTGAAGTCCAACGGACACAAACCTTTCCAATGTCCGACAGGACACAAAACTCTTCAGTTCTCCAGACAGTTTCTCAACTTTAAAGTGAATAGAGACCATCTAGTTTTATAAATAATTAAATGAGGGTCTGCCCGATACGGACTTCATCGAAGAAGGGTTCACACTGTAGATTCATTTAAAGTTCAGGGGCTAGCTGAAGAGGATTAAATCTCCAAATATTACTTTAATATGTAATAAATGACCGCACATACTTCGTGATCGTAACCCCTAAGGCTAACGACCCCTGGTCGTAAGGATTCTAGATGTTACATTATGGGTGCCCTGGTCAGGCGAGGTCATGTACCTTATCTCTGACCAGGTGACTACTCGTAGAAGCAACGAACTGACACTTGGACTTGGTTCCAAGTATATTCTAAATGTGTGATGAATGGAACACATGTTATATTTGTTCCAAACCACACAATGTTTGAATGCCCTGAGTCATTGATAATAACCACTATACGGTTTTAACTTCCACTAACACCAACCGGTGATCAGTTACTGTCTCATCGGTTAGAACTGCCTTCTCCGACCAGACGTGTCACTTCCAAGAAGTGTCTTCTTCAGGAGTAATTGTCATCTCTTCAGCGGTTATTTAAGGGTAGATGATGGGCAGTAAGAAGACAATGAAGGATATTCATAATTCAATCCATAACAAGACGATCCAATCTGATTCAACATCAAGCTTGGGCAATTAAAGATCCAACACTCTCAAGACAAGTAGAGCAGTAGCGATAATCTCAGTGTAATTAGGGCTAGTCCACCGCCTAGTTGAAGGCAGCCCCATTGTAATAGCCAGTTCATTGCAATAAAGTGCAGCCTCATTCTCTCCCAAGAACTCTTTGCCATTTTTCTCTTTTTATATCATAAGATCAGTGACTCGATCGTCAATAGAAATACAATTATGTTTTTATTCACAACATGCATGCCTTGTTTGTGTATTTTTGACATGTAATTTGGTGAGAGGCTTGTTGAGGGTGTAATGCAGTAAATTGGAGCAATAGGAATATGTGCACTGACGGGCCATGTAGTAGGAATGATTGTTGAATTATAGGACTTGATTCTTGTTATTTTTTTTGTTTGGTTGTCAAATGCAATTTTGTTGGGACTTGTTATTATTATCTCCCTAATTTGTACATTGCATAGTGTTTAGTTAACTGTTGTAGTGTTACTTGCAATGTGTTCTCATTCAAATTTGGTAAAATTGGCTACAACACACCGTAGTTTTGTGTTATTTGCTTCAGCACACTAGTTTTTTTGTGTCTTTGATGAAACACACTACTAAATCGTGGGTATTTGCCATAGGACACCGATTCTATTATAATATTATTATCTTGACTAGTAAGGAGAGCGTGTGTGAAATGTCCATTTTGCCCCTCTATACTTCTCCCCTTTTCCATTCTTCGTCCTCCTTCCATTCTTACAAGCGTATATCATATCGAATAGTATAATGTGAGATAAGGCAAAAGAAAGTATAAAAACTTTGATTTCGAGAAAGGGTCAAAATTAAAGTCCATATGAAAGAAATTAGCATTCATGAGGATAAAAGAATGCATCCATTGAATATGGTATCAGTGGATCTTGGGTTTCAAAGAATTTGTTCCTTAGTAGAATATTATGAGAAATAAAAAGAGCTTGTTTTCATTGTTGTTTTAAACATAGAATTTATTTTGGTCTGACTTTATTGGGAAGAAACACATGTAGTAGTACAAGAATGTACATATATTCAAAGCTAAGCACAAGGGCTCAAAAGTAAAGTACTTGTGGCTAAACCCAAGATCTTTACTATAGTACTTGTGGTAGTTCTTACCTATGGCATGAAGAATTGACATTTTGCAATATTTTGTTCGCATTGTTGGATGTAGATGGATATTGAAGTTGACTAATGATCTAACTTAGTGATAAGATCTGGACTAGGAGCCATCCACAAACTCATCCTAAGCTGGTGTGAAGTTGATTAAAGGTATATCTTAGTAAAGAAGATTGGACTAGGAGCCATCCACAAACTCTTTCTAAGCTTCTACCAGGCGACAAATCTTGAGGTTCATGTCATTTCGACAACCATGAGATCGTCGGTTCATCAAACTATCTCCAAGTTCATGTCATTTGACAAGCGGTCTCGTAAGAATAGTTTGGCACAATTTAAGCATAAGACAATCTTGATTTTCATTTTCACATGAGCAGCTTTAGAATCTCAAGAACACAAAAGCTCAAGTAATGGTCAATTTTAGATCAAAGAGCTAACAAAGCAATTAGAACAATGTCACAAGAGGAGCACTAATTTGCTAAAACATCCACAAATTGCAATTTCTTAGGAGTTGTTTTAAAGCTCATATCAAAGACTTATACACATGTAAAAGGATAATGGGAACTAGACATGACATGAGCAAGGGCTCATTGTGGGAATGTAAGGGCGATATGGATTTTTCATACCACTTGATGTATTTTTGGATATGACGCTGGGTTGGGTTCTATGGTCCACACCTTGTTGATGCCAATCTCATTCGTCGATGATTGGGACACGTACAAAGAGGTTGTGCTCGCATCTCAGGTCCCGGTCGTTGGAGGTTGTGGTGGAGAGGACAAGCGTTGGCAAGGATTTGTGAATGAATTTGAATGTGGTGAATGGCAATATAGAGGAATTAGAATCCGCTCTCGATCTTTCGCAAGGCCCTCCAATGGAGGAGTAACTGTCCCAAGAGTTCATTAGCATCGGTCTTAACAACGTGGTGGATCTGTCACATGTGCATGTTTCTTTCCCGCACCATGTTAGTGACTCGTGACTGATTTCAATGGTGTTGTAATGAACAGCGAGCTTGAGGAGGAGGTGTTCGGAGATGGAACAACATGTTGAGTCTGACGAAGGCTGGAGCTCGACGAAAATGAAGCTCTCGCTCTGCTTTTCTCCTCTGAGGAAGGTCAGGTTATTCATAGTGTAATGGGTGAGGTCCCGTCGGTGCAGGCTTTCGAGGATGTCAGAATGGTTGATAACGTGGTATGTGTAAATGTGTTGAAGAGTAGGAATGGCATTGCAGACTCAGAGAATGACCTAATACGAAAGAACATGTTATTTTTAAGCATAGAGGATATGAAGGTTTGGCTGCAAGACTACTCAGTGTGGCACCATCGTCCATTTGTAGTGCAACACTCTGATGTGAACAAGAGGTATACCATGAGGTGCGAAAGGGGGGTGCAGATGGAAGGTTTGGGGATGCAAAACTAGGGACAAGCAATGAAAAATAGCGAATGTGAAGTAGCCTCACTCTTGTTGGATTACGAGTGTAAAGGAGCACCTTCAAGTGACCGCTAATTTCATTGCAAGGTGCATTACCGGGGTTGTGGCTGTCGATCCTGATGTGACTGTCGCCACCCTTATTGAGGTTATATTTGGGTGCATTAAGTACCACGTGAAGTACGAGAAAGTATAGAGGGCAAAGCAAAGAACAATGTAGTTGTTGTGGGGTGATTGGAAGGAGGCTTATGGGTTGCTTCCTTGAATCCTAACCGCTATGCAGGCCAATAATCTGTGGAGTTTTATCCTTGACACGGGAATCGAACGAAACTTGATGGAGGCGTTATGAAACATGCTCCCGAACGGGTGTATTGGTCCTTTGGGCAATGCAAAGAGGCATTCAAGCATTGTAGGCATGTCTTATCAGTTGACGCCACATTCCTAACCGAGAAGTACTATAGTGCCTTTATGCTCGCTGTGGGTATTGATGCGGAGGACCAGCTGATTCCATTAGTATTCGCACTGACAGAGGGTGAGAACAATACAAGCTGACAATGGTTAATGGATATAGTTCGTCACGCCTCGTTGGGCCTGAACGACAGGTTTGCATCATCTTGGATAGGCACCTCATCATACTGAACGATGTGAAGAGCAAACTTGATGGACACCGGGATGTACTGCATAGGTGGTGCATGCATCACTTAGCGATAAATTTATTTAAGCAATGCAGTAGGGAAGATCTCACAAGAAAGTTCAAGCTGTTGTGCGGATGTTTAGAGAAGAGGGACTTCAAGGTCAAGCTGATGAAGCTGAGGGGACCGATCAACGATCAAGGGAATAAGTGGTTGAACGAGATCTTGCAGTAGAAGACGAAATGGGCACATGCATACGATGAAGATGGCTGTAGGTATGGTATGATGATAACAAACATTTCGGAGGTGTTCAACAATGTTATTAAGGGCATATGTGCTATGCCAGTATCAGATATCTTGGAGTACTCATTTAGAAAGACCAACTCATACTTTGTGGATCGGTGCACCCATGCAAGGGATGCATGCAATACCGGGGAGTGTTGGAGTGCGGCTGCTATGCCAAACACCTTGTTATGGCGGAGGAAGAGTCATGCAATTAGGAGGCGGAGGAATATGATCCAACTTTGCATATCTACGCTGTTAGGGCAGCTAGGGGAACATCGATAGGGGGCGAGCGTTATGGTGGTTGAAACCATAGAGTGAACCTGACTATGGGAGATTGTACTTGCATGGTCCCGGCTTTGCTACATGTCCCATACTCTCACATCATCACCGCTTGTCACGTGTGCGGTGTAAGTCACCTGTCTAACACCTTCATTGCGGAGGAATTCTCAAAGCTAGCCACGATGACTTGGGAGAAGACATTTGAGCATTACCTTGATCCCTCACATTAGCCACCCTACGTGGGGAAGGAATACATTCCCGATAAAGAAATATTGAACAAGCGACGTGGTCGAAGGAAGAGGAAAAAGCTTCATAATGATATGGACCGCTCGCAGCAGGCCAGTAAGGACATGTATAGCCTTGGGGCCTTTGACGACGCCACCATAACCAACAGGTGCTCGGAGTGTCACGAGCACGGACACACTAGGGCAAAGCACATGAATGAGGATTGCCAGCCGCGTAGGGTAAGGCGACGCCGCTCACGTGCCTTGCCATCTTGAGGTAACTGCCATTTTCATTGTAGAAAAGTATTGATGTGTCTTTATTGCGTACAATTAGTTTCATTTTCTCCACTGTTTTGTAGTTATTGTGCACTAACTTATTTGTATCTTGTATTGCAGCATGCCGCAACACCCACAGTACGCATTGCTCCTCTCGAAGTACGATAATGACCATTGCGCACACCTTATAGCGGACGATGGTGTGGTGAGATTTCCTATTGTTTGATCGTTCTAAGCATTTTTCTCTTTTCGATCATGCTATCGGTATTTTGACCATGTGTATGCCTATTTCTCTGGTAGATGCTCCAGCCACTCCTCCCTCGGACCCACACCCCTCTTGATTGGGATGAGCGGTACATGACATACATCCATGAGGCTGGTTTCTTAGCCTTAGCGTGGATTGTCACCAATGGACTACCCCGGACGGATGGTGCTGCATTGACGGCACTTGTGGACCGATGGCGCCTGGAGATCCACACCTTGCACCTCCCCTCAGGCGAGATGACCGCCACGCTGCAAGATGTAGCTATGATCCTGGGCCTTCCAATAGATGGGCTTCCCGTGACTGGGAATATCAACAACGCGGGTTGGCGTGACCGGGTTGGCAAGTGGCTAGGAGTGAGACTGGACGACCTGGCTCAGGACGCGAGGGACAATTGGTCGTCCGTCGTGCTTATGTCATGGCTGCAAGCGAACTTTAACTTGTGCCCGCGGGATGCAGATGTGATTATAGTGCAGCGCTTCGGGCATGGATTTGGCATTTACTCGTGTCCTTCCTATTCCCCGACAGTATTGGCAATGCTTGGCCCCTTAACGACCCTTCGTCACTTCCCACGGTGGCCTACCTCTGGAGCTCCATCATCCCACCTATTGGGCATCCGAGGTCATGCTACCTCAGCTACACAAACGAGCTTGGTGTTATCACTCAAGACCAAGTATAGTTTCATGACTTAATTAGCATGTATTAAATTTTGTTCAAAGTTTGATTTCATTAGTAATGGCTGGTAAATCTTGTGCATGTCACGTCGTTGCCATATACCCACAATGAGGTATTGGAAATGGAGCTTAACTCAATGTGTGAGCGGGACAACGGTCTATGGATGACTCTCTCACCACTCATCTACTTCCATGCAGTGGAGTACCACGTGCCCCATTGGGTGAAGAGACAGTTTGGCAAGCTTCAAGATTGTCCACCGATGGAGTTCTTGACAGATCTAAACCTTCACAGGTAAGGGTACCTTTCGTCGTTCGTTTCAACCATTGTTTGTGGTTTCAATATTAACAGTTCGCTTGTTTACAAGGCAGGATTAACCGAAGGCGAAGGTACCGACACACGGACTAGGCCCATTATCACCGTGCCTACGTGTTGGAGTGGGCCGACCGATTCAATCGGTCTAGGGACGTGCCGCAGATCCATCGGAGTCCTCATTTCGTCAACTACCTCCAGTGGCTCCACTGTGTCGCACACCTGTAACTTCGACCAGCCATGACCAAGGCGGACATAGGGGAGGGTCACTCGTCCGATGAGGATATCGTGGACGTGTACGACGAGTTCACATGAACGGGTACACAGCCAGAGAGGGCCCCCATCAACACCTACTACGTGAGTAAATTTTATCCCTGTACTATTTTTCAATGCCATGGTTGGCAAACTTTTTACATTGTTAACTCGTTCACAGCGAAGGCAGCTCGCACGCATATGCTACGAGGCTAGTGATGTGCTCATGGTACCAAAGGGCTCAGAGGGGAGCTTCCAATGCGCGAGGAACTTTGTTGAGGTATCACAGCTTCATTCAAGTGAATAGTATAAACGGTCATTGTGCAAGTTTGGTAGGAACGAGGTTATTATAAACCGGTTGTTATTGACTGGTTTTCATTGTCATTGTCATATAGGATTTCAGAATTGGACATGTAATAACTGGTTGCCATTGTCATCGTCATGTAGAATTTGCATAATTGGAGAGCTAAATGTTCATATTGGTAGTTGTCACATAAACATATTTTTGATAGCTTAATGTTCATATTGGAGAGCTAAATGTTCAAATTTGCATCATTGGAGAGCTAAATGTTCATTCTTCCATAAATAGATACCTCTGAAAAGCCATTTTCATGAGTATTTCATGGTGCATAATTACTATCATATAATGATTTTGATGTTGTATCAACGGCCTTATTTACAGTGCTTTTGTCATGTTCATGTAAAACCTGCCAAATTTTACTGTTAATCATTGAGGATATCCTGGTTTTTTTGTGTGCAATTAGGGAACAGAAGAATCTGTGGATATCGTGAGGATATGTGCACGATCTCAGGATGATGAGTCAATTGGCAATGGCTTTGTTGGTTTGCAAAATCTCGCGTTTTCGGGGTTTGCTTCTTGCTGTCAGACCACAGGCGGTCTGACCGTTGGAGTGGGGCGGTCAGACCGCCCGTGGGTCGGTCGGACCGGCCGTGGTGGCCGGTCCGATCGCTTGGTGGGCCGATCGGACCGGCCGTGGTGGCGATCGGACCGGTCGACCTAAAAGTGGCTTTTGGATCTAAGCCAAAAATAGGTTGTGTAGGCGGTGAGGGAGTCTCCGGATGTGGTCCCATCATTTTGGAGCTTCGGTCAAAGTTCTATTGAGTTGAAAATTCCGAAGGTTTGGATTTTCAAGCTAGAATTTTAGCTAAGTCTTTTGACCGTCCGACCGCCGTTGTGGGAGCGGTCCGACCGGTCTGATATCGGTCGGACCGGCCTTGTGGGGCGGTCAGACCGGCAGTGACTTGGAGGTAAGCCAAGTTCGCATTGATGCTTGTTGATTGAGTTTAATGTTTAGTTATCAATGCTTTATTGTTGCATATTGCATTGCGGAACTAACGTGGGTCAAGTTGTGAAGAACTTGTTCCCGGAAACGGTTTGTTTGTCTATTGCTGTGCAGGTGGCTTGCAGGTCAACGACGTCAACGGTGAATGGATCGGGACTACGCTTGGAGAGCCGAGGTCCAGAACGATCAGGGATACCGGGTGAGGTCGTGTGACTCAAGCATTGTGCAGGATGGGCAAGATGGATCGACCGGGTGGTTCGAAACAGCTGGTTGGATCAGGCGGTGCGGATATCGGTGCGAGTCTCCGGGAGGTTCCGATGGGATTCGGACAAGAGAGGCTTGGCGTCGATGAGAACCGCTGATCAACCTACACGTGGTGAAGCAGGCGATTGCTTCAACAGATTAGTGTGTGGGTCCCATGTGTGAGTGGGCCCCAAATGTGAAACTCTAGTCCTCTCTAGTATAAATAGGAAAGGGGGAGTAGGAAAACCTTTGAGGCATTCATTTGGTTTCTTCCCTTGCTTTTCTAGGGTTAGGGTTTGGAGAGGAAGAGAGGGAGAGATTGTATGCTCCTTGGGTGAGCTCTTGTCCTCCTAGTTGGAGTGGCTTTGTAAGCATCTTGTGAGATCAATCAATCTAGTGATGCTTGCTTGAGAGATCTTTTGTCTCCTCTTTGTGTTCTTCTCTCATTTGAATGAATTTGGTGCTTCCTTGATTCAAGGGTTTATGCTTGGTCTCTTGACCCATTTTGTCTTGCTTTGATGTGTGGGAATACTCCTAGAATCATCTAGACCATCAATCCCTACAAGCAAGTCTTGAATCAAAGTTTTTCATATTTCTAGGGTTTGTGCACTTCTTGGTTAAATCCTTGTGAGATCGATTCTGCGAAGTGGATCTGAAGGATCGTCGCTAGAAATAGGTCTCCAATATCATTAGGGAGGTGTGCTCGAAATTTGGTCAAGTTTCATTGGTTGAATCAAAAGTTGGATCAAATTTCGTTTTGGATTTGGGTTCATTTTTCAGTTCTGGACTGAACCGGTCTGACCGGTATTTGAATGGCGGTCCGACCTTCGTATATTCAGACATTGTCCCTAGGGTCGAACATTGTCCACCGGTCCGACCGCTTTGTTAGTTGCCGGTCCGACCGCTGGTAGAACGTCGGTCCGACCGCCCGTGGTAGCCGGTCTGACCGCCTGTGCCCAGATCAACCCTTTGAGTTTAAGTCTCCACATTTGTGTCGTGTGGTTGTAGGGGTTTATCAAATCCAACACAAGGCTTCCGTTGTGTGCTTACTGATCTTCTTAGCTTTCATAGCTAAAGGAGTAAAGTTCGTGTTGGTTTTGATTTAGGCGAGAAAGTTTTGAAAGCGCCTATTCACCCCCCTAGTCGCCTTTCCGGTCCTACAAGTGGTATCAGAGCCGGTTAGCTCTTTTCTCTAGATCTTAACCGGTCTTTGGAGCCATGGCGACTGAGCGATATTCAATCAGGCCACATGTTTTTGATGGAGTTGATTTTGCATATTGGAAGGCCCGAATGGAGGCCTACATCGAGGCTCAAGGGCACGCAATTTGGCTTAAGGTGAAAAACCCTTATGTCGTGCGGTAGATGACAATTTGATCACTCGGATGTGGAGAACAACAAAGAGGCTCGAATTTCTTGATTCAAGGCCTTAGTCGATCGGAGTTTGTGCGTGTTGCTCATTTGTCGTCGCTCATGAGATCTGGCGGACTCTTTGTGATTATCACGAGGGTCCATCGCGATCAAGGAAGTGAGACAGAACCGACTTAAGAAAGCATACTCCAAAATCGAGCAAAGACACGGTGAATCTTTAGATGAGTGTGGGGAGATTTTCTAAAATTCTTCATGATCTCCGCATTTGTTGATCTTGTTTTTTGAGTCAGAAAATGCACGCCAACTTTGGGTGCTTTGGATGTGAAGGTCCGGAGGATGAAGATCACGCCATCAATGACAACATGTCATGAGTGAGCTTACCATGGATAAGCTTTACTCGAGGTGAAGACGCATGAGATTGATTTTATCTCGCGTCTCCCACGGCTGAGCCGATGGCTTTAGTGGTTGACAACTCTAAGGGTAGATATCTTGATTCTTTTAATGTTAGCTCATCTGGATTTTCTTTATGCCTTTGCATTCTTTGAGCGATAAGCAACTTGAGAGACTACCGAGGATGGTGAGCCTCCTATCCACAAAATTCACGAGCCTACAATAATGTGAGGAGTAGGAGGAGAGGTGGACCTATCACATGCTTTGAATGTGGTGAGCCAAACCACATTCGCTCTAGATGCCCCAAGCTGAAGGGCAAGGAGGAGAAGGAGTCACAAAGGCATCCTCAAGCGAGGGATGCTAAGTCCAAGAAGACAAACTATCGCAAGTTTGTCAGCCGAGTCCTTGAAGCTCTAGAGGATGTGAGCATGGAAGATGTGGACTCGGAGTCGGAGGACGACAAGAGTGACTCCCGTGGCAAGAAGAAGGCACGTGATTTCACGGGCATGTGTTTTATGGCTAAAACGACCACGACGGCTACTCCTCCAACAATGAGGATCCTTTCGGTGATCCCGATGAGGTATGCCCTTCACTTCGACATGAAAAGGGCTTTAGTGCTTCTTGAACATAAATTGCATAAGCAAGTTAGAGTGATTAAGAAACAGGATACTATGATTGATAATTTGAACCTAGAAGTGGTTAGGCTCAAATCCATTAATCCTGATGATTTCTGTGATTCATGCTCTAGCTTGCTTAATGAATTGTCAAGCTTGAATAATGCTCATTCCTCTGTTGAAGAACAATTGAAAAATGCTCTTTCTGAACTAGAATCTCTCAAGTCTAGTTCTGTTTGCATGAATGCCATTCCGCTTGATGTGACTGCTTTAGAAGCTATTCCATTAAATTGCTCAAACTGTGCTTTGCTAGAATTGAAACTGGATAGCTCTTTAAAAGAATTGCAAAAATTTGATGCTAGTCACACTTGTTCTCATTGTAAGAATAATCGAATTAAAATGCAAGAGATGACTGAAATGGTTGCTTATTCTAGAATTGCCTCTTGTGAAAATTGCCCTAAGCTTACAATTGAGATTGAAGCTTTAAACAAGACTCTTGAAGAGAAAGCTAAAATTGAAAGATCTTTGTCTCTTACTGCTTCCAAGAAAGTTATTGATTCTTCCTCTTGTATGTTGCATGCTGAAATTGATATTGCTATTGGTAAGATACAAGAGGCTTTTAGAGTCAAATTTAAGGAGCAGTTGAATAGGATTGGAGAGTCCTATTGTGTGTCTTGTGAGGCTCTTAAAGTGGAAGTGGATCTTCTTAAGAGC
Organism: Hsuehochloa calcarea; assembly: GCA_036346395.1. Classification (NCBI taxonomy): domain Eukaryota; kingdom Viridiplantae; phylum Streptophyta; class Magnoliopsida; order Poales; family Poaceae; genus Hsuehochloa; species Hsuehochloa calcarea. Next base: position 72,881,050 of record CM070594.1, on the reverse strand, counting down.
AAACATGTTGAGGCAATCGATTCTAAAAAGTGCTCCAATTGTGGAGTTTTGGCAAAAGAGAACGATTACCTCAAAATTACTCTTGAGAAGTTTTCTAGTGGGAAAAAGAAGCTCAACTTGATTCTAGATCAATCCAAGGTGAGTGTGAAAAACAGTGGCTTAGGCTTTAAGTCCCTAGAGCTCTCCAAGAATGTCTCACCAAAGATTGCTAGAGTTGTGAAAAGTGGTTTGGTTGAGCAAGAACCTTCTTTGACTCCAAAGGTTGTTCCTAAAGTCAGAGGTTCTGCTCAATCTCTTTCTAGCAAGAAAGATGCTTCGTCTCACCGAAGACGGACCCCTCAAAAGGTCAAGTACAATTGCACCTTCTGCAAGAAAGAGGGCCACACCGTTGAGTTTTGCTTCCGGAGAGCAAAAATTGAGAGGAAAGAGAGAGTGAGCATTTTGAGATCCATTAGAGGAGTCTCTTCTTCAACTGTAGTCTCTAGAGCCAGGCAGCCTATTCAGCATACCACATATAGGCCTAGGTTTGTAGAGAATTCTGTTGACTCTTTTGGTGGGTCCAGGCAGCAGTGTGGTTTGGGATATCGTGAGGATAGACCACGGGTAGCACCTAGATGTGGGGAGTGTCGGTCTTTTGGTAGATCGTTTTGGAGAGGTCCAGGTGGTGCTCATGGGCATTCTTATGATTTTGTGCCTAATCATTTTTCTGCTGCTTCTTTTGCTATTCAGTGCCTCGTCCATCTCGATCTTGGACACCGGATCCTTTATCTCAAATCCCAGTACTGAGGCATGGATGTTTTGAGGGAATTTGCTCTTTCTGTTTTCATTGTATCATAATGCATTTTTATTTCAAATGTCGTGCATTGCATAATAAAAATTATGGAGCTTTGAGTATTATCCTTGTATGGCTTGATTTCATACTCTATACCTTGTCATATCAAGTGATAGTCTGCTGGACTTCTTTTATGGCTCTTCGTGTTTTGGCTTAGCTTTTCCCTTGCTAGCTTTATATCTGTGAGCAAATTGAATCGAATCATGTCTTGTTGGATCTTGTGACTAGTCTTGCTCTAGTGATCCTCTTATGATTCTTGCCATGTCTTACAAGCTGAATTGAGTCTTGAACTTATTTTGAGATGAAAAATGAGCTTTTTATCTTCTTAAGTCAAGCAAATGAAAAAAAGATTTTCTGTGCGAAAAAAACTGATCTCACCAATCCTTTCTCATGAGACGGCTTGCCATTGCACTAGGCATGAACTCAGGGGGAGTTTTGGATGACCTAGACCACTCTTTTAAGCTTATCGCTTGAGATGGTCGCGGCAAGGCTTGAGATCTAGCACAGTGAAAAAAAAAGGAAGAGAAAGAAAAAGGAAAAAGAAAAAAATTGCCCAAAAAGTGCTAAGTGCTTGAGCTTTGCTTCAAAAGAATTCTTTTATTGCTCAAAATGCCTCAATTCCTGTTTTGAGTCTCTTTTTGCTTATAGACATGGCTTGACTCATTTTTGGTTGCTTTTAGTGAATCTATGACATTGAGCAACCTTTCATGGTTTTAATTCTGTTAATCTCAGATTTCTGCTATCTTGGTTTTAGCTTTGCAGTACATGTTTTGCCATGATTGAATATAGCTTCTACTCTTTATATGGCTTGGTATATGTATTGTACTGTCTACATAGATAATGGTCATGGCTCCTTTTGCTAAATTTCAAATAAAGTCATTTCTTCATGCTCGTTCTTTTCTCATGCATCTTGATGAATTCATTGTCAAAGGGGGAGAAGGATTGAAGAAAATGCTGCTTTGGTGCTTTTGGTTCACATAAGGTTTCATGCATAAAAGAACACACACACACACACACACAAAAAAAATTTGTGACCCTTTTGAAAATTGGTGATCATAGTGAGTTGAGTCTCTGGGTTTTATTGCCTTTTTCTGATTTGAATTGCAATTCAAGAAGACTCACAATGATCAAAGGTCAAATAGAACTTATTGTCTCTCATATGGACCTTAGTGAGATTTTTGGCCATCTTCTGGATTTTGAATCTTTTTGTGCGTTCATTGCCTTATCTCACTTGCCTTCACTATTCTGAAGCCAGCTTGGTCGGTTCCTAAGCTTTTTCTTGCTTATGGACCAAGTTGTGCCTTTATGCGAAAACGGCGATTTTTACTTTTCAATGTGAAAAACCACATTTTCTTGGAAATTGCCAATGTGTTCATCAAGGGGGAGATTGTGGATATCGTGAGGATATGTGCACGATCTCAGGATGATGAGTCAATTGGCAATGGCTTTGTTGGTTTGCAAAATCTTGCGTTTTCGGGGTTTGCTTCTTCTTTGTCGGACCACGGTGTCGGACCGGTGGAATGGGCGGTCGATCGCTTGAGTGGTCGTCGGACCGGCCGTGGTGGCCGGTCGGACCGGTCTGACCTAAAAGTGGCTTTTGGATCTAAGCCAAAAATAGGTTGTGTAGGCAGGTGAGGGGAGTCTCCTGGATGTGGTCCCATCATTTTTGGAGCTTCCAGTCAAAAGTTCTATTGAGTTGAAAATTCCAGAAGGTTTCGGATTTTCAAGCTAGAATTTTGGCTAAGTCTTTTTGACCGGTCCGACCGCCGTTGTGGGAGCGGTCCGACCGGTCTGATATCGGTCGGACCGGCCTTGTGGGGCGGTCAGACCGGCAGTGACTTGGAGGTAAGCCAAGTTCGCATTGATGCTTGTTGATTGAGTTTAATGTTTAGTTATCAATGCTTTATTGTTGCATATTGCATTGCGGAACTAACGTGGGTCAAGTTGTGAAGAACTTGTTCCCGGAAACGGTTTGTTTGTCTATTGTCATGCGGTGGCTTGCGAGTCAACGGCGTCAGCGGTGAATGGATCGGGACTACGCTTGGAGAGCCGAGGTCGAGCGATCGGGGATCCGGGAGGTCGTGTGACTCAAGCATTGTGCAGGATGGGCAAGATGGATCGACCGGGTGGTTCGAAACAGCTGGTTGGATCAGGCGGTGCGGATATCGGTGCGAGTCTCCGGGAGGTTCCGATGGGATTCGGACAAGAGAGGCTTGGCGTCGATGAGAACCGCTGATCAACCTACACGTGGTGAAGCAGGCGATTGCTTCAACAGATTAGTGTGTGGGTCCCATGTGTGAGTAGGCCCCAAATGTGAAACTCTAGTCCTCTCTAGTATAAATAGGAAAGGGGGAGTAGGAAAACCTTTGAGGCATTCATTTGGTTTCTTCCCTTGCTTTTCTAGGGTTAGGGTTTGGAGAGGAAGAGAGGGAGAGATTGTATGCTCCTTGGGTGAGCTCTTGTCCTCCTAGTTGGAGTGGCTTTGTAAGCATCTTGTGAGATCAATCAATCTAGTGATGCTTGCTTGAGAGATCTTTTGTCTCCTCTTTGTGTTCTTCTCTCATTTGAATGAATTTGGTGCTTCCTTGATTCAAGGGTTTATGCTTGGTCTCTTGACCCATTTTGTCTTGCTTTGATGTGTGGGAATACTCCTAGAATCATCTAGACCATCAATCCCTACAAGCAAGTCTTGAATCAAAGTTTTTCATATTTCTAGGGTTTGTGCACTTCTTGGTTAAATCCTTGTGAGATCGATTCTGAAGTGGATCACGAAGGATCGTCGCTAGAAATAGGTCTCCAATATCATTAGGGAGGTGTGCTCGAAATTTGGTCAAGTTTCATTGGTTGAATCAAAAGTTGGATCAAATTTCGTTTTGGATTTGGGTTCATTTTTCAGTTCTGGACTGAACCGGTCTGACCGGTATTTGAACGGCGGTCCGACCGCCCGTATATTCAGACCGCTGTCCTGCCGGGTCGAACCGCTGTCCACCGGTCCGACCGCCTGTTAGTTGCCGGTCAGACCGCTGGTAGAACGTCGGTCCGACCGCCCGTGGTAGCCGGTCTGACCGCCTGTGCTCAGATCAACCCTTTGAGTTTAAGTCTCCACATTTGTGTCGTGTGGTTGTAGGGGTTTATCAAATCCAACACAAGGCTTCCGTTGTGTGCTTACTGATCTTCTTAGCTTTCATAGCTAAAGGAGTAAAGTTCGTGTTGGTTTTGATTTAGGCGAGAAAGTTTTGAAAGCGCCTATTCACCCCCCCCCCCCCTAGTCGCCTTTCCGGTCCTACAGAATCATAGTTAAAATTGCACCACAGTAGTTCACTTCAATATATTGCTTGAAGAAATTTTACTCATTTTCCCCCTTGTAGATGGTTCGCCGCTGATGGCGGCAAATGGCGACTAGAATGAACTACGCCACGGCAGCGGGACATGTTGTTCAACAAGGCCTGGCTCAGCGTGGCTCATCACGTGCTACAACATCACAAGCAACGACATCTACTTCGGCTACAAAACAAGACAAAGAGCAGGAGAAGGAGGACGACGAGGTCGTGGATGCCAGGTTGTCCGACAAGATGGTCCTCTCGGACCTTGTCGGTGCACCTTCGACAACACAACCTACTCAGGCCATGCCTCGTGCATGTAAACATTGTGATCTCGCGGACATTAGTTTAGTCAACATCGTTGAGGGCACATGCGGCGAGCATCCGACTACTAGGTACACACCGGATACAGGTGTGCGCCGAAAGCGTAGCTGGTGTAATGAATGTGTATATATATGTACGAAGGACTAAGGATAATCAAATGACTGCATGAAATGAAATGAGATCAAGCTTTGGATGATTCTTGTTGAATGAAATGAAATGGTTCAATGGATATATGCATACATATCACCATTTGAATAAAATGATTGAATGGATGATTCTTGCTGAATGAAATGGTATGAAATGGTTAAATGAATATATGCATACATGTCGCTGTTTGAATAAAAATAATTGAATGGATACATGCATAGATGTTGTTGTGTTTTGTTTGTAGCTACTATCACACGAGTTCCCCTGGCGTGACAAAATGGTCCTGTCATGCCAAGAGTTCTGACGTGATAGGACTTAGCAACAGAGAGCGATGAGGTTTTTGCAACTCCTCTAGAATAGCACAAACCCTAGCGTGTCAGCATTGTTGTGTCATGCTAGTTCCCCTGGCATGACAAGATGGTACTTTCACGCCAGGAGTCCTGGCGTGACAGGACTTGCCACCAGAGAGCGACGAGGCTTTTGCAACTCATCTAGAACTACACAAACCCTGGCGTGGTAACACTGTTGTGTCACGCCAGTTCCCCTGGCGTGACAAGATGGTACTATCACACTAGGAGTCCTAGCATGATAGGACTAAGCACAGTTCCCTTGGCGTGACAGAATGGTACCGACATCTCTCTTTTTACAGCAGCTGTTGACTGAAGGTGTAATTTAAAAGAAAATAGTTTATCTTTTGCGCAGGCTACTCACATGTATTTAACCACACTATAACACCAACTTTTCAAATTGACATAACAATACTCTCCCCCCTAGATTTTCGTACTGAAAAGACCGGACTCCGCAGCGCAAACTTTTAAAATGGACATGACAACACTCTGCCACACCAGCTTTTCAGATAGAAAAGACCAAACTCTATCGCACAAACTTTTAAGAGGGACGTGACAACACTCCGCCTCACCAGCTTTTCAGACCGAGAAAGCAACACACTAAGACTCAATCTTTTCATAATTGAACGCACCACACACATTGATTTCTTGTGTGTTCTCGCTCCACTAGGAGCATTACACCCTATGGCTTACAAAAAGAGGTGGAAGAGATCTGTGAGAGAACAGTACACCACCACACCCAACACTACACCATGGCTTACTTCACACAACTAGGAGGAAGGAGATGGAGGACTCGGCGAACATGTACAAGAGGATACTGCATAAGCGTAAGTGGCTAGCCGAGACGGCTAAACCCTACTCGGATAAGTCTATGATGTATTCACTGGTACCACTGCAGTTCCCAGTCCCACAATGTGTGTGCGAGGAACCAGCAAAGATCATCCAGTCCACACACACCTGGCGGCGTTCGCTCGGGCGTACTACACGTGCGGCCACCACCTCGTAAGCCATCACCTCGTAAGCGTATCTTACACACAAAGATTTTTCACATCATATGTTCCATTCCACAAATTCCCGATTACACACGCCCATAATGGCAGCCAAAGATGCAATGCAACTTCTTCCAATGAATCGATGGTTCGAAGATGTACGATAGGGTGTTCATCCAGCAGAAGTATATGTTGAACTTTCCATGGCAAACCGAGACCTTTCAGCGCTGGACACCTTACGTATCCGACCCCGACCCAACTGAAAAAGCATCGGACGAGCTCAAGAAAGCATATGAGTACGACACGGCCAAGCGGGCGGTGGACAGGGGAAGGCTCCTACAAGTGAGACCGTGGGGTCGTACTACCGCTCCCCATCGCCCGGGTACACTCCGGATTCAAGAGGTAAGTTATGTTTATTATGCGTCATAATTATTAACTTGGCCCGATGTTGCGTTATTCTAACATCATTCAACCGTCCAGCCCATCTCGCGGGACATGGATGACTTCGAGACTGGCCGCCGCCGCGGGCAGCAAGGGGACAAGGGAAAGGCTCCTGCAAGTGAGACTATCGGTTGTACTACCGCTCCCCACCGCCCGGGCGCACTCGGGATCCAAGAGGTAAGTTATGTTTAGTATGCATCATAATTATTAATTTGGAACGATGTTATGTTATCCTTCTGCCCCATCTTACAGGACATGGATGACTTTGAGACTGACCGCCGTCGTCACCGCAGGTAGAAGGAGACAAAGGAAGGGAGCGATGGGCCGCCGAAGCTAATGATCTTTGTTCCAAACAACTTTATTTCCAATCCCAAAAGGCGCATATGTATCATGGATGTATTTCGGTTTGTTGCATCGTGCATGATATCGTTGCTTATGCATGTAACCAAACTTTATACGTCGTGTAATTTGCAACTCTATTATAAAATCTATTTCAATTCGCAACTGCGTTGTAAAGCCGACTTCAAATCTCGTTGTCCTTTCGCATTCAATTCTGCGTGTAGCAAAGCAGTGAACAACATAAAAATAAAGGCCTAAAAGGATTGTGCATTCACTAGCACCGTTACATTCTTGCTATCTCAACTCGGGTTTACATGTTTTGGAACAGACGTCTGTGGAAAATCAAATGCTAAAAACAAGGTACATGAGAGTGAACTTGTGCATTACATTTTCATCTGCCGTACTAAATGGTCTATGTATCTTATACAACAAATGTAAGATCTCATCGTCAAATGGTCCAAATAAAAGCAGGCACTGTCACGCCAAATCTTATAGCGTGACAAAGCGGGTTTGCCATGTCATGATTGCGAGTGTGACTACTGTCACGTCAGCCTTCTACACTGGCACTACTTTCAGCCGAGGACTTACGTAGTAGATTTGATCACGCCTAAAACAATAGCGTGACAGAATGATGTCAGTAAAACGATGTCAATATTGGAGGTGCAGCGTTCAAGGAAAAGAGGCGAACGAGAGCTGCTACTATGCTCCCATACTCTACTGTGCTCAAGTGTGCATAGCCTCCATTAATTGCCGCCCATATGCTCACGGTGAAGCCTACGAAAACGCCTCTTTATCCAGAAAGGAAAGTCGAAAGCCACAGGTAACCTCAAAAACCCAGAGGCCCATAAATGTTCACGCGGCCGGCCGACGTCGGCTCGCCGATTGCAACGGCACTTGCAAAGAACAAAAAGCCGGCGCCGCGCTCGCAGGTTTAACTCCGCTGGTGGCATGTCCGCTCCGTTGCCGCGGGTGGAGGGTGGCGGTGCTTTCCTTTCGCGCGCCGCAGCCGCCGCTCGATCGAATCGATCAGCCGTCACGTCGCGCCTTTATTGCGCCTCCCCTGCTGCGCGGGGGCACCAACTCACCGCAGCACCACTACCATGCAAGCAAGCATATACACCAACACATCGCGTTCGCGCGCCCGGCTTCTCGTGATCCCGTCCCTCCCACCCGCGCGCTCGCCCGAGCCGAACTGCCCAGGTCTCGTGCGCATGCCGTCTCGTCTCAGCTGTAGAGCTGCCCAGCCTCTCAATCTCTCAACTGTTAGAGATACTGTTAGCGATATACTTTCATTTGTTGAGATTTGATTCTATCTGTATGGTAACTAAATCGTATCTCCTCTTATTGCTTGTCACGCGTTATATATAAAGATGGTTGTTACATGGGGATAATAACACAGGATTATACTCCATATATAGTTGCTAACGGTAGGAAGAGAAAGAAAGAAAAAAAAACAGCATTTTTTGCCTTCATAAGGGGGACGAAGTTATTGAAGGCGATGACAATTTGTTGAATCATGCAACTGCTTATTACAAACTCTCTTTGGTCCAGCTGAAGTTAGCTGTTTTCAAATTAATAATGATATGTGGGAGAGTGATGAAAAACTTAATGATGAAGACAATGAAATTCTTGAGCTCAGTTGGCATGAGTCGCCGTTGAGCCCTCTGCCCGCCCGCGTTGACTCAATTCGGCACGTGTGCTCACTCCCTCTTTAAGGTGGCCACGGAAAGAAAAAAAAGATAATGAAATTCTTGGTAAACCTTTTGAGGAAGAGGAAATTAAAAATGGTGTTTTCCAAATGGAGACTAATAAGGCCCTTGGACCTGATTATATTCCTATAGAATTTTACCAAAAATGTTGGTCTATTGTGAAAGACGATCTTGTTGCAGTGTTCAAAGACTTTTATGAAAGTACATTAGATGTTAAGCGTATGAGTTGTGGGGTGATCACCTTCTTGCCTAAGACAAAAGAAAGCTGACAGGATACAACAGTTTAGACCCATTTGTTTGTTAAATGTGTGCTTTAAAATAATGACTAAAGTTCTTACTTTGACGAGGCTTCATGGATAAACTTATCAATAGATGTCAAAATGCACTTATAAAAAACAGAAACATAATGGATGGGGTTTTGTCTTTACATAAAATTATGCATGAAACTAAAATAAGAAATAAAAAGGGTGTATTGCTTAAGCTGGATTTTGAAAAAGCTTATGATAAGGTGAATTGGGGCCTTTTGTTCTGTTGTTTGAGATTGAGAGGCTTCAATAACAAAATTTGTGGTTGGATTGAAAGTGTCGTGATGCATGGGATTCTTTAGTGTAAAAGTAAACAATAGAACATTAGAACTGGATCTTACTTTCAAAGTTGTAGAAGGGTGAGAGAGAGATCCTTTATCACCTTTTTTTGTTTTACTTAGTTGCTGATTGCCATGCTAAAATGGTCTTTAAAGCTCAAGCAATGGTCTTGTAACCGGCTTGGTGCCACATTTGATCCAAAATGGGGTATCTATTCTGTAATATGCAGAGGATACCATTTTGTTGATGGAAGAGGACTTAGAAAAAGCTAGAAACATGAAACTGATTCTACACATCTATGAAGCCATTTCTGGGTTAAAAATCAACTTCAAAAAAGTGATACTTTTATTATAAGAGGAGAAGAAGAGGAAATTACTCAATATTTTGATATGTTTAACTGTCAAATTGGTAACTGACCCCTTAGATATTTGGGGTCCCTGTGAGTAGTTCCATATTACATGTGGCCGATTGGGATAATTTGGAAGAGAAACTGCTTAAAAGATTATATGGATGGCAGAGTGGGTCTCTGTCCATTGGGGGAAGGAATGTTTTAATTAATTCTAGTTTAAGTAGTGTGCCCATTTATCATATGTCAATGTATTTGTTACCCAAATATGCTCTTGATAGGATGGATAAAAGCAGAAGGTTTTTTTTTTGGCAAGATGGGGGGAATAAAAAGAAGTATCATTTAGTTAAATAGTCTCTGATTTGTAGGCCTAAGAAAAAAGGGGGTTTGGGTATTCAAAACCTTCACACTTTTAAATGTTAGCCTGTTGTGCAAATGGTGGTGGAAATTAGAAAGTGAGGAAGGCATGTGACAAGAAAATGTTAAAGCCAAATATATGGTAGGCAAGGCTGTTACTCGTGTTAGGCATAAACAAACTTATTCTCCTTGTTGGGCTGACCTGCTTAAAATCAAGAATCACTACATCAAAGGTAGATGCTTGATGGTGGGTAATGGAAAAAAAAAACATTGACTTTTCAGGCCCGGCTTCAAGCCGGGCCCCAATCTAGTGTTTGGCCTCGAACGGGTAAGCCCGAGCCCAGCCCGGCCCAAGTCCACAAAATGATTTTTCAATTACAAAATGTTTTAGTTCTTTTTTGGAATAAAAAATAATATTTAATTCATTTTAAGAATAAAAATAGTTTATCATTATTTTTATTACATTCAGCTGACTTTCACATCGGGCCGCCCATGAACAAGTCTAGACTCTACCCCTTTGTGTGTTCAATTCAAACATCTTTATGAAATTAGCAATGATGTTGGTTGTACAGTAAATGAGATGGCCTCTGGAGGATGGAATTTATCCTTCAGAAGGTGATTGAATGAAGAGAGACAAGGTGAGTTGAGTCATTTTAGAGATGTTCTAGTGACTTGCTTTGTCCAGTGATAATGACACCCCTAGATGAAATTGGAACACTTCCGGTATGTTTTCGGTGAGATCTATGTACAATCACCTTAATAACCAGTTACCTGATCATGATCTCAATTTGTTGTTGAAAGCTAAAATACCACTCAAGATTAAGATTTTTATGTGGTTAATCTGGAATAATGCCATCTTAACTAGGGACATGTTGCTGGAAAAAATTGTGAAAGTGATCCACAATGTAGTTTTTTTTTTTGTGAGAATGAAACAATTAAGCATCCTTTCTTTGATTGTATTGTGGCCAAGTATGTCGGGGGTAATTTGTTCTGTGTTTGGGGCTGATCGAAGGCCCAGTTTTTTTTTGTTATCGGTATCTACGATGGGCAAAGTTGTACATTTCAGGAAAAACTAATTTTCATTGTTGGCTTGTCGGCAGTGTGTTGGACCTTGTGGAAGTTAATAAACAGAGCAAGTTTTGAAAACAAGCTGATCAGATCTCCTACTGAGATCATTTGCTATATATGTGTATTTCTCAAATTTTGGACAGGTCTTCAGAAAGGAGAAAAGGAAGAGCTGCTGGTTGGAGTGAATGTACTGCAAGAAGAGACGCTAAGAATACACGTGAGCAAAGATGAAGATGTTCAAGGAAATGGAGGTCAAGCGATGGCATGAAACCTTCTGCTGGCAGGAGATGGCAGTGGTTAAAATTGGACCGGCTCAAGATGACTAGTCTAGTTATTTTATTAGGTTCTCACTTTTGAGTTTATTGTTCGACTCAGTGTGAGGAAAAACAAAAAACAAAAAACAAGTTTTAATGAGATAGGCCCTTTCGATTACGTAAACAATGGGATGTAATAAGGCGATATTTTTGGATCGTTAGTTGTATGACTTCTCTGTTATCTTTGGTAATTGAATCCAGATTTTCCCGTACGGGGGGGAAAAAATGGATGTGATCGCCCCTGGTGTCGTGTGGCGTTTCCCCGATTCTCTCTCGATTTCTATTTTACATTTAACTCGTGCCGACAAAACGTTACGGGCCAGGCGAAATGGGCCGCTCGCCCGGGTTGTGCCGTGCCAGGGGATGATACGTCGTCGCGCGTGCAGCGATTGGCTCCCGTGTCAACGAGGATGCCCCGGGGAAACCGCGTGTCGAAAGAAATCCCCTGCCCACACCCAACCAACTACATCATTGTAGGCTACCCATTGCACCGACGCACGCCCGGATTCGTTCTTGTTTTTGTTGCTTCTTGTTACCCATATCATGATACCAGTGGGATTTGTGTGTCAGACTGTCGAGTGCCAACGGGAAGAAGTCCCCGCCAGCGACCATTCCTTTGTGGTTGATCAAATGTGATTCTTCTCGTAAATGGACTTGAGTCGTGTATACATATGTAGACAAGAGTTAAAAGAGACAAGGAAGAGATGTGGTTTAGCATTTTTGCCGTCTCGATCGTTAACTTGGAGAGATTTATGCACTGTCGCCGCAGTGACAACGACACTTAACGTGTGTGAGGTTGGTTATGATACGACACTTAACGTGTGTGAGGTTGGTTATGATGATAGTACTGAACCTATAGTGTTGCTACAGATAAGCCTGTAGTGTCGTGCAGTTCAGCGCTTGGCCTGCTAGGGCATCTGAAAATAAATGTTGTCGTTAGCAACACTTCAAATCAATGGCAGGTCAGCAACACTTCGGTTCCATGTGATGTTAATAGAGGTTCTTGTGATTCGAGCCACTTGTACAGCTTACAGACACTGCACACGTTTGCGCTCACTTTTCTCTTAGTACTATACCATTTCGCAAGGCCAATGAATAGTACATAGTATATACCTTCGCGGTATCTTACATAAACATCTCCATTCTCACACGTAGAATGTAAAGCAGAAATTTATGATAAATAACATCGCCAATCACTTGGACACTTTAACACTACAGTACATATCAGAAAGAGTAGTGCAGGCTATTGTTTTGTTCCACATAAATGCACAAAACTGTTGTGCCAAGATATCTAGTAGCGACGATTGGGAGGTCTTGTCTATTGAGTTCATAACTTGAAGAATTATATGGTTACATCATTTCTTCATATAATTCTCACAAGTAATGCTAATTTGTTATTAGCTAATGCATTAAACCATTGTGAATTTTCACACGACATGCAAAAAAAACACATAATTTAGCAAATAAAACTGTGGGTAATTTCTAATTCGCAGTAATGTGTAGGTTCAACTCAGAATCATCCATCTCAGAGATAGGACAAACAAAATGTACTTGTAAAAACACAAATTAATTACTCAGGTGGGTTATGTAAGGATGCTGTTCACGATGGCCCACTACAAGCTAATTCAAAAAGTTTCTAGCAAACATTACTCAGTATTACTATCAAGTAGAAAGAAACATGATTTTATTTTCTTTCCCAACAAAAAAGGGAACGAAATTTCAGGACAACAATACTAGTATTTTCAAATTCCTATGAACTATTTGCAGTTAATCAGTGAAGAATGAGTAACATCAGGGTCACCTGTTGAATAAAAATTGTACAACACGCTGAATTGGTTTGGACCACATTTCTTGACGACATATATACCTGACATCTGGCTGGCAAAGTACGGAAACAATGCCCCCCAACATATATAACTTTGAGCAGGGTGATTCATCTAGGTTAATGCGGCCCCAGAATTTTGTTTGTCATATGAAACTCACAGGGCTAGAGAATTAACAAGCCCTGCCAACAGCCAACGGCATTAGAGGACAATGTGAGGCTACTAGAAAGTCACCTACTCGTGTGCTGTGAGAATTCTGTTCTTGAAGCCAATTCGTCTCAAGAGCCAGCGCTCATCCTTCATGCACTCCATTTCAAGTTCCTGTTCTGCATCAATAGAACATTCCTCTACTGGCATTGGCAGTGTGCACTAACGCAGTACCTCCAAAGCTCAGTGCCAAAAGAACAGAAAATGCTCACCATGACATTATTTATGATGCTCGCGCCAAAAAATCATCCACGGCGAGAGATGCATCACCATGTGAAACAGAGTTATCAGGTTCAGGCATGTATAGAGACGTAGAAGAAACCTGTCAAGCAATACAGAGAGTGTAATGTTTCAAAAACCATAAGCTAACACAAACACGCTACATGAACCTGGTGCAAAGGTTTACCTTTGTGTCTATCTGTAATTCTCCGTTATTGTTATCCACTGAAAGAACAGCACCATGAGCTTTTAACCATTCGTCACATTCTTCCAATCCATCAGCTACTTTAGCCTCACAAACTTCATCACTTCTTGTGAATCCCAAAACTCGTGCAGCATATCTCACAGGTACAGTTGGGCGATATGATTTAGACATGCATTTTATTGCTTCAAAGCGCATCCGCTCAACATAGAGATCTGCAAAGCCAATAGCACAAGTAACAAAACATCATATTAATGAACATAACAGATTGACAAAAAACGAGAAAGAAATAAACATCATCTTTACCCATAAGACACGAATTCAAGTTGGGTGATGTCTTGTATAATTTGAAAAACAGGACATAGTTTCCAGATGAAACAGCAGAATGAACCGCAAGGGCATGCTTGACGGTTCCGTCTTGCTTGGCTTCCTTTGACAAGCTGAGAACAATAGATGTATCAAATATAGTTCATGTAACAATGAAATAACCGATTCATGCAACCTTCATGCTCTTATTGCGCAACAGATATACCTTGCCATCGATGAAAGCAAGTCTCTTTTGTTATTAGAGTGCAACATGACACACAGCAAGTTGTAAGCAGAAAACTCAAGATGACAGCCTTGGATTCCTTCTGCGTACAACCTCTTCAGCTGTGATTGGCACTGCAAAGAATTGCAACAGAAAATGAATAAAAACTAGGCTGTTGACTTCATTCTTTCTTGGGCAAATAGACCCATCAATATTAATTATCAAGTAAGAATACAGCAGCCAGTTTTCAAAAGACAAGAGTTAAGAAGTATCAACACTTTACTACAACCAATTTCACGCATTACTACAACAATTGCATGTAGCAATAAAGTGCATACGCTATGTCTTTGTAACAGAACTGGCAGGGGTGTAACTAGGAACTAGTGACGAGGGGGTTGAATCCTAAAGGACACGATCACAAGGCTTCTTAGACCATAAGAATAGTGCAAGGATGACAATAGTAGTAAAGGCTGTGGGCGAGTTCCACTGGGCAGCCACCGAGAACAGGTGATTGCTAGCTAGACAATATACCAGTAGACAAGCATCATTATTGTCCTCAGTGGCCCTTTTTTTCCTTCATTGCACATTATGGAACTAGGATAGCAAATAGAATGGCACATCATCACATGCCACGTGATTGTTTTGCTTATTTCAGGCAATAAGATGAACCAGAACAAAACAGGCGGACCTGATTATACTCAGGTAAATCTCCAGCTTGAAGTGCTAATCGTGCATGAGTTTCATAAACCTGAAACAAGCAATATGAAGTTATATAAATGGAAAGAATCAAACAACTTTGGAAAGTTGGAATAATGCCCTCATGATAAATCAAGGATAGCATATGATTCTTTCCGAAAAAAAGTGATAGCATATGATTCGATATTAATTAACTAACTTTCTGGTGAATCAAAGGATTCAAAACAACAGATAAATAAAACAAACGGTATGATACATCAAATTGTTAAATATTATAATGCAGTATACCATGATAGGAAGTTATCAAGGATTACCTTGACAGTCAGCTCATTCTGAATCCTCTGAACAGTAAGATCTTGCCTAATAGACTTCAGTTGATCACATTTGTAGAGATAATTCTTTTCAGATGTTTCAACCATGTGAAGAGCTTTTTCTAAGACATCTTCTGGCCTTACCTGCAAAAGGTGTGATCAGAAAACTAATGCAAGAAAACAGCAACGAGATTTAACAAAAAGCTAGAGCTAATTTTTCTATCAACAATATGTTTTTCCGGCCTACAATTTACAAGGCAATCAGCAAAGTATCCTCACTGTGGCAGGATCAGGTGCTGATGTAAGACGCAGGTATCGTTTCTCAATTTCCTGACATGTTCCCTTGATTGTCAGTGCATCCCAATCCAAATCCTCCACAGCCAAGCTGGCACCATCTCCATTACTTTTATTAAGAAGCATCGAGAGAGCTCTCCTGGTATAAATATTGGCTGTTCCATCCTTCTGTGGTACAGAACTTCTAGATTTTGATGATGTGCCCTGACTACGTTCAAAACGCTTAGATCTATGCTCTCGGCGTTTCTTCTCCTCCGGTGAATTTGCTAGTGCGATTGAACTGGCATAATATTTCGTTAGATCCCACTCCTTATCACTGTCGCTTGAAGCATTTCCATTTTCGGTTAGACTTGCATTACCACCAATCCGCTGCTTTTTCGTAGGCCTCTGACTGCATTGGCTTAAAGGAGCTTGGCGGGATTGGAGAAACCTCCCGAGATCCCAACTGTTACCCTGCAACATAATTAGCTAAGTATTTCCCAAAAAAGAATGAGGATAAAAACAAGCTTGGAGTGATGATTATATTCAAATTCACAGTTTCCAAAATGAAAGGCATGTAAATGTGAATCCATCCTGAGGGCTTACCATTCTTTTAGTTGTTTCCGAACTACTGCAGATATTACTTTTTGCTGATTCTTTAGAAATCACTTCCACCTTGTTAACAACCTTTTCCTCTGCAACAGGCTCCCACCTACTTTTTGTACGTCTACTAGGGCTCCTCCTAGATGTTGAAAAGGAGAAGGGACTTGAATCCTTTGCGGTGCTGCCAAAGAACCCAAAAAAAATCAGGATTAGCTAATTGTTGTAGGCCCTGTTTGGGAGGGCTTGAGCTTCATCTTAAAGCTACCATAAGCCTAACTCCTTCGTAATGTGGTGTAGCTTTGGGGGCTTCTCAAGCTTAAGCTCCTTTTATACTGAAAATCTGAAGTCCCTCCCCCCACCAGCTTCAGGAAGAAGCTAAGCCTTCGCAAACAAAATATAACACCAGGACTTTGAAGCATCCACAGAACCACCATTTAAAAGTGTCTTTAAGTGCCCATGTATGCAGAGTTGAAGCAGCAATGCTTTTATTTGGGCATCTCAATTATGTACGCAACCTGCTTCAGCAGGTAAATAACCCGGCCCACTCACCCTCTTATCACGCTGAATATACAATCCAAGGCCATTTGACTTATCTTGCTGTCCCAATTGTTTCTTCTTATGCTTTTAATAATTGAACTTGGTTATGGTGATTGTTGCCCATGATGCTACTTCAACGGCAGTATCTGGTACAGTACATTGCTACAGTTGTTTTCAGTTCTCAGTTCTCACCAAACTTATAGGTTCAAGTGTTAACGAAAAATGTGAAAGTCCATTCATACTGATCATTGATGATTGAACAAAGCAAAGCATCCTTAACCTTCACATAATTATAAATCAGTGGCCATTGGATTTACTTTTCAACATCCAAATAGTACAAATTAAGCTAAAGCAAATATTCCCAAAGAATATTAATATTAAAAAGGTGTTGTACAAGCATATGATTTTCTCGTTAGTGCAGTCCATACCATACATTAAAAGTTACATCATCACTGAGGGAAAGAAAATATGGTAGGAAAAGAACAGCACACCTTGTCATATTTGTGCTCGCAGCATTTTCTGGCAAAGGAAACAGTGGCTCGATGTCCCAGTTCTTAGTATGAAGGATCCCATCAGCAGTTGCCTTGGTGATTATCTGAAATTATAGGAAAGGAAAAACTTGGAAGTTGACAAAATCCTTATCAAAGTTGATAGATTAGCTCGCAAAGAAAAGGAAATACAAAATCCTTATCAAAGTTGACAGATTAGGACATGAAACATAATTTTAATAGGACAGTGAATTTCATAGTTACACAACAGAAAACTTATTCTGTCATTTTCAACCGCATACAGCTCACCAACATGAAAAAGATTCAACTTTCTCATAGTTCAACAATAGTTATTTTAGCAATTAATATAGGCAGTGAATTCCAAAGTTACACAACAGAAAAATTATTTTATCATTTTCAACCACACACAGCTCACCAACATGAAAAAGGTTCAACTTTCTCGTAGTTCAACGATGGTTATTTTAGCGATTAATATTTTTCTCAAATTTATTAAACATCTCATGAACTGATTGTTATATTTATAACCAATAGCTAGACAAGCAGAAAGCAAGACAATGTTAAAAGAAGAATTAAAAACATATTACTGAACCTCCTTCAAGATACTTTGACCGGCAGACCTCTGGGCATCATCCTTGCAACGGGAAAGATTCCGCTCAACATAAGTACGAAGTGAAACAGGAAATGATCCCTAAACAGCATGAAAATAATGTTATGTGTATCTATATAGGACGCCACAAGCATAAGGTGTATTACAGAATTTATTTAGTGAAAAAATTGACTTCGAAAGTTTGAATCTAGTCCCTTCTATGGGAGTCAGGAGTGTACAAATCTAATTTCAGAAAATGTACAGTTACCCAGTAGTATTTCAATTATAGCATGTTTACATTTCCAGAGAGTTGGTTTCCTGTGCCTGAAGGAGTGAGGCTCCATCCAGCTTAGTTGTATGACCGTAGCATTATTGGTGCTCAGCAAAACAAAATGAAGTAAATAAAATTTATATTCACCTGCATTGCAGCTTCATGACCATCTTGAGCTGCTTTCACATCATTCTTCGGCGTGGAAACACTAACATAAGCAGGTTTTAGCGATGAGTCACTTTCTAATTTTTCTTCTCTGCTTTGGGAATAGCCATTGGAAAACCTGGAGCTATTCGAGGGTTTGTTGGGATCTGCATTTTGTTTACCCTGCGGGCATCTGATGTCGCAGAACCCTGCAAAGTTGGCTGAGAATTTTCGTAAACATGATTTACTGAAGAAGTATTCAAGCTTGGACCTTGCGCGTGCAAAACCTTATGTTGATCTGCTTGGTTACTTAGTGGTAATTGGCTATAATTTGCAAAGCTCTGTTGGTATGCTGGTGCCTGGTTGACATACTGGTTATGAAACCCTGGGGCGCCTGGTGCCTGGTTGGCATACTGGTTTTGAAACCCTGGGGCACCTGGTGCCTGGTTGGCATACTGGGTTTGAAATCCTGGGGTGCCTTGTGCCTGGTTGATGTGCTGATTTTGATACCCTGGGATTCCCGGTGCCTTGCAAATGGTAACAGTTAAAATTTGGCCCAAAAAAAATATCTTTGCAGTATAAAACATGGAAACAACATGTTATATCATGCATAGGACAAGAAAAACTCTCCTTTCAAAAAAAAAAAGAGTACTCATCATAGTCATAGAAGCAAATGAAGACCCTGTTTGGTACAGCTTCCACTCCCAACTTCTCAATCGATTCTCGTGGAGCCGTACCAAACACCCTGATTCTCAAAACCACTAGATTCTGCTTCTCGTGAGGAGCTGTCTCAAAAATGAACTAGCAACGAGAAGCAGCCTCCCAGCAGATTCTCGTGAGAATACAACCTTCAGAAACGAAATACCCTTTGAAGTTGAAGGTTTTTACCCGCAAATGCCACTGAGTTACACAAATACAATTGAAGTATTACACCTAGGGGTGACATGGTCTATTTGCCTCTAATCCTCCCTCGTATGGTTTTTGGAGCCAACCTACCTACCAAACGGTTTCAACAGACAGCTCCAGATTCTCAGAGAAGTGGATTCTCAGAGAATCAGGAGCAGAATCTCATAAATAAGAATCTGGAGTTGTACCAAACAGGGCCGAAATTAAACACATGCAAGCAAAAATGTTCAAACATGTCAAAGATTCCAGACTTCCAGTACTCTTTCATGGCTGAATTTAGAAGTTAAAATACCATAGCTACATGCAGAGTAAAAAATACCGGCCGGTTACCACCGGTAACCGGTTTTCCCGGCCGGTTCCGGTAGAAAAAAAACGGCCGAAATCTTTTAAATTCAAATTTGAATTTTTGGCTCTATAATGTCCTTCCCCTCCTCAGTTGGTTTAGGCATTGTTATGCTAGATTATGTATTGAAACATTAGTTTTTAGTATATTTAGCACTATTAAAACATAAAGGACAGGTTTTTCCGCTTTTTCCGGTTATCAGTTTCGGGAAAATCGCAGTTCAAAATTTGGTTTTCAAAATTTAACCGGTTTTTCGGTGGTGGATTCACTGCACCGCCGCTAAGGATTCAAAACCGGTCCGGCTCAATTCGGCCGGTGACGTCGTCTCGAGAACCCACGGTTACGGTTTTTCCAATCGAATTTTGTTAAATTTTACTTAAAAATCAATCAAAATTCAAAATTTAAAATTTGAATTTGCAAACTCTGGAAAAACCGGCCGGGATTTCAAATCCCGGCCCCCATCGGTAAGGCGATTCTCGCCGAATCGACCGAAATTCCATCCTAGCCGCCATTTCAAAATTTGACCGTTTTTTTGGTGGTGATTCTTATCGCAGACGCGTGGCCGGATTGCCGCTGGTCCGGTTTTTGATCCCTGGCTCCATGGTCCATCGATTCAGAAATTGGAACACATATAAAGTTTATTACGGAACTAATGTGTTGCATCAATTACACCAAATGCAAGGTTTCCATGAACAGGAAAGTAGTAGTTTCATTGTTCATGTAGGACACAACCAAATAAGGAGATTAAGTAATAACACCACAAGAACTATTGAAACAATCCTCCTATGGTAGGCATAATTATGGTAGTACACACTACACACCATAAGGAGGCTCACAATGTTCTAGAAGCGTACGTGAAAGAGAATACAGTATACATGCAAAACTATTACTTTGCAAAAAGAGCAAGAGCATGTAAGGACCAGAGGAAGAAACTGAATCGACACATTGGCAAAAATCTATGTGCAGCAAATAGCTAAATAGATCAAGTGCCATAAAACCATAATGCTGGGGAAATTTTATATTTGTCTAAGTTGAATAACCAAAGGGAATAAGGGATGACCCACATCAACATCCTGAAGCCAATGCAACATTATATCAACCACATTTTCCAAAAGCAGTCGGACAAAGCTACGTTTTCAGAAAAATCCCCATGGAAAAGATACATGGAGGTTCAGGAGTCTTTGCACACAAAAGGCAATGCAAATTGATGTTAATTCTATAACTGCTTAACAAATAGTAACAATCATGGATTGATGCCGGAAATGTTTGCAGAATTCAAGATCAGATATGTTTGCCAGTACTAGAAACCATTGGAAGCAGATGAACTGAAAAGCAGTATGCAACACAAGTGGAAAGAGTGATGTTGTACATGAACAGACGACGACTTGTGCATTGCTCTAAACAAGAAAAGAAGGAAAAAAAAAAAAGAAGAAACCGGAACTAATAATAAATTAATAATACCTGCGGAGGAGGTGCAGCAGGTACACCAGCATCACTTTTCCATTGTGTAGTGCCCGGTGGAGGTGGCTGAGAGCTGGGATATGCATAACCAGAACCGGTACTGGCAGCTTTTGTATCGGAAGCACTGCTGCCAGCAACTGCAATGCCACCAGAATTTGGTGTGGATTGATCATAATAATAAGACCACTGGTTGTACTGCTGAGGATAGTGGAAAGAATTGGTGGGTAGTGAACTAGAACTCTGAGCTGCATTAGTATCAGGTGTGTAACTCTGATATGTTTGAGCATGATTATTTCCAGTACTTCCTCCAGCCCAGGCATTGTTTTGACAATAATAGTTGCTGGTTGCATATCCTGCCGCAGTCTGATGAGCACCAGCATTATAATATGTGTTGCTTGTAGGACCAACGTAAGATCCTGAATTCTGAAATGAAGTAAGAGGCTGATAAGCAGCACCTGAACTTTGATCTACTCCTTGTTGAACAGAAGAATCATTTGCAGTTTGTGGATAGTTATAGTAATAGTTCGGATATTGAGCAGAACTGTAGCCAGGTTGAACAGAATTCGAGTAAGGCGCATAAGAATCCGTTGCATTAGTGGTTCCCATAGCCTGTTGCACCACATGGGGTGTGCAACTTGTCACATTTTGAGTAGCTCCTGAAACTGAGACATCCCTTTGTGGATCATAGTAAACTGCATTTTGACTTGAATTATCCACTGAATAGTTCCAGGAAGCACCAGTAGAAGACCACGGATGATGACCAGAAGCTGGAGGTTGATATGGAGATGAACTTGGCTGCTCCATGCTCCTGCGCTGTTATTAAGTGAGAACAAACAAAAAAAAAAAGTATTGTCAGCTCAGAACTATGAATCATGACCAAAACAAGTACTCTCACAAAACCAGACAAAAATTGAAAAAATAGTAAACCCAGTTTGGTGAAAATGTGTTAGCAACCATAAAGACATCAGCTGTTTGCTATTGTTACATTGTACCATGTGATCCTCATAAATAGTGCATGACCATGTGAAATAAAATCATATTGAGTTTAGATATCCCAACAGTCAACGGTGTGTGTTCTGCAACAACACTCCCTGTCTTTATAGCATGCATCCTCAACCTATATAAGGCATAATGTCCTCTTCTCGCTTTATGTTGCAAATTTCCACAAATTTATACGCCACCGGAAAGATCTAAATGGCTGAGGTAACAAACAAAAGACTAATGAGGGCAATGAGACAGTTTACATCGATGCAATGTCTGCAATATATGCAACAATAGTGCGTAATAAACTTAACACAAAATGTTAAATCTCCACAAGTACGGTCACACCCATCTGTAGAAGTGACAAAGGTATGCCATACAGAACGAATCAATGCCAGGCCAGCAATTGATTTCCACCATGCACTAATGAGAACAAACAATGACCCAATGAACTTGCCATATATAATTAGGGCGTTACTTAAAAAACCACCTCCTACAAGACAGGTCCTCAGATACCTATTGATGTGGTCAGTGATTACAGCTCAGGGGTTTCGTTGGTAGCTTATTAATCCTAGCTTTGGCAATACCACCAGTTTACAAGCTACCAGTACTACTGGTATCCTTGACCTAGGTAGTACCAGTTTCAAAAAGAAATAGTCGCCTTACATTGCCTAGCCAGGTGAAGCCAAAAAATATAGGTGTTGTATAACACAACAGTAAGAATTAACATTTCAAGCTTCATTCATGACAGCTCCAGTCAGCCAAGCCATATTCACTGAACATGCAAGAATACAGAATGCAGCACACAAATTCTTTAAACAAACAACATTGCCACCTTCAAAGTCAAACTAACTTTCAATACACCATCAAACATGAGCAGCCAAGTCGGGGCCAACATAGAAGTTCAGTACAATTGAACTTCCAAAATGATGGCATCCAACAACCTATAAGTACGGAGT
Organism: Hsuehochloa calcarea; assembly: GCA_036346395.1. Classification (NCBI taxonomy): domain Eukaryota; kingdom Viridiplantae; phylum Streptophyta; class Magnoliopsida; order Poales; family Poaceae; genus Hsuehochloa; species Hsuehochloa calcarea. Next base: position 72,858,373 of record CM070594.1, on the reverse strand, counting down.
ACTTCACGGCTTTACTTCTAGAAGACTTACCACATTGACTAACTACTAGGAGGGCTTAACCACTAGATAGCCAGAGCCTGTATCCATTACTCTGTGTGGGCAAAGCAACAGTAGCAAAATACAACAATATTGCTATTCGTAAAGCAATCTACTTGAGTTACTCCGGTGATTAGTTTTCCTACACTCGTGGAGCGGTAAATTAGCAAAAATAATCAACGAATACATCTTCCACCAGCTAGAACTAGCTGTCCAAGCGCCCCCAGTGGACCTAAATCTTCCACAGCAGCGCGAACAAGCAGACACTAGGAAATAGTAATCAACTGGCATCCTAGCCGCGGGCGCGACCCATCTGCACCTCAGACCAACCCATACCCGAAGCAGAACGAACCACACGCAAATTCAGGTAAGGATCACAACGCCAAACAAAGCGGAAGCAAAGGCCCGATAAGCTCGGATTCCTGCCGAATCAGGAGCAGCAGAAGCGTACCTCTACGGGCTTGGCGTCGGATCCAGCAGCCGCCTCGCCGCCCTGGGTCGCCATCCCCCCGCGCCCTGGAGCTCCAGAGCTCAAGATGAAACCCTAGTGTCCTCACAGAAGAGCAGAGCCACCGAATTCGCTGCCAGCACGGTCAAATAGAGCCGGATCGGGGCGGAAGCGCGAACGCGCGCGCGCCAAAGAAAAAAAAACACGAGAAATCGAAGGCCCGGACGAAGACGAGGAGAGAGACCAGACACGAGGAAGGTTTGTTTGGCTCGGCGTTGGGTTGGGCGCTTGGAGAAGGGATGTATCGGAGGAGGCGGAATGGATTAGGGATGGGTGAGAACTGCGGCTTGCGGTTTTTTCCTCCGTCGGGGCAGGAGGAGGTCGGCGAATCGGGAGGGGGAAGAAGAGGAGGGGGAGAAACGGCTTGTGGGCTTGGGCTTTTATCTATGGGTTGGGTTGGTGGGGGGCAAGGCAATGGACTGGACACTTGGGGGGAGTCAATGGGCCTAGCTCCAGACTGGGTCTGGTAAGATGACGGGCCCGGCTTTGGGGGCAGTTCCGGAGCAAAATTCGAATGGTGTACGAATTCTGCTCGATGGGGAACTTGGAAATCTTCCAAATCCAACCGATCCGTTTTGCAAATACTCCATTTCGTAACTAGCAGTGCGGCTCCCAAGTCCCAGCCAAATATCTTCGCTGAAACTCAAATCGCCAGAGCAGCACACCGGGCATGTCAAATTGCCGATCAGTGGACGACATGCATCTGCGTGCAGGAGGGAGCACGACCAGCCAAATCGAAAAGGGTGGAAAGTTCTGCGAAGCTGACTTCGGCAGCGGCTGGGCCAAGCAAGATTCACCCGTACGAGATCAAATCCAAACGAGTTGACACACTACCAAGGCCAGAACAGAACACTCCGCCCGGACACCAAGGTTTGTGCAAACAGCCGCAGGAAATGCAGGGAAATGGATCCTCTGCGATGAACGAATCTACGGCCCATGCATTAGAGAGTAATTTCCACCGTCCTATCAACAAACAACAGCTCAGATCAGCTACACCGGTTTGCTCGCCGCAATAAATATTCCGCTATTACTATATTTCACAAGGATCCGAATCCACAGCCGCAGAACAAAGCAAACAAGTTTGCGGCAAAGAGCGCCCATTGTACGCGCTTCGCACCGAAATCTTAATGGCGGTTACGCAACTCGTGAGCGAATGCCGAGACTGGTTAAAACTGGCCAGGACTTTGCGGGCGGCGCATCGCGGCACGGCTCGAGCAGCATAGGGCCGGGCCACGCGACGACACCTAGACCGCTTGGGCGCTCCCCGACACGACAGGCGGCCCGACACGCCATGCCGCCCGTGGACCGTGCTTGGGCGCGACGCGTTCTTGCTCGGAGGGCCCAAAGACGGCAACGATGCAAGGCGCGGCGGCGAGCGGCGGCGAGGACACACTTCAAGCGCAAGGCCCGCCCGCGCGGACTCGAAAACAAATCATTGCCGGCGTTAGATTCACACCGTGTCCGCGCACGGTTCAAACGTGAACGTCGCCGCCTCCCCTCGCAACACACCACCAAAAAACATAGTCCTCGGCGCCGCCGCCCCCCGCCATTACTAACCTCACAAGAACTCAACTCCAACAAAAAAAGAAGAAGCATGAATTCACCACATTACTTACATCTCCACAAGATCGAGAAGAGCACGAGAAGGCGACAGATCTTGGCAACCCCATCGATGCTTCTCGAGGCAATGCTCGCAATGCCGCTTTGGCGAAGGACACCGAGCCACCACCACCACGCCTCGTGCCCTCTCGCCGCCTCGGCCGCAGCCCGCAGCGCAAATGCAAGCAACAAACACACTTCAATCCCACATCAAATGGAGAAACAAATCATTCATTCACAAATTCACAATCAAATTCACAATCACAAATTCACAATCACAAAATCCTTTGCTCATCGGTTCCCTTTGGCGGAAGAGGCGGCGAAGGCGCTTGATCGGCGGATCGCTCGAACGCTTGACGAGCCCCCCTCGAACTCGAGCCCCGCACCAGGATGGACATGGCGCCGCCGGGGAGGCACTGCACTGGCCACCATGAGGCGCACAGGTGGCCAGCCTCATGGAGTGGAGAGGAGGCGGCCGGGGAGAGGAGGTGGCCGGACCGAGGAGGGGACCGGAGGGTTGGGGAGAGGGGGCGTGGGGAGTGGAGTGGGGGCCGGGAGGGGAGGGAGAGGGGGCGGCCGGAGGGTTGTGGGTGTGGCCTTGGCCCTTGGGAGAGGGGCGTGCGTGGGGAGTGGAGTGGGAGGCGGTCGGAGAGGGGAGGGTGGCGGCCGGAGGAGGAGGGGGAGAGGGGAGGCCGGAGGCGCCGTGTGGGGGAGAGGAGAGGCCGGACCGCCGGAGGCGTGGGAGTGGAGGACTGGAGGGGTTGGGGAATGGGGAGTTGGGGACTCAGCGGAAAAAGAAAGGCGACTGCGATCTGCAGATGAGCGATCCGATGCCAAACTCGGTCGACGACTGTGCCCCCTGCGGCGATGGGCCGAGGCGTGGAGTGGAGTCTTTGCCGGCAATGAGCACGAGACCGATGCCTTTATCTGGAGTGGAGTCTTCTTGTATTCTTGCATGCGAGGCGTAGAGTCTTGTCACAAAAGACGTTGGGAGGTTGGTTAGCTAGATTCACGCTCAGTGTTTTTGCAGTAGGAGCTGAGACGTCGAGTCTTATCATAAGAGACGTTGTGTGTGAGTATGAGTAACGTTCGTATTTCTTTCTCCCTATAAATTCCCTCGTCCCTCCTCGTTTGTTCACAGCTCACAGCACAATACAATCTGTTTCCTTTCTATTTGCTATCTCTTTGCTATCTAGATTGTAGTCGTCCAGTATGTTTGGAAAGAAGAAAGCAGTGAGGCGGAGGCGTGAGCACGCCCTCGCACTCCTAGTCCTCCTCCCTACAAGAAGTGCACGAGCAAGAGATCGATCCTCGCCAACTCTCCCGGGCATGGGAGACTATGGTATGGATGATCAACATATGGATGGAGCGGAGGGCTTTGAGGATGCCACGTCTCCACCCCCACGTCTTCACCCCAAGCGTCTCCACCCGGGCAGCGAGGCGGTGCAAGCTGGTGGAAGCTCCGTGGCCGGCGTGCATGGTGTTGGAAGCATATGGAGTATAACATAGAAGCAGAGGGCGGCGTCGGTACCTTATGCCACATGTAAATATTGTCATGCTAAATTGTGCACTTGCGCTCGGTGGAAGTGCGAGTCATCTCAAGCGACACGCGCAGCGTGTTTGAAGAAGATAGCGGTACGGACGACAAGGAAGGAACGTCGGACCAGACAACTTTGGCCCCGATGGTTCAGTAAGTACATGGATGTACAACCCTCAGGTAGCTAGAGACGAAATTGCTAGATATATAGTTACTGAGGATCTTCCGATTAGGACGGGCGAAAGCTCTAGTTTGAAAGAATGATTCAGCGTGGGTTTTGCCTTAATACCAACACGTAAGTAGGAGAACAAGCTGCTTGAGACATATTAGAACTCTACCAACGTAAACTGTCAAGTTTGAAAGAAAACTTCTTGAAAGTTACCTTTTCTTTCGCTTTAACTTCCGATATATGGACTTCATCCCACCAAAGGCAGGCTATCTTAGTGTTGTTGCGCATTACTTAGATGATGATTATAACTTGAACAAGCGAGTCATAGGGTTGAGTCTATCGATGAGGCACCTTTGGAGAGGCCATCGCTGCAAGCAGCGTATTAGAAGTCATTAAGGATTTTAAAATAGAGAACAAAATTATTGCCATCACTCTTGACAATGCCTCAGCTAACACGACGGCCATGGAGTTCCTCGCACCGCATCTGGAGTCCTACACTGGTGGTTTCGTCCTCCACCAGAGATGCATGTGTCACATCTTGAACCTCATCGTGCGAGCGGGCTTGCGGTAATGAAACCTAGTCTAGACAATATACGCGATGCTATCCAGTTCATTACTGATTTGACCCCAAGATATGCCCGATTAGAAGTCTGCAAGGCCAACAATAAGAGACCAAGGAAATTCACCACGGACATGAAGGTGCGGTGGAACTCCACGTATACTATGTTGGAAGCGGTGCAAAAGTGCAGTACATTATTACTCTATTCGTCAATACTAATTACAGTAAGCGGTTAGTTCTTGAAGCAGTTGGCTAGTTGCGGTCGTTTTCGTGAATTTTGAAAGTATTTTACGATGCAACCACAATTTTATCCGGTGTTTACTATCCTACTTCTTGCTTAGTCATCAGTGGCTTTGGACTATCGCTAACGCTTTTAAGGAAAAGCAGAGATGATGCCCTTACGAGACCTATTATTGAACCAATGCAGAGAAAATTTTAAAATATTTTCAAGCTATCCCACATCTCTTTTGTTTTGGTACTATTATGGACCCTCGGAGAAAATTAGCGAGATCTGAAGGGGGCTTACGAGGAATTGGGGATGCATTTGATCTTGATTTTTACGAGGCTTACACTCACATTCATGACGAGCTTTTGAGTTTTCGATTTGTATTATGAAAAGTTTGGCGTGAAGTCAATCGAGAACAAGCGCCTCAACAACGCAACAAGGACGGTATAATGTGAGCGCTTAGCGTCTGGAAGAAGTGAAAGGCGGCATCAGTTCATCTTCTCGTCGCCAAACCGGTCTCAATGGAATCAAGAGTTGAGATCAACCACTACCTCGACACACCTTTTGCGGACAAGAGCTTGACAGCGGATGGAAATGATGTCAACCTCCTCTTGTGGTGGAAGAACCACGGCGTATTTATCCGTCTTTGTCACATTTTGCACGAGATGTACTTGTGGTTCGGTGTCATTGTCTCATCGGAAGCCACTTTGATGCAGATGGGAGGATTATCGAGCCAAGGAGGTCGTCTCTCACACTGAGATGGTTGAGGCACTCACATGCCTCAAAGGCGGGAAGCGCTTGATGAGCAGACGCAACATCGGCTCGAGGATCCGGAGATCGCGGAGGCGATAGCGACCTAGAGAATCTCGGCGTCAACTAGTCTATTTATGTTTATGTAGTTCTTGCACTCTTTTCCTTACGAGGGTACCCGCATTGGGGTAAGGTTTTTAACGAGGCGACAAACTTTGTATTTATCTTGTATCAAACAATGAATAAATTTTAGTTATTCCCTGAATATTTATGTGTTCTGATATTATGAATATTTTTTTCATTCTATATTCCTATATATTTTTTTTAATTTTCCTATCCATTTCCTTTTTTCCCTCCTTTTTTCCCATTCCTCTCTTTTTTTTTCATTCTCCCTCTCTTTTTTGAGGCCATGGCAAACCAAGAGCCCAAGGCAGAGCAGAAGCTTAAGCCTCAAGGGGACTCAAAGCCTCAAGCCTTCTCGTTTTCTTCTCGGTTCTCCCAAATCCGATCCGATGCACTTCATCTTCCCATGGGTCATCTCTCTCCTCGACTCCTCCCATTCCTCATCGCGCCGCCACTTGGCCTTGACTCCACGCCCCCTTTCGCCTCGGGCTCGTGGGGAGCTCCGCCCGCCGCCGGGCCCCGGGGCAGCGGTGGAGTTCCTCGAGGAGGCGGCCCAGTGATGGGTGTTGGGGTCTTAGGGATCTGCGGAGGAGGAGGTGGCCTCGGCAGCCGGTGAGGCCGGCGTCTGATGGAGGAGGCGGGCGGCAGCTGGCGGACCGCGGCTCTGGTTCACCTCACCTCCGGTCCGGCCTCCACACCCTCCACTGACCCTCGCGGCGCATGAGCCGTTAAAACTGAAACCAAATAACACGGCAAGCTTTTGCACGAAACAACCTAATTTGTTAATACTGGAAGCGCATAACTCGGCAAACACCAGATTTGCACATCAGAAGCTCAGAACACAAGCAAACACTAACAAACTTTGCACAACTCCACGGTCCACCTGACCCAGGCTCTAGAACGAACCAACCCATCAAGCAACTACTACTGCTACTTTTATGGAACTAAACACAGGACCCAATTTCTTGACCGCGAGCCATGACTTTTGCCACGGCCAGTCGCTCCTCAGCCGCCGAAGCCGTAGAGGGTGCGGCCCTGGCGCTTGAGCGCGTAGACGACATCCATGGCGGTGACGGTCTTGCGGCGGGCGTGCTCCGTGTAGGTGACGGCGTCGCGGATGACGTTCTCCAGGAATATTTTGAGCACGCCGCGGGTCTCCTCGTAGATCAGCCCCGAGATGCGCTTCACGCCGCCCCTCCGAGCCAGCCTCCGGATCGCCGGCTTCGTGATACCCTGGATGTTGTCGCGCAGAACCTTGCGGTGACGCTTCGCGCCGCCCTTGCCCAGCCCCTTGCCGCCCTTGCCGCGCCCCGACATGGCTGCTCCTGCGCTCGCTCGAACTCGGAGAGAACAGGAACCTGAAACCCGATCAAAGCCACACCATATCAGAATCGAAGCACATTTTGAACTGAAATGCGAAACATGGAGAAAATTGGAGCTCAACGCCTACCTTTGGGAGTGGGGAATTGGTCACTTTGGAGTGGTATTCGGTGGCTAGGAGCGATGAATGCGAGTAGGCAAAGGGGGAGAAGGGTTATTTAAAGGGGGAGTGGGGGACGTGGAGGCAGTTTGCGCCGTTCGATGGGGAGGAAATGGACGGATGGGATTGGGAGTACGGTGGATGACGCGGATCGCTGACGTGGACCGAGGCGCGGATCGATGAATTGGCGGGCGGGGTGGTCTGAAATTTCGAATTTTGGGCTCTCAAATTGAATAATTTTGCGAAGAAAATAGCGGCATTGTGCAATAATTGCTGATTAGCTGGTGGGGCCGTGTATTATCTTAATGGTTTTATAGTATTACTCCGCGAGTCCGATTACACACCGTGTGTACGGGAATCTATATAAAAAAGGTATACTTATATACTGTGTATCTCAGAACCTAAATATACAAATTTGGACCTTCTGTGTATACTCACTAGTCTAGAATCATATTAGTGCACACAGTGACAATATTGATGAAATATTATTCTATATGCAAAGATAACTAAAATATATGCAATTGATCAATAATTATCGTAGTAGCGACCTTTCTATCAAAGTTTACTATTAATATCTCAAAAGTCGAATATCTCAAATAAGCTGCAACGGAAGAAAAAATAATACAGTAAATGTAGCTCATCTATATGTTTATGGGTAATCGACTGAGGTAGCACGATCTAGTTCTCTACAATCCTTCAAGTAGTATTCGATGACCAACGATGAACGAATGTAGTTTTCAACAACTGAGCAATATTGTTTATTAGCAAAAGTAGGTACATGGAGTACTCATGTCGAATCCCGGGAGTAACACCCTTAAACCATCCGTGTATTCTACACTAGTCCCTGGATCAGTAACTAGTGTACATAGTAAATAAATATTGTAACACCCATAATTCATACAACTTTATTAACAATCAACATAGTTTTATTACAAGAAATGTTTACAAGCCAACAATAAAGAATACAGCGGAAGACGAAAAAAAGCAGTAGAGTCCAACTAATCTGCCACAGGCAATTGACTGGGGGTGGCCTAGTCGTCGAGACCGATACCGATACCGATAGCGAAGTTCTTCTCTTCTGAACAATATTTTATTAAGCAATGATGAATACAAAAAATGTACTCCGCAAATTACACCCAATAACATATTATAATGCATGAGGGGTATATCAAAGGAATGCTTATATGGTTATTTGTGCAAAAGTAATGTTTGACATTTTAAATATATTTACTAAGTTCAAAAGCAGTTATACGGTATCTAAAACTCTTTCATTTTAAACTCAAGTTAGTGCAAGATGCACTGCTGGTGAAGGACTAACCGCCTTGCACCAAGGCTAACTACCCAAATTTCTCACATAGAATAAACAAACATCCATGAAATTATTTTTTGTCAAATCATTTTAAAAATAAAACCATAGTCTAATATGCAAAAGCCCTTGCTCGGCATGTCTATAACCATGGACACGGCTATTCGAATAGTTTTACATTCTGCAGAGGTTGTACAACTTTACCCACAAGGGGTAATCGACTTATAATGTCCACCTGATACACTTCCGTAATTATACGACTAAGTGGTTATTACAACGCTTTTACAATGCGTCATTCCAAAGTAGTCATGTCCGCTAATGTTTCGTTGTCGTAAGGTTTCACGCCAAACAGAAGCCCCCTCTTGCGCCATGTAAGATAACAAAAAAAGAATGTCATTCTGACACCTACACATCCGGATGACACAACCACGGTAAAATGTTACAAATTAGTTAGCCAGGTCTGTCACATGCTAGACTTGTAGTAGTACAGAAGTGCTTTATAATCCGCAGCTCGCAGACTGATCCTTACTGACTGGACGACTTCCAAAAGCAACCACTAGGTCTCGACCATTCACTGAGACGAGCTCGTGCATAAACTTGCACCCACCAACTACCCATTTCGCCTAAGTCTAATCCAGATTATATTTTGCTTTTCAAATCATTTGTAATTTCTATAACATAATAATGGTGTGGAGTTATTTTAAATCCATAGTTGGGTATTTGGCTAAAAATTCCCTAAATTGAATATTTATGATCTAAGCATAACTAGGCATATATTTTTTCTCCAAAGTGTTCTAGTTCATACTATTGTATAAACTATACTTTTATCTAAGGTGTCAAGGTATGTTTAATTCAATATCAAACTTGGCTCTGCAATGGTAATGAGAATAACTATAATTTTAAAACATGAATTTCAATTAATTTGAATACAAATAAGTATGCAGTAATAATTTAAAACATAATTTAAATATTTTGGAAGAATGGGATCAAACATGATCAAAAAGACATAGCTTGCCTTGCTCAAATAATTGTTGTTCTGAAACTGCGTCAAAATATGGCTCTTCGAAGCCATCAAAATCTATACACGAAAATAAGCAAATTGAAATAAAATTAAAATAAACTATAAATTAAATAATTTAGTTCCCCTCAAACGAAGGGGAACGGGCTATCGAAAGATTGAATTTCACATGAAACGATAAAAATGGTATTTTCTGAATTTGAGGAATTAGTTTTCTAAAGGAAAATCCACTTATTATGTCAGCATGATGTCGGCGATGATTTTTTGGATTTCCAGCCGAATTATTTTTATAAATAAAATAGGATTGGGCCACTGACATGTGGACACTTGGTCTACGTACCAAGTCCACGAAAAGCCAATAGTCCATGGTGGACTAGGCTCGCGAAACAGTGGTGCGACTGACGCAAGCATTGGCGCAAGCGCCACATGGCACTCATGTGGGCATGTGGGGTGATGTGGCCCTTGCGTGGCGGCCAGGTGGTGCGGACGTGGATGCCACGTCATACCGGTGAAGTGGTGACACATGGGCATTTTGGTCATCGGCGAGCGACGGCCAGCGGCGAGGTGCGAAAATGAAAGAGGGAGGGACGGGGAGGGCGGTGCTCACCACGGCGGCGGTTGGGCGTGCAAGGCTCACCGGCGGCGAGGAGATAGGTGGTGGCGCGTTTGATTCAACAGCGCAGCGGGTGCTCTGGTGCCGAGGGCGCGCACACAACGTAGAACGCATCCCGGCGAAGCCATTGGTGGAGAAGATGGCAGCGGAGCTCCACTATCAGCGACGGAGTGGCTCGTGTCGAGAAAAAGGGGATTTCGGCTAGAGTAAAGAGAGAGGGGCGATGAGCTCGAGGTAGATGAATGAGTGGGTTGAGGGGCACCTCATGCTCCCTTTTATAAGGGCAGAGGAGGGTTGGAGAAGGAGATCATGGGCAGCGTTACTCACCGGCGGCGACGGTTGCACAAACACGGTGTTAAGGCGAGTGATGGAGGGAAAAACGGGGGGAGTGAGTGTGGCAGAGACAGAAAGGGTTTCATTTTCCTTGAATGCGCGAGAAAAACGGAAGAAACGGGCGGCTTTTAAGAGCTCTTGCGCACTAGGCAATGGACGTGGTGAGAGGAAGAAGAAAACAGGAGGAAGAAGAAGGGAGGGGAGCCACTGATGTGCGGGCCTGGCGGTCAGAGAGGGAAATAGGGGAAGGGGAGCTGGGCTAGCAGGGAGGCGTGGGCCGACCAGGGAGAAAGAAAGAAAGAAAGAAAAGGAAAAGAAAAGGGAAAGCGGTCTGGGCTGGAATAAAAAGAAGAAAACGAGCTGCGAGAAAAGAAATTCGGCTCGAGAGAGAATTCCCATTTTTTAGGCCTTTTGATTTACAAAAATTGGAAGAAATCAAATAATCTTATAGAAAATACCAAATAGAGTTACAAAAAAATTCTTGGAAAAATCGCAGAAATTCCCTGAATTATTTTAAACTTAATAAAATTATTTTGAACTTAAATTTGGCCTTTATTTTTTCACATAATTTATTTTGTATTTCTGGAAAATAGAAAAACCTTTTTAATTCCATAAAATTCAAGAAGTTAATTAAATTTATTTCTTAACTTTAAATCCAAGAAAACCTAAAAACTCAATATTTTTCCTTTTGACATTAAAATCTAGGAAACTATGTAATTATTTATTAAAAACCAAGAAAATTATTTTAAATTTCAAAAAATCCAATAAAAATAATAACTTTATTAATTTTTTTTTAGTATCAGAACTTTGGTATGTTACAACTCAGCAAGTTGTACCACAAAATACAAGTATAGATGATGACTTATTCCAAATGACATGACTTCTATGGTTATTTTGCAAAAAGCAATAGTTGCAATTGAATATGAATAATATATTAAAAACATAACTTGAAACAACAACAACAACAACAACAATAATAATAATAATAAGACGAAGTAAACGAGAGTTTTCCAAAGTTCACACAACTTCCCTTCCGCTTTGGTTTTATAAAATCTACTCTTCGGATAAATCAGCGAGCATGTCCATGACCGATGATGTGGCTATTTGAATAGTTTGTTTAACACTCTACAGAGGTTGTACAACTTTACCCACAAGATACGATCATTTCATTAGAGTAAATCGTAACAAAATCTTTCAGAAACTTTATTCTCAGCAATTAATCCTCTCGATATACATACAGACAACACCAAACTGCACTCAGCTCGTTGGCCCGACGCACATCGTTGGACCTAGAAACGGCGAACCGCCCATAGATGTGACCCATCACAAAGAAGTCTACACCTCCACCCTAGCGCAGAGCTTAACCTACTACCTGAGTAGTCAATATTGAGACTCCGTGACTTACTAAGCTAAGCCGGTCTCATACCAGGCTTGTGGTAGTGTGATATGGCTCAGTTCAATGACATACAAAGTTAAGCTCTTAATTGACTAAGGTGATACTGCCAATACTACACAATTCACAAAGATTCACACAGCTCCCCAGCACAATGCTCACCACGTCACACAAACCTTTCCACTCGCCGCTGTTTAAATATTTTCTCACCCTGTTGATTAAGTACAACATATGACATCAATAAGTGACAACATACAACACACAACCTTTCACAAAGATGTTCTATAATCACCTAGTCAAGTATGAGTTAAACATTTCAAAATGATATCAATGACCTGATGCAAGGCTAAGCATACTAATCATATCTAATCAATCCATGTTGGTGCTATGATAATACCAACTAGTAATTAACCAAGCTAGGGTGATAAATGATTATAGCAATACAATTCACAAGGTGGATATAAATCAAATGGGTTGCATAACTAATCCCAAAATAGGTAAAACATTTGATAATTTAATTAGCATGCAATAATTTGAATCAAAATAGTTTTGTAAAAATGGTGCAATATGATCAAAGCACAATTTGCCTTGCTATAGTAATGTTGTTGTTATTTTATCTTCGGTCTTCGACTTTCTTGACCTTTAGCTCCATCAGACAATTTCGAAACATCAACGTCTAACAAGAGAGAAAGTGAAAATACAAACAAAATTTAAAAATATAAATCAAATAAACTCAAAAATTTAAATTGAATGGTACTAGAATGTCCCGTAGGCCGCCTCCACCGATTCCAATCAAAGGTATTCTCCCGCCCTCATCATCATGTTATCTGTAATTCATTGTAACACCCTGACCAAAAATCGGCTCAATACCCAGCCCACCGCGGGGTGGATCAGCGCACACATAGCACCCCACTTACACTTTCGTCTTCACTTCGTGTAAAAGGGTTAACCCAGTGGTGCTACGTTTGGATCCAACATGCATTGTATACTACTACAACTCACTTGAGAGAAGCAATGTGGAACTAATCCCACCACACAACTCCTCATGGGCCACACTACGAGCAGGCCGGGGTATTACATTCACCCCCCTTAAGGGCTGACGCCCTCGGCAGCATACAACATATGCGGCAAATGCCCAAAACCACCCCTCGGTACACGTCCGTGCGTCCAGTGCTGGCACATATGCCATGCCGTGTGTCCACTCCGGGCCCACATGCGCCATGCACCATATGCCCACGCCCTTGTTCCACACACGCCCGTGCAGCGAAGGTTGATGCTCTGATACCATCTGTAACACCCTGAACCAAAATCGGCTCAATGCACAGCCCACCGTGGGGCGAACCCGCGCACACATAGCACCCCACTTACACTTTCGTCCTCACTTCGTATAAAAGGGTTAACCCGGAGGTGCTACATTTGGATCCAACATGCATTATATACTACTACAACTCACTTGAGACAAGCAATGTGGGACTAATCCCACCACACAACTCCTCATGGGCCACATGGGTCACACCACGAGCAGACCGGGGTATTACATTCATGTAAAACACCGTGAATTTGCTTACATTCACTGGAAGTTAATTATGTATGTTTGTCTTCTTTCATGCTACAGTTCACATATAGAGAGAAGAAATACATGTTAGAGTTGAAAACAAAGTACTGGCCAACCAGAGTATTAAAACAGGCCCTAAACAAAGTACTACTTTAATTTATTACTTCTTAATGTTGAATTGCTGACGGTTAGGCCTGGTAGATTTTTTTTAAACAATATTATTTTAAAAGATAATTATAAAAATAAATAGTCACCCCAAAAATTACAAAATAGGCCTCTGTCGCCAGTTCATCTAGCGACAGGCTCCAGGGACCTCGAGGTCTATGTCGCTAGTTTAACTGACGATATGAATCTAAGAATTTTTAAATATAGCAAATGAGCTCAAAAAAATTACAAACTTTTTTATGAAGCCTCCCTACATAGTGTAATTACTTATGTAATCTTTTCACAATTTTATCCATTCTGAATTCTTGTACAAAATTCATTTAAGTATACTATTGTAGGATTTTCTAAATGTATAATACGAGTTCCAAAAATTATGATTTTTTGTGAAAGTTCCTTACATAGTGTAGTTGATTTTTTTTTTTTTCCTAGAATTTTATATATTCTAAAATTACCTCGAACATAATTCAATCCGAAATCTAAATTCGTAATTTTTGAGATCTAGACCCTTAATGTTCAAGATAATTTTAGAACATATAAAATTCAAAAAAAAATACACAATCAAGTCCGTTATGTAAGGAGTATTCACAAAAAAAAAATCATAATTTTTGGAGCTCATATTATACATTTAGAAATTCCTATAATAGTATACTTAAATAATTTTTTAGAAGAATTCAGCACGGATACAATTATGAAAAAATTACACAAGTAATTACACTGTGTAGCAAAAAAATTCGTAATTTGTTGAGCTTATTTGCTATATTTAAAATTTATATATTTCTATCGCCAGTTGAACTAACGACAAGGACCTATTTTTTAAATTTTTTGAGACGACTATTTATTTTTGAAATTATCTTTTAAAATAATATTATTTATAAAAAATCTAGGCCTAGTTGTAGTGCAAAAAATTGTGACCTCGTGGTATCGTTCGTAATTCGCATTCACTTTGGTAAATATGGTATTTACCGATACTGAACTAAAATAAAGTGGTATTTACCGACACTGGATCATATTTTAAATAATACTAGATTTATCAAATTAATAATAATGTATTTACCGTATACAGGACATTTTTATATATATATATATATATATATATAACCCCGAATGAACGGCCTACACTACACGGCCCCGCCGAGCCAAAAAAAACGCAGGTATGACGAGTGGAAGAAAACAACACAGCCGCGGCCTCCGCCCCACCGCTCGCGGCCGGCTGCGGAGCCCTTGTCCCGCCGCGGGCAGCCACCCGCCGTGGCGCGACCACTCGCGTCTGGATCCCGGAGCCCCCCTCCTCTCGCCATGCCTTTCTCCACCACCACCGCCCTACCTCTTCTCGACCCCGGGGCCCCCCGGCCCCGTCCCAGCCCTCCACCCCACTGCAGCCAGCACTAACGCAAGTAGCGAAGTAGCCGTCGTGGTAGAGGAAGGCCAGGGCGAGTAGACAAGTGGAGAAGAAGTATCAGAGGAAGGGGTTATTCGGAGTAAGTAGTCCCCAATGCTGCGGCGCGCGGCGAGCAACGCCTACTCGTGGTGGTGGGCGAGCCACATCCGCACCACCCAGTCCAAAGGGCTCGACACCAACATCCAAGGTAGCGCCATGCCGTCCACATAACGCACGAACACATCAGAAATCATTGATAAAATTTCTACTGCTGTTTTCGATCATTGAAGCGAGGGATCAATCGATGGTGTTAGTGGCGTTGACGAGTGTGTGATTGTCTGTTAGGATTGGTCGTACTGCCAATTTGCTTAGTAGTTAGTAGTATCTCTTTGATCATGAAATGTTTCTAAAGGAATCGTTTTGCATTTCTGATACGAGAGCGCCTTTTTTTCTTGGCAATGTTGACAAAATTTGAATGACTGTCGTCTTTACAGATTTGGAGACGAGGGTGAAGGCTATGATCAAACTCATAGAGATAGAGGCGGATACTTTCGCAAAGAAGGCAGAGCTGTATTTCAAGAGCAAGCACGAGCTGATAAACTATGTCGAGGAGACAGAGAGATCTTACCAAGCGCTCGCTGATAGATATGATAGGGTATCAGGGGAGCTGCACAAGGCCAACCACACCATAGCCACTGCGTTTCCGGAGCAAATCCAACTTTCACTGCAAGGTGACGGGTTCCCAAAGGGTATCACAGGGATCAATATCAGCAGAGGAATCAACCCGGCTCCAAAGAGGACTCAGACACATAGAAGGATCAGCTCCCCGATGAGCAAGGCCAAGGCTCAGGATGAGGTTGAGAGGCTGCAGAAGAAAATCCTGGTGTCGCGGACCAAGGAGTTCTTCAAGAGCTCTTATGAGTCTTCATTAACTAAGTATTTGGACATTGAAAGACAGTCGACAGAGATGCAAGTGGAGGTATGGAGCTTGTAAGAGACTTTTAATACCAGTGCAGTTATTGAAGACAATGAAGCTCGAGCTTTGATGGCTGCACAAGCCCTTATTTCCTGTGAAGATACATTGGTCGGCTTGCAAGATAAGCAAAAGAGATCATCTGAAGAGGCAAGAACAGAGTTTCAAAGCGTCATAGATGCCAAGAAGAAGTTAAGAGCTTTCAAGAGTGAGTATGGGCATCCTCATAATCAAAAGGAGCAGTGTGATCATCAAAGAGTCCAGCCATACGCCTCCATATATAGAAGATGGTAGTCCCGTTCTGAAAGAGCACAGGCTCGAGCTGCAGAAAATATGCCAAAAGGTCAAACAACAGTTTGAGTCGTGCTCGGAAGCATCTATGGTGCATCTAGCGGGAAAGGGTGATGAATTTGTGGATAAGGTCATCAGCCTAGAAATTGCATCTTCTTCACAAAATGCTCAAATCAATAGAATGAGGACTGAGGCGGATGAGCTACACAATCGCCTGGATAGCTTGGTGGAAGAGGAGGCAGCTTTGATAGGGGATTCCAGCAAGTTGTCTGAGAGATTGAAGCAAGTTGAAGACGTGCTTCAAACTAATTCAGCGGATTGAGAAGTCTGTGCACAGTGAAAAATGGAAAATTTCACAAACAGTTAACTGAAGCATGCAACTATCTTAGTGATTTTGTGGAGAGTTTGGATGCTCCCTTGAGAGAAGAAATAGTAGATTCCTCCCAAGAGTCTACAGGCACTTCTTATGAAGAAGATGCAAAGAAGCCTGGGACACCCTCTGAGCCATTTCAATATGATTCAGGAATTGCAAATAAATCAATGGATGATGAATCATTGGACTCATTTGACGACTGTAGTGAGACACATGATGAAGAGCCAGATGGAACTTTAGGGTGGCAGCAACTAGTTTTGAATGGTTTAGAGGGTAAGGATAAAATTCTATTAAAAGATTATGCATCCAATCTTTGTAACTACAAAGATACAAAGAAACAGCTTTCATAAATTAAGAAAAATCGAGAATATCATCTTGAGGCGATGTCAGAGATGAAGGAGTTAAAGAGTGCCAATTCAACGAAAGATGATGAGATTCGTTCTCTTAGGCGAATGTTGAGCTCTTTGCAGACCAAACTTAACACTTCTCCACCTCAGTGTGTTGAGAAGTCTGAAGAATCATCCGAAGCAAACACCACTCCTAGCATCGAAGACAGAGATTGCTGAGATAGAAGAATACATGAAGAAATGCCGAGATGAAGAACCGCAGTTTTCTTCACTAGAGGAGAAATTCAGAGCAAAAATTAGCGGAGTGTTGGAGGAAAGCTTGGACTTCTGGCTGAGGTTCAGCACATCATATCATTATATGCAGAAGTTCCAAAAATCATTTGATAAAGTAAAAGCCGAGATGGATAAACTTACTGATTCGAAAGCACATGAGGGCTCAGACATTGGCCCTGCTAGTCAGTCAGCTAGAAAACAAGAGTCAGCTGCCCTTGAAAAGAAATTTCGTGACTTGAATACCGATCTGCAGGTTTGGTTGGAAAAGAATGTACTGTTACAGGGGGAACTGGAGAGTAGATTCTCATTGCTGTGCGGCATACAAAAGGAGATATCAAAGATCACAACGTTGGATCAAACTGATGAAGCTTATTTCACTCCTTTTCATGCTGCAAAGTTCCAAGGAGAGGTGAGTAATATGAAGCAAGAGAACAACAATGTTACCAAAGAGCTACAAGCTGGGTTGGATTATGTAAAGGGCCTCCAAGTAGAGGCTGGGAAGGCTCTTTTGAAGCTCACAGAGAATATTGAACTATCTACAGTAAGAAGCAACCGAGCACAACAGAACTTCAGAGCTCTGTCAGTGAAGGCTGGAGTACCACTTTGAACATTCCTATTCGGTACTAAGCCGAAGAAAGCATCACTCTTTTCGTGCATGAGTCCTGCAATGCCAAAGCCTGTTTCTGACATGAGACCATGGCTTTTTAGAGGAGACTGGTTAGACCATCATCTACATTTTCTTTTTTAATGTTCAATACAATTATACAAATGATATCTCCTAAGCATACATATTAATTTAAATTGTATATTGAGTCTATAGGTTTTAAGAATGTAAAGGATCATGTAATCCCTAACTTTTTTTTTGTGAAAGGAAACCATGTAATCCACTGACTTGATTTTATTTTTTCATTGTCCTTGATTTGTGCATTGATGTGTAGCCTATAAATCCTCGCTGAAAAAATAATATGAGAGACATGTACAACGTTAACACTCATTTGTGCCACTATGCGACTTATGGGGGAAATTGTGCCAAATTTCTTGGTGCTGATGTTGGGACCCGAACATGCAAATTTGGACTCTCTGTGTATTCTGAGCTAGTCTCATGATTAGTAGCTAGCTCACACAGTGACAACATCGATAAAATTCATATCCATGCAATGAAATTACTAAGAAATAAGCAAATTATTCCTAAATAGTAGCAGTGGACCTTATGGTCAAATTTTATATAGTTTGCCACGCAGGGTTTAAAAGACAAATAAATAAATCTTGCATCAGAAGAGGAAAACTTGCGGTAGCTATCTGACATACCCACATACAATCGAGTGTGGAGCGCATCCTAGTTCGCATAGTCTTCAAAGTACCCCTCATAGAATTTATGGATTCACAGGTTCTTCCTCATCAACTGATCAACAATGGCATAAAGCCGTGACTACATAAAGTACTCAGCAAGTCGTAGAGAATAATATGCAATTAATATTAATACAAAGCTTGAACAAGGAATATGTAACACACTAGCTATGCGGAAGCTAAGATGCAACCTAAACTACTATCATGAATCAACACTATAAATTTTTCCCACCCATTCAACAACAAATGACAGTTAAACGTCGTCACAAAATAATTCTAATAATATAACTAACATAAATTTCAATAGGATCTAAGCACTAAAATTGCAATAATAATACTTCATTCATGTAGAACATTACCCATGAATAGGTTCGGATAGTTTAAATCATCAACTAGTATGAATAAACTTAAAAAAAATGACTAATAGAAGTATCATAAGTCCAATTATTACATTTAAAAGTTTCCAATTGAAGGATAGCAACAGAAATATCATTTAAGTGATGAAATGTATGATAAAGTGGATTTCTTCATGTGAACTACTCCCTCCCGATACATGCCGTCCTCAACGATCACCTAAAAACAAAATTGGTAAGAGTGAGTCCAAAACTCAGCAAGTACAAAAGAACAACATAAGAAATATTGAATCGGAGACATCTCATTCTCAAGTTATCACATACATATGAATATATTATGAATGCGATGTAAAATGCATATGACTCCAATTCTCTTCTGCATATACCGGTATAGCCAAGTATAACACCCGTCGGTGTTCACTCATGCCCGCATTCTCAAAATGCGGGGATCCATTGCCCGTATGAAGAATCTTTCATACAGGGATCTAGTTGCCCATATTGAAAATATAGGGCTCTCAATATCCACTCCCGTGGATTAAACATGAATGCTTGAAAGGAATGTAATGGAATGAAAGGAATACTTGCATACTCTACAATTTATATCAACAATTAATGGAAGCACGTCATTAACGAAAAGTACTCATATGAAGATTAATCACATCATATTCATTTACCCAATTTGAACAATCAAGCATCCAATATGACTATAATTGTACTTGCCTCAACCGTGTATGGGTGACGACGAGTAGAGGGCTCTAACCCCGGTTTCACACCACCACCTGGCATTTGTAAAACATACTAAGAATATCATCCAAAAACACACCACATTGCAATAAAATTAAATAGACAAATCCACTCCTAATCGCAACCCAAAATAATACCATTTTTTCCGCACACCATTCTGTCCAAAATAGGACAATCATCTTAGAAGAATCATAACTTTTGATCTATAGTTCCAAAAATCATGAACTTAGACTTTCTAGAATATAAATACATATACCCACAATTTCTCAGGTCGAAAGTTCAGATTATTTCGTCTAAACCCTTGTTTTTAACTCTGAAGACAAATCTGTCATCTTCGGTAATATCGACTTAGAAATTTCATAAATTTTAATTGGTTCATTCAAAAATAGTAATATAAGACATTCTGCAATCCAAAGGGAATTAGATACCATAATAAAGTTAAGCAATTTTTTCTATCTTGCAAAAAACTTTGCTAATTTAGCATTTTCCCATGTCTGTTCCCAATAGAAAGTCAGATATGGATTGCATATTTCAAAATTACATAACTCCTATTATACTTGTCCAAAAAACATGTTTTTAGACTTTATGGAATCTTCACAAATTTATCTACCTCTTTCATGTAGGTCAAAACCCATAATTAACCCATCTTATATTTTTAATATATACAATTTTGCGCGCTGCCAGAATCTGACGAACTGAACAAACAGTCAGATTGCAAAAATCATAACTTTCTATCTATCCATCTAAAAATTGTGATCCAAAACTCTATAGAAAGCTAATGAGATCATCTACAAATCTTTAGGAGACGACATTCTCATATTTCGCATCTACAGTATGCAAAACTATATTGCTATAGGAACTACAGATTACCCGATCTACTAAACGAATCTCTACCGACTAGAAAGACTGAACACAAAAGAGGAGAAAATTGATTGCTACCCTTGGAGAACGAGATTACAAACGTGGAGACCCAGCGAGACTCCTTCCTTTCCTTCCTCCTTTCTTTCTCTCCTTCTTCCCTCCTCTTCTTCCTTCCTTCCTCTCTTCCCAACCTTGCTCCTGGCCGAACAGCTCCCAAACCGCAAGAGGGAGATGATTACTTGGGCTACAATGGTGGGGGAGATACTATGGTTGGCTACTGGTGATGGGGAGGTGAGGGGAGGGGCGCAAGGGAGAGGGAGGGATGGGGGAGGCGGCTGCCAAGGGGGAAGAGAGTGGAGGCACAATGAGGAGGGGAGGGGTGCTACAGTACAAGCTACAGTAAGGCTAGGGTTTCCCCCTCTCCCTCTTTTGTTGGTGGCTGACTCACTTCTTAAATATGGGCCGAAGGCCCAATCTATTTTTCCTCTAAATTCATATTAGTAATCCTTTTCTAATTCATTAAATACTCATATAATAAAATGAGATATTACATAATAAATGTATGCTTATTTTGTAGAAAGCAATATTGACAGTAAATACATTAAATAGATAAAAAAACATAATTAAAAAAATTATATAAATAAAGTAAGCAATTGCTTTGAAACAACTAGTGAACTACCCATTAACTTCCCATCCATTTCACCATCCAAAGTTTTATGAAAACTCTATACCTCGTGTGAAATCCCCAGACATTGTCCATAACCGGGACACGGCTGTTCGAACAGTTTTAACACTCTACAGAGGTTGTACAGTTTGACCCATAAGAGATAATCAACTTATAATGTCGTCCATGATATGCTTCCATAGGCGTGTGACTAAGTGATTGCCATATGACTTTTACAAAGTTCTGTCTTAACCCAGTTCTATCCGCTAAGGTTTCACCACTAAAGGGTTACATCCACCATAGTCGGAGACCCCTTCTTGCGCCATGTCAATCTACCGTAAATCCCAGAACCCACACCACACATAACAGAACCAAAATCAAGATATCACTAATTAATTAGCCAGGTCCATCCCATACTAGACATATGGTTGTACAATAAGCCCAGATTAATAGCGCACAAAGTTAAGTCCTTAGTGATTACTCAGACGAGACAAACTCATCAAAAAGTGTGGTACCCACACCCCATTTACTGCACGATCATTCACCTAAGTCAGAAAATATTTTTATTCAACCAGGCCCAATGGCATCCCCTGCCATGACACAATAATTTTTACAACAGTGGCCTCGCACCATAATTTCATATCTCATCAAGTCAAGTTATCAAGATTAACATTGTGTATACAAACCCATCGTACAACTAAGCATGACTAAGCATACTACACTACCCATGTTGGTATTACAATTATGTTCAACTAATATCAACCCTTCCTATGGTGTCCAAGGATACACGACATTCACAATATTCAATGTGGCATAATGTCAATAACGTAATTAGCTGCTCCCGAAAACAATTGATATAAAATTAGCATGCATATTGATATAAAACAATATATTTTTTTGTAAAAATAGGTACAACATGATCAAAGGTCTACGACTTGCTTTCGTCGAAGATTGGAGTTACTCCTGCAGACTTATCCAAGTTGGCTTCGGCAACATCGGATTCTATACACGCAAAATGAGATGAATAAATAAAGATAAATCCAAATAAAATCCAAAAATTATAAAATAGGTACTGATAGAATGATATTGAATTTAGATGAATTTAGGAATAAGAATCAACAGAATCAGAGTTCGTATGAATGAGAACGAACACCTAGAAGTTTGTTGGGAAAGAAAAATGCTGAAAAAATTGAGAAGCAGGGAATGGAATATCCCGTTCGGGTTTAAATTAATAAAAGAACCACATACAAACATGTGGGGCCTCTTTTCATTGAGAGAGGGAGACAAAAAGGGAGTGAATAACTTATGGGGACTAGAGCTCATTGAAACAAATCAATGAAAGAAAGAACTGAGGAAGAACAGAGTAGGGGGTGGCGGCACTGGCGCATGGCCGTGCGGGTGGACGAGGGTGTGGAGGCAGCCAGCGATGGCAAGAATGAGACCCTGGGTCCTTGAGGATGCGAGGGGAGGCGGTGACATGGGCGCGCGGGGCACGCAGAGGCAGCGGCAGGCGGGCGGAGACGTCGCGCACATGGGATCGGCGTGGGTCCGGAGAGCATTCTGGACCGCTTGGGGAGGCTGGAGGGAGTCCGTGGAGATGACACGACGGTGGCTGGTGGTGGAGAAGAAGGGCTCATGGTGGTGGAACTCCACGGCTAGTAATCGACCGAAATAAGATGGGGAAGCGGTGAAGGACTCAAGGGAACACGTTATGACGCGATCAATACCTCAATAGGTGAACCGGGGAGGAAGATCAAGATGAAGGCGGCGTGGCCGGATCAAGATGAAGGCGATGTGGCCGGACTTGAGGAAGAAGGCGGCGGCGTTGCATGTTTCGGCCAAATGGATTGCAGCTATAGGCTCGGGTTTGAGGCAAAATGAAGAGGGGAGCAAGGGGTTCATGGTGCTCACTTTTATAGTTGAAGCCAGAGGGCGAAACAACGGGGAACACGAGCGGAAAAATGGGCATCAATTTCGGTTTGGACATGAATTCACGCAAACGATCGAAAACGGCAGGGAAAATTGAATGCTAAGGCTTTTATGGCATGCATTGACGATGGGCATGACGTGGGTAGTGACCGTGCAGACGGGGAGTGCGCACGGCGCCGACACGGGCGCACCGCAGCTTGGGTGCCGGCTCGGGTGCGTCTCAGGCGCGGGGCGACATGGCGTAGTTGGGGCCAAGGGGCTAGGCTGGCGCAGTCTGGGGGAGGCGAGGCCTGTGGCGTGGTCGGGAGTGGCGCCTGGCGTGGCGACTGAGTACCGGCTGGGACGAGCAAGGAGTAGGGGAGGAGCCATCTTAGGGCAGAGGTAGGAAGAAGCCAGGAGAAAGAAAAGAAAAAGAAAGGAAGGAAAGAAAAAGGGAAAATAAGATAAAGGGAGAAAGAAGATGGCCGGAGAAAAAGAATTGAGCTCGACCCGAAGATATTTCGCGAAAAAATTCAAATTACGATATTTGAATTGTGACGATGGACTTTGGATTTGAATTTCAGACTTGGATTTAATTAATTGTAGAAACTCCAAAATAAATCCAACACATTTAAAATAATCATTTTAAATTAAATTTTTGAGCAAGGAAAGAAATTTTGGGAAAACATAAAAGAAATCAATTAAATTGAACTCCAAGAAATAACAAAGAACTTGGAAAATAGAAAATTACTTGGAACCAGAGGAATTCAAACAAATAAAACAGTTTTGAATTTAATTGAAGATTGATTTATTCACATTAAATTGTTTTAATGTCTGAAATTTCAAATTAAGCTTTAATTATTTCAAGAAAAAATCAACTAGTTCTTTTATTTTGAAATTTCATAAAGACGCGGAAACTAGGATGTTATAGTTGAAATACGATTATTTGACAAACTAAGAGTCAACTTGTAACGTCAATTCGTTATTTGCCTACCCACTAGAAAAGGTAGTGGTGCAACTATTTTGCCAGTTGACCAATTATCTAGGAGAAACTTTAGTCTCCTTAGTGCATTATACTGACTTTCTGATCAACTATTTATATCCGTGACTTCTTTTCACCTTTTCGGGTTCTGTTAGTTAATTAATTACCTACTGTTTTGGATAAATATGCACCTTCTTCTCTGTCATATGCACAAAATATGTTGGTAAGTAAGAAATAGGTTCGGTACGGAGTTAAATCAAACTAAAAGTTACTCTTTTAGAAGAACACTGAAAGCTGTTAGGATGCAGCTACACATAATGTTCTTGTATTTTCTGATCGTGATATTTCATCATTATCACTTGCCTTTTCAGGCAGTGTGATATTGGAGAAGCTTCATAGTCTCACCAACAGCCTTACTTTCAAATGTCAAAGTGTCATTGTCTTTCTGCATTCAGGGCATCTGTCAAAGTAGCAATGCTAGAGATAAGTGTGCCAAGACTTCATCATGTTTGGTTTATGTCCCATTCTAAGTTGATTTGCATGCTTTGGTTTGTTTCTGTTGACATCAGTAAAAGAAGCTCATGTTTCTTCTCAAACTGAATGACTAGTCTCTTTCTCTCTGCCTGTATTGTATTATATTACTCCTTTAACAAAATTTTGAGGCCTTTTCTATTTCGCTGAGAAAGATGATCATACAAGGAGCAAACCAGGACTTCTTTTCGAGAATCGGAAAAACCCAGGACTTAGTTCAGATGGAATTCGGTAAGTGACATGTTAATGCTTAGGGGAAAAAAAACTTTTGGTAGGAGCTTAAGTGCCATCAGAATTATCATCACATGTTTCTTCTCCTATTTATAATCATAGGAAAATAGCAATTAGGTTGTCAATCTATCTTATGAGTTGATCAAAATTCTCCAGAAATTTTAAGTTTATGCACCAATTAGGAAGAGAAAGTCTCAGATTTAATCGACAGAAACAAAATCTAATCCATCCATTTCATGGACCCCGGTCATAATGACTTTAATTTCTTCCTAATGTATCTCATGAAGCTCGTCCAGCCAAAGAAAGATGAAATTTACTGACTTGTCATGCTAAGATCCCAGAAATGTACGTATCTCATGAAGCTCATCCAAATGTTGCAGGGCTTGTATCCACTTCCAACTAAACTTTTGAGTTAGATACATAGCCATGAATCATTTTGTGTTACATGAATATTTCTATTGATTTTATCGAAATATTCTATGGTTACTATATTTACACAAACTACTGCAACAAGTAACAACAGTACTGCAAAATCGTCACAAGATGAGCTTATTTAAAACTTGTGATATATCGTTAACCTACATAACAAAGTAACATGCACATATCTGTCGTATCTCTGGCTATTAGTGGAAAGATTGCTTACAAGACAGCTATCCGTGTGGATAGTACCATGCACAGAATTGACTTAATTTGACCATGCAACGACAGGCCTGAAATATTTATCCCTGAGAGAGAAGTATCATAATCTTCATGTATGAAGTGACTTTTCGAAGTGATGGTCATCCATAAACATACTTAACATATCAACATCCCAACCTATTTATCGTTTATGCCTATACCTTTCGGAGTTCCCTATGAATTTTGTATGGTAATAACTTTGCATTTTTTAAATTATAATTAATGTAGGCTAAACACCTAAAGTATATATATTCGAAGATCCCTTACACCAAAAAAAAAAAAAACTAAACTACGACCTATTCTGCAACAGAATATCACTGCGTTGCCAAAATTCAGTATAGTAATAATTGAATATGCCAGTCCAAAAGGCTAGAAGTTCTCAAACGCATTAAGTTTGGGAAAGCATCTCGAATGTCCAATCTGAATGAATACTGCGAGTCTGCGATCAACAACTAAGGTTTTTATATAAGAAAAAGTAGGACCTATGTTAGAACATGCATTTTAAGACATATCTGAACATGCAGATTTGTTCAGGATTTTAGTGAATCCCTTGAATGATAGAAATACTTATAACCTATAACGCGAAGATTATTAGATGTGTATTGTACAAGGGATTCTTTGTATATATACCATACTATGTACTTGTATATATATTGGTCCATAGACCTCATATTGAATACAAACATTATTCATAACATGGTATCAGAGTGGGGTTAAGGTTAGAGTCTTACAGTTGCCGCCGCCGTTTTTTCTACCGTCCGCCACCGCCACTCTTCCCGTATCCTCTACCGTCCACCGCCACTTGTCATTGCCGTCGCCGCTCTGAAGCTGCGCCGCCTAGCCGCCGTTGTCGTCTCACCGACGTCGGTCTCGCCCGTGATCGCTCGGGGACGCCGCCGCTACGAGCTGCCGCCGAGCACGGGTCACTGTTGCTGCCAGGGGCCGCGTCGCTGCCGGGGGTCGCCGCCACTCTGCCTGAAGCTGTCTTCGTCGTCGTCGCCGGGGAAGCCCAACTGGGGTTCCCCTCATGCGGGGTGCTCGGCCTTCGACCGAATCGTTTCGGTCGAAGGCTTCGGCCTTTTGAGCCGGATCTGAAAAAAAAACATCATTCTAACCGCCGTGCCATCCAACACCACATGTCATATTTCGTTGCCTTGGTCGTCGCGTCGTCCAGCGCCGCCTACCAATGGGTACTGTTTCTGTTCCTCGCTACCCGGTGATATCCGATGGTCTTAATTATCAGGACTGGTCTCAGCATATGCGTCTTCACATACGTGACCAGCGCCTTTGGGAGTTTCTTACCAGCGAGTTGCCTTGTCTGCCTCAACTTGCTTCACCTGCTGAGCCTGTGCTTCCGAAGACTACTTCCGAAGACGCTCGTAAGGAGGCGCTGATGCTTTTGAGGGTGCCATGGAGACTTTTCAAACCCAGTATGCTACGTACAGGACATGGATTGATGAGGATGCTCGTGCTTCTGCTATTCTGGTTGCTAGCATGGAGGTGAAATTAACCGGGGATGTGGTTGGTTTGGCTTCATCACAGTTGACATGGACACATCTGCGTAACCGCTACGAGCCGTCTGATGATTCCTTATATCTTTCTGTTGTGCGTCAGGAGCAGTCACTACAGAGGGAGATGCCACTGTGGACGAGTTCTATGCCCAATTATTTGTGATATGGCCTCAGATTGACTCTTTGGGACCAGATGTTTGCCACACTTATCATTGATGTCAGCGTCAGCAGTCTCATCTGGAGCTTCGTCGCATCTATGACTTCTTGACACATCTTTGGGCTGAGTGTGAGCAGACTCGTGCTCAGTTACTGGCACGACACCCTCGTGACTTTATTACAGGCCCTTGCAGGTATTCGTACTGAGGAGATTCGCCTTCGTGTTGCGGGTCTGCTGCCGTTTCAGTCGTCTCTTTCAGTTCTAGAAGCTCTTCCAGCTTCGACACCTGCTACAACTACTCCGTCACCGGTTGTGTCTTCACCAATGACAACTGCTGTTGGTAGGGGATTACATTGCACTTACTGCAACAAAGATGGACATGTTCAGCAGACCTACTACAAGAAGAATAAGGATTTACGTCGTGGTGGCCGTCCTCCACATGGAATTGGTGGTTCCTCTTCTCAGACGAACTCTGGTGCTTCTGATTCTTAGGAGTTTCTCACACTGCTACATCGCATGGCTGCGTTTGCACCGTTCGCGTATGTTAGCTCGCTACCTCTACTCTTTTTTTTTCTTCTACTCTTTTTTTTTCTTCTGGTTCAATGCAAATTGTGGACAATGAGCCCCATAAGATCTTTGACAATGACATATCTTTTTATATCAAACTGTCTTGAATATTGCAGGGAAAACATCTCTAGTTTATCTAATTCCAGCACTATGTCTCTTGGGCCTACATGGACGGTGGTTCTGCAGTACTGCTGGGATCTTACTGTACAAAGATAAGGGCTGCTTGGCGAAGCTCGCTGATTCGGAGTTAAAGCCCCGCAAGTTGAGATAGCGGGACCAGAGTCCCCTTCCGGCAGGCAGCATATCTTCGTCTAACTACAGTATGTATTCTACACCTTTCCTTTCCTGCTCCATTTCTAGTTGGTACTGCTGTTTTCTTAATTAGTGGATCTAATCGGCGAATTCCCAAGTAAAGTCCAAGCAGGAAGTCGAGAGAGAGTATATTTTTTCTTTGGTAGCTATAGCAGTGAGTTGCTTGACAAGTGCTGTCAAAGTTTATCACGAAGCCTTCTCTTTTGCTTCGGTTTCATCGGGAAGTTCGGATCATCTTGCATTATTCCTGCTTCTCTTGAGTCTTATCCAGTGAAAACGCTACCAGCGAAATTTCGCGATTACGTAACGGTAAAAATTAAAACCGGTGACGAAATTTTTATTTTGTTAAAATTTATTCAAAAAATTCAAATTTGTATGAATTATGTTCAAAATTGATTATTTTTGTAAATTTAAAATTCGAAAATTTCATAAAAGGAGATAAAATTTTGGCCAAAATTTGGTTTTCACGGTAACCTTACGGTCCTCCGAATTTTTTTTGCAACTGGGAAAAACAGGTCTTATCTCATATAGGCCTTTGGTAACGCTCATATTTTTTCACTCAAACTTCCTTGATCCACTCCATGAAAGTTGGAGTAGTCTAGTGTTTGGTTAAAAGTTAACTCACGGAATGAGAAAGATCTTTGTTAAACTATACTACCTTGTTTTATTGGATGGGAGGGTTTTATTGGATGGCATTTGGTGGGTAATTTTATCTTAATTTTAGTATTTAACGGATGATGCTCATGCGAACTTCTCAAAAATCTACTACTAGCCAGATTCTCAAACTCCAAATTCAATTTTTGTTGGTGGACCGTTTGGCATGGCTCACCTACTCAAAAGTGGATTGGGTACATACCAAAGCTATAGTATCTGAGCTTAAAACTAAAAACATGCCTATCTTCTTGTACAACCGGTAGGAAAACACAGGTCTTACCTCATATAGTATGCTGAGCTTAAAACTAAAAACATGCCTATCTTCTTGTAAGATCGTATGATTCATATTAAGTGCCGCGAAAACAAAGCTGTTGTGAACTTACTTGCAGTCAGTCCATACATGCAAAAAATATCTTTCAGTAAGCCGCAGCTCCGTACCTTACTGATCTCGTTTTATACAGAAAGGTCCCTGGCATCAACTTCCTTGTGTTTGTTAATCGTTATACACTAGTTGGAGCATATTCCCTAGCTGTGATATCTACATTCATTCTTCTAAATTGTTAACTTCAGCAGGACTTTTATCAATGGAGCTAGAATATGCCTCTGGCTTCCTTTTCTTTTGAAGGAAAAGCATCTTGTTTGCAGTAGCACCTTTATTTCATAAATAAAAGGGCAAAAACAACTTTTTAGGGACCATTGCTTATGTAACCCGCCATTCTGTGGCTTAGAATGCTACCATTACATCATAACTATTACGAAGTTGACGTAGTAAATTTAACAACTACACATATAATAACAAAAGTAGTTATTTATGGAAAATAGTTTACAGTAATAACAGCATGTAACGTGGCTGTGCTGTTCCCCCTTCCCGATGCATGCCATTATCTCCGTTCACCTAAACACAGAAATAAACAAGGGTGAGTCCGAAGACTCAGCAAACACATAATAGAAACGATAAACACTGCCACACAAACATAACCATATCATTATCATCATCTTCCCATTAATGCAGTGCACCCATATTCTACATGCTCATTTGCTCATATGCATCTCATCAGCTGATACCGGTATCGCGGAGTGTTCATCCGTCGATGACACATTCTTCCCCCATCTTCGTTAGGATGAGGTCCTTACGTTGTAGGACTTTATCTAGTCCCTACGTATGTAATATTTTATCTATAGCACTCCGGATTAGTCATATATATTTCTCACCGACCTCACCGGAATAGTTACATGAATTTCTCACCGACCTTGCTCGTGCATTCTTACCATGATGCAAAATGCATATATCCATTGTCATCATTAGTAGGGTAGCCTCATTGATCACCCGTCCCATCACCATTGTCATTACCATATAAGCATCATCATTATTAAAAAACATCGTATATTTCATACCATTTGCATGGTACCGCTTGTACCATGCACTTGCTCGTTAACCAAACGGAGCGGATGGTGCCATTCCGAACCTCCACCTCGGATGTTGGCTTGGCGTGGTTCCCGGTGGTGGTTGTCGGCTCTAGTCGACGCTATTGCCGTCCCACGCTCCTTCATCCCCCAAACTCCTT
The DNA here is from genome assembly GCA_036346395.1 of Hsuehochloa calcarea. Classification (NCBI taxonomy): domain Eukaryota; kingdom Viridiplantae; phylum Streptophyta; class Magnoliopsida; order Poales; family Poaceae; genus Hsuehochloa; species Hsuehochloa calcarea. The sequence goes on along the minus strand of CM070594.1, from coordinate 72,828,303 downwards.
TGCTCTTCTTCACTTCCTCCGTGGTTGTCATGGCTCAAGAGCCCTCTTAGCTTTGCCTTTTGCCTTGGCTGTGGGTGCCTTTGGTTGGCTCTATGGTAGCTTCTCTGGTGCTTGCTTACGGAGGGAGGAAAATGTTGGCCTCTTTGGTGGGTTGTGTCTATAGTGGTGTTTACTTAAGAAGAGAGGAAGGAGATAGCATCTTGGCCGTGTAGTGGCCTGGTCTTATCCCCTCCCCTCCTCTGTGGCTCCTGTTGGCTTGGTGAAAAGAAATGGGTTTTACCTCATTTCCAAAAAAACTGGTGGGTAAAAATGGCATTTCTAATGCAGAAGGTAAGATGGTAAAAAAAAATCATGTACTTTTGGATTTTTTATATTGTCGAATGATGATGTCCACATACGTGAGAGGCGCATCGACGCGAACGGTGCAGGAACCTCGGTGAGCGACAATTTATTCGGCATTTCTAAAACCAAAAGGTTATGACAATAAAACCTCCTTTTATCCCCCTATTATTCTCACTTGAATTATTCTGCATTTTTGCTTTCATTTTCTACTGGCATTACAGCCTATGATACACAATTCAGCGGTACAAAGAGCCCACTTGATGCTCGTCAGTCTATGCAGTCTTTTAATGGTAAAATGGGTAAATGATATGTGAATTTATCGAATGTAAATAACTATTGTGACAGGAGAATAAGGACATACAATACAATCTTAGCCGTTGATCATGCATGAGCAGCTTAAATCATCTAGCAAATGTAGAAATGTTATCAACATCTTCACAAAGACCATCCCAATCTATTTATTCACCAGTTTTACTAACTATCAAGTGCCTTGTACTATATATATATATATATATATATATATAAAAGTCCAATATTCCGAACATTAGATGTTGATCTGATGGGTTAAACTTTGACTCATCCCTAACAAAAGAAGACATCCCCACCCTCACCTTAGTGGTACGGAGAGGTGGCGGATTCGTCTTGATATACGCCGTCTAAATTCGATTTGACTACTTAGACGACTTCTGAAACAGTTGGGTGGCATATTTACCATGGGACCTGATAAGGTTTTTACTACATGGAAGCGTGACCCCACCACCTGTCAGAGTTTCAGTGCATAGTACTGTGCACAATCGCAATACGCGCCAAGGCCCCCTCTTCTTATACCACCCCCCGTCCACTTAAACTTCTCCCCAAACACAAAATTCGCACAAAGTCCCAAAGCTTTTTTCACGTCCAAAAGCCATGTTCCGTCATTCCTCCTCCTACAGCGACGCCGTCATGCACCACGCGGCGGCGAGCTTCTCCGCCGCCGTTCCGACCCAGACCCCCCGCGCCACCGCAGGCTACCTCGACGGCAGTAATGTCGGCGCGTTACCTCCCTTCGCCGCGGTCGCCTCGTCGACGTCCTACTCCTCGTCGCTCCCTTCGTCATACTACAACATCCACAGGAGCATCAGCTCGGTCCAGCTCGCCGACCCACTCAACGGCGGCAGCGCATTCTTCTCGTCGTCCTCCCCGTCCCCGCACCATCTGCCGCTGCCACCGCTCTCCTCCTCCCCGTCCTCCTCCTCCGGCGATCTCTTCGAGTTCACATCATCGTGCCCCGTTCGCCGCGTCTTCAGCACCGGCGATCTCCAGGTACCGCAACAACCCCGGAACCAACACAATTCTGAGCTGCATGGAAATTGGAAACTGAACTGTTGCTTTCCTTGGCTTGGCTTTTGCTGAAAAACAAAACAGGGGATGCGCGGATCATCGCCGCCGCGTCCGCTGCCGTCGGGCGACAGCTGCGGCCAAGACGGAGGTGGGCCGTTCTCACAGAAGGTCGGACGATATAGCGCCGAGGAGAGGAAGGAGAGGGTCGAGAGGTACCGCGTGAAACGCCACCAGAGGAACTTCAGCAAGAAGATCACTGTACCATCCCGCCTCCACAGCCCGCGCATGCGTACTATATTGCACTCCCTCTTGTCAATCTTGTTAACGTTTCGTCATGCGCTGGTTTCGCCAGTACGCGTGCAGGAAGACGCTGGCGGACAGCCGGCCGAGGGTGAAGGGCCGGTTCGCGAGGAACGGCGAGGCGGAGGCGGAGGCCGACGAGCGGGAGGCGTCCGACAACAGCTACGACTACAGCGGATACAGTGACCCCAGCAACCACAGCAGCGGCAACAGCTGCTACCACGGCGCCCAGTACAAGGTCGACGGCACCAGCAACGGCGCCACAGCGTTCGTCGGCGGCAGCGACAATGGCGAGTGGTGGTGGCGGATGCCTGGGGCCACCGCCGCGGCGACCGATGAGGCGGAGCGGCAGCGGCAGCAGGTCGGCTTCGACGTCGACGAGGAGCTGTGGGCCACCCTCGGCGACATGCTGTCCGTGAACCTGGCCTCGTAGGCGCCAGTCAGCGAGATCGATCGGTCGAGGCGTTGGTGGTCGGTGGGGTCCGGCGCACGAGCACGAGCACGGGCACTGGCTAGCTCAGGGTGGCGGCTGCCGGTGCGCAGCTCAGTGGCAGCGAGGAGGTCCGTCGGAGTGGCGTCGTTGACCTTCCCTTGTGTATTATTGTAACTTTAGCCAGAAGCATCATGAAAGTTGAAAAAAAAGGGGAGAGAGAGAGATCCTCCCGTGTGAGAGACTTGAGAACGACTTGTGTTCCGTGAGTTCCGAGTTACTACCATAAAGCTTGAATTGCCCAAAGTGCATGCTCCTCTGTAATATCTGCACAAACAAACCTGAAATCCTTAGTGCTGCATGCACCCTGCAAGCTTCCGTGCTCGGTTTTTGCTTGCACTCTTGAGTGCTTGTATGTGTATTGTGTATCTATCTGCCCCCAGTAGCACATGCACTTGTTTAAAGTTTAAGCATTACATGATCCAGTGGCACGACATGGCACGTACGGCAGTTTGCTCGTACGTATTTTTGGCTCACTAGCTGGCTTGCTTGCCTCCCCAACCCTCGGGGCTTGGGCTGGGTTGTTCCGTTGTTGTGGGAGATGGCATGCAATTAACGGTCTAGCCGTCTAGCCGCGGTGGGAGGTCAAACGGGCGCCGGTGCGGATCACTGTCAGTGTCAGCGCGTCGCTAACGCAGGCGAGGCGTCCGTGATGCGCAACCATCTCCGTGGCGATGTCCCGGCTTTACGAGGGTTTAATGTCCGTGCGTCTCTCGGATCTTTCTCATTGGCCTGCACGCGCACTTGCATGTGATCTGCTCGAATTAGTTAGTCCCCGAGTTGGTTAGCTAGCTAGCTGTTCGGTGAGGGCCGTGTCACTCCTCGCGCGTCTTCGACCAACGAATTGCAAATATAATCGACAGTGTAGATTATGATCTCTAAACTCGCCAAATGGCTACAAAGTATCAGGGCAGGCACGACCGACCTGCTTACGACGGAACACCAAAGCAATTAATCCGGTGCGCCTGCTTACTGGTAGGACTACGGTTAGTCGGTGAACAACATTTGCCGTGACGGGTAAACGCTGTGATATTACGTTGTACCGAAACATGACTCGCTTGCTACGGAAATGGGGAATGACACTCTAGCATTAATTTTTTAGCTTGTGGACGTCTCTACAAGACAAAAGAGCGAGCACATATGGAACAAGAAAAAACTGCGGCCAAAATTTTTGACAAAGATCGATAGGCTGCGAGTTATCACGAACAGTTTACCCCGCACGGGAAAAATTCGATTCGCAGGAGGCTCAAATGCAATTAATCTCTACTAGTAGTACCAAAATCTTTTGACCACCCAAAAGCAGCGCAAATTTTATCACCAAAGAATAAAGCCACAATTAATTGCGCCTCCAAACGTAGCACGACAAAGAAATGTAAGTAAAAGGACATGCAGGCAGGCACCCAACGAGAAAGAAAGAATTCAGTTCCAATCCTTACCTCTATCTCGAGTATATTTTCTCAAGCTCGATTTGGGAATCACCCATCCAAGAGTTAGAGGAATGAAGAAGAAAGCAAGAAAGGAAGGAAGAACCAAAAAAACCTTTAGGCCGACGGCAACGGGCACGATCGACGCCGCAGCACCACGGCCCGGGACAGGATACCGTAAAGATTAGTCAAACGAGAATAAGAACCCCAAGGCTTTGTGTTGGGACTCAATGATTAGAAGAGCAATGGAGAAGCCTCCATGATTTCCAAAGAGTTAACTAGCATTACAAAAATGCAAGAAGCAAATAGAGTAATATGCCTCTTGCACTTAGCAGAAGGCTGCTGCATGCTACCTCTCCCGTTGCACCGCATCGCACTACTACAGAACATGCTATACTAGACACTCATCGCGAGCGGTTCAAAAAGAACCGTCAGTGATAAATATCCTGCACGGTTCTTGAATGCGTCGGATATATATATCGCGACGGTTCGTTTAACAAACCGTCTGATACTTCCTGACGATTCGTTAAGCGAACCGTGCGTGATGATAACGCAGACGGTTCATTTAACGAACCGTGCGGATAATATTTATTACGAGCGGTTTGTTTAACAAACCGTGCGGATAATTCCGAGCGGTTCGTTAAAAGAACCGTGCGATATCTCATATCACGCGGTTCTTTTAAAGAACCGTCGTGATATATCGAGCTTATAAGTAGCGACGCGATCCCCATTTCTATGAAATCCATTTGAACCGCCGCCACCCTCCTGCTGCGCGTCCCACTGCCGCAGTCCCATTTCTATTAAATCCATTTGAACGCGCCACCCTCCTGCTCTGCGTCCTCCCCATTTTGGTCATTACCGTACCTCCTCCTCTCCCATTTTGAGTATTACCTCCTCCTCCTCCCCGCCCATTGCGGCACTTTGATCTGCGCCTCCTCCACATTGCGCCACTTTGGAGAGAAGGGTAACGATCGATCTGAACCCTTTATATTTGCTATAGAGTACTCACTAATGTGTTTGGTCATTATAAAGGGTACTTCGGTTTATTAATATAGAGTACTCACTAATGTGTAGATGGACCGAAAGCGGATGTACATTGAGAACCGTGTGAGTGAAGAGTATATTAATGGCGTGTTTGCTTTTAGAAGAGCCGAAAGCGGGATATGTTGAAGAAGGGGATAAAATATATGTCATTCCATGCATTGATTGGTAATATGAAAATGTTTAACAACCCGCAGATCAAGCTCACTTAATCTGAAGAGGTTTCAAAAAGGATATACATGTTGGAGCGATCCACGGTGAAGAGCAGATTATCTGGAAGTCGATGTGCGACATCGCCGAGAAGTCAACGATATGCGGGGTATGGAATGTGCTTTTGATGAGGATAGATCGCATGATGACAATCGGATCGGATGCTACGCGATGCGAGAAGGAACTACGGTGAGAGAGAGTTTTGTAAATTCGAGGGCTTAATGGAGGACTCGGAAACCTTTGTTCCCGGCGCAAGCCGAATACACAAGGTTGTCAACCGTGCTTGAATGCTGAAATTGAAGGCAAGCAATGGTTGGTCCGACAAGAGTTTTCTGGCGTTGTTAGGTCTCTTAGTCGACATCCTTCCGGAGGAAACGTGTTGCCCAAAGACGACCTACCAAGCTAAGAAGGTTCTTTGTCCGTTGGGAATGGAAGTAGAAAGAATACATGCATGTCCGAACGATTGCATCCTCTACAGTAAAAGTATGCAGACATGCATGCATGTCCGTGTGCGAGCATCCCGATACAAGCGGAAGAATCTGCTAAGGCGAAGCAAGGACCTCCTGCTAAGATGTTGTGGTATCCACTGTGATCCCACGTTTGAAGCGTTTATTTGCGAACCGAAGGAGGCAAGATTGATGCGTTGGCACTTTCGGAGGCGTAAGAAAGATGGGAAGCTCGGACACCTGCGATTCTCGATGGAGAAACTTCGATCGGAGCTTGAAGAGTTCGGTGCGGAACCGAGGAACATAAGGTTAGGGTTGAGTACGGACGGAATGAATCCTTTCGGTAACATGAGACGACATAGCACTGGCCGTGAATCTATGTATGTACAACCTTCCTCCTTGGCGTGTATGAAGCGGAAATACATTTTGATGACACTACTTATCCAAGGGCGAAGCAACCGGGAATGATATTGATGTGTACCTAGCACCATTCTTTGGAAGATCTTGTGACACTTTGTGGAGCGAAGGGTGCAGGTATGGGATGCGTACAACGAGAGAACTTCACTTTACGCGCCATGTTGTTCGCACCATCAATGATTTTCCGCCCTTGGTAACCTATCAAGCTTGATACAAAAGGAGCCAAAGCTCGTCATGCTTAGATGCTACGGAGAGTGTATGGTCAACAACTCGCAAAGCGTATATGCGTCCACCGTAGGTTCCTTCCGAGGAGTCACCCATATATGCTTGGGAAGGGCGTAAATTAAGAACCCGTGAGAAGAACATCCGGAAGAAGCGGTCAATTTTTGGGACTTGCCTTATTGGGAGTACTTAGAAGTTCGCCTGCATCGACATTATGCGATGAGAAGAATGTATGTGATAGCTTGATTGGTCTCTTCTTTGAACATTAGTGGCAAAACAAAGGATGGTGTTAACGCGCGTGACTTGGTCGATATGAACATAAGGACCGAGTTAGCACCGAAAGAGACCGATCAGACTGACGTACCTTCCCCGACTTGCTACACTCTGCTCAAGGCCAGAGAAATGAATGCGGAGCTTGCACGTGTGAAAGTCCGTCTGGTTACTCCGCTAACATTAAGAAACTTGTTTCTATGCAAGATTTGAAATTAATTGGTATGAAGTCGCATGATTGTCGGTGTCGATGACACAAATGCTTCTGTTGCAATTAGGAGTATCTTGCCGAACAAGGTCCAGTGGCAATCTTGAGGTCGTGTTATTTCTTCAACTCAATTGCTCGAAGGTCATCGATCCCCAAGGACTAGATGCTCAGCCGAGGTAGTGACGACTCTGTGTCATCTTGAGATGTATTTCCCTCCGTCATTTTTCGATATCATGGTCCATCTCATTGTTCACCTTGTGAAAGAGATAAAGATATGCACCTGTGTTTCTCGTCATATGTACCCGTTCGAGAGGTACATGGGAATTCTCAAGTCCTACGTCGGAATCGATCTCGACCGGAGGCGACATCATCGAAGGTTATGCAACGGAAGAGGTCATTGAGTTCTCGTCGACTACATGGCTCGGTGGATCCGATTGGTGTGCCTCTATCTCGTCATGAGGGGAACTGGATGGTATCGGGACCATCGGAAGGAAATCAATCACTCCGATCGATACGTGCGCTCAAGCCCATTTCACGGTCTTGCAACACATGACCCAAGTGTCCCCGTACATCGACGAGCACAAAGACATGGTACGCCAAGAATCCGCCGGTCGGAGGTTTGGATCACGAGAGCACAACCGTCGGTTCAACGAATGGTTAAAGGCGCGAATCACTCGGAGGTCATCAAGTGATGATTTTGCTATGGTTGGCAAGAGGGCCACGATTTACAATTGTCACATGGCAAGGATCGACATAAATGGGTACACATTTTATCGGCACTCGGGATAGGAAGAGCAGGTCGAGCATGGTGTCGCATAGATGCATTCAAGATCTGGATGGGTGAGGAGCTCGTACTATGGGCAAATAGAGGAGATATGGGAGATCGACTACGTGCTTTTCAAGATCCCCTATTTCGGTGCCGTTGGGTCCATCTCCCACGTGAAGGTCGACAAGTGCGGCGTCACTACTGTGGACCTCGAGCGTGTCGGATACAAAGCGAACCATTCGTCTTGGCTAACCAAGTTGTTCAAGTCTTCTATGTAACCGACGGCAAATAAGAAGCGTCACGTAGTTCTTCATGGAAAAAGGAGGATTGTCGGAGTTGAGAATGTAGTGGGCGAGGAAGAATACAATCAATTTGACGAGTTGCCACCTTTCGGAGACGGCATCGGCTCGAGGAAGAACCCAGTGAGGAAGCTAGCTATATGCGTCGATCATCATGAAGGGCTATATTTTAATTAAGAATTTACTCCATTGTAATTAACTAATTTATTCCATTGTCATGTGTTAATGTGTTATGGACTTATGATCTTTAAATTGATGACAATTGTCAATTGTCGATACCGTGAGACCCGGTTTATCGGCTTGTAATGTTAACCATCCACTTTACTAAGCATAGAAACATATGAGTATGCGAATTTGCGTAATTTTCATAGCGAGAAAAACAAATTCTAGTGATTAAATAAATCCTTTAATACTAAATAACAAAACCGAACTCTTCTAGGGTTTAATTTGCGAGATTTCCATGTGTTAGAACAAAAATGTGTTAATTCTAAGGTCTAATCTAAAAGATTTTTGGCCCCAAGGACCGAATGATATAAATTGAGGACCCTTTGTAATTTCACAAAACACGGAGGGCTTATTTGCAAAATTCTAGTGTGCCTTAAGTGGAAACATCACGAGCGGTTCACTCAAGAACCGTCAGTGATGTTACAGCATCCTGACGATTCTAGAGGCACTGCGATGATGAAACATCCGACGGTTCTTGAGTGAAGCCGTCTGTGATATTCGCATCACGACAGTTTCTCAAGAACCGAAGAAGAATAAGGATTTACGTCGTGGTGGCCGTCCTCCACATGGAATTGGTGGTTCCTCTTCTCAGACGAACTCTGGTGCTTCTGATTCTTAGGAGTTTCTCACACTGCTACATCGCATGGCTGCGTTTGCACCGTCGCGTATGTTAGCTCTGCTACACAGTTTTCTAATGAGAGACTACCTTCTACTTCTTCCTCAGGTATATCACCTTGGATTCTTGACTTTGGAGCTTCTTTTTATATGATATCTGAATCCACCAGTCTCACTTCTATTCATCCTTTAGCTGCTCCTATCACTGTTCAGACATCAGATGGTACCTCTCTCTCTCTCTCTCTCTCGCAGGACGAGGCACACTTTGGAATTCCTCTTTTCATGTTCCTGCTGTTTCTCATGTTCCCAAACTAACCATGCAACTCATATCTACCGATCAGCTCACTGATAATGGTTGTCGTGTTATTCTCGATTCTGATTCTTATTGTGTTCAGGATCGATACACGGGGACTATGGTTGGTACTGGCCCTCACCGCCGTGATTCACAATGTCTTTAGGAGCTTGACTGGCTTCATCTTCCTTTCGCTGTCCCTGCCAGTCTTGTCGCCTCCACTGTTGCCACGGCTTTTGCTGCATCCTCCACTGTGTCTTTTGCTAAGTAGCATCATCGTTTGAGACATCTTTGTGGGTTGCGTCTATCCACCTTACTTTGTCGCGATCTTTTAGGGTCTATGTCTGGTGATACTTCTCTAAATTGTCAGGGTTGTAAGATTGGTAAACAACTTTAACTTCCCTATCCTTCCAGTGAGTCAATGTCACATCGTCCTTTTGATCATGTTCATTCTGATGTATGGGGTCCGGCTCCTTTTGTTTCGAAAGGAGGTCATCGATATTATATAATTTTTATTGATGATTTTTCTCGTCACACATGAATATATTTTATGTCATCTCGTAGTGAAGTTTTATCCATCTACAAGACTTTTGCCACTATGATCTGTACTCAATTTGATTCTCCTATTCATGTCTTTCGTGCTGAATCTGCTGGGGAATACTTGTCAGGAGTTCTTCGTGGTTTTCTTGCTGAGCAGGGCACTCTCTCTCAGTTTTCTTGCCCTGGTGCTCATGCCGAGAATGGTGTGGTTGAACGGAAACATCGTCATCTTCTTGAGACTGCCCGTGTTCTTATGCTTGCCTCTGTTGTTCCACCACATTTCTAGACTGAGGCTATTTCTACTGCCATTTTCCTTATTAATATTCAGCCATCTTCTGCTCTTCAGGGTGAGATCCCAGTTGAACGCCTCTGTGGCAAAACTCCTGACTATTCTAGTCTTCGCCTTTTGGGTGTGTGTGTGTGTGCTATGTTCTTCTTGCCCCTCGTGAGCGCACTGAGCTGGCCGCTCAACTGTGGAGTGCGTTTTTCTGGGCTATAGCGCTGAACATAAGGAATATCGTTGCTGGGATCCTATTGGACGACGGATGCGGGTTTCTCGAGACGTCACTTTTGATGAGTCTCGCCCTTTCTACCCTCGTCCTTCTTCTTCAACCACTCCAACATCTCTTGTCGAGCCTCTTTCTTTCCTGACCTTTCCTGCCACTCGCATAGTCACCACACCTCCATCGCAACCTTTGACCTCTTCGGTGCCTCCTTCACCATCTCCTTTGCTTCTGCCATCCTCTCCAGAGGCTCCTCCTGCCTTTGTTCCTTCTTATCCCCTCTACTACACTCATTATCTGTGAGTTGGGGATTCTCCTGAAACACCATCTTCTTCTTAAGGGTCACCTTCCTCGACCTCTCCTCCTCGATATGCTCTTCGTGATCGTCAGTCTATTCGGCCTCCTGCGCGCTTTTGTTTGGCGTCTGTTTCCGAACCAACTTCTTATCATGATTTTGTTGTTCATCATGAGTGACAGCATGCGATGACAGAGGAAATTGCTACTCTTGAATGTACTGGCACGTGAGATCTTGTTCCTCTTTCCACATGTGTTACTCCTATCACGTGCAAGTGGGTCTACAAGGTTAAGACCCACTCGATGGTTCTTTTGAGTGCTACAAGGCTCGTCTCGTGGTATGTGATTTTCAGCAGGAGCGTGGTCGTGATTATAATGAGACTTTTGCTCCTGTGGCTCACATGACCACTATTCGCACTCTTCTTGCAGTGGTGTCTGTTCGGACATGGTTCATCTCTCAGCTTGATGTCAAGAATGTCTTTATCAATGGTGAGCTACGTGAGGAGGTTTACATGCAGCCACCACCAGGGTATTTTGTTCCTAGGGTATGGTTTATTGCCTTCGTCGATCTCTTTATGGCCTCAAGCAAGCTCCTCATGCTTGGTTTAATCGCTTCTCTTCTGTTGTCACTGCAGCTGGTTTCTCTGCCAGTGCTCATGATCCTGCTCTTTTTATTCACACTTCACCTCGTGGTCGGACACTTCTCCTTTTATATGTTGATGATATGATCGTTACTGGCGATGATATTCAATTTATCATTTTTGTCAAGGAGCGTCTTAATGAGCAATTTCTCATGTCTGATCTGGGTCCTCTTTTCTATTTTCTTGGGATTGAGGTTATTTCTAAGCATGAGGGCTTCTATCTGTTCCAAGAAAAGTATATTCAGGACCTTCTTGATCGTGCTTCTCTTACAAAGATCAGCACACCGCTGAGACTCCCATGGAGCTTAATGTTCATCTTCGACCCACTGAAGGTGAGCCTCTCCCTGATCCTACTCGTTATCGTCACCTTGTTGGGAGTCTTGTTTATCTGGGGTCACTCGTCCTGACATTTCATACCTTGTGCATATCTTGAGTCAGTTTGTATTTGCTTTGACCCAACTCCACTATAGTCATCTTCTTCGTGCTCTATGATATCTTCGTGGAACCATCACTCGTCGTCTGTTTTTCCCTTGTTTCATACCCTTGGAAGACTAAGAAGCAGATAGTTATTTCTCGTTTGAGTGCTGAGGCAGGGTTGCGAGTTATGGTTTTATTGACTGCGGAGGTTACTTGGCTATGTTGGTTACTTGAGGATTTTGGTGTTTCTGTTTCCGCACCATTTCTCTTTCGTCTGACAGTATAGGGGCTCTTAGCATTGCTATAAATCCGGTGAAGCATGAGCTTACGAAGCATATTAGTGTTGATGCTTCCTACATGCGGTCCCAGGTGCAGAATCAGATTGTTGCTCTTCAATATATGCCATCCGAACTTCAGTTGACAGACTTCTTCACAAAGCGCGGACAAGAGCACAGCACAAATTCTATCTCTCCAAGCTTAATGTTGTTCATCCACCATAAGTTTGAGGGGGGTGTTAAATGTGTATTGTACAGGGGTTCTTTGCATATATGTCATACCATGTACTTATATATATATTAACTCATTGACCTTGTATTAAATACAAGTGCTATTCATAACAAAAAAATGTTATGGGGAGATCAATAGCTGAAAATTAGTGAATGTGTTAAGAAGGAAAAAAAAATCAGACCTATTAAAAATTACTAGTTCATGCATGCAAGTACATAGAGTGACAGCTTCTTGTGAGAACTGAAAAAGAAACCAAAGGCCCATTCTGGTCACACCGTACTTGTTCCATGCACGGTTTGCTTCATGAAGAAACAATCTTTGCTATTTCCTGTTGTCTTAACAAGCCTGCTTAGTGTTTTCTTCTGCTTCAAGAGGTGTGGTGGGGTTCTTCCTCTTTTTTTTCCTGGTCCAGTGCAAATTGTACGACGATGAGCCCTATAAGATCTTTGACAATGGCATATATCTTTTATATCAAACTGTCTTGGAATATTGCAGGGAAAGCATCTCTTGTTTATCTAATTCCAGCACTACGTCTCATGGGGCTACAACGACGTTGGTTCTGCAGTACTGCTGGGATCTTATTGTACGAAGATAAGGGCTACTTTGCGAAGCTCGCTGATTCGGAGTTAAAGCTTGGCAAGCTGAGATAAGGGGCCGGAGTCCCCCTCTGACAAACAGCATATCTCTTTGCCTAACTACAGTATGTATTCTACACCTTTAATTTCCTGCTCCATTTCTAGTTCGCATTGCTGTTTTCTTAGTTAGCGGATCTAATTGGCGATATCTGACGTAAAATCAAACAGGAGTCGAAAGAGTGAGTGAGTTTTTTGCTGTACAATTCAATATCTGACTACCTATAGCAGTTTGCTGCTTGACAACGTGCTGTCAAAGTTTGTCACGAAGTGCTATTTTGGTATGGCCTTCTCTAGCTATTTTCTTCGGTTTCATGGGAAAGTTAGGATCATCGCGTTTCTCTTGAGTCTTACCACATGGTATGCTGGCCTTAAAGCTAAAAACATGCCTATCTTCTTGTAAGTTCATATGATTCATATTAACTGCTGTGAAAAACAAAGTTTTTGTGAACGTACTCGCAGACGGTCCATACAAGCAAAAAATTCTTCCACTCTTTCAGTGACCCGCAGCTCCGTACCTTATTGATCTCATTTTATACAGAAAAGTCCCTGGCATCAACTTCCTTGTGTTTGTTAATCGATATACACTTAGTTGGAGCATATTCCCCAGCTGTGACACCTATATTCATTCTTCTAAAAACTGTGAACTTCAGCATGACTTTCATAAAAGTTGCTAGAATATGTCTCGGGCTTTCTTTTGTTTTGAAGGAAAAGCATCTTGCTCGCAGTAGCACCTTTAATTCATAACTTAAAGAGCAAAACAACTTTTTTAGGGACTATTGCCTATGCCACACAATTCAGCATTACATAGAGTCAGTTTGATGATCTTCAGTCTAGACAATCTTTTATGGTCAAATGAGATGTCAAATTGTCTAATTTAAATAATTCTTGTAACAGGAGAATAAGGACATACAATCTTAGCCGTTGGACTATACATGGGCGACTTAAATAAGCTAACAAATGCAGAGATCCTCACCAAAAAAAAGTAGAGATGTTATTAACATGTAACATTCTCTTTTTCAAACAACTTTTGGTTTTCGATTTTCAAATCTTATTTCAAAATTGAATTCGTTCTGTACCTTTGAATTGGGCCTCCCCGATTCGGCCCCGTTCTTCCCCCCCCGGCCCGACTGCTTGCCTGCTTTGCCTGCCCGGCTCAGTGGCCCGCCTCCTCCCGTGCTCTCCGATCAAGGCTGCCGGTCCCCCTTCTCTCCCCCGGCTCGCCGCTCCGGCCTTGGCCGCGCCTCGTCCCCCTCTCTCCCCGGTGCACCGGCCGACTTCTCTCCGCGCTAGGCCGATCCATACCACCTTCTCCGCCGCGCCGCCCGCCGTGCCGCCCGTGCTCCCTTCTTCCCTGCCTTCTCCGTCGGCCCCTCGCTCCCCCCTTCGGTTATAAAAGCCGGCCACGCCTCCCCTCTTCTCTTCATCCCCACCTCGCCTCCTCCTCTCTTCTTCCTCAGAGCTCGTCGATACCGAGCCTTGTCGTCGCCTCCGTCCCCTTCTTCCCCGCCTCGATCGCGCGCCCCACCGACACGGTCGCTCCCAAGCCGTCGCCTCCACTTTCGGCTTCCCCCCACCTCCTGGTGCCACCCGAGCCCCTTTCTTCTTCCCCCGCCGCGCCGCCTCGCCCCGTGCCCCCTCTCCCCCTCTCTGCAGAAGTGACGACGCGAAGCGTCGGCCGCGTCGCTTTTAACCCCCCTGCCCTGCGCGCTGTCACTAACAAGTGGGCCCGGCTACTATAGCCGTGGACCGGTGCGCGTGGACTCGGTCCACGCACTGTGCGGTGGACCGAGCACGGTTCATGGGCCACGTGTCAGCACGAGGATTTTTTCGGTTTTCTGATTTTGTTTTCAATTAAATATCCAATTAAAAAGCTTCAAAAATTCATATCTCCTTTGTTATAACTCCAAAAATTATAAAACTTATTCCTATTTTTTTAATTCAAGATATTGCTAATGGCACTGGTCTTGTTTAATTTGGAGTTTATTTGTTATGGGTTTTGTATTTATTTGCTCTCTTTACTGTTGTGTCTTTTTTCAGTACTTTAGTCCGATTAGGATTCGAAGACGCGGGAGACCTCCACTTCGATCAAGCTCAAGAATATCAAGACCCTCCTACCTTTAACCAAGGCAAGTCAATACTTTGATCATTTTGAGTCTACATTTTATGTAAATTATATTTATTTAAAATATCAAAATTGCATGCTTTAATTCTGAAATCAAATATATGTTAAAGCTTAAGGTAGTTAAGCACCCATTTGATGATTAATTAATTATTATCCATCCTTTGATAATTAAATCCATTATTCCATATCACTCTAGTAGATATGTGGTAAATACTAGCATTGGTTGTACTTAAGCAACATGCTAGTCTTGTTTAAGTACAGGGACAATAAATGTCATCATCATCATCTTTTAATCATGAAAGTGGTTTTGGACAATCATTGTGGGTAAGTGTTGTGATAATTGGCTTTTTCTCCCAAAAACCCTAAACAACTTGCTAGTACCACATCTGGGCGGATGGAAAGAGTGGTGGGTGCCGTCGTGCACGAGAGTGGTTGGTAGGTCGTATGAACCTCCCGGATGGATTAAGGACTTAATCTTGTCATGGCCTCCCGTGTAAAACAAGTACAACCGTATGTCTGCAAAGTGCAACTTGGCTTAGTAAAATTATTAAACCCTGAATGTCATCCCACTAGTCGGTTAGCGGGAGCGTGCAAGCGCGTGTTGCGACCGGCTTGAAAGGGACACCGATGCAAGGTGAAGTTGCCAGTCGCGCTAGACGTTGTGGGTAATCCAACTGCGCTAGTTGCTAAGGCGAACATCCCGCACAACTTATGGGTGTGGCCCATATGGGTGGGATGACGGGAGGGGCGAGGTAGTTGAAAGGTTACTATGACGATCGCTCAACTACATGACTATGGAATCATGTGGGGTAAGGAGTATGATTATCTCTTGTGGGTACAATGTACAACCTCTGCTGAGTCTAAACTATTTAAACAGTCGTGCCTACGGTTAAAGGTGGACATGGGAACTTACTAGAATTAGTTATATTTTGAAAACCTTTGTGGGTGGTATGAAAAGCAGGTCGATTCATCTAGCCTGAGGTTGGATTTTTCCTGAGCCGTCGAGCTTAGTGGTGTGGAGGAGCGGAGGTAGCTCAATCAAATGAACAATCTCTACTGTTATTTAATATTTCAATTACTCTCTTTAACAAAATTCATTTTGGTTAAAATGCTAAGTCATAGGAATTTGTTATTATGATAATGAAAAATGTTGCTTTAGCAAATAAAAGAATCCGAGCCACCCTTGTTAAGCCATGCATGTATATTATTGCATCTTGTGTGTTGGCTCGCGAGCACGGAAGTTGTGCTCATTTTCGCTCCCCCAAACCCTCCAGATAATGTGGATCAAGGGGATTACGTGTACTATGAAGACCCAGAAGTCTACGGTCAAGGAAACGATGAAGAGTAGTCTAGTCTATAGTCTAGTTCTCGCCTCAGTCTAGTGGACTCGTTCGGTACTTGCGTACAACAGATATTATCTAACCCCTTGGGTAATATCCATCGTACACAGGTTACCCCAGTCACTTGCCTGTGGAGAAATGAGCTTTACTCCTTTTGCTTTCGTTGTAGTTACGTTACTTGCTATGTAATGTAATCAATTTTGTCTGTCCGGCCCGTTTGTAAAACTTGGTCCGACGTGATCTATGTTACTCTGAAGTTGTACTATATTGAATGTCTTAATTTACGTCTTGTATGAATTGATTCAGTAATGTGCCTGTGAGTGATATCTAGTGATCTAGGGAATAGTACAGTGATTTCACAGAGAATTTGGATCTGCAAAATCCGGGTCTGACGTAACATCTTCAAAAAGACCACCCAATCTCTGATTTATAGCCTTTGCGGGAGGGAATCCTTATCCCGCGCGCTAATTAAGCTATGCATTTCGGAGACAAAGATTTGATGGATGAGACAAGGAGGTGACGGGATATACAAGTGATTGATGCTTTCGGTGGAAAAGAAAGGCAGATGGAGGGCCTCATTCAGGGCAAGCAACACATGGCACGGTTTTCTGTTGATTTTTTTTGTTCTCGCACAAACATGACACTTAAACGAAATAGCGAGAAAAGTTCTGAATGAATAAAATTGTGGCAAATTTACACAAGCAAGTACAGCGTGTCGAGAGACCCCACGTAAAATTTTATGATTTTTAAGTTCATTTGCTATATTTTAAAATTCATGGAAACTTACCACTAAACCCTAACTAAGCATAACCCTAAACCTAACTGCGACACGTGGGCTCTCAGCCGTTGGCGCACATGGAGAGAGGGCGCAGGCGGGGAGAGAGGGGGCAAGTGGCGGCGTGGGGAGGCAACGCGCGACGTGGCAGGTAGAGAGATGCTCCGTACAATGGCTGTGCGGTAACAGTGCCATTTCTGCAAATACCCCTCCGCGATTGCCATTTCTGCAAAATACCTGCTGAAAAGTTGTTATATGTGCCAAAAACTCTCGCCTTCTTACCTTCTAGTAGTGGTAGGGAGATGTGACCGATCCATGCACCTTGGTATACACCGTCTAAATTTGATCTGACTACTTAGACGACTTTTGAAACAGTACGATGTTATAGTTACCAGGGATCTAAAACCTGATAAGGTTTTTATGAGTTTTCCCCTCGTTTACCTATTTTTCAAACAAAATATCAAAATTTGTACTCCGAATGAAACGGCAAAAATAGCACATCCATTGCGCGATTTTGCCATGGAATCGACTTGCCGCACACCCAGAACGTGGCAGGCGACCTGCCGTGCAACCAGACCGTGTCATGTGCACGTTCTTGCCGTGGACTAGGAGCGCGGTAGTCCGCAACAGGAACGTACGCAGGCTAGCTACCACGGTCTGGATGTGCAGCATATCGGTTCTCTGGCAAAATCGTATGGTAAATGTATTATTTTTATCATTACGTTCGCCAAGAGAGGGGCTAGTTTTACTATCACAAATAAAAAATAGGTCATTTTAGAAAGAAAATAAATTGGTTTTTACAGCATGAAGCGTGACCCCACCGCCTTGAGTTTCAGTGCGTGCACTGTGCACCAGCGCAATACGCGGCATTGCCTCTCTTTTTATACCACACCCCTGCAATTAAACTTCCCCAAACACAATTCGCACAAAAATCCCAAGGCTTTTTCACGTCCAAAAAAAACCATGTTCCGTCATTCCTCCTCCCCCTCGTCGGCGCCCTCCTACAGCGACGACTTCATGCACCACGCGGCGGCGAGCTTCTCCGCCGCCGTCCCTACCCAGATCCCCCGCGCTGTCGCCGGCTACCTCGACGGCAGTAATGTCGGCGGGACGTTCCCTCCCTTCGCCGCGTCCGCCTCGTCGCCGCCGCCGTCCTACTCCTACTCGTCATCGCTCCCTTCGTCCTACTACAACATCCACAGGAGCATCAGCTCGCACTCCCTTCCGCTCCACCTCCAGTTCGCCGACCCACTCAACGGCGGGGGTGCATTCTTCTCGTCGTCCTCCCCGTCCCCGCATCAGCTTCCGCTGCCGCCGCTCTCCTGCTCCCCGTCCTCCTCCTCCGGCGACCTCTTCGAGTTCACCTCATCCTGCCCCGTCCGCCGCGTCTTCAGCACGGGCGATCTCCAGGTACTGTAGCAACACCTGAGACCTTGGACGGTACACAATTCTGAGCTGCATGGAGATAGGAAACTGAATTGTTGTTTTCCTTGTGCTCTGCTGACCAAAAAAAAAGCAGGGGATGAACGGGTCATCGCCACCGCGTCCGCTGCCGTCGGGCGACAGCTGCGGCCAAGACGGCGGCGGTCCGTTCTCGCAGAAGGTCGGGCGTTACAGCGCCGAGGAGAGGAAGGAGAGGATCGAGAGGTACCGCGTGAAACGGAACCAGAGGAATTTCAACAAGAAGATCACTGTACCATCCCGCCTCCACACCCTGCAAATACGTACCATATACTATATTGCACTCCTCTTGTCAGTCTTGTTAACGTTTGGTCATGCTCTTGCTTTGCCAGTACGCGTGCAGGAAGACGCTGGCCGACAGCCGGCCGCGGGTGAAGGGCCGGTTCGCTAGGAACGGCGAGGCGGATGTGGACGAGCGCGAGGCGTCCGACAACAGCTACGACTACTGCGGATACAGTGACCCCAGCAACCACAGCGGCGGCGGCAACAGCTGCTACCACGGCGCCCAGTACAACAACAATGGCGAGTGGTGGTGGCGGGTACCGGGGGCCACCGCCGCCGCGGCCGACGACGGCGAGCGGCAGCGGCAGCAGGTCGGCTTCGACGTCGACGAGGAGCTGTGGGCCACCCTCGGCGACATGCTGTCCGTGAACCTGGCGTCGTAGGCGCCAGTCAGCGAGGTCGATCGACCGGTCGAGGCGTTGGTGGTCGGTGGGGTCCGGAGCACGAGCACTAGCTAGCTCAGGGTGGCGGCTGCCGTTGCACAGCGCGGTGGCAGAGAGGAGGTCAGAGTGGCGTCGTTGACCTTCCCTTGTGTATTATTGCAACTTTAGCCAGAAACATCATGAAAGTGGGAAAAAAGAGGGGAAAGAAACCTTCCCGTGTGAGAGACTTGAGAACAACTTGTGTTCCGTGAGTTCCGAGTTACTTCCATAAAGCTTGAATTGGGCCGATCGAGTGCACGCTCCTCTGTAATCTGTACAATCAAACCTGAAATCCTTGGTGCTGCATGCACAATTATATTGCACCCCTGCAAGCTAGCTTCCGTGCTCGTTTTTTGTTCGTCTTGCTTGCACTCCGCGAGTGCTTGTATGTGTATATGTATCTGCCCACTGGCACACTTGCTAAAAGTTTAAAGCGTGACATGATCAGTCAGTGACGTGACAAGACGGCACGGCAGTTTGCTCGTAATTTGGCTCGCTGGCCTACCTCCCAACCCGTTGGTCGATCGGGTTCCGTTGTTGTGGGAGATGGCAACGGTCTAGCCGCGGTGGGAGGTCAAACGGGTGCGGATCACTGTCAGTGCGTCGCTAGCGCAGGCGAGGCGTCCGTGACGCGCAACCATCTCCATCTCCATCTCCTCCGTGGCGATGTCCCGGCTTTAGCTAGGAGGGTTTAATGGCCGTCTCTCTGACCTTCTCGTTGGCCTGCGCGCGAACATGCGTGTGATCTAGCTGGATTACAAAAACACAAGGGAGCGAAGAAGAGACCAATATGCCTCTTGCAATTGGCAGGAGGCTGCCTCTCCCGTTCCCGTTGCACCGCATCGCTGTTATTGTCGCTACCACCCCTAATTCCTGGCAATCCATAGACTGTAAAAGAACGAGGTTTCGAGTACAGTCATTTGTAAATTGCAGTCAGGAAGAGCAAAAAAGGAGTACAATCCAAACTCAAGTACATACGACGTATCGACATGTGACAGCATAGAGCATTAACAAGGATTAATTCAATCCAAACTCTTCTATGTGCATGCATACACTATTGCATGTGGCGATGGGATTCATGTGATCAGTTGCCTGATTGATTATGACGTGAAAGTGACCCAATGCATCTTTGCACTTACAAGAGAGGTCTACATCTCCCTATATACTGCGCTCTGCTACCAATTATCGACTTTTTTAATAGCACAGGGCATTCTCAAACTCACATGAAGGCCACTGCAGTTTCTTTCCTTTCCTTTCCAGCAAGTAAGTTTCCAAGGGCAAATTAATGTTTCTAATGCCGCATAGGGTAGGAGAATTAGAAGAAAAAAAAGGATGATTATGCTAGGAGCCTAGGAGAGCCCTATATTTTAGGGCGCACTAATTCTCCCACTCCTTAGTATTTTAGAGCATAAATTTTTTCTGTCATTAGTAGTCGCATAAATTTTTTCTGTCACTAGTTGCTTGAGGGTTGCATTGCATCCCTTTCCCTCCCATTGGTCTCGTGTTTTTAGCCTTCAGGTCTACTCTTCCTGAGTAGTCGCTTCATGTGTTCTGCCTTTGTTTCAGAGCTTCAGTGTCGCTGTTCTACTTAATACAAAGACGTGCAACTCTTTTGCAGCTGCAGCATGCATCTCTCTTTCTCTCTCTCTCTCTTCCTCTTTGGAATTTCTCGTTTTAGCTAAGGCTATCTCTCTTTCCCTCCTTCCCTAGAGGTGGAGAGTGTGGCTGCCGATTCTTTGTCGGCCGGTAACCAGAACACTTTGCGCAAATAATCTTGTTAACTAGCTATGATTTCAAGTGTAATTAGTACTCTTTTTGGCACAAATTCTTGTACTGCATGTTAAGCTCATGGATATGTAATTGCCCTTGCTGAATGTGCTACTATAGAATATAGGTAAAATACCGCCTTCTGCACCTGCTAATCTCAGCCTTTTTCAGCTAACGCCGCGCGACAGTTGATGTTGGCTAATGCCCTAATCTTCAGGTAGGCTGGGTAGCTCCATGATGATGAGAATTGGGAAGAGAGTGTGGCTAGCAATGTATTGTGTTACCGTACGTGTTAGGGCAGAGCATATTTTGTAGTAGCATGCAGAATAATCAACAAGGTATTTACAATTAGAAGCACCAAACCACTTTCTCAAATGTTGGAAGAAGAAGGAATCATGTGAGGTGTTGCATTCCCTCTAAAAATATTATGCAAATTACTTACACAAGAAGTGAAGGCCCAAGAATCAAATGATGGCCTTGCTTTTTTGGATAAATCAATCACAAGCAAAACACATGGCATGAACATCTAAAAGTGCACACTTGGATGCTATTGTTGACCCTAGTAAGAAATGTAGGGGAGTAGCCCACCCTAACCCCTTCACCAATTAACAAGCTCTTATTTGAGGGGTTTGAACAAAACCAAAAAGATACGATCTTTGCGCACTCGAGCGAGGGATCCTGAATGGGAGAGTATCATTAATTTGTCTAAGGACGGAATCAAGATTAAGGACAATGAATGTGAGAATAAGGTCAAAAGGTTCCACACAAATTTCTATTAAAAGGGGAAATGGTACAGTAAAAAGATGGAATCATCTAGGGAAGAAATATATTTACTAATGCTCTGTGACAACGTAAAGGAGTGTTTGTTAGTAATTGGTAATACGAGGGTGCTTGTAATTTCCACAAGGGAGTGGCTATGCTGCAAGCGAGTGATTCCTTTTAAAAATTCACTCGATTCTTTTAGCATTGGATTTTCATTCGACGGCCTGGATCAGCCCAGCCTTCCTCTTATTAGAATATTAGAACCACCATCCTAAACCTAACCCTCCCCACGTGCTACCTTCGCAGCTGCCGGCGAGGCCCTTCGCCCCACGCTGCCTCCCCGTCCTCCCCCGCCTCTCTTCCCCAAGCCGCCGCAACCCCCGCTCTCCTTTGCTGACCCTGCCCCACCCTTCTTTTCGGTCTCCGACGGTCACCGCTGCCGGATCCGCCACCAACGCTCGCCTGCCGGCTTTCGCCACCCACCATCCTCCCCTAAACCCACTGCCGGTGACGCCACTGCCACCTCACCGCCGCCACTCACCACGTTGCCTCCGCCAGCCGCTCCCTCCCTCTAAATTTGGGGGCTCTGATGAATCTCAAATCCTAATCGATGAATTTGAATCCTAACCTGACGGCGGGAGACAACCGTGTCAGAGAGGAGGGGGATGAGCTCGTTGGAGACGAAGACAGAGTCCCGGTCCACGAATTGTGGTGCAGATCCAAAGTTCAGATGGATAGCAAACACCTTCCCACAAATGGCTGTTGTAAACTAGCTAGTGGTTCCTTGGAACTTGTGAACTGTTAACTATAATAATACTTGTGAACTGTTAACATAATAATATAAAAGTTACAGCCTAATCATTTTTTATTGGATAATGCATGACAGCAGCTGAAATGTGAAATCATCATGATTTTGTTGCTATGGTCAAAGAACTTTTGCGGACAGAGTTTCCCAAGTGCGAATAATGCATTATGTTCTCATGTGAAAGTCTTTATCACAGTAAGTGTGCTTGTAGTGTCAAATTCATGGTATGTATAATGTGACGTAAGGTGATCGTTAAGATAAACAAGTAAACCTAATGGGTAGAGTTGAGATTTGGGCTGTGCTTTTTGGGTCAGTCTGAAGTCCGGTTGGCACGATATAGTTTAAGCACAGCACGACACGATACGTGGCGGACCGGATCGGCACGGCACGAACTGTGGGCTGGGATGGGCCTGAGAATGCGGCCCGTTGGGTGGCATAACACGACACGGCCAGTTGGGCCGTGCTTGGACCGGCACGCACGAAATAGGCCAAACCCTCTCGTTATAGTCTAATCCCTCCTTCGGCCTGCCCCAATCACTCCCTCGCATCGACTTGGTCCAACCAATCACCCCTTTCGCCACATGGTCTGACTCAACATCCCTCCCGGCCTCCCCCAACCCCCATCCCCCATCCCCAACCCTTTTCCCGAGCCCTGGCTCCCAAATTCCTAATCCCTAATAACATTCGTTGATTCCCATCCCTCCAGTTCCAACCGCCTCCCCGCGCGCGCCGATCGTCGCCCTTCTTCCCCCACGCACCGCTGGCCGCCCCTCCCTCCCTCTCCCTCTCCCTCCCCACGCGCCGCCGCCCTCCACCCTCCCTCTAGCCACCTCCTCATCGCCGTCCTTCTCACCCCCCTTCGCAAGCGCGCAGCGCGACCGAGGTGGGCGGAGTTCTTCGTCGACGTCCAGGAGAAGGAGACTATGGCGAGGGGGAGCGGGCGTAGATGACGCACTGGTGTCTTTGTTTTCCTGGGCGATAGCGGCGACTGTCATCTTTCCAGACGTCTATAGTTACTTAGAGCTGGGCTTAGGCCGGCACGACACGATCTCAACACGGTGATCTTTGGGCCGTGCCTAAACCTGATCTAAAGCAAAACGGACCGACACGACACGGCAGGGTGGCCGAACCAAGCCGACACAATACACGCGGCCACCAAAAAGCTGCAGCCCATCCCAGTCGCCTCTCCCGGTCTCCCCTCCTCTCCCCGCACCGACACCTACGACGGCGGCTTCCTCCCCTCTCGTCGGCGCCGTGACTCCTCTCCGGCCTCCTCCGGCGTAAGATCCGATTCCTCTCGGGTCCAGCCCTCCGGCTCCACCCCGTCATTCTCATCCCCTAGGGTTCGTGCGACCAGGCGAGCTCGGTACCCGCCCACCCAGTCCGGAGCAGACCAATCGCACCTCCGAGCCGGCGAGCACAGGGCCTCGCAGAGGCACCGTGGCCGCCTCCGCTTTTGAGCCCGAGGTAAGTAAATCTACCAACCATTTCTCTCTATCCGCCATTCGTCCCTGCATTTCGGCCTTAGGTTTGGCTTTTACGGTTTTACCGTAGAGATTCAGCCTATATCCTCTGTAATATGTTGTATACTGCGCACGCCGTCTGTTCAATGAAATGCCGCCTGCAATCTCTGTAGTAAACCAAGCACCTTGTGTATCTGTTGGATCTTTTGGGTTTCTGATGAAATAAGGGCTGGTGCCCTTTGTTCTAGAAGGAAAAATCTATGGGCTGGATCTCGAAGACGCTTCAGATAGTTTAGATGGTAAATTGTCATTTCGAATGCAGACTTGTGCCTAAATGACCTAAACGATGGAAAGGATAATGTAGCTTCAATGCTTTTTGTGAATGGTCTGGATTGTTCGCTTAGTGTCTATGTTTGAAGCCCTGGCGACATGTTCATTTTGGGAATAATATATGTATAGGAGGAGATTGCTGGTTCCTCTATAATGGTAGCCAATTGCAATGTAAATCAAAGAGACTATTTCTTTTAGGCTGTTCTCAGAAAACCATACTGGAAGCAAGCAATGTTGGTATATGCTTACTACAATACATATTAATAAAAAAGCTTGCTACAATACTGAGTTACTAACACAGTGGCCTCTCTATCAGCTCAAACGAAATATGTGAACTGAACTCTAGTTCCGAAGTATCCTGTCCACAAATGGCACATTTTTCCTCGAGCGATGGTGAAATTTGTCTTAGGCTTTTGCTTTGTTGGGAGCTTTATCTAATATTTAGCAGTCTGATTGGCAAAACTCCAGGGAAACTTTGATGTATTGTTCAATTTGTGTTGTTGTTTTGCATTCTTTACATGAATATTGTGGAAAATGTAAAGAGAAGTGGGTTGTGCTTGTTTGTTCAATCCAGCTTCTGTTTGTGTGTTCAGCGTGGGAGATGTCTAGTTGCTTCACTGAAAATGTCTAATTTAATTCGTTTCAGATGTGATCAGAACTTTCAAATAGTTGTTTCTCAAGCAGATTCAGGATGCTGAATTCTAGCTATGCTCTGAGTCAAATTATTACAAGCTGATTTTTGGGGCAAATATTTTAGCTAGTACGCGTGTTCTATCCAATGCCTTTTATGTTTCTACATGCCTGACTGAACGTGCATATTAGCCAGTGTTGTAAAAAACGGTCGGAACAGCTGATTAATCGCCCGTTTACACAGAGTAGCCAGGAAAAACACCACGTATACATGAATCGGAGCGCATTTAACGTTTGTGAACACCAAATCGGCCGCATTGTTCGATTAGTCGGCCTTTTCCGTATAATCGTCCGCATAATCCATTTAATTGACCAAATTCAGCCCTTTAGTTAAGTTAGAATTCAGCCTGTTACAACCAGCCCAACAGCAGCCCAGTTACAATCCTAATATACTTCAGCACACTTGATTCAGAGTAACCGATTCATATATAACCATCACAAAACCAGACTGTTGACAATGATTCAGAGTAACTGATTCTCTCGTGGTTGTGGGTTATTTTGTGTACTTAAATTTAAAACTTAGTTCTTTTGGTCGTCGTCTTGTCAGTGTGTTAAGTTAGTCTAATCTATGTGACAATACATGCTTTTAATCTATTACTTAAACACATTGCAAGTCGTACTTTGGTGGAGAACTGTAATAGTCCACTGATCAATCTTGTTATCTTTTGAGTTAGTAATGAAGTTATCATGTACAATCGGAGGTTGACACAAGTTTCTTTGATAGTATTGACAATATATTGTGTTCAAATATCTCTGAAACTAGCCTTATCATCAACTATGTAAGAACGCCAAATTGTGCGCATAATTCCTATTAATCATCCGTATTCCGATTAATCGCTTGACGGTACTCTATCCATCAGACAACCGTCCGTATTTTACTACTCTGATTTTAGCTGTGAAGTGCTTGGTTCATGGTTACTTCTTCTGTGAACTCTTGCTTACGCTTCTGCTTAACACTTGCTTATAATGACTTGTTTTGTGGATGTTTCCTATTTCCTTTCTGCTCCAGGCTGTTTGTAGCTAAATCTAACGATAATTGGTACAATATCAGGTCATGGAGGAGGTTCATGGCGTGCAAGAGTCAGAAACTGCATCTATTGTGAAAGTTGCCAGAGAGCCTGCCATCATTATCAATGGTGTTCCAGACTTGGCCCCTGATTGCTCATGTGGTTCACAACCTGAAGTAAGAGAGGCTGCAGAATCTCAAGTTGATCCTCGTTTTGGTGAATGGCTAGAAGGGCGGAAAGTGAGAAAGCTTTTTTCAGACAAGTATTATGTAGGGAAAGTTGTCCAGTATGACAGTGAAAGCAATTGGTACAATGTTGTCTATGAAGATGGAGACCAGGAAGATCTTGAGTGGCACGAACTGGTGGAGGTCCTGCTGCCGTTGGACATAACCATTCCACTCAAAACACTTGTTATGGACAAATGCAAACTTCAGAATACAGTTCCCGACCACAGACCTAAGGTGGCTAGACCAAGAAAAGATTATGCTATAATGGAAGGCAACACGAACAAAACATTGGATATGGTTCGAATACCCCAAGGAAGTGATGTTATGAGCAATCAGATGGTGACTGGAGCGGTGAATGGCCAACAGTCAAATAACGTCGTATTAGGGTTGATTCCAGCATCCGCATCCAATGATGCAACGAGTTTCGGTTTACAAATGCTCACAGCAGGAGAAATTGCTCAAGTAAATCAACCTAGAAAAAGGGGCAGGCCTCGAAAAGATAGAACAATACCCAGTGATAATCAACCTAAAAAAAGAGGCAGGCCTCCAAAAAACAGGAGTACATCTGGAAATTCTCAGAGTGCAGAAAGTGCACCAAGTTCTCTGGCACTTGTGCCAGTGCAAGATGTAAGTGCTGCAACTGATATGCAAGAAGCTTCTAGGAAACAGGATAGTGTTCATAAGCGCAAGACACAGACAGCTAAGGCAGAAAAACTGAAGAGAGAAAATTTGCGTGTTCAAGGCGCACCACCTGGAACTCAACTATTCTAACAAGCAATCTCATTGTTCCAATATAAATATCTCTAAACATTCCAGAATCTATGTATGATGGTGACACTAGCTTCCAACATACTTTGTGCACCCAGCGTACAACAAAACTTGTAAAGCTATATTTGCTATCCGAATGGTATCGTATTTCTTTTCTTATACAAGTATATCTGTAGTCTGTTTAAAATTCTTCTGGATGGTCTTAGAAGTTCTCCTTGTGGAAATGGAACCTAGTCGTGGTTGTCTGGCTGAATTCTTTTGAAAGATCCTTGAGTTGTTTCGTGAGCGTTGGAGATCCACAATAGAAAACACCTGCAGACTCATGGACATATTAACTATTGTACTTGAAGTTAAAATCAGTCATCACATGATGCTTATCGAATTTAGCTCACCTATACGAGAGTTCTTATGGGCGTTGGCCAAATCAGAGAACACCTTTCTCCAGTTTGGTCTTGCAAAATGTGTCCGAATCTGCAATACATGAATCAGGAAAGGAAGCAAGAACAAATGGGAATTCATCTTCAGATAGAAAAGGGGTAGATGGGCAAATACCCTGCTGCCGGAGACGATATCCACGCCATTTTTGGCATGTTGAAGTGACTGAACCATGGCAATCAGTGCTGACCTTGCGTCGCCTTCTTCATACACGCTGGTAAGGTAATTGTGCATCTCTATGACATTCTGCAATTGCCATATTTTAGCTTACGTCCTGTTTGTGACTGAGAGAGTATGGGAAGATGAAATGAAGAAATCAGAGTGAGATAGTACATTGTGATCGCTCTCAGCAACATCATTCATGACTCCTTTGAACCATTCGAAGGATCCTTGCTCTCTGGTAACCCAGTAGAAGTAAGCTCTTCCTGGCCCATTGTTCTTGAAGCTGCCTATCTCAGAACCGTGTATGCTTTCCACCTCCTGTTCCATCAACTCATTTCAGTTATCTTCTCTCGTTTAGTCATATATATATACAACATTGGGAATACTTTGCATTGAAGAAGAAATTTACTTCGTTAGACTTTATATTGTTCAAGAGATCTTTCAGTATGCTGATGAAAGGAGTGGCACCGATTCCAAGACCGATGAGCAAAAGAATGTCGTATTTCTTGTAATTTTGCGCTGGTGCACCATAAGGGCCATCAATAAGGACCTTAGGAAACCTAAAGGAAAGGCAATAAAGATTATCAGGTTAGTAAAATCTTGTTCATTTCAGTAACTAATCAAAATCAATCAATTTTATGGGAGATGTGAAACAAATGAGCAGCTAATCACCTAGTGTCCTCTGTCCGAGCGTCTGCCACAACTGTAGTTTCAAGTCTTGAAAGGGTAGCCTTCTTGGAAGTAACTTGTGCCTCGCAAGCCTATATGAATACTAAATTAAATTCTTCATTTTCTGATAATCCACATCGCTGTCATATAATTATTTAATAAAGAAACTTATCGCTCTTGTATTGCAGTTGTGTTGCCTCAACTGACCTTCCCGAACAGGTTCCTGAGTTCAGATGTCCAGTCACCTAGTGTACGGATATGCACGCTCAAGTAGTCATCTCCAGGTGCAGAAGTGATGGAGAACGGATGCCTGCAAAGATTGATGAATTGTAAGCAAGAACCTCAGATAAATTACATCTTGGACTTGTATGCAACAAGGATTAATTGATACCATTCGAAAGGAGAGACATCAGGGCATTTTACAAACAGGTACATCCCGCTCTTGTACTTGAAACCCGGTGGCTTCTTCATGTGAATAGAGAGCACATTTCCTGGATAAATTGCTGCCTGTAGTATGTGACAACATTGATTAATAGCTAACAGTTAGAATAAACCAGATCATGGTGTTTCCAGAAATTTTTTAAACCAAATCACGCGAGTTCAGTAGCTTACCTTGACGATGCTCACGCGGTCGTTGTTCTCACGAACCTTTCTGATCGTTCTCTCGCAGGCATAGAAGAGGACAGGAACTATCAGGTACATCCATGTCTGGGTGAACAATTGCGATCATCACCATCTCATTTTACTGCTCACAGCATTGAATTTACAGGAAAGAAGTATGTGCGGCTAAGGAAGGTATCTGGGGATTACCGTCTTCTTGTACCACTCCCTGGTGAGGAATATGAAGTAGGAATGCACCACCAGGAGGACATATGCGAGCACCAGCAGGTGGTGGGCGTACCAGAAGGCATTGAAACCGGCCAGGTGGTGCAGCGGCGACGGCAGCTTCACGACGCTCCGCCTGAAGGAGTGCGTGGCCAGCGTGAAGGAGAATGACATTATGATGATCATGAGGATGCCGGTGACCCCGGGGGCGCTCGCCAGCAGGTCCGGGTACGTCGGCTGCCTGAAGTTGAAGTTCGGCCCCAAGGTGGCCATGAACTTATCCCTCGGGCAGGTAATTAGCCTTGGGAAGTCGCAGGTGACGTGGGCGAGGGTGTGGATCGTTGTCGCGACCGCGATCGACAGTGCGATGACCTGACATTGTGATCACAATTCACATCAGAACGATTCAGATCTTATGGTAGCTAGCTTGGCATGCGTGGTTCAGTTCTGCTGAGCTCATTGTACCTTGTGGAAGTTGATGTTGTCGTCGAAGGGTATGACCCGGCTGAGCGCCGTGGACCTGAGCGTGGTGAGCGTGTTCCGGCACACGGGCAGGAGGATGAGCGCCATGTTGAACTTGAGCATCTCGGCGGCGCCCTTGGCGATGCAGACGCAGTAGCCCATCACCTGGAACGCGGCCCGGCGCTTGTACTGCTCGAACTTGTACACGAACAGGGTGAGGTTGACGGCCAGCCACAGCGTCAGGAGCCATATCCGCTTCCAGTTCTCGTGGATGAAGTCCACCGTCTTGGAGATGTGCCGCTTCAGCGGGCTCCGGTACCGCGACGGGATCATCGTCCTCGCCAAGCTCGACGTCGACCGCTTCAGCTTCTCCGGCGCCTGCGCGCTCACCATCCCGCGTAACAGCGTCTCCAGCTGCCAAATCTGCATCGAAGCATACGCATACATACACCTTAAGCTACCTGTGCTCATCTCATCACGTCGCTTCGTCAGAAAGAAGCTCGAGTTTTGTTAGGAATAATCAAAATTGTTAGTGGGTGTGTTATTGCTTGGGTGACTTAGTGTTTTGCATTAGTCCTATGTTTGTGGATTAGTGGGTCATTATCATGGTGCATTAGTTATTTGTATGCATTAGTTCGGCCGTGAAGTCTTGCATAACTGCATGTAGTTGATTGAGTATGCGTGAGTCTTTATATTGTTGCTGCATATTTCCATTCCGAGTGTGAGAATAGCAGAGAGAAGAAAAGTAGCACGTGAGTATGTCTCCCTCACTCGAGTGTGTGCGAGTGCTACCTTCTCTGATTTTGCCAACAAGTTTCAGGAGGACTACCTCGATGTAGCCGCGGTCGTCGGGGTCGAGCTCCTCCATGATCAGCGACGCATAGGTCGCGGCGTGGCCCTTCAACTTGGCCAGCTTGTTCGCCGATGCGCTCAATATAATAACCTATGCCAGAAAAGAAAATGATAGAAAAACCAGGTTAATTCTTTCCATAGTCTAGAACGGTAGAGCCAGTCCAGCAAATTCCTCACCTCTTTGACCTCATCTTCTGTGAGCATCCCATCGCCGTTCTTGTCGCACCTGTGCCAGACGCAGAGAGGAGATTTCATTTTCGTCAGTAGGTGATTGATTCCTTCGCTCGTTCGTGCGGAAATTAACGGGGGACGGTGAACCTTTATTACATGTCAAAGAAAATGCGCAGCCGCGAGTCGAAGTTCTGGTCGGTCATCTCCTCCCAGAACTCCTTGAGATGCTCCTTGTTGATGCCGTCCTCCGGCTCCAGGTGCCTCCGCCTCGCCAGCGCCACGAACAGCTCGCCGGCGAACTCGTTGGAGTCCCCCATGCCTTGAATTCAGAAGCAGGTCTATTAGTCCATCATGAATCATTTTCTCCGATGGGGATACTTGTTTGTTTTTTGGACAGAACATCTTGAATCAGGGGCATCATTAGAGATCCAAATTGACAGACAAAAATGATTCCACTGTTATTGTTTCATCGCCTACTTGCCTCGAGCATAACCACAAGCAGGTACTTGGATTTTTGTTGTTCCTGGTTACTGTTCAGGGACCATTTCGGACAACAAGCATTAATTTGAGGAGATTCTTGAGGGCCAAACAGTGGATCTCGGTTACGTAAGCCTGCCCTACCAACTCTTTGGGCAAATAGGCACAGTTGATGCTATCATCAAAGAACTGTCGCAACGCATAAAAATGATGAATAAAAACAAACAAGATGCCTCCAACACAAGATTCCCATACTCGTTGCCACTTTGACAGAGAGATGCGGTTCTAATCAGCGATCAATTGCTTGAGTGTAATAATTTGCCATTCTGGATCAGACCATTAGCGGACATCATCAGTAGTGAGTACTCACCGATGCACTTGCCAAAGCTCTCCTTGGGAAGGCGTCCTCCCCTGTTCATATCGTCGAAGCGGCGCTCGACGGCCTTCCAGCCCTCCTTGCCGCCGGACGTCTTGTCGAGGAAGCGCAGGCCTCGCAGCCCAATCTGCGCGCTGGACTGCATCCGCGTCATCCGCCCCGGCCGCATGCCCATGCCGGCCACCCCCTCCGGCACCTTCATCGACACCCGCGACGCGAACTGCCGCACCCCCGACGCCAGCCGCGACGGCTGCTTCATCAGCCCCCGAGCAAACCCACCGCCCGGGGGCCTCGGCACGGCCGCCGGCTGCTGCACCCTGTCGATGGTGATGCCGTCCAGCGGCGGCTGGTCCGCGTACCCGCCGCCCGACGACGCCATCCCGCGCCCGCTCGACCGTCCGAAAAACGCAATGCCGGCCGCCGGCGACTCACCGGAAGATGGCGGTGGCACCCACCTGCAAGGGGAGGTGGGGTGGATGTACTAGCCTACTACTTCCAGTTCTTTGGAGACGGGGAGGAAGTATAAAGATATGGCGGGTAACATGCGCGGGTGCCCAATTATAGCCGTTGAGACGCCGCGATGTCGTAGTCCTACTACTACCACCGCTGTGCGCGCGGAGATCAATCTACCACCGCGGACGGGGCCCGAGCCGTCGGATGGCAGATCAGCGGCTCACGTAGCTAGCTCCCTGGCGAGTTGTTGGCTCGGCGAATCATATCGTAACGTCGTATACTCGTATCTCGCGAGTTTATCTTTCTTCCCGACGTTAGGTGGGGCAACGTGGCGCCTTCACTTTTTTTTTTCTTTTCTTTTTTTTGCCGGAGGCGGTGTTGCTCGATCGTAGCCTGGCCCCGTCAGCCTGTGCTAATAGGCGTTGGTTGGTGCGTGTGCGCGTTGTGGCCTTTGCCGCTGCTAGCTGGCCACGGAAGAAATCGGAGGGCAGAAAATGTCGGGAAATCATGGGTTTGGTCTCGTAGTTGGTACATATATAGCTGTTTCATTCAAAGTTTATTAGGATTTTTAGTCTATAAATAGATAGTATTAGTTATTATAAAAGTCTGATCGTATGAAGAGTAATAAAAAGAAGTAAAAAGTTTTATATATCTTTGTGTTCAATCTACTATTCTGTTTTTTGTGTTCTTGCATTGTATGATGTGATTCTATATTTATCTACGAGGTGATCGTTCGGACTGGACTCGACAGCGACGGTTCCTCAACATATTATCAGCACGATCGACTCTCATCGGATCAAAAAGTAACCGTCAAAACACAACGCTTATAGATCAAATCGTATTTTATAGATTGCTTTCAATTCTGTAAATTTGGCTTTTTATATTAGTTTTTTTACGGTGCAAATCCGCTCTAATCTACCGCTAGGCGATTTGAAGTCGCCGGTACAATGCCGGTCGGCATATTGCATGAAAAAGTAGATGATGATTGTACTGTGGATTGCAAATCCGATACTGATTTAACGCAAGCCGATTTTTGCATAAACAACAATTACGCATAAATAGTATCGGATTTGAATAAACAAGAAAAAGCGGCGACAATCGCCCTGCAAATAAGCGAGTACGAAAAGCCACCGACGGCTCGGCACCACCCCACCGTGCGCCGACCCACCGTGCACTACTCGGCCGACGACCCGCCGACGCTGGTCGCCTGGCTCGCGCACCAAGCAAAGAGCAAAAAGGGGAGGGTGGCACCGGCACAGACAGCGCATCTGCGCCGCTTGCACGCACCGCGCACAAGACCGGCTTGCGATCACCTTCCGACCGTCCCGCATGGCCACGCCGTCGCGGCCGGACGCCACCGCACCTTGAGCCGCCTTCACCGCCGGCCGGACCGCGTCTGCTTCGCACCACTTGAAGTGCCGTCACCGCGCGTGGCTCCATGCCCATGCCGCCCCTCGTTGACCGCCGCGCGCACCATGCTCGCCAAGACCGCCGCCACCACCCGCCCGGCCTAGAGTCGCACGCATCGCGCCGCCATGGATAACGCTTCGACCACTAACCCCGCATGGGCTCGCGTCGTCCCGCCGGTGTGCCCACCGCGATTGGCTCTAGTTCACGACAAGCGCGCGCCGCCTAGTCTCTCGCAAGGCAGCGCGCCACTCGGCCATGCACGCCGCCTAAGGCGCATCCATGGCCGCACTTGCACCGATTGCCGCGTGTGCGCTCCCCGCCCGCACGCCTCGCGCCACGTCCTGCGCCTCCCAAAGCTGCGCTGGTCGCGCCTTCCGCCGCCAGCCGCGCGTGAGCCCTCCGCATCGCACTGTGAGCAACTGCCACCGCCATTGGTGCACAGGACAAAGGAAAACCTAAAGCATTTCCGCACCCCTTTTTGACCGGTCGTTTTGGGCCGCGTGAGCCGAACGAAAGTACCGGGCCAGCCCAAGAGCATTCCGAAAGAAAAAATTGGGAGAAAAAGGAAAATTCTTATTTTTGCAAGAAGGCCCTCGGTTTTTCTGACAATTATGCAAAAATTTCTCAGAATTGAAATTTAGCGGTGTAGCCCTTGAAAATTACATAATTCACCAAAAATTTATATTCCACCAGAAAAGCGCATCGAGAATTCAATTTTTGAATCCGTTTTAGCATTTGAAGCATGTTTAACTTTTTTATTTCTATGCAATTTATGTATTGTATTTGCTATTTTAATTATCTGTGATTGTTTATATTACTTTAATAACTGAAAACAACAGTAAATCATGAAAAATATATAAAAAATACAGAATCACAAACCGGGAGTACAAAAAGCATTATGAGAATTTTGTAGCTATTTTATTCAAATTACCAGTAGTAACCTTATGAACTCTTTGGATGAAAATATGTAGATGACTGGCATCACGAACCAAGAGTTCAAAGGGCTGGCCCAGCATGGCCAGAATTTACACAGAATTTGTACTATTCATGTGTTGCTTGCTTCCGACTGTATATTAATAAAGTACCTTATATTAGAACACGTGTGGTGCCCTATGGAGGAAGTGTGCTCAGCAGGTATCGGCACAATGAATACCACCTTGAGAGAGACAAATTTTTCATTTGATCAGCAAGAATGCTGGTAATCTTACGACAATCACAGGCAGTGATACTTGTAAAATAGACTCAGGAAGGACTACAATTATACTTCTACTGGGTACAACTTCGGTCATTAAAGAAGCCTTGTTGTACCCAGAATCGATTAGAACTCTCAAGAATATTCGCGGTAACGGTTTCCACTTAGAGACTGAAGAAGAGTATGGTAAGGAATACCTGCTCATTACAAAGCATGAAGAAAGTGAAAAATAGTATTAGAACGACTTCCTTCATATAAAACTGGGCTATACTACACTAATATTAAGGCACTGCAACCTATACTGCTTTGAAAACCGTATTTAGAAACTACGAACTTTTCTATCTCTAGCATGATAGACTATGTCGCCTAGGTCTTAGGATGATGATCAATATAATTAATAGTTCACAGGACATATTGTAATGAAAAGAATTTCCCAAATCAAGAAGATTTTATGTATCCTGCATGTGCCGCTTGGAAATTAATTACTAGACCTCATGCTTTAAAAGTGAATGTTGAATCCCTGCATTCTTGGATCGTATCCAAGGAGATATTTACGGCCCAATACAGCCCCTATAAGGGCCATTTAGGTATTTTATGGTGCTCATCGATGCTTCCTCAAAATGGTCGCACATATATTATTATCCACGAGAAACCACACTTTTACAAAAACTAATATCACAGATAATTAGAATTAAAAATAATTTTTCTGATCATCATGGGTAACACCCTCACCCAAAATCGGCTCAATGCCCAATTTCAATTGTATGGACCCGCCACACATAGCACCTCACTTACACTTTCGTCCTCGCCGTGTAAAAAGGTTAACCCGAGGTGCTACGCTTGGATCCAACAGGCATTATATACTACTACAACTCACTTGAGGCAAGCAATGTGGGACTAATCCCACCACACAACTCCTCATGGGCCACATGGGCCACGCTATGAGCAGGCCGGGGTATTACACTCACCCCTTAAGTGGCGACCCTCAAGAAAGATATCTGATACGCGGCAAATGCCCGAACCACCCCCAGACACGCCCAAGGCTTGGCACATATGCCATGCCGTGTGTCCACTCCGGGCCCACATGTGCCATGGGCCATATGCCCACGCCCCTGTCCCGCACGCGCCCGTGCAGCGAAGGTTGATGCTCTGATACCATCTTTAACACCCTGACCCAAAATCGGCTCAATGCCCAGCCCACCGTGGGGCGGACCCGCGCACACATAGCACCTCACTTACACTTTCGTCCTCGCTTCGTGTAAAAGGGTTAACCCGGAGGTGCTATGTTTGGATCCAACAGGCATTATATACTACTACAACTCACTTGAGACAAGCAATGTGGAACTAATCCCACCACACAACTCCTCATGGGCCACATGGGCCACGCTACGAGCAGATCGGGGTATTACATTCACCCCCCCTTAAGGGCTGACGCCCTCGACAGCATACCGCGCGGCAAATGCCCAGAACAACCCCTCGGTACACGTCCGTGCGTCTAGTGCCAACACATATGCCATGCCATGTGTCCACTCTGGGCCCACATGTGCCATGCGCCATATGCCCGCGCCCCTATCCCGCACGCGCCCATGCAGCGAAGGTTAATGCTCTGATACCATCTGTAACACCCTGACCCAAAATCGGCTCAATGCCTAGCCCACCGTGGGGCGGACCCGCCCACACATAGCACCTCACTTACACTTTCGTCCTCGCTTCGTGTAAAAGGGTTAACCCGGAGGTGCTACGTTTGGATCCAACAGGCATTATATACTACTACAACTCACTTGAGACAAGCAATGTGGGACAAATCCCACCACACAACTCCTCATGGCCCACATGGGCCACATTACGAGTAGACCGGGGTATTACATTCACCCTTAAGGGTCGACGCCTCGGCGAAAGATACCGCATACGCTGCAAATGCCTGTAACCACCCCTCGGTACCCGCCCAAAGGTTTATGACATATGCCATGCAGTGTGTCCACTCTGCGCCCACATGTGCCATGGGCCATATGCCCACGCCCCTGTCCCGCACACGCCCGTGCAGCGAAGGTTGATGCTTTGATACGATCTGTAACACCCTGACCCAAAATCGGCTCAATGCCCAGCCCACCGTGGGGCAGACCCGTGCACACATAGCACCTCACTTACACTTTCGTCCTCGCTTCGTGTAAAAGAGTTAACCCAGAGGTGCTATGTTTGGATCCAACAGGCATTATATACTACTACAACTCACTTGAGACAAGCAATGTGGGACAAATCCCACCACACAACTCCTCATGGCCCACATGGGCCATATTACGAGCAGACCGGGGTATTACATCATGTGAAGTCCACCAGAATGGACAACACCGGGGAATTTACTTCGAAGATATTTGATGATTATTGCATGGCAATGAGACTTAATGTTGAGCATTCTGTACCGTATGTCCACACCCAGAATGGACTAGCAGCATTGTAATTTACTAACTACATGATGGGGGCGCGTAGTCTTGCACACATCAGCTCTTATCAAATTTAGACCACCGGCATATAACATCCATTCACCATGCAACTAGCGCAAGGGTTAGCATAAAAAATTTCTCATCTTTGAAGTTTTTATTGCAAGATTTACGTACCTATACCATCACCACAGCGAACTATAATGGCCCTCTTCAAAAGTCTGGGTTATACGTTGGTTTTGAGACTGCATCCATAATAACGTATTTGGACCCCATGACTGAAGATTTACATACAGTCTGCATCGCTAATAGCATATTAGATGAGGATTGTTTCCCATCATTAGGGGGAGGAAATCAACCCCTTGATGAAAAATATCATAAAATAATTGAAATCCATAAGATAATTGAAATCCATACACATGACCCGCGCACTAGTGAAGCAAATAGTGAAGTCTAGAAAACAATTGAAGTCTAGAAGATAATTAAAGTTCAGAAGATAATTAAAGTCGAGAAGATAATTGATTTGCAAGCATTAGCAAATCAACTAACTGATCACTTTAGTGATTTGAAGAGCGTGACCAAGTCTGCACACAATGCACTGGAGATGATTGAAAAACTGATGAAGGTATCCCTAATCCCGTCTTAAGGCCTCAGAAAGGACGAGAACTCCGACCCTTCGAATATGAAGTAACAGGGGACGTCCGGTGAAAAAGGATAAGAGGGACTTCACACGGTGATCATCAAGTTCCCGTAACTGTAAGGAGGGTCGATTGAAACTGCACCAAGATGGCACATTCAAAAAAGGCATACTAGAATTGAACATCTCCATAAAGGGAGACATCAATATGGATGTGTGCGCACACATCGGAGCTAAAAAACTAAAGAGACTTGCCCCTGCAATTGGAAGCAGTGGTGAGCAAGTAAAAGCATTAGAAGAATCGCCCCTTAAAGAAATAGCTATAAACTTTGTGACCTTGGGAGAATCTATGAATAAGACAACAGCCAATGTCGACATTGATTTTGCAAAAAAAATAACCACAATCATCGATCTTGATCCAAAGCCTGCATCGCTCACTGAATAAAAGAAAAGATCAGATTGGGAAGATTGAAAGAAGGCGATAGAAGCAGAATTATTATTTCAGAATAAAAGAAAGGTGTTTGGTCCTGTAAGCCATTCGCCTCCCCATGTGCACCCCGTAGAGCATAAGTGTGTATTTGTTTGAAAGAGAAATGAAAATAATGAAGTAAAGTAAGGCTTATTGCACAAGGTTTCACTCAACTTCCAGGAGTTGTTTATGAAGAAACCTATTCTCTGGTCATGGGCGGAACCACCCTTTAGATATTTAACCACAATGGTAGTCAACTTGAAATTTTGAAATGATATAGATGAATGTGGTAACTGCATACCTTTATGGAAATTTGGATTCAAACATTTATATGAAGGTACCTGAATGTATCCCTGTACCGAACTAAGACAGAGCAGATAGAAATTTGTATAGCGTGAAACTCATAAAGTCACTGTACAGACTTAATCAATCATGTGGATGTAGTACAATCGTTTAAAACGACCTTCTATGCAAGAAAGGCTACATGAAAAATGAGAATTGTATCTATGTATTTATACGACGATCCCAGGATTGATTTGGTATAATATCAGTGTATGAAGATGATCTGAATATCATCAGAACCTTAGAAGAAATTAAGGAAGCGTGCTCTTACCTAGAGTCGGAGTTCGAAATAAAAGATTTGGGTAAAATCAAATATTGTCTAGGCTTGCAGCTTGAGCATCCCCTGAAGGGATAATAGTGCATCAGTCAACCTACACTCAGAAGGTGTTAGAAATGTTTGATTTTGAAAAGGCATACCCTTCGAAAGTGTTGGTAGTCAAAAGTTCCTTGCAGTAAGACAAGGAACAGTACAGACCTAGAGAAGAGGGGTAGGCAGTCCTAGGATCGGAATTCCCATACTTAAGTAAAATAGAAGTGTTGAGGATTAAAATATTCATATATTATCTTAATATATGATAAAGACCATACGTCTTCGTGGTCGTAACTTCTAAGACCACCGACCTAACTGGTCGTAGGTATTACGGAAGTTATATAATAAATACCCTGGTCGGACAAAGTTCTAAACTTAGTCCACGACCAGGTAAGTGCTCGTAAAGCTATGAACAGGCGTCTAAGTCGAATCTCTGACCACACCACTCACTATGTGATGAATGAACCACGTGTTTCATATTCCACATACTACAACACTATCACGGCTGATGATTTAACGTCTCCTAAATCATTAACCGCAGAACAGTTGACGTTTTCACCAACCGCCTTTACAGTTAGTGGAACCGTCAAACTGCCGTCTCTTCCCGACCAGGCGCATCGCTCCCCAACGGATGTCTCTTCATGTGATAACTGCCACCGCTTCATCAACTATTTAAGGAGGATCATGGAAGGCCGGAGAGACAGAGGACACGGGGTACAGAATAGACAACACAAGCATAAGATATCAAGCAAGATATAGCAAAGTGTTGTGTTTTTAGATATTCCCAGTGTTTGTAATTGTGAGTTCATAGCAATAAAGAGCAAGTTAGATCCATTCCTAGGAGTCACGCACATTTTTCCTCTTTTCATTTATATATTCATAAGATCGGCGATTTGATCGTCGACAGCTGGCACCGTCCGTGGGGAAGATAGTGCAAAACTTCTGAAGAGGTTCTTTGCTCAACTCATCCGTTTTCTTCATATTCGTAATTGCAAGTATGGCGTGAACATGGGATGAGGAGAACCGGTTCGACACGATGACTACTCCAACCTTGACATGGAAGCTCGCATCCGAGCCATGCAACATGGGGAATCTTCATCCTCCTCCGATGGTTCGCAAGTCGCTGACGACAGCGAACTTGAGCGGATGGATGAAGATACACCGTTGCGCCAAGAGGCGCTTTCTGAGGGACGGGTCGTTCCGACCAGTTCGGGACGTCCGAATGTTTTTCCAAGCCCGCTTCCCGGCCGTGAAAAAGGTGACAATGCCTCACCCCACAACCCGAGGGTCAATATACCCTTGACACGACCATGGTCGACGGTGTATTCACCAACGGCCTCTGGAAATTCCAGGGACCAACCGACATCTGGTAACGGTGTCGATGAGACCCTCACCGGTAATGGGCCGAGTGAGGACGATAAGACTCAGTATCCGATCGGCAATCCGCCGAATCAGGCTGAGCCCGCCACGAAGACCTCAGGAGGTTCTCATCTCCGACCGGTCTCCATCGTGGAAGTCTCGGTAGAAGCACCGAGAAGTTCCCCCACTAGTCACAGTGGAAGCTCCTCAGAAGATCGTTCTTCGGAAGCATGAGGTCAACACGTCGTAAATGCCGATCGTGATGCCACTCACGCTTCGCACACCCTGCCTCGCCACCACCTGCTAATGGAGATGGCGCGGGCAATCAAGCACCACCTACCAGAGGCAACGGAGCTGATGGACGTCCATCCGCTGTCACGGCGTGGTGCGGCCCACCAAGGATGACAGCATGACGGAGTTAGGCCAAAGGTCGAGAGGAACTTCGGTCTCGAACAACAACATCTTCGATGAATCCTCCGAGACCTTCGTGATGCCGTAACTTGTGTCGATTCAAGATATTCTTAATATCGACTCGTTCGGTGAAGCTCCGTGCTTTACCCAATTGGTGGAGCGGTATCGGAAATTCTTCAACGAATCGGCGCGCGGAGCGTCTGCGAGGGCAAAGGATGTCACAAAGTCTAACGGTGACTTCGCCTCAGCGCTCCTCCCTCAGTAGAGGGCAGCATGGTCACCCACCGGTACCTAGACCTCCTCGGCGATTCCGACCAGTAGGTCATGAAGGAAGAAGGTTGTTTCAACAACGACCTCTTCCCCTAGCCAAGGAGAGCACTCGCAGCGCACGATGATCTCCGTCATCATCCGAACCATGCTAATGGTCAAAGACGCCATGATAACGCTCGCGACCGGATCGGACGACGGAGCCTCGACGCTCAAATAGAAGAAACCGATCTCCCATCGATCATAATCCGCACCTTTTTCAAGAAGGCGCTATGAATCGCCATGTGTTGTCGAGCCTTTTCGCAGGCTCCAAGTCAGACGCTGGCCTAATGGGTTCCGACCGCCAACATAGATAAATTCGATGGATCTCAAAATCTATTAGAGTTTCTCGGATATATACCACGCCATCGAGTGGTGGTGATCAAAACGTGATGGCTAATTATTTGCCCATTTCGAAGGATTCGCCGGCCTTGGTTGCTTAACCAACCGGTCGGATCTATTTATACTTAGGAACAACTCGCGATCTCGTTGATTGTGAATTTCCATGGTACGACGACGCCCAGAAAGGAGGATGATCTCCATCGAACTCGGCAAGAACCAAAGGAAACTCTCCGTCAAGACATCAAGAGGTTCAACCGAGTTCAAATTTATTTCGAGATTGCGAATCTTTCGTGATTCGGCATTCAAGCGAGTTTAAGGAATCGACGGTTTACGGAGGACATTGCTATGAATCCTCCACTAACAACCCGAACTCTTTGACATGGCTGATAAGTATGCGGCCGCTAGTGAGGCGGTTGAATGGAATGAAGCCATTGATCGAAAAGATAAAATCTCTCAACCTGGCCTTGAGAAGTCAGAAAAGAATCCCAAGAAGGTTTCCAAGAAGAAGAAGCACCGCAAAACGGGCACCAAAGAAGTCCTAGCGGTTCCAGATAAACCGTTCAAGGGTAAGAAGGATTATACCGGTCAGGCAAAGCCAAAGTTCCACCGATAGCCATAATAAAGGTAAGAAGTGGTGTCTACTTCACCAACAAAGTGGTATGACTTGCGCACTGCCGTGTTTGGCAAAAGAAGCCGGAGGATTTCTATGCAGGTAAAGGCCCACTTCCCGCAATCCAGAGTTGGGAAACAAGTTCCAAAAGGACAAGGATGGCGACGAAGAGATGGAGTACCGTGGAGCCTCAACAGACGGTCAATATGATCTTTGGAGGTTCTTCTTCATACGACTCGCTAGTCATCCGAAAGCCATGGAGCGGAGGTCAACCTATCGGAACCTTCGATCATCTCCAAACCATCAAGATGGTCGGACACCGTAATCTCCTTCAAAGAAAGAAGACCTCGCCTCATCAACTCGACCGTAGGTTCCTATTATCGTAGAGCCTACTATTAATAATTGCAAAGTTAATCGAGTTTTAATAGACGGTGGTAGTTCTTTAAATATACTATTTTCGGGAGCTTTAGAAGATATGCAGGTTCCTAGATCAAAGGTAAAACCGGTGAAATACGCCTTTCATGGCATAGTTCCTGGCTCTACCGCCAAACCGATAGGACAAGTATCCTTACCGGTTACGTTCGGAAGCCCTAATAACTTCCGAACGGAAAAGATTTCATTTGACGTGGTTGATTTCGAAACCGCATATAATGGAATTCTTGGTCGTCCGGCATTAGCAAAATTCTTGATAGCCACGCACTACGGGTATCAAAGTTTGAAAATGCCAGGACCAAAAGGTGTGATCATGGTTCGTGGAGATCGCAAAATGGCGTACGCATGTGATCGAAGGTCTTTAGAACTGGTCGATGAGTTACCGACCAGAAATTCTGACTCGTCATCTACGCAGGTCAAGCACTCCAGACCCAAGATAACGCCCAAACCGTCCGACCAGACCAAAGAGGTTCCACTCGACAAAGGCGCTCCTTCAGGAAATGCCATGTCAAGCAATGATGATGGATCCTCACCAAAGGTGCTGATCGGAGCAGGACTCAATCCTAAATAGGAAGAGTCGCTCGTCTCCTTCCTCCGAGCAAACAAGGATGTATTCGCATGGCAAGCGTCCGACATGCCCGGAGTCCCCAGGGAGGTGATCGAGCACAGGCTAGCGCTCCAGCCTGATAAAAATCCAGTCAAGCAGAAGCTCAGACGTTTCGCACCCGACCGGAAGGACGCCATCCAGTCTGAGATTGACAAGCTCTTAAAGGCTGGATTCATTCGTGAAGTACATCACCCTCAATGGCTCGCTAATCCTGTAATGGTTAGGAAGAGTAATGGGAAATGGAGGATGTGTATAGACTTCACGATCTTAATAAAGCTTGTCCGAAGGATGATTTTCCCTTCCTCGCATTGATCAACTTGTAGACTCTACCTCCAAAAGCGAGTTATTAAGTTTTTTAGATGCTTACTCAGGGTACCACCAGATTAGTATGAGTAAAGAAGATGAAGAGAAAACTTCCTTCATAACTCCATTTGGCACTTACTGTTATGTAAAAATGCCATTTGGTCTCAAAAACGCTGGTGCAACTTTTCAAAGATTAATGCAGAAAACCTTCATTTCAAAAATAGGTCGAAATTTGGAAGCCTACGTTGATGACTTGGTAGTGAAAAGTGTCAACTCCGTGACCATATGCTTGACCTTAAAGAGACTTTTAATAACTTGAGAAGACATAACCTCAAGTTGAATCCGAGAAGTGTGTGTTCGGGTTTCATTTGGAAAGTCGCTCGGTTTCCTAGTTTCACTAGAGGTATCGAAGCAAACCCGCTAAGATATCGGCCATCCATCGATGCGCCCCACCACGAAGAAGGAATTCCAGAAGCTAACCGGTTGTATGGTAGCGCTAAGTCGTTCATAGCCGATTAGGGAAAATGGACTACCTTTCTTCAAACTTCTTGGAAATATGGAAGTTTCGAGTGGACGACAGGTTTAATGATGCCTTTGAAAAGCTCAAAGAGTACCTATATACCCCGGTCTTAGTTTCTCTAAGACCGGAAACATCATGATTTACGTGGTCGCAACGCCACAAGTCGTGGTGATGTATCGGGTCGTAGAACGTGAAAACGCCCAACGACTCAAAGGTATTACGTGAAGTTAAGTCTTACATGGGCCAAAGGAAAGATACCCACAGTGCGTGGTTGCTTTATAGTCTCCTTATGGTTTCAAAGAAACTAAGGCATTACTTTCGTGCCCACAAAGTGGTCGTGCATCGGATATCCCTTAGGTCAAGTCCTTGAAATAGGGAATCGTCGTGATTTAATAGCAAAATGGGCGGTGGAACTAGGGACGTTCGACCTCCATTTCATCTCACGAACAGCCATAAAGTCTCAGGCAATAGCAGAATTCATTGCCGAGTGGACAAACCCGGAATCTAAGCAAGGACCTGAGTACGAGCACCACGACGAGTGGACAATGTACTTTGACGGTTCCTTAATGCTTAAAGGATCGGGGGCTGGAGTCGTCTTGATATCCACTACCGGCGAACACATCAAGTATGCCGTCCAGTTTAACTTTCCCGCTACAAACAATGTAGCGGAGTACGAAGGTTTGCTGGCAGGACTTCGAGCAGCTCGTTCGCTCGAGATTCGCAAATTGCTAGTGAAAGGCGATTCTCAACTAGTAGCGAATCAAGTAGGGAAAGAGTACCAATGCTCTAGTACCAAGATGTCTTCCTATCTGGCGGAAGTACGGAAATTCGAAAAGCACTTCTTCGGTTTCCAGATCCAACATATTCCTAGAAAGGAGAACTTTCTAGCA
The DNA here is from genome assembly GCA_036346395.1 of Hsuehochloa calcarea. NCBI lineage: Eukaryota > Viridiplantae > Streptophyta > Magnoliopsida > Poales > Poaceae > Hsuehochloa > Hsuehochloa calcarea. Next base: position 72,784,198 of record CM070594.1, on the reverse strand, counting down.
GATCGGTTAGCACCTGATGGCCTCTACTAGGTCAACCGTCTCACGGAGTTTTTCTCGAGCAACTCGATTCACCCTCAGAGTCGAGCATTCCGAGAACATCGATAGTTTGCATCAGGTCAATCCTATTGACTCTGATAACTTAGATGCTCCACAGATTGGTGATGATCAAGGTAGAGATCGGATGACATCGATCTACAATTATCTTCAAAGATGACCTAATTCTCAAGATGATGTAGAGGCCGATCGATAGCACGAAAGGCCAAATCATACACTCTAATCGAACGTACCTTGTATAAACGAGGATCTCATGGGGTGTTGATGAGATGCATATCTCAATCGGTGGCATTAGGTTGCTAATCAAATTCATGAAGGAGTGCATGGAGCACATCATTCCTACGTAACCTTGGTCGGTAAAGCCTTCAGGCAAGGATACATCGCCAACCGCCTTCATGATGCAAAAGAGCTCGTGGACGGCGCGATAATGTCGATTTCATAGCCGATAAGTACATCAGTAAGCACAAGCTTTGCAAACAATCCCTCTTTCTTGGCCTTTTGCAACTGGGACTAGACATTCGGGACCATTCCCAAGAGCACCGGGCTTCAATTCTCGTTCGTCATGATTGACACATTCACAAAATGGATTGAAGCCGAGCCGCTTGTAAAAGTTACAAGCTGCCGCTAAGAGGTTCATAATAAAAACGTGATTACACGATTTGGTGTACCCAATCGTATCATCACGGACAATGGTACCCAGTTCTCAGCAAGCAATTTCCGTGAATTGCGAAGAACTAGGAATCAAAATCCATTTCGCTTCGTGGCTCATCCACGAGCAATAGAGCAATCGGCGCGCCAATGGTATCCTAATACGAGGGATAAACGCCGAGTATTCGACCGTTAATAAAGCGGCCAGGCTTGGGTTCAAGAACTTCCTTCTGCTTTTATGGGGTCGTCCGACCACGACCACCGTCGCGACCGTGAAACACATTTCTTTTTAGTTTATGGGGTAGAAGCTATGCTTCCTCCGTAATTAAAATTGGCTCTACTCGCACTGATTGTTTTAACTTAAGCAATCAGGAAGAACATCGACTCGACGACATCAATTTCCTTGAGGAACGACGAAACCAAGCTTCGATACGTTCGGCAATCTACCAGCAAGCCATGCGAAGGTACTACAATTGTAAGGTGCAACCTAGCTGTAGGTGATCTGGTTCTCAGAAAAATTCAGAGCCAAGCAGGGCGCAATAAACTCTCCCCTAAATGGGAAGGTCCTTACACTGTGGTCGAAGTTACCCGACCAGGCTCAGTACGATTAGCCATGTCAGACGGCAGGGTTTTGTCAAATTCATGGAACATTGACCAGTTGCGTAAGTTCTTTGTCTAATCTCTTTCATTTCATTTCGTTTAAATTCTTTTAAACATGATAATTGAATTTGGAGTAGCGAGTGATGTTATTTATATGACGTTGCCTAATCCTGGTCGACTGCGGTTCATATGCTCTGGATTATAAAGTGTATAGTTTATGTTTCAAAATTCTGTTCTACTCTTGTTTGGCTATCGTCGACACGGAAAACCTCCTAGTCGATGTCTCTCCTTTTAAGACGTGGTTCCGCCTAATCGAAGGAGCTTCTAGCGACGGTCTTTTCCTACGATCCTCGCTGCCAGTCGGACTAAGAGCATGAGCACGTCTTGCGAAATGTATTTTATACCTTTATTTCCTAGCTAGGTTCATTCCGACCAGTATTGAGCATCGCATAGAAGTAAAACCACTTGTCCGCTTAACATATGTTTTTCATGTTTTTCCTCTTATCAAGGAGAATTCTTTATTTTTCCTTAAAGTTGAGCATTCTGTACCGCATGTCCACACCCAGAATGGACTAGCAGCATTGTAATTTACTAACTACATGATGGGGACGCGTAGTCTTGCACACAGCAGCTCTCATCAAATTTAGACCACCGGCATATAACATTCATTCACCATGCAACTAGCGCAAGGGTCAGCACCAAAAATTTCTCATCTTTGAAGTTTTTATTGCAAGATTTATGTACCTATACCATCACTACAGCGAACTATAATGGCCCTCTCCAAAAGTCTAGGTTATACGTTGGTTTTGAGACTGCATCCATAATAAGGTATTTGGACCCTATGACTGGAGATTTGCATACAGTCTGCATCGCTAATAGCATATTAGATGAGGATTATTTCCCATCATTAGGGGGGAGGAAATCAACCCCTTGATGAAAAATATCATAAAATAATTGAAGTCCATAAGATAATTGAAATCCATACATATGACCCGCGCACTAGTGAAGCAAATAGTGAAGTCTAGAAAACAATTGAAGTCTAGAAGATAATTAAAGTTCAGAAGATAATTGAAGTCGAGAAGATAATTGATTTGCAAGCATTAGCGAATCAACTGACTGGTCACTTTAGTGATTTGAAGAGCGTGGCCAAGTCTGCACACAATGCACTGGAGAGGATTGAAAAACCGATGAAGGTATCCCTAATCCCGTCCTAAGACCTCAGAAAGGACGAGAACTCCGACCCCTCGAATCTGAAGTAACAGGGGACGTCTGGTGAAAAAGGATAAGAGGGACTTCACACAGCTGATCACTGAAGTTCCCCAGAACCAGAAGGGGGGCCAGTTGAGACCTGGCACCAGTATGGAACCTTCAGAAAAGGCATACCAGAATTGAACATCTCCATAAAGGAAGACATCCATATGGATGTGTGCGCACACATCGGAGCTGAAAAACTAAAGAGATTTGCCCCTGCAATTGGAAGCAGTGGTGAGCAAGTAAAAGCATTAGAAGAATCGTCCCTTAAAGAAATAGCTATAAACTTTGTGACCTTGGGAGAATATATGAATAAGACAACAGCCAATGTTGACATTGATTTTGAAAAAAAATTTACCACAATCATCGATCTTGATCCAAAGCCTGCATCGCTCGCTGAATAAAAGAAAAGATCATATTGGGAACATTGGAAGAAGGTGATAGAAGCAGAATTATTATTTCGGAATAAAAGAAAGGTGTTTGGTCCTGTAAGCCATTCGCCTCCCCATGTGCACCCCGTAGAGCATAAGTGTGTATTTGTTCGAAAGAGAAATGTAAATAATGAAGTAAAGCAAGGCTTATTGTACAAGGTTTCACTCAACTTCCAGGAGTTGTTTATGAAGAAACCTATTCTCTAGTCATGGGCGGAACCACCCTTTAGATATTTAACCACAATGGTAGTCAACTTGAAATTTTGAAATGAAATAGATGGATGTGGTAACTGCATATCTTTATGGAAATTTGGATTCGAACATTTATATGAAGGTACCTGAATGTATCCCTGTACCGAACTAAGACAGAGAAAATAGAAATTTGTATAGTGTGAAACTCATAAAGTCACTGTACGGACTTAATCAATCATGTGGATGTAGTATAATCATTTAAAACAACCTTGTATGCAAGAAAGGCTACATGAACAATGAGGATTGTATTTATGTATTTATACGACGATCCCAGTATGGATTTTGTATAATCTCAGTGTATGAAGATGATCTGAATATCATCAGAATCTTAGAAGAAATTAAGAAAGCAGGCTCTTACCTGGAGTCGGAGTTCGAAATAAAAGATTTGGGTAAAACCAAATATTGTCTAGACTTGCAGTTTGAGCATCCCCTGAAGGGATATTAGTGCATCAGTCAACCTACACTTAGAAGGTGTTAGAAAGGTTTGATTTTGAAAAGGTATACCCTTCGAAAGTGCCGATAGTCAAAAGTTCCTTGCAACAAGACAAGGAACAGTACATACCTAGAGAAGAGGGGTAGGAAGTCCTGTGATCGGAATTCCCATACTTAAGTGCAATAGAAGCACTTATGTATTTAGCGAACTGTACTAGATCGGATATTACATTTGTCGTGAACATATTAGCAAGGTGTAGTGCAGAACCTACCAAAAGGCATTGGCAGGGAATGAAGGATATCTTCTGATATCTCAAAGAAAGTAAATACATTGGTCTGTTCTACAGAAAGAACTAAGACTTATCTATGAATGGCAATGCAGATGCCGAATACCTGTCAGACCCGCATACAACTAAGTCGCACATAAGCTATGTATTCCTATGTGGTGGAACTGCAATTCTATGAAAATTGTCTAAGCAAAGTCTTGTATCGACTTCAACGAACCACTCAAAAATCATAGCACTGTACGAGGCTGTGAGAACCCGGAAAATCAGACTAATCTAAAATAACGTTAATAGCTAATTAGCAGTAAATAAAAAATTTCTAAACACAAGAATTAATTACATCAGAGCAGATTATGTTTTACAACTTTGAGTACTTTACAAAAAGATTTAATTAAAAACTTGCATTGCACGCCGCTAGAGCCTTGAAATCTCGTCCGTCCATCGCCGTCTAGTCAAACCATCTTCCTCGACCCAATCTGAAACACCATTCCCAGCTCCATCGTCCGCCAACTAACCACAAGACAGTTAGCAGTTCAAAACCCATAGAATGGAGTTAGAATATAATGAATTACCGTCAGAGTACCATAGGAATCATCGCGGTTCCTAAATCGACCTAGATTAGCCGGCACCCTGAGTATCGAGACTACCCACACCAACCTAGGTTAACCGGTATCTTGATTTTCCAAGTCACCTAGGCCAACCCAAGTTAATCGACACCGTCTTATTTTCGTAGGTTTCATCACTCGGCGTTGTAGAATCCAACACCTACGTGTACCGATTCGCCTCGATTGCAGATAATCCCTCACACAGTGAATTGCTAGCCAATGGACCAAAATGCCCATAGCCCAAAAATATCTGGTGAGAGCCTTTTTGCATAGGGTAAGGGCATAGTGGTACTGTGCATACCATTGGGCAGCCAGTCGATGCATCCCCCTTTCTTAAGCCTTTCCCCTGTAAAGCCAACCCGCACAATCCCTCATTCACAAATATCACAAGCCAGCACTCCCCATTTCATTTCCCAGCCAAAAGCATTCCCCCATAAGCCTTCTTTCTCACAGAAGCTCCCACAAAGCTTTCCCTAGCAAGAGCACAAGCCAAGCTAGCTCAAGCAACCACCACCCTTTCCCACTGCCAGGAGCAAGCATCAAGGTCACCATCCCTCACCAAGGCCAAGCCAAGCAAGCATCACCACCACCGATCAGTTGCTGCAACCAAGCCGCTGGGCTACTAACACGGCAACGAGCGGTCATCACCACTACGGCAATGACCAGCCCGCTGGCGCTACCATCCCAGCCCCAACTGGATCACTGCAAGGTAGCCCACATCATCTTTTCATTTCACTATCATATCATAGAGCCACCCCATGCTCAGTTCTCATAGCATTCACCCATATGTCCCAAAACCATAGCAAACCTTGGTAGCACTAACTCCATTGCAGAGCAAGGGGAGGGATCAGGATAGAGATGGTGTGATGGTTTTACCTGCAGCACCCAGTCATAGATAACCGCAAGAGCACACTCCAGTGCATCCTTCAACCCAGTTCATCTTCCATGCATAAACCACAAGCATCCAACTCATGAAAAGAAACAATAAATCAACATCAAACCTTAAAACCGGGGTAGGGGACCGGATCCACTAAGGAAGACAGACCCAAGCCGAGCCGGCCGCGCGAGCGGGCGAGCGACAAAGGCAGCGAGACAGTGGCCGGGGCGTGGCCTGAGAGAGGCCGAGCCGAGGCCCAGAGGAGGAGGCACTCGGCTAGAGAGGGAGCGCCGAGGGAGGAGAGCCAGAGGGAGAGCGCAGCGCCGGAGGGAGCTCCAGCCGGAGTCGTGCGGGAGATGGTGGTGGCCGAATCGGGAGGCCGGGCGTAGGGAGGCGGCCCGAGCCAAGGAGGAGCAGCGCAGGGGCGAGCGGAAGGGGGAGTGGCGGACCGGCCGGAGGAAGGGGGAGAAGACCAAGGAGCCAGGCTCCAGGGGGAGAGAGCCATGGAGGAGTGAAGGAAGAGATGGGGAATGAGAAGGGGTAAGCCAGGGGCTGGTGTCGGCTGAGAGAAATGAGTGGGGGAAGAAGCCGGGTTTGGGTCGGCCGGTTAGATGAGAGAGAGAGAGGGGTAGAAAAGAATAAATTGTATATAAAATTTTGTAAAAATTAAAGTGGGTAGAGAGTGCGAGTAGTAATTTATTTTAGTACATTAAGACGTGGGTTTCTGTATCACAGAGCCTAGAGCCGTTAGACCGTAGAACGATTTTAGTGGGAGAGTGCTAACTGGGTCGGGATTCGAAAATTTTTATTAAATTAAAATTGGCTAACATAGGAAGTTGCATTAACATTTTATACTCCTACTAATGCATGAAATCAACTATGTATTTATTTATATATTATTAAATCTTGCCAGCATTGCTCTGAGAGGATGAACCCAGTAAGCCGGTGTAGGTGAGCGAGGACTCGTCGGCCTGACCTTTTCTACAATTCCGAAGGCAAGCTATTCTCTTGAACATTAATATAGTTATGTTAAATATAAACCGTATATTGCTGTATCTTATATGTACTGCATGAAAATTATATTCAAAACTCAAAACGCAAATCGAATAATGAGATGATGAGAAAGATAAGAGAACAGAGATGAGAAAAGATGGAATATTATGGCTGGTAAAGGTGGCCCGTGGCAGGTAAGAGATGAGTCAGGAAGTGGGACCCTTTGCATATGGTTAAAATATAAGGACCAACAAAAATCTTACTCAGTTAGAGGCCGTAAATTCAGTGCCAACCATTTTCCCGTTTCAGCGGGCAGAAAATGCTACCTTGTTACGTGATCATGCTTTCCACAATAGGTAAGTAATATGTGTGAGTGTGATGGAGGAACCCAGGACCGGTAGGAGAAGTCCAGAAGTGGGGGATCCAAGGCGCTATAGCGCAAAGGTGGAGTGTTGAGTGCAGGATAGAAGCTGCCTCAACCAACATTACCAGAACTCGGTGTGAGACGAGGTCAGCACCGACGGAAAGTAATGGGTGGAGAAATTAATCACATAACCTGGAAAATGTTCTGTATTCCGAACTCGAACCCGCATCAAAGGAAATGCTGGGGACCTAGATCATTTAGAGTTTAGAATAGCTATGGGTAAAGTGGTACAAGCCTGCGCAGTGCTATACAAATCATGAATTCATGCCAGTCTCCTGGATTGGAGTCTACGGGAACCACCAGGGGTATTTCCTCTATTCGAGTGACAAGTAGTATTTTCAGTATTAAAATCTGCCACTTAATGCTTTCACGAGTTGTTATTTTCAGAAAAAAGAGATGGTATAGAAAATGTGATAATGAACAGACATAAGTCATACATGTTGGAAATATGCCCTAGAGGCAATCATAGAGATGATGATATTTCATTATGTTCATGTTTTTGATAATATGTTATCGTGTTCCTTGAATGAATCATTTGTTATAGATCAATAAGTATGTGAGTTATTGGTGGAACTCTTTAACTTATATGATGTCATTCTAAATGTATCTCAGTCGGAGGTCCTTTGGTGGAACACCAGTGACTATGTGACTAGCACATGTATTGATTGATGACCTGGTTTCACCGGTCATAGATATAGAGATATCGAATCAATAATGTGAACACATGTTAGAGAACATGGTGTTGGATAGACCCATCATTGAGACACTATTGAGATTGTTATGAATCTTTGTGTCATTAGTTGGTCTCAAGTAATGATGATGTATAATCCATAGACCTGAGATCAGCATGGTTTCCTACATGTGTAATAGCACTCTTAGGGGTTGCCAAGCGCTACTCAAATGCTTGGGTAGTTATAAAGGTAGCTTTCGGGTATGTTATGAAACATGCGGAGGGATGTGACTGTTCGAGATAGGATTTGCCCCTCTTAACATAACAGGAGAGATGTCTTTGGGCCCCTCGTGGTGATCGGATAAAGAAAGTGCATGGCCATGCCACTAGTGGTCGAAGTGTTGACCACATGATGTTATCTGACACTCGATCGAGAAAGTTTTGAACAGTCCATGGATGACACATCATCTCACCTGGAGTTCAACCAGACATCATGAGGCAAAGGGAGAATACATGACTAGGTCGCTTAGTTTGATCAGTTACGGACTAGTCGTATGGAAATATGTGCTGGTCGTACACTGGTCAAACGTAATCACAGAATGGTAAGAACCTGGTCGTAAGGAGTTCTGAATGGTCGTGACCAATTACAACTGGTCGTATAGAATCTGAGCGGTCGTAAGTGATGAGGACGATTATAGATCATATTACATCAAGGTTCGTCAGATATATTCAATGTGTCTTTGGGAATCGTTATGTCTTTGCTAGGTACAGCTAACGACTAGTGATCGGAAAAGAGTTTCAGAGTCATAACCGATTACACATGAACCTGTGGGGTCGCACACTTAAAGGGCAAGGATCTGTTTTGGATGGTGGTCCTAATTCGTATAGGCCACGAGTTCCTAATGGGCCTCAGGTACAGACCCATCATGGATGCCTATATAAAGAGGGGCGGTGGTGTTGGAGATATGCCCTAGAGGCAATCATAGAGATGATGATATTTCGTTGTATCCATGATTTAATAAATGTTTCTTGAATATTGCCTTTGTGTTGATTAACAAGTATGTGACTTGTTTGTGAAACTCTTTACTTGTATGGTTATTCTAAAGTTGTCCCTAGTCGGAGTTCATGTGAGGACACACGTGAATAATGGATTAGCACATGTATCGGTTGATGACTATGTTTCACAGGTCATAGACATGGAGATGTCAAACCAATAATGTGGACACATGTTTAGAACATGGGGTTGGACCGACCCATCATGAGACATAACAATTATACTTATGTTCTCTCTACACAATGTGTACGCCTTGTCCTTAGACCTAAGATTGTCGCATGTACTTGAGATGTGAATCGACCTACTTAGGGGCTATCAAGCGCTACTCGTGAATCGGTAGTTATAAAGGTAGTTTTCGGGTTTGTCATGAAGCATCTTTGCGAGGCATGGTCGATCAAGATGGGATTTGCCCTCTCTACGAGAGAGATATCTATGTGCCCCTCGAGTGATCGGATCCAGAATTGCATGGCCATGCTACTTAAGGTTAAGAGTTAACCTAGTAAGGGATTTGGATCACAAGATCGATAAAGAGTGGTCGACTTGGAGCTCGAGAGAATATCGTGAGGCAAAGGGATTGGCATGTACATAACGTTGTGTTGGTTCGTCCGATATGATCTTTGTGTGCGTTTAGGAGTTGGGGCGTCTTGCTAGAGGCCGCTACCAACTATTGACCAAGTATGTATACTCGTGTCATGTCTAAGCGTCACGTGAACCTATAAGGTCACACACTTAAGGCGGAAGTTTAATTCGGATTAGATCCGAATTAGGTGGGCATTGAGTCCTAATGGGCCTCTATTAGTAGAAGCCCATTGTAGGGCGTCTATAAAAGGAGAACAGGCGCCTGAGGATGAGGAGTTTTTTCGTGACATCCTCAAACCACGGCGCCACCTCTCCACGCCCTAGTCGCTCGCGCGGATCTAGCGATCCGGCGTGCGTCGCTTCCTCCGTGCGTGTGGATACCTTTGGGGCGCATTGCATCTGTAGCGTTTGGGCGAACCGCAAGAGGGGGCTGTCGTGGGGCCGCGACGAGGGCGAGGAAGTAATGCGACTACTACGCCTGTCGTCTTTGCATCAACTTAGTACAACTACTACCCTTACTGACGTCTTTGCATCGGTTTCGCTTTGCGCGTCTAGTGGTAAGACCGTGATCTATAACTGCAGTGATCTTGGTTTACGGGTAGAATTTTTATTAATTTACGCTAGTGTAGCCTACCCTTAACCCTTCAGGTGGCATGGGGTGAGAGGAGAAGAGGATGATCTTTTGAAGAGCTCCTGAAACCCTAATAGCCATGCCTTCTTTACCACGCTGCCGGAGCTAGCACTCCAGTGCGTGGTGATCCTACCCCGTACGTGTGGATACCTCGGAGGTGTTATTGCGAAGCATCAGCACTAGGACGATCCGCGACTTGTGTTGATCACCGGAGTCTGAGAAGAAGTCGCGTGGTGGGTACGACCACTCGAAAAAGCAGACGCACGTCGAGTACGACTACTCAAAGGAGGAGACGCGTCGTGAGTACAACTACGACTGCATCAACTTGCTACAACGACTCTAGTTCTGCTACGAGTCGACGCGTCTAGCGGTAATCTCGTGATCTATTACTTGTGGTGGTTCCTTGGTTGCGCGGTAAAATTTTGTTTGTGCTATCGTAGCATTGCCGCGTTACCCAACAATACAGTGCATCTTTTGCTATTAATGCTTGTTGAGTACTTTTGTACTCAACCTTGTTAATATTCTCCTTTGTAGATTCTAGTCCGACCGGGAACTATCCCGCGTGGGACGATGGACATGCAAGTACCGAAGAGGCCGCATGAGGCGAGGGCGCTGACTGCGAGAACCAGGGCGAGATGGGCAGCTTGTTCGACGCGTGGGACGATTAGACAACCAGAAGAGGTTGGCCGGCAAGCGAGGGGACTTAGTCCCATTTATCAGTTGTAATTTACTATCTGTAAAGATCATAGTCTTGTGTGGCTACTGTTGTAATAAAAATATATAGTTTATATCTTATTATTCTGCCGCGCAACTCTGATAAAAAGCTTGCTATTCGTCGGAGCGGTGTTCTACATGGTAGACGAATAGTAATCCATATGCCTAAGTATGATTACCCCTGGGGTAATGACACGGGGCGTCACAGAGGCCTCACAAGAATGTGCTTAGCTTCGGCGGATGATTCACCACATCCATCAGTCATGTGGATTGAATACCGCGGAAACCCCTATTATTATCTATGAAGATAATACAGTTTGTGTTGCACAAAGTGCAGATGGGTTATGTGAAGAGTTATCTCACAGAGTATATCAACCTCAAGTTCTTCTATGCTCATGAATTGCAAAAGATGGATGAATTTAAAGTACTACATACTAAGTCATGTGAAAATCTTACATATTTATTCAATAAGTTACTTTCAACTTCTAGCTTTGAAAGGTGCATACATGGAATTGGAATGATAAGACTTAGAGAAGTGCATAATTCATGGGGAGAATCTTCACAAACTCATTATTGAAACTTGATCACGAAGTTCGAGTACCCAAAGAGTAAATCCTATAGATTAAATAAAATTGGGTGGATTGTACTCTTTTTCACTTGACGAGTTTTTCTGAAGTTTCTCGGCTAATTTTTTTACGAGGCAATTCGTGCAACGCAGCAGAATGTGTGTCATGTACTTTTTCTCCAATTTTTTCCACTTGGTTTTTATGGAGTTTTGACGAGGCATGAGCATGTGAGGATGGGTGCCCAAGGGGGAGTGTTGGGAAACTATGGACTTGGCCCAACAGTCGGCCCATACATGTGTGCCTCATCCCAAAAACCCTAGCAGGATCTTTAGCCTATAAATAGGGGATACTAGTCATTGTAAAATGCTGATCATATGAAGAGCAATAAGGAGAAATAAGAAGTCTCCTATATCTCTATTTTCAATCTACTATTATGTTCTTGCATTGTTTGATGTGATTCTATGTTTGTCTACGAGGTGATCGTTCGGACTGGACTCGTCAGCGACGGTTCCTCAACAGAAAATAAAAGCTGGACGAATCGCTGCCCAATTTCTTTAAACTAGCGGGTGCAGCTAGATTTAGTATAATCTTGTTATATAAAATTTTGTCCATATACGTAATAATTGGAGTACCCTTCTAAAAAAATTGAGTTACCGTTGGTTACAGATTCTAACAATATGATCTCATAAGCATGTAGCATGGTAAGATGGACTCCCACTAAAGCTTAGACAGTATGTCAATGTATACTCTATTTCTTCCTCTTATTTGGAGCATGTAGATGTTATTATTTTTGGAATCTTTAGACACTAATTGGATTACAAAAACATCAACAGAAACACAAAAAACGATTTAAAACACTCAATGGGTGTTAGGAATTAATCTACTAATTGATTAAGATTTTTTTTCCCTGGACCCTGACCAATAACTACAAATGTTTCCTTCCTCCTCTTCTTTAAAATTAGTGTATCTTTCCTCTGAATAGCAATTGCATTTTATTAAAGTAGCCACAAAATACGCCGTCATATATCGTCCATCATATTGTGCAGAAATCAATCAAGAAATTCCCTTTGAGCACGTAGCAAAGTGGTAGGCTCCAAGCTCTTAGAACGTGGATGGACTTGATAATTAACCAATCTCTTTGAGTTGCTCTTGATTTTAGATGTAGGTTGCGAAGACATTACACATGCATTTTAGTTGTTTTATTCTTCATGCTTCCTAATTGCATGCTTTGAACCAAAAATAAGCGGTCTCCAAATGACGCACGGTAGCAGTCATTTGAACTTTCAAGCACAGACTATCCAAACACAAAATTTTACCGGCGAAAACTGTAATTGTATTATGTTTTTGACATGCGTGTGGACTGGGAGATATTAGGTTAACTTGAGCTAGTGTACTTGTCGCGTACGAAGGCGAGAGTTTCGTCTTCTTTTTAGCAGATCGACCTTACAATTAATAGTTCTCTTTTCCAAAATAAAAACCCGTGTGCTCAGCTAGCTAGATGCGACAACAACACACACACAAAATACATATCATGTGTGTGCATCCGGCTCCAGAAATATGTCGTGTACGGGCACGTAGAAGCTGGAGCCACACGATCGCTACCCGGCTTTCGAGCCAAGTTTGTCCTGGCGCAGCGGTGCTGATGTTACAGACTTGCGGTGGCTGTTGCGTGCAAGGCCCACCCACCATCTTTCAGCAGGAGAGTCTGAAGAATCAAATTTGGTGCACTCTTCAGTCTTAACTCTTTACTGTCAAGTATAATCAGTTTTAACAAAGAGGTTTTGCACGAGTACATGCATCGTGTTTAAGTAAATTTGGTGCACGGGACGTGGGACCTAGCAGCACCCTTTTGTGCTCAAGATGACTGGAAGGTTAGGTTTGACGCCGGCCGGTGGCCATCTCGATACGAAACAGAAGCGAGATGGCGTCTCTGCGTTTGCTGAGGTGGAGATGTCAGAACTCTGAGCTGAACGCGTGATTTCTGGTGCACTAGGAAAGCAGCAAAAACGCCATCAGGATCAGAAAAGCATTAGACAATTAGCCGGTACAATAGATCGAATCATGCGAGGTAATTAATACCTTGCTTGGGACATGGATGCCAGTTTGCAGTCAGGCATCAAGCCTTTTACGCATCAAGATGTCTCAAAGTACCCATCTGATATTCGTGCGGGAGTACTGCCTATCAGGTAACCTCACTCTTTTTAGGTTTGCAAAAGCAACAAATGTGAAAGCCATTGCCTGAACTTTTCAGAAAGGCGCCAATGATCTGAAATCTTGTCTGCAATTCTTTAATCGGGCAGGCATCTTTATGATCTATCGTTGCAACGCCTAAACAAATACTCCTACCAGGAGAGCTTTACCAGGCATGCTCGCTTGCCATCAAGTAACAATCCGGACCCTAATTAACACATGACAAGACAAGAAGAAAAACTAGTACAGTAAGAACGAAGTAATTATATGTAGTGTTCCGTACAGATTGCTTGGTCATTAGGAGTGCTCGGACAGGAAGGTTAGCTCAACAATTTTCTTGACCAGTGACATCTAGATGCCAACAAAATCTTCCTCAATGGCAACCAGCAAATCGCCATTTACAGGTGTCGAGTTTACTGACTGGCGCAAAGGCTTAAGCTGTCGAGAGGAACGATGGGCATTCACATTCAACTGCCGGATCGATGAGAATTTTTGGTCTAAATATTACTATTTAGAGCGGCATGAGTAAGAACACTATCTATATCTATATTAATTGGAGGTTCTTTTAGAAGCTTCCATATTAATCCGAAGAGGTTACAAAGGTAGAAATTCCTACATTAACAGGAGAAAAAGAAAAAGACTAGAAATTCCTACATTAATTAGAGAAAAAGGAAAAATTGTAACCATCCAATTTTTCATGTGGTACAACCTAAGGCTTGGATTTTTTTTAGCCCACGTGCAGGCATGCTGATTGACCTACGTTGCATTTACTAATTAGAGTTGGACTCTGACATTCTAATATCCAAACGTACATGGCGTTTTTGTTTTGAACGCATATAGCTTCACCAAATAACCGTGTAGGATGCGGATACTTACTAAATAATTACATCCGAACACGTGATAAATAAATATGGCCAAATTTCTACATGAGATCTTAAAGTTAATGCTAAATCTATAGCGTTATAACATGGACTCACCAAAAAATCAAAGGCGAAAATATATAGATTATAAAAACAAAATTTTAAATTGTATATATTTAAAACTTTTAGGATTTTGAGCAATAATTTCGAAATAAAAAATATATGTCAAATTAATATTAGTTAGGAGCTAAAAATTACAAAAAATTGATAGCCCTGAAAATAATATTAAAAAAGTGTCATGTCCATGTGGATACACGGGTTGATGACTAGTTTTTACTAATGTTCACTCTAAATAGTGATATTTAGAACAAAAATTCGATCGATAACACCTATCAAGTGTCACTCTCGCGCCATGATAGCGTGAAAAGCGACCCCTAAAATGGCCAAAAGGCGGGAATTGCCAGTGAGATCACCGCGAGCCAGTGGAGGTCGCTGTCGGTGGGTGTCGGACCCAGATTTTCTAATCCCGAATCCTCTGTGAAAAATACTGTGCTACTCCCTGGATCAGTAGGTAGCACTCACAGACTCATTGTTGAATCATTTCATACATGGCGTGAATTAAAACATTCAAATACAGACAGACATCAGAGTGACATAGACCATGTCGGGTCGAGTTTTACATAAGGGTCACCAGGCCAAATTGATTACATCACATAAAAGCATGTAGCTACAGCGGAAGCAAAAGAGGGGATATGGCTCATCTCTCCACAGGCAGGCGACTGGGGTGACCTACGTACGGCTGATATTAGTCAAGGGTTGGGTAATATCAGTTGTACGTAAGTACCGACGAGTCCACTAGATTGGGGCGAGACCTAGACTATAGAATCTAGACTACTCTTCAGGGTTGCCTTGGCCATCGACTTTGGGATCCTCGTAGTACGCGTAGTCTCCTTGCTCCAAATCATCTGGAGGGTTTGGGGGGGGAGAGCGAGAGTGAGCACAACCACTGTACTCGCGAGCCAGCACACAGTATGCAATAGTATACATGCAAAGCTTAACAAGGATGGCTCATGTTCTTTTAATTGCTAAAGTAATATTTTCAATTATCACAAATACAAATCCATATGACTTAGCATTTTAAACAAATTACATTTTATTAAAGAGAGTAAGTACAATATTAAAATAACAGTAGAGGTTCTCTCCATCGAAACTCTACACATGCATCATTTTGTTGGAGCTACCTCCACTCCTTCACACCACTAAGTTCGACGGCTTAGGAAAAATCCAACCTCAGGCTAAGTGAGCCGTCCTGGTTGTAATAAAACTAACTCAAGTTAAGATCCCATGTCCGCCTATGACCGTGGGTGCGGCTATTTAAACAGTTTAGACTCTACAGAGGTTGTACACTGTACCCACAAGAGATAATCATACTCGTTACCCCCACATGATTCCTTAGTCATGTAGTTGAGCGATCGTCACAGTAACATTTCAAACTACCTCGCCCCTTCCGTCATCTCACCCCTATGGCCAATTCCATAAGTTGTGTGGGATGTTCACCACAACGACTAGCGCAGCTGGCCCCGGCCACAACGACTAGCGCATCTGGCAACTCCACCCTCCCCGGTGTCCCCTTCAAGCCAGCGTATATCCTGCCGCTTGCACACTTCCAAACACCAGTTGTGGAATGACATTCAGGGTTCAATAATTTTACTAAGACAAGTTGCACTTTGCAGACTTGCGGTTGTACTTGTTTTACACAAGAGGTCAGGACAAGATTAAGTCCTTAATCCATCTGGACGGTTCATACCACATTCCACATATTCTCGTGCTACATCCGCACCCACCACTCTTTCCATCCGTCTAGATGTGGTACTAGCAAGTTATTTAGTGTTTTGAGGAGGAAAACCAATTAACACAACACGCCGTCATTTACATCTAATAACTGCCCAAAACCACTTTCATGATTAAAAGATGATAAACATGATATTTATTGTCCCGGTACTTAAGCAAGTCTAGTATGTCGCTTAAGCACAACTTGTGCTAGTATTTACCACATAATTACTAAGGTGACATGGAATGAGGAATTCAACTCATCAAAGGATGGGTGATAATTAATTAATCATCAAATAAGTGTTTAACTATGTTGGACCGAAAAGGCGACTAGAAAGGGGTGAATAGGAGCACGCTCACTTTTTCAACCAAGATCAGATTCAATCCAAATTTCACTCCAATAGCTATGGAAGCTATGAAGATCAATATACCAGTACAGCAGAAGACTAGTATTGAATCCAATCTAAACCCCGAAGCAAAACAACCAAAATCAACATGGGCTAAAATTCTAAGTGTTGGGCGGTCTGACCTCTGTGTTAATGGCGGCCGGACCGGTCACCTTGGCGGTCGGACCGGTCACCTTGGGCGGTCTGACCTCCAGTCTGATGAACAGTAAAAACAGCCTGAAAAACGAAGTGCAAATATATGTAACTTTTGATCTATAACTCCAAACTTGATGAAACTTGGAACACACCTTCTTTAGGATGTCAGGAACCTATTCCAATCGAAGATCGTGAAAATCCTTGGAAAAGTTATGACCTTTTTCAGTTTGAGAGGAGGATGGTTCAAAACCGAGTCAAAACGAAAACTAGATCCAAAAACATGCTCGTGGGTGATTGATGACCAAGATGATCCTAGATGTGTTTCCACATGTCATAGCAAGCTAGATCACGTGAAGAAATCAATCAAAAACTCACGAATCAAAGAAAGACTCAAAATCACCAAATAGAGAGAAGAAAGACAAAGAGACACATCTTTGAGCAAACTTTCTTTGGATTGATTTGATAGGGTTTGGGTTTACAGCCACTCCATCAATGGAGGATAAAGCTCAATCCAAGAGCACGAAATCAAATCAAAACTCTCTAGAACCCTAACCTCCACTAATCCTCTCCCTAAGCCAAACTAGGGTTTCAACAATAATGAAAGGGTTGAAGGGGGTGCAACCACCTCCCTCCTCTATTTATAGTGGAGACTTAGACCTTCTAAAAGTTTAACTTAAATGGGCTCCCGTTAAGGCCCAACACAAACGGGTCACACACGCACGCATTACAAAGCGTCGTCTTCAACACCTCTTGACCTAAACCGCTTCTCTTTGCGTCGTCTTGCGCCGCGGATTGGCAAAAGGTCACCAAGGTGGTATTTGGTAAGATTACCAAAATACCCTTTCTCGGTCCTTCTCCGAAGACCGAGTCCATCTGCGCGAAGCACTTCGCCTGCTCCGCCACGTGTAGGTTGATCAACGGCTCTCTCCATGTCGGCAAGTCTCTCCCATCCGGCTCCCACCGAAACCACCGTGGCACTTGCAGCGACTCGCGTCGGCAGTCAAACCGATCGCACCGAGGCGTCTGTTCGGTCATCCTTGTCTATTCTGCACCACACTTGAGTTCATTGACCTCACCCGGCATCGTCGATCGTTCTGGACCTCAGCTCTCCAAGCCTAGTCCCGACCATCCTCGCCGTTGACCGTCGTTGACCACCAAGTAACCTGCACAACAATAGACAAGCAAATCGAATCTGGGAACAAGTTCTTCACAACTTGACCCACGTTAGTCAAAACATGCATCATGCAACACATATGCACTGAAACTCATGACTTTGACCTAACCAACGAACAACGCCGCCACGAAGGCCGACGTTCAAGTGACAATCGGTCCGAGCCCAGCCCCTCGAGCGGTCGAACCGCCACTTTGCTTGGTCGGATTGCCGACCATAGGCGGTCCGAGCGCCCGAAGGACTTAGCCGATTTTCAACCCCTGAAAATCCGAAACCTACTGGAAACTTTAAACCAATAGAACTTTTGACTGGAGACTCCAAAAATTATGGGACCAAGAGCAATAGAATCTCCTCTCTTGCCTATACCCTCTATTTTTGGCCCAGCTCATTTTGACACATTTGGTCACAGCCGGTCCGACCGCCGCTCATGGCCGGTCCGACCGATTGGGATCGATCGGACCGCCATGCTATGGCGGTCCGACCTTTGTCACAACGACATTACGAAACTTTGTCGAAAACACGTGAAACGACAAACCATTAACGACATTGCCAATTGTCACATCATCATAAGATCTGGAGCATATCCCCATGATATCCACAAACTACCTTAAAGTTTTACATACATTTGAATACAGAATTAAAGCATGCGACTTTGATATTTTAAATAAATATAATTTACATAAAATGTAGGCTCAAATGATCAAAGTATTGACTCGCCTTGTTAAAGGCAGCGGGGTCCTAGTACTCTTGAGCTTGGTCGAAGTGATGGTCTTTTGCGTCTTTGAACCCTGATCGGACAAAAGTACCGAAAAAAGGCATAACAACAGAGAGAGTAAATAAATATCAAACTTATAATAAATGAACTATAAATTGAACAAGACTAGTGCCATTAGCAAGATCTTGATTTTAGAAAATTTTAGAAACAGGTTTCATAATTTTTGGAGTTATAATGAAAAAGATATGAATTTTTGAAGCTTTTCTATGAAATTTTTAATTGAAAACAAAATCAGAAAAGGCGGATTTTCTCAAGCTGACACGTGGCGCGCGTCCGATGCTTGATCCACAGCACAGTGCTCGTGGACCGGGTCCATACGCACAGGTGCACGATGCACGGCACTGTTGCGTGGACCGGAGGCACCCGCACTGTGCCGGTCCACGGGATCACGGGTCCATGGCACAGTGCCGGAGGGCCCACTTGTCAGAGACAAGGCACAGGGTGGGGCCCAGTGGACAGCGACAGCATCGCGTGGTGCGAGACGCCTCACATTTTCTACCGCGCGGAGAACGAGAGGGTGAGGGAGGAACCGAAGCGGGGAGAGGAGGGGAGAGGGCGGGGCGCACGGCGGCGGTAGCTGGGAGGAGGGAGAGATGGAGGTGGCGCCGGAGCGGGGGCCGGAGCCGGAGGCAAAGGCCGAAGGCGGAGGAGGCGACGACACGGGCGGAGGTGAAGCGACGGCATCCGAGCGCGGGAGGAGGCGAGGGCGGCGACGGCGCTGGAGACGAAGGTGAGTGGAGAAGGCGGTGGAGTGGAGGGGGCGGTAGGGGAGGAGGCGGGGCTTCTTATAGCCGGCAGAGGTGAGGGCGAGGAGAGGAGCGCTCGTGCGGTCCCGAGGCGGCCATGAGTGCTGCGCTTCGGGGCGCCGGGCAAAGCGGCGTTAGCAGGAGGCGGTGATGGAGATAAGGCGAGAGAGGCGGCGCTGATCGAGCGAGCGAGAGGTGGCAGAGGAGGAGATTGGCGAGGGGGGTCGGTGGCGTGTGCGCACGGGCGAGGCGGTGGGAGCGGCGCCCTGGACCGAGGCGTGCGAGAAGAACCGGGCCGGGTCGGCCCAAACCGAGGTTAGGGTTTAATATTTTTGAATTTCAAATTGAAATGCAAATTTTTGATTTTTGAACAATCTTTGAAAACTGATGATGTTA
This sequence comes from Hsuehochloa calcarea, assembly GCA_036346395.1. Lineage (NCBI taxonomy): Eukaryota > Viridiplantae > Streptophyta > Magnoliopsida > Poales > Poaceae > Hsuehochloa > Hsuehochloa calcarea. The sequence goes on along the minus strand of CM070594.1, from coordinate 72,764,623 downwards.
CAGTGGGTCTCTGTCAGGGCAATCCGGATGGGTGTGAAGCTAGAGACCTGCAAAGAGCAGCGGCTGACTGTTCTTCCCTCGCGGAGCTGTCGATCGGACCAGAAATTTTCCGAGGTGGTTTTGGGGGGGCCTACATCTGCTTTGCCCTGGCTGCCAGCTCGATTGACAGTGAGCTTCCGGTGCAATGCTGGTTTTCCTTTTTGCAATCAGTTGAGAACAACGAGGATTTCAGACTTTTCATGTAATCTTTTCAGAATTAAGACCCTACGATTACGGACTCCAATCTTTTAGACGGGTTCACCAGATTCTCCGGTTACGCGGACAGACTCGATAGTTCCGTAGCCATGCAACATTGTGCTTGCCACTAAATAAATAGAGTTTGGAATAGAATGTTCCAGAGCGCAATTGTTTATACGCCAAGATTACACAACACAGTGGGGAGAACGGTTGACGTGTACCGCCATCACTCTCTTTCTCACGAGAAGAAGAAGAAGAGAGATCGCAAATTCGCAATGCATTTCTCGCACGCCGATCGAGCCGAGTCGTCGCAAAATTAGTGGCGAAAAAATGGGCTGCACGTTGGGAGGGGAGACCAGGGTTCCTCCCCCCAATTTCTTGTTCAACTGCTCCACTGAACCCCCTCTCATTTAAATCAAAATTACGGAACTTTCCTAAACCATATGAAAATTCAGATGCATTATTCCTGTTGTTGTTTTCTGTATCATATGCTCTGACAACTCTGTGGTAGTTTAGTGAACAAACGATTATTATACTTTAGATGCGCGTATTAATACTTTTAGATGCAGTAAGCACATGGTCAATCCCTTTCAGATGGTTGTTTGGCTGTTTCCCTACCTAAAGACTAAAGGAGGTATTCATTCTGCACATCTATATACGTGGCACCAAAATGTTCAGATGATCGATAGGCGAAATAGAACCGATCAATATTATGATCTCTGGTCCAATGGAATGGCGGAGCAAGCTCCTGTTCTCGTTCCTTCCAAGATCTCCGAGTCTTGTCATTGGTAGCTCATTGTTTTCAGAGATTAATGAGCTCTATTCTTGCAGATGGTCCAGGTTCAAAGTCAAGTTTAGTTTCTACAACTGTTGGACCGTGTTAGCGGTTAGATGAGGAATTCACCTCTTTTTTTTCCTCTAAAATTCTACCTTTTCTTTTCAATAGCTATGTAAAGTTATGAAGATCAAAGTCTACAACTTACAACGGAAGAATTGAATTGAGATCAAGAAGCTCAATCAACACACCCTCTCGGCCGGTTTGATAGCTATGTAATGGGCGGTCTGACCTCTCTTCAAACCGACAGAAAAATCAACACGATTTCATATCCATGAAATGACCTAACTTTTATATGCATACTCAAATCATTTGATAATCGAGACAACTCAACAACAAGGTCAGCAACCTATTCCAATTGAATATCTAGACAATCGTGGCCAAGATTCTAAGAACTTCTTGTTTGAGTACAAGAGGGCTTAAAACCTGGTGAAAACCAAAACTTGATCCAAAGGCTCATTCGTTGATTAAAGATGATCATGATGACCCCATATCAACCTCTACAAGTCCAAGTTGGGACAACAGCATGCTTTAGAAAGAAAAATGGAACAATATTATCGAAGCATTTTGTTTTTTTCTCTATCATATCCAATCATTTTTTGGTATTTTGCGTAGTGTGATTTAGTTGTATGTTTGTCTTTGGTCAGGTCAAGCCAGGATTGATTAAGTTCAGACTGTTCTGGCGTGTATGAGTTATCTCTGGTCAAGCGTACAGTTCATTTCTGTCTGCTAAACCGTGTCAATTTGAGAGGATTTTTTAAAGGGGAGCTGGATACAATCCAGGCTCCTGGAATTTGTAATGGAACCTGTGATCCTTTCAGATCTTTTGGGTTGCTTTTCCTGTCTAAAATTTGAACGTACAGGAAGACTCTATTTTCAATTGATCATGTAGCACTGCTGAAATTTATCACGTAGCGTTGCATCGAAAGCAGATATTATTCATAACTACCGTACCATTGTTTGGATGGATAATGCCAACTCAAACTGCTGTCCTCTCTTTCTCAACTTTGTTGGGCTCCATTTTGAAGAAATCTGGACTAATTTAGCCCCATTGCGCAACAAAAATTTCAAAAATAGCACCGAAAATTTTAAAATTCCCAAAATAGCCCCTCTCAGACGCGTCCGTCCGGCGGCAAAGATTCATGGTGGCCCCTGTGGCGGCAACACTGGCGCTGCCCCACCGGGGGTCAATGGGCCGCCTGCGTAATGGCGGCAGATCACGCCGTGGCCCCACCCGGGCACATGGTGCCGCCTGTGTGGCAAGAAGACTTCTTCTGCCGCCCCACGTGGCGGCCGGGGAGGCATGCCCGGGCGCTACGCAGCGTGGCGCGCAAGCGCTCCGTGCGCCGGGGCGGGCCCCCGGTGCTGCAGGCCATGGTATGTACAAGCGCCCTGCTGGCGCCTTGCGCGTCTATAAGATAAGAGGAGGAGCGGTGAGGCTTGCTCCTCTCGGCTCTCGCGACGGTTAGAGCGAAAAAAAAATTTGTGCAAAAAAAATCTACGAGTGGGAAAAAAAATCAGGCGTGAAAGCGAAGGAAAAATCACGAGCACCTAGAAAATAAGCTTTGAAGCCTGCTGCGAGCACCTAGAGAAGGTAAGTATCATTCGCATCCGATTAGTATTATCGGTAGTTTTAGCAATGTGATTAGGATGCAATTAGACGAATTGTAGCAACAGAGTAGTTTTAGTTGTGTAGTTAGTTTGTTTTGAAGACTTAGTAGTTAACAATGTCATTATGCCGTAATTAGTTGACTTAACAGACATGTTGCTAGTAGTGTTGTAAATTTCCTTTCGGCTATTTTTATAGTTTCATGAACTTGGGCATAAAATAGCAAAATATTTGGAGGTCGTTAAGCAAAATAGAAATAGCCCCACTGAACGCTTTGTATATGTACTCTTGATCGGGCATATCGCATTCGGTGCATGCACTACGCATTACACCGCTAGAATGAGAAACCTGACGCACCTCTCAGTAAGTTTTTAAATCTGAAATTTAATGAAAAAGAATACCTTGTCGTAGACCACACATGTCTTTGGTGTAAGCTAGGTCTAACTCGGGTATGGAAACGTAGAAATGCAATAAGAATTTATGCAGTGAATTATTTTTGCACTGTAATATCGAACTAGTTAAAAAATTCGTAACTATATAGTACCACAGGAAATTTCTGCAGTGTAACATAGAATAGGCTATGGATTATTTATACTAGAAATAATATTAGCTTGGACATTTCATTGATAGAAAAATCATATGAACTCCAATCGGGATTGAAAACATGTACGAGAAAGCGTTAGGTATGCGATGGGCATAACCAAATTTGCAGAAGCGTTCATTAGGACAAAAAATCCCGTAAATAATTCGATGGTTTCATATGCACATGTGTTAGGTACTTTATGGCGGAAATTCAAGATCTGTTCGTGTTCCACGGGGGCGCTCGTCTGTGACGGACCGTGACGGTGCGGACCTATCAAATTGTCACCACACCGTGATCCGGGCGCCGGCTCTGAAGGACATGAGCCTCTCGGAGCTAAGGCGGTGCGTGCGTTCCGCGTTCCATCGCGCCACTGGAAGGAAGAAGTTGCGCATCAAGGCGGTGTATGCCTCGGTGGTGGGTGGTGCATGCGCGGCGTGGCGGCAAGCCTCGGAGCGTTACATCTCCGAGTACTATGACATCCACCACCTGTATGCAACTTGGAGTGCTGAGTTCTATTCGTACGGGCTGGACACACACTACAGGGACCTTTGGCTGGGACAGGTGAAGTGGGTGCCCAACGACGCACTAAAGCACCCCGGCCGTGGAAGACGGCAGTCCCGGCGCATCCGGAACGACATGGACGACGACCGGTAGCGAACGCGAGTTCGCCGGCCCGTTGCGGTATGAGGCTGTTGGGCACTCCATCAGCCGCTGCCCAAACAGACCCGGCACAAGCAGTGCACCGTAGCGAGGAAGATATAATTACTACGTCGTGATGTCGCTTGCTTATTTCAATGTCTTTGATGGACTCTGTTGCTGTTAATCCATGCCTTTATGTAATACTTGTTAAGTTATCCGGGTTTGTTGTTAACTCATTATGATCATATTGTATTGTTGAAATATGTATCGTATGTCTTGCCTTATTTTCCTGTGCCACATAATATGTTTTACATGCGTGCACTGACATGTTGTTTCCCTGTTGGCAGGAGATGGCGCAGGCTCCAGTTGACGACGCGTACGAGCTGCTCGACCCACGCTGGGATGTGGGACACCGTTGCGGGCGTGGTCGCCGGCGTCGGCCCTCCGAGCTGGTCCTAAGCGCCCCGAGAGAGAGATGGTCCCTTGACGAGCGGTACGTCCCTAGGCTTCGGGAGACCGGGCTCCTGCCCCTCGCCCGGATGTTGGACCTCCCGCACGCGCTGCAGTTTGACGCGGCACTCCTGTCTGCGCTTCGTGGACCGTTGGAGGCGGAGACTCACACCTTCCACTTCCGATGGGGAGATGACCATTACTGCGGAGGGCGTGTCTCGCTTATGGTCTACCTCTGCGTGGTCTTCGGTAGTGCCCTCAGAGGCGATGGCGGAAGGTCCGTTTGGTAGCGATTTGGTGACCGATTGCTGCGAGCAGCGTCGGGTGTGCCACATTCTGGCCGCGGCGGTACATGATTTGCCCGAGCATGCGACTCGGGAGGAAGTGAGGACACATTTAATCGCGTACTGTTGTTCTTGTTCGGATGGATCTGTTTCCTACCACGCAGGAGGCTGCGTGTGCGAAAGCTACATCCATCGCACGATCTCGGCGGGCGCCCGCCGGCAATTCCACGATGCGATTGGGGCTCTGCGGTGCTGCGCCACCTACCGAGGGTTGTGTGGCGCTTGTCGGTATAACAGGCGAGAGCGATCCTCGCGGTATGCTACGCCCTGCTACAGTTATGGTCGTGGGAGCACTTTCCAGTCGGCCGACCGTACTTCCGCACCAGCGTGCACCCTTACCAGGTGACCACCGAGCTTTACGGGAACGCTGCAGGGGACGACCCCGTCGACGGGCCTACGATGGGAACACGTTGGACACGTGCTACCCTAGGGTGGGCTAGGGAGGCGGCGCGATACCCGAGTTCCATTACCTTTTCGAGACTCTCCACGAGGACGAGGTCATCTGGTGGCCATGGACAGCACAGTTCCTTCACGACACGGCCCCCTTCGGATTATCGTCCCAGTGCAATCTGGACGAGGCACTCTGGATGACGACCTGCCACTTGGTCTTCTCGCACATGGTCGAGCAGTACAATCCGCAGCGGGTCATGAGGCAATTCGGCCTTTACCAGGAGGTTCCACCGCCCGCGGGACGACCTCTCACAGCAAAGGCTCACCGGTATGTCATTATTTGGTGTTATTTTGAGGGCATGTTTGAGTAAGATTTTCTGACATGTAAATTCAATTGCAAGCGAGCGAGAGAGGCGGAGGAGCGGCGATCGAGGCGAATCTGGCACCACGGACGACGCGTGGATTGCGAGGTTATGACGGACGTGGTTTGGAGTTTCGCGGCTACGCCATCCGTCGCGCGTACTTGCGGTGGTGCGTTCGCGCACTAGGTGCGAGCTTCTTGGGCGGCGCGCGGCGTCGATGGGCGCCATGCGAGACGACGTCGTACTAGTGGTCCGGACCGTCGGGCGGCCGCCTCGACGAGACGGTAAAACATTCTTCGCATAATTCTCGTTCAGCAACACTTTTCGCACTTACTATCGGTTTTGGTGCAGTACTACCGCTTGGAGCGTATCCGCAACCAGCTCACTGAAGCTATAGACCGTGGAAACAACAACACATTGGATCGTATCATAGGCGCGATGCGCACGATGCGCGAGGACGCAATTCGCGATTAGATCCATAACTTGTGGTCGCCATAGCGACGTTCACGTACAGCATCGCGTACGTGGCGGACACCTTCCACCACCTCCGCCTCCGCGTCGGCACAAGCCGCCCCGAACGCCCGTCGCACTCGGAGTCGTCGAACTCTGAGCTTCGGCCCCGCCCCCGCCTCGAGCCACAGGTATGTCATCTATCAACCGGTTCTTGTCATGAGTACCTTTCCATGCACTCATTTCGGACGTATCTGACATTACCCTTTGTTCTTGCGGCGATTGCGAGGACAACACTCTGCGCAACCATCGTCATCACGGAGGAGGCGCAGGATCGACTTCTTCGCACGGCGTTCAATCACACCTACGGGGCGCGACCGGTGGTTGGCGACACGTCGGAGGGTACCGTGCAAAGACTACGGCTCGAGGCGGCGGGAGGGTCCTCGTCAACACAATGACCTACTCGGTACGTGAATGTACTAACACCAATTTTCCCGTTGTACAAAACCGATGACTAACTCACCATGTACGCTTCCCGCAGGAAGAGCACCAGTGGGTGGACGATATGCTCGAGCCTCGGTAGGACCGCCACGATGAGATCACCCGCATTCGCCTCCCGCAGGGGCCCCTACTACGGCCTTCGAGGCGTATGCCACTCCCGGACGAGTTCACATTCCACGAGGATCATCTCGTCGTCCGACAAGCGACACGACCATGCGCCTAACTAATTTCATGGACGTGTAAAACTTGTTACATAATGCCATCATGCATCTCGCCTTTCTGATTTATGTAATGTCCATGTGTGTTACGACTGTTAGATTTATGTACACAACATGTTATCTGAAATATTTAGTACTAACAACAACTGTAACTCCCGATTTAAACTTACTAAACCTTAAAGACATAACGCAATGCTGCCCCACGATACCTCCTCGGCCTTTCTACCTCGCGGACGCGAATTTTCTTCAACCAAATTACAATTTACCAACAGGCTATATATATGCATGATTTGGCTTCCATTCCACTCACTCTTCAGTTCCTCTTCTCCTTCTTTCCAGTCTTAAACGGGATGTCTACGGCCTCATCAAACTTTCGAGTGAACAGGCAATTAGAAGCACTAAGACAGCACTTGGATTGCCCTCGTTGCAGGGATCCGGTGAATGTGTTCACCTCCCATATGCCAACGAATCCATCCCGAGTGTTCATGAAGTGTTCGAATCTTACGGTAACTTATGTCTGATCATCCCCATTGAACTTCTTTCCAAACATCATATTTTTCACTTGTATTTCCAATTATTTTTATAGAACACAACATGTCGGTTACGGGCGTGGTGATGAAGTGTGCATGACGTTCGAGGCATTGCAATGCAAATTGCAGCCTTGCAAGAGGACACACATCGTGTGGCTGCATTTCGTCAAGTGCCTCGACCATCGGATGAACCAACGGAAAATAAAGATAATGTTCTTAAAGGACTGGATGAAAGGATAGGAAGGGTTGAGAAATCGCTACAGAAATTAGTTAACATGGCCAGTTTGGTAATTTTTCTTCTATTATTTCTTGTTCTTGCTAAGTAGAAGTTCAGTTTTAATAAGATTGTAATATCCACTCTTTATCTATGCATCCCTGCACTACGTGATGTATGCCTTTGCGGCGTTGTGGTACTAGTTTGTATCATGTATGCATCTATCTAATTCCGTTGTGGACACTTTGCGTGTGAATTAATCAAACAGTAATTTATAAATCAGTGCGGAACTACCGCTATCTAATTTGCGGTACTTCCGATTATCGTTCCGCATGAAAATCTGAACTTCCGCGGTGCAGGAGTACCGCTCCAAACATGGCGGTAAGAACCACGGTTGTAGAAAATCAGCTAAGTCCCAAAAGAGTGCTCTTTGGAAAAAAAAATGTTCCGCGGGATTTTCGGAAGTTCCGCACTTATATCGTCGGAACTACCGATCATCCTAACAAAGAAGCAGATGGCTTTCAAAATAACTTCAATTGCAAAACAAATTTACAAACTTAAGTGACAACACACTGCCTCGCTCGGCATATATATATATTGCATCGATTAAGTCCCACCGTTGTTGCGTTCGTATGCCCAGTCTCAATTATGTACCAGACTTGTATCGTTTGTGCGCATCATTATCACTTGAAGACGTGCGTTACTTGTTTAGCTTCATCTGAAAAAACCTCTTCCGAATGGTGGTGAATATGTCTACATTGAACGGAAACAATCCTTATATGTGGTAATTTTACTATATCAATCTGAAGAGGGAAATGGAACAAGGAGTTCGTTGCAGGATCTTAATCATTTGATCATCCAATATAGCAGAAACACCGTGCGTACGAACTGGGGAACTATCAGTGACATGCGGCATCTAGCAGTCCTTGTAATCCCTGATTTTCCTACACAATTGTCAACTGGTGCCTGTGCTGAAATTTAGGAGTGGCCGTGCACATGGCATAATCTGTACTAACCCTGCACCATTCAGAGGACATTTTTCCACGAGCCCATGCACCTCCACGCGGTAAATTAATTGTCAACAGGAACTGAAACAAAAAATAGGCCGGCGCCCATTCTCCGTTACCAGCGGTAACCGAAATTCTTGGGAAAAAAACGGTTGAATTTTGTCAAATGGAATTTGAATTTAAAGTGAAATTACCAAAATTTTAAATTTGAATTTAAATTTAAAAGATTCTAGTTGGAATTTAGGATTCCAGTCTCCACCGATAAATCTAGTAACACCGGTTAACGCCGGGATTTTGACTCAACACCAGGGCAACAAACTAGTCCTTCAAGAAAGCGATTGGCAACACTTCACTCTGCAGTAAACCTGCAAAAACTAATGATTACCCCTTACCATTTCATGTAAAAAAAATATGGCATTAACTTGGCCAAATGCGCTGTCCACGTTTGGGCACTGTTGAGAGCACTCGTAAACCTAGTGCTTTCTTATCCTCTGGTCAGCTTCAGCGTCTCTCTCACAGGCAGCTACTACAAGGTTAGCCTACCTAACGCGTTCATTACAGTGACCCATCAGAGCATTCGGATCACACCAGGTGGACAAGTGGGGCACTGTTCCTTTCCTTCTTTTTGATAATTTGATCTGATGAATCCAATTTGATCTGCTTGGATTCAGCCATGGGATCAGACGTTTGGTCAGGGATTCTTTCATTGCTTGCTAGACAGTGACCCTGGGTTGCTAGACAGTGTAGTCCATGTCCGTACGTCCCTGAAATCCATGGGATCAGACGTTTGGTCAGGGATTCTTTCACTGCCTCCAGCCGTCTGGTTGCTAGACAGTGACCCTGGGTTGCTAGACAGTGGAGTCCATGTCCGTACGGCCCTTTCAGGACCCAAGTCTATGGATCCTGTGAATAGCAGCGCGAACACACTTCCTAAGCCGGGAAGAAGACATTTTGTTTGCTTGTAATTGTCATAAAATTAGCAGTTTTAGTGGATATTTAGAATTAATTTTAGTATAAATTAAAATAATTAAGGTATAATTCTAGAAGCATGTAATTGACAAGAATGACACAGCAGCATGTAATATTTTCATGCTAATTAAACATGATAATATGTTCAAAAGATAGAACTTGATAACAAGTAAAATCAATGTAATGCTTAGATTTAAATATTTAGTTATTACTCTCATTTGTCGGGCTGCTCAAGATATAATATTGGCCTACTCGTCACTTTTGTTAAGAATATTCACTAATTAGATAGACAAGATAAATCAAACTTTGAGCTGAAAATGAATGCCTTACTGTTATGTCAAGAACAAGTAATAATAATCTCACAAGTCACAACAACACTAATTACTTTCTGCCAACAGAAGGAGCAAGAATATCATAATGTAAACTAAGATAAAAAAAATCAACAAAATCAACACTTATTGATTTCTATCAACAGAGGAACAATAGTCCACAGTGCACAATTAGTGATTAGCCTAGTCAAATTCGGTCAACAGGAAGCAACCGAACCACAGAAAAGTAACAGAGCCTAGACAACAGTATGCAACAACAAGCTCAAGCCTGATTTATAATCAACGTTGTCAATCTAATTTCATAAGTGACAATAATCCTCATTGAGTATTAATCCAAGCCCACAACATTACTAACCAATATCTCTCGGTGATTGTTTCAATCAAATCAATCACAAAATGAGACTTCTACTAGCACAACACATATGAAAAATAATACGAAAAATGAAAATAGCAATACTCACGATATGGATGGCGCTTAAAGCCACTGAGTAGTAAACCGGGCAAGGCACGCTGAAGGCGTTGACTCACAAAATCAATCGCCCCATTGTGCCATGAATACCAGACAAGGTTGACGGAGATACAATGCCAACTTCACAAACTGGGACACACCAGTGTGCGAAGACGAGGTACAAAGAATGTCGTACAAGACCTTGCACCAATAAACAAGAAAAATGAAGCTCTTCTCCTACACCAAGATCAAGCCAAGGCTAATCGGTTCCCGCCTCCAATCGGCACAAATCGAAGCCCTCATCGCACCTCAACAGAGAAGAGGAAGCAAGAGGAAAAACCAAGATACGCGAGGAGGGGAAACCACCTCACCGCCGACGACGCCAGGTCCAACCTTGGCGGCATAGCGGCTCTCAAAGCCCAACCAAATTGAAGCCAAATCAAGGAAAAAGAAGAATCAAAAGAGGGGAGAACTCACTGTATTTCAGGTCAAGAAAGAAGGAGAAGAAGGTAGCCTTAAGAGGAGGAGAGACAGAGAACACGACGCGACTGCAGCCAATGGCCGGCACCGAAGCTCACGGGCCGCCAGCGTCTCCTGCGCCGCTGCCGCTCGCCCAGGAGCCTTCACGCCACACATGCGGGAGGATAGGGCTGGAGACTGAGCCTGATCTCTTCCTCTCACCAATAGGTGGGCCCCACCATTTCTTTCCCTTCCTTTTCCATTTTCCCTTTTTCTCTAATTGAGAAGTTACAAACATGGTCCTCAAATTACAACATTAAATATTGTCTTTTTCATCAGAAAAATAATTTGTTTGGAACAAGCAATGTATATCATAAACACATGCTAAAAAACATTGACTTGTTGTGTTTCGCAGCAACTTTTGCTAGTGGAAGGGAGTGTACATGGTTCTGATGTGGGAATTTCCCCGTAAGCAGCTTTAGAATTGCTTGATCCTGTAATCATGGTTCGAGTAATGAGATTATCATGTGTTCGTGTCTCGATCTCGCTTTTGACCGGATGCTTTCTCTAATTTGATGGTTCCTATTCGCATCAGAATAATGAGTGTGTACCGGTTTCATTAAACTCCTCCCCACCAAGATGGCGTGGAAGCAGTGAGGATTTTGATCCATTTGTTAGGCCAAGAAAAGCTTCGATTAGGAATTCGATTCAATCCTTTCTTTTCTTCAAAGAAAAATAAACTGACTTGGATTCAATTCTTGCAATGCGTGAAGGCGTCTTTGATGATACTGGTTTGATTGAACTCAAAAGACACGCACAAAACATATTATCACTATAACTTATAGTTCCTTCATCTCTGGTGGAGGGCTTTGGCTAGCCAAATTGGATTGTTTTTTTTTTTTGTATTTTACATGGTAGGAAAGATCCATGCTGAATTATTGCGGATATTTGTCCAACATACTTTTCCTGAGATGGACATCTTGGGACCTCCTTTCTGTGAAGATGAGAAGAATTCAATAGGTACTTCCGAATGACCATTCAGGCATAACATTTTCAGTACCCAGCCTTATCTATATGGGATTTTCAGGAGAGCATACAGATTTTCAGGAGATGAAAGAAAGTATAAAGAAATAATGAGCAAACCTATGACAACTTCCGCTGTAGTCTAGCTGGTTATGATACTCTCACCCAACAGACCCGGGTTGGAGTCCCGACAATGGAATTTTTTGTTGTCTTTGTTCTCTTCCGCTCCATCGTTGTTCTGCAATCTCCACTACTTTCTCCCTTTGCATCCTACTACTGCTAGGTAGGGAAATCAGAGAATCATATATTGTTCAAGAACTTTCTCACAACTATGCATTGCCTCATTTCTTAACACTCCTCCTCGATGCATACTTGACCGGCGAACAACCTGCTTGTCGCAACTGTGCTTGGATCTTTTGAGCTATGTCATTTCCTCCTTTTGTCTTGTCTATTCACTAAGAATGAATATCACATTTCAACTAGTTCACCTCGTTCTTCGTTGACGACCGGACGTTCCTCGCAAATTTGCTTCCACCTTGTAGCTCGCTTTTCTTCTTCACCCTTCTCCACACTTGCCCCCTTGCTACTTCTCTATACGAAGGTAAAATAACTTGACAAGTGCAACACTATAATACCTGAGATTTGGTTGTCTTGATCTCCACACTTTCAACCCATGCTTGCTGGTCTCCAATTGTCTTGGACCATTCTTCTCTAGTGCAACCTACCACATACCTTGATTACTGTTTTCTTTTGGAGGCTTCTTCTTGATACAAACCAATAGATTTTCATGGATAGCCAATGCTCCAATCGTGAGATAATTATTCTCTTGTGGCTTCTCATCTTCAAATGGCGTAGGCTCAATCTCCTCAAACTTGTATCTTCCTTGTCGTTGATGACAGCCTCCAAATCTTCATCACTAATGTATCCAAATACTATAAGATCACCAAGAAGATTTTGATTACTCACCTCCGTGGAGAAACCACCCTCTGCATCCCATTCTTCTTCTTTTTTGAATTCTTCTAGAGTCACATTGCCGGTCGATGGATGCTCACTCTCTATCAAATCTTCTATAAAGTTGACATCATCTTCCATTGTTATTGTAGCCTGAGCATCTCACTCTTCTTCACTGATGCGTCTCTCCAGGATAACATCTCTTGCAATAGCTATATTTCCTTCCGAGCGCTTCTTTGGACTCCCATAGTCCATAGCAAGATGCACTCTCTTGTCACAGTTGAAGCATTCACCTCGCTTCCTTGTCTCCTCTATCAGCTCCCACTGATCTTCTTATCTTTCTTGTTGAGCTCTCCCTAAATAGTTGCTCTCACTTGGGCAACACCTTTCACTTCTTGCCCACTTTCTCTTTCGCCTCTTCTTGGCATCTAAGTTGACTCTTTCTCCTTCTAATGAAGAGCACCTCCTCTCCATCCTCTTCCATCAAGGTCATCTGCTTGGCTAATGCCCCTAATTCAACCATCCCCTCGCTACGGCCATAAACCCACTGTACTCGGGTCATAGGAGAGTGACAATTATCCTCCTTATCCTTGCCTTGCTAACATTCTCCTTAGGGTCAAGCTGAGATATCTCATGGCATTTTTTTTCTTCACATTAGTAAAGTACTTACTAATACTCAGAGTGCCTTGTGAGATACCCTGCGAGCTCATTCTCTAGAAGCTAGAGTCGTGTCTCGTTCTTCTTTAAGAATAGCTTCGCCAATGTCTCCTAAGTCACCTTCGGTGTCTCCGCATCTCAGATGTGCTCTACTAGGTCCTCCCCACTTCCACAAGGTTTCTGCATTCTCAGGAGGAGTTGTCAGTGCCCGCAACGATCTCCCATAAGTCCTGACCTTGTAGGCAGAGCTCTATGCAGGTCTGCCAATATTCATAGTTGTGCCTATTGAGCCTCTTCATTCCACTACTTGCGCTCATGAGATCTGCCATCTCTACTGACGCCTAGTATCAACTTTGCTTGGTCCCGGACCAGCGATCTTCACAGTCCAGACTGTGAACTCTGGCCGAATCTCCCCTTAGCGCCTCTCGGTGCCACATCGAGCAATGTAAGCACCCAACGCTTATCGAAGACTACACCGACCAATGTAAGTGCTCAACACTTACCACTGACTCCTCCCGCTCCTGACAGTCCTGGACCGCCTACACTAATACCTATTGTTGGGAAGTTTTAGGGTGGTCCTAATACCCACTCTAGTGAAGACCTACGCACACGCTACCCCAAGTACCATCTAGTTAGTTAGTTTTACCTTCATATTACTTAGTGCTTTACTTATACGTAGGCGACAGTGTCGATCATGGGTCTCTTAGGTGGCAGTGCCGACTTTTCGACCGGGCCACTCACGTTAAAGCCAATACCGTTGCGATTTTGGGTGGCCAAGCCGCTCACGTCAAATCACAACCCAAAGTACTATGTGGATATCATGGGGATATGCTCCAGATCTTAGGATGATGTGACAATTGGCAATGGCGTTTACGGTTTGTCGTTTTACATATTTTCGGCAAAGGTACAGATTCGTCGGTCTCAACCTGTCCGGACCGCCAACAGTGGCGGTCGGCCGGTCCCAAATCGGTCCGACCGGCCATAAGCGGCGGTCGGACCGGTCAACTTCAAAAGTGTTGAATTGAGCTGGGCTAAAAATAGAGAGTGTAGGTAAGAGAGGGGATTCTATTGCACTTGGTCCCATAATGTTTGGAGTCTCCAGTCAAAAGTTCTATTGGTTTGAAATTTCCAGTAGGTTTCGGTTTTCAGAGGTTGAAAATCGGCTAAATCGTCTTGGCGGTCCGACCGCCAATAGTGGCGGTCGACCGCCCTAAAGCGATTGACCGGTTTTCACTTGGTTCGTCGCCCGTCGTGGCGGCGATATTCGATTGTTAGGTGAAAGTCATGAGTTTCAGGGTATATATGTTGCATGATGCATATTTTGACTAACATGGATCAAGTTGTGAAGAACTTGTTCCCAAATTCTGTTTACTTGTCTATTGTTGTGCAGGTCACTTGGTGGTCAACGACGGTCAACGGCGAGGATGATCGGGACTAGGCTTAGAGAGCTGAGGTCCAGAACGATCGACGATGTCGGGCGAGGTCAATGTACTCAAGTGTGGTGCAAGATGGATAAGGGTGACCTATTAGCTAATCCGAGGCGCGAGATGGCGCAAGGTATAGCTAGTTAGGTCAAGAGGTGTTAAAGACGGCGCATTAAAATACGTGCGTAAGTGTCCCGTTTGTTTTGGGTCTTAACAGGAGCCCAATAGAGTCAAACTTCTAGAAGGTCTAAGCCTCCACTATAAATAGGAGAGAGAGATGGCTGCACCTCCGCTTTGTCTCTTTTGCTTTTTTTTGCAAACCCTAATTTTCTTAGGGAGAGTTTTTGTGGAGGCTAGCGTTCTTGATAATTTGATGTGATTTTCATGCTCTTGGATTGAGCATTGTCCTCCATTGATGGAGAGGCTGTAAGCCCGTATCATATCAATCAATCAAAGGAAAGTTTGATTAATGTTTTGTCTCATTGCGTTCTTGATTAATGTTTTGTCTCATTGCGTTCTTTCTCTCTATTTGATGATTTTAGGTCTTTCTTTGATCCGTGAGTTTTTGCTTAGTTTCATCACGTGATCTAGCTTGTTGTGACGTGTGGGATTCTATCTAGGATCATCTTGATCATCAATCACCCACGAGCAAGAGTTTTGACCTAGTTTTAGTTTTGACCCGGTTTTGCACCTTCCTCATCTCAAATGGAAAAGGAACGCAATTCTCCTACGAATTATCACAATATATGATTGGAATAGCTTCCTGACATCATAGAGAAAGTGTGTTCCAAGTTTCATCAAGTTTGGATTAGTAGATCAAAAGTTTCATCTATTAGCATCTTCGTCATCGGGCTTTTTGATCTGTTCTGGAGCCCGACGGTAAGACCGCCGTGTCCCACCGGTCAGACCGGCAATACCAGCGGTCAGACCGCCATCTACCAAGCGGTCTATTTAAATATCTAGAGAAAATCCACAATTAATATGCCACTGAATAATTATATGATTCACAATATGTCACTTATTGTGAGGCTGACATGTGACACTGAGGTCCATATATCAGTGAGACACCAGTGACATATTATGAAAATCTAAAGTTATTCGGTGATATATAATGAAGTGTGCTAAATATCTAACGCTAGATAATTCTTTACTTCGCCATGAAGGATTAGTTATAACCTCTTCCACGGCAAATATCTACCACTTGTAATTTCTAAACTATTCCAGAACTTTCTCACGTGTATGCATTGCCTCGTTTCTTAACATATACAACTACGCATTCGATCATGAATCAAGCAGGCAACGTGAAAGTCAAGGTTTTCATCATGCCACAGCTGCCTCATCACTTGCGGCAGTTTAGCCAGCCACGCCGCAGCTTGCGGCGTCGAAAAGTTTTTTGCTATGATAACCTGAACCTGAACCTGAACGAGTGTTGTTGCCGGTGCGTGAAGTAGGCGTTTCCCACGGTACGCCTGGCCGGCTGGAGCTCCTCTAACGCTTGTGCTTGCGGTGGTGGATACAGTACCGGATGTTTAGGCCCAGCCGACGACCGGCTAGGCCAGCCCAGATATTACGTACGTTGTGGGGCTTGTGGCTGGCCTAACCAATTGGGAAGGGGGAAAAACGTCCCGGCCTAAGCAGCCTAACCACGCACAATACGCAGAGGGTACCAATTGTCTCTATGTGCTTGCTAGTACTATTGTACTACTGCTGTGCATTCTTTTCTGCAGCGTTAACACAGATACGGACAGACTATAGGGAGGCTTCAGAAGTTGAGATGCATGCGTCATTTTCACCACAGAATAAAGAGCTAGTGATGCTGAACCTGATGAATTGTCTGCCAAAAACTATGCTCTGCTGCACAAGTACCCAACCTCCGTCCTATATGACGGAAAGGCCGAGGAGACCGGCGTGCCTAGGTGCTCTGTTTCTTGTCAGGGCGGCTGCAGGTCCACAGGTACCCTGTCCCCTGTTTCTTGGACGGCCAATCCAGTCCTCTCCACTCTCGCCTCTCCCATTATTTTTCTTTCCTCATCGGTTGCCTCGCACCCGGCAGATCGTTCAATTTAGTGGACTACTGTACTGATTTTCTCCGGAGACGAGAATCCCAGTAATAGAGTTGACATCCGTGAAAGGGGCGTGATAGGAGACTGGTTGACAGATAGAGTTGGTTCCGGTTGCCAAATCCAACATTTGATGAGGCGCCATTCTGTGAGCAGTCCAAAATGCAGTAGCCTTGTGAAATAATTCAGGGAGAGAGGCTAAGCAGAACAGCTCATGTATGAAAGGACGAAGCAAGAGCAGCTCACGTGTGAAATAATTCAGGGAGAGAGGCTAAGCAGAACAGCTCATGTATGAAAGGACGAAGCAAGAGCAGCTCACGTGTGATCCCAGAGCTATCCATTGGAGGTTCCAACAGCTCAATTGGCAGTAGCTAGAACAGGAAAAGCTTTGAGGCGATGAGAGCCGGGAGGTGAGCAGCCGCAGGGCAGACCGGCAGGGTAATTAAATCGATCCCGGTCCGCTGCAATGTCGCACAAGGCTGCATTGCACCGCTAGTGGTGCCGCAGATGCCCTACCCTCCCCGCCAGACCCATCGCCCAGCTGCAGGAGGCATGTATCCATCATTTTAGTCCGAAATCAGCATACCAAATCGTGACATGACATTTGAATGATGGGGGAGAAATAACCCCTCCATTCTTTTTTTACTTGACATTTTTTTTTACTTTTTAGAGTGTTCAACATGAGACTAAAAAATCTCAAAGGTTCATATGCACATATTAAAATTGTTTAGTCCCGCATAGAGAGTTGAAGAGAAGTTACACTATTTTATAAGATAGAACATGTTCGTCCCCTTGTGGAATTAGAGAGAGCCAACACACGCGCACGCTCGCCTCGCCGAGTGTGTGTGCACGCACGCGTGCAGACATGTCGAGTGCAGGCGTGATTTTTCTTTATCTATTCAAAAATCGAAACGCACCAACTCGTAGTAAATGGCATTAACAAACGGCTGGTAGTAACGGTTCAGTTACTAGTGAGTAATGGATACGATTAACACTGATTGATGGCAAATCAAAAACTCTCTAGCCTCTTTGTTTTTGGCTGTTTAAAAAAAGAACAGTGAACTGGTTCTTCTCCTATTTTCACTTCACGAAAGACTAAGACAGAACCCAACGAGTTTGTTGCTGGATCTGGCGATCTCCATCCCGGCAAGGCGCGTGTACGGTCGAACCGGGAGAGCAGGCCTCCGGAACCCTCGCCCTTGAAGGCTTGCACGAGCGAGGACAAATAAGGTTTTTGGGAAGCGTTCACGCGACTGCTCGCTGCTTCCTCTTCATTCAATTCTCTGCTACGTCTACATCAATTGCACGACTACTACCACGATGTCTACTACGCCATGACGAACGACGACCTCACCAAGACTGATGCTGCTGCTTCTTCTTCCACTGGATCTGGGTATGCATATCTCACGCTTGTTGCTTGGTTAGTTTTATTATATGTTGTTGCCTTGAACACTGAGATAGGAATACTAGTTTCTATCCTTCGAGTAATTCGTATAACTATAGTGTTCTTGATTACCTTCTTTATGAAAAAAGGCAAAAGTTTTTTCCATGATTCATCTAGCATATTTCTGGATTAAAGTAATTCAAAAAATGCTCATATTTTTATCAATCCAAAAACCTTATTCTAGGCATTTTTCGTCAACTAGCTTTGCTGCTGCGCTCAAACCCTCTGAGTTCGATGGTGCAAATTACAAGAGGTGACGCACCAAGATGGTGCTTTGGTTAACTGCCATGAATATTTTTCATGTGGCAAATGGCAAACCTGAAGGAACACTTACTCCTGAACAGGAGTAAGCGTTCGAGGCTGCTATAACCTCTTTAAAGGTGTCGTGGTTAGTGTTCTTAGTGAGAAGTTAGTTGATGCATACATGGTGATTAAAACTGGGAAAGAGATGTGGAATGCACTCGAGGCCAAGTTTGGGGTTTCGGATGCAGGCAGTGAATTGTATCTCATGGAGCAATACCATGACTATAGAATGGTTGATGGCCGTTCTTTGTTGAACAGGCTCATGAGATACAATCCATGGCCACAGAACTTGAGCACTTCAAGTGTGTTACCGGACAAGTTTGTCGCGGGAGACATTATTGCCAAGCTTCCTCCTTCTTGGAGGAATTTTGCTACTTCTCTGAAACACAAGAGACAAGAGTTTTCTATTGAAAATCTCATTGGGTCTCTTGATGTTGAAGAGAAGGCGAGGGTAAAAGATACACACACTAGAGGTAATGAGAGACATTCTAGTGCCAATATGGTGTAGAAGAAAAACGGTCAAGCTCAAAAGTTCAAAGGCAAGAACAAGACTGCACAAACAACTAGCTTCAAGAAGAAGAAGAAGAAGAACACAAATGATGGCATTTACTTTGTGTATGGCGAACCTGGTCATTGGGCCAAGGATTGCAGCCAACACAAGGGTGGGAAGAATCAGCAAGGGCAGAATTCCAAGTCTGCTAATATTGTTGTTGGTACCACTGAGACGGGAACATCAGGGTATGGTAATTTACCTAATGTTATTTCCATATGTCAATCTACCGATTGGTGGATAGACACTGGTGCTAATATACATGTGTGCTGATATTTCATTGTTCTTGTCTTACCAGGTCACTCGGGATTCAGCCGTTTTAATGGGGAATGGGTCACATGCCACACTGTTCATGGTGTTGGCACGGTCGATCTGAAGTTTACTTCGGGGTAGATTGTGCAATTGAAGAAAGTGCATCATGTGCCATCTATCAATAAGAATCTCGTCAGCGGATCTCTTCTGTGTAGAGATGGTTTTAGACTGGTATTTGAGTCTAATAAATTTGGATTATCCAAGTGTGGACAATTTATTGGTAAAGGTTATGTGTACGGAGGCTTGTTCCGCATATCTCTTTCAGATTTATGTAGTAATGTTGTGAAGCATGTTTGCAGTGGTAATGAGATAACTATTTGACATTCACGACTTTGTCACATAAATTTTAGTTGCATGGCGCGGATAG
This sequence comes from Hsuehochloa calcarea, assembly GCA_036346395.1. Classification (NCBI taxonomy): domain Eukaryota; kingdom Viridiplantae; phylum Streptophyta; class Magnoliopsida; order Poales; family Poaceae; genus Hsuehochloa; species Hsuehochloa calcarea. The sequence continues at coordinate 72,744,958 of CM070594.1, read as the reverse complement.
CCAGTTTAATCACAAAATTCACCACTGCCAAAGGTTCTAAGTGTCAAGCTTATGTGCAATCAAAGTAGCCTCGTAAGCCTCATAAGGCCGCGGAGGTAAGAAACTTGGCACCATTAGAACTCATACATTCAGATATGTGTGAGATGAATGGTGTGTTGACAAAAGATGGTAAGAGATATTTCATGACTTTGATTAATGGCTCCACTAGTTTCTACTATGTGTATCTTTTGAAAACTAAAGATAAAGCTCTTCACTACTTTAAAATATATAAGGCAGAAACTGAGAACCAACATGAAAGGAAAATCAAAAGAGTTAGGTCTGATTGCGGCGGCGAGTACTTTTTTAATGAGTTCAATTTATTCTGTGAGGAACATGGTATAATCCATGACAGAACGCCTCCCTATTCACCCCAGTCAAATGGGGTTGCTGAAAGAAAGAACCGCGCTCTAACTGATTTGGTTAACGCCATGTTAGACACATCGGGTCTTTCCAAAACATGGTGGGGGAGGCTATATTGACTTCATGTCATGTGCTAAACAGGATTCCCACAAAGAATAAAAAGATAACTCCTTATGAATAATGGGAGAAGAAAAAGGCTATCACTTTCTGACGAGGATTAAAACATCTATTTATTATTTAATAGATAGAGATCATACATCTTCATTGTCGTAAACTCTAAGGCTAACAACCTCACTGGTCGTAAGGATTCCAGAGGTTACATAATACATAACCTGGTCGGACAAGGTTCCTAACCTAGACTCCGACCCGTCAAATACTCACAAGGCTTTGAACTGGTATCTGGATCTGAGTCCAGGTATATCCTTTAGCGTGTGATGAATGGAACATGTGTTGTACATTCCATACCACGCGATGCTAAGTAACTCTAAGACACTGCAATACGGTTAAATAGCTCACTGACATATAACCGCACAACAGTTGATACATTGTCAACTACCGCTTCTCTCCGATTAGACGCGTCACTTCTCAACAGGCGTCTCTCCAAGGGGTAATTGCCAACGCTTCATCAACTACATAAGGAGGACCGCAGAAGGAGAAGGGGAGATAGAGAGAGAGATAGGATCGATTGGGAATCACTCTCAGAAGACAACCAGTCGATTAGATTGCAAAGTCATAGCAAGCATTACACTACAGTGTTATTAGGATTAGCCCTTGGTCTAGATTACGGGCACTTCTTGTAATAGCCAGTTCATAGCAATAAAGAGCAGGCTCATTCCTTTCCAGGAGATACGTGTCATTTTTCTCTGTCTTTTATATATTTGTAAGTTCGGTGATTTGATCGTCGACAGCTGGCGCCGTTCGTGGGGAAGAAGGCGCAATTCTCCTGAAGAAGTTCTTCGCTCGTCAAATCCTCGCCCACCCTTCATAATCGTTCATGCGACTATGGCAGAAACTTGGGACGAGGAGAATTGGTTCGATTTGGATGACTACTGCAATCTCAACATGGAAGCCTGCATTCAGGCCATGCAAGAGAACTGGGCGTCATCATCTTCCTCATCCGTCGGTTCGCGGGTTGCTGACAATAACGAGGTCGAGCGGATGGATGAGGATGCACCACTGCGACAAGTGGTACTTCCCAAGGGATAGGATTCTCCGACCAGCTCGCAGCGTCCAAAAATCTCTCCAAGCCTGGTCCTTCCGACCGATGAAAAAGGTGATGAATCCGCAGCCCTGCAATCCGAGAATTCATACATTCTCGACACAATCATGGCTGACAGGTACTCACCAACGGCTTCTGGAAATTCCAGGAGCCAATCGACATCTGGTAACAATGTCGATGAAACTCTCACCGGTTATAACCGGTTATAGGTCGAGTGGGAATGGTAAGGCTCGGCATACGATCAGCAACCCGCAGGATCAGGCTGAGTTCGTCACGAAGGCCTCAGGAGGTACTCATCCCGACTGGACTCCATCGTGGAAGTCTCTGGTAGAAGCACTGAGAAGCTCTCCACTGGTTACAATGGAAGTTCTCCGGAGGATCGCTGCTCGAAACACGAGGTCAATGCGATCGAAAATACTGATCGTAATGCCATGTACGGTCCTGCACACACTACCTCGTTGTATTTTGAATAACACTGACCCTGCCCTGGCAGGAGCTCCAGGTTTTGTCCAATTGACGGGACAGGTATGAAAATCCTTCAACAAACCATGCAATGTACAGAAGCGTACAGGGAACACAGGACAGCGCAAAGTCAAACTATGACTTCGTTCTAACGTTCCTCTCTCAGTAGAGGGCAGCATAGGTATGTTGGGAATCGATCGGTACCAAAACCTACTAGATGATTTCGACCAACGAGTCATGAAGGAAGGAGGTTATTTCAAACAACCACACCTTCCCCTCGTCGAGAGGGTTATTCGCTAGGCCTCGATGATCTGCGACATCGTCTAGGCCGAGCTGGTGGTCAAGGGCATCATCTTGACGCCCATGATCAGATCGGAACACTGGAGGCCCGGTTTTCTAATTTAAGAAATCGGTCTCTGACCGATCACAATCCGGCACCTTTTCCAAGAAGGTGCCATGAGCCAGTCACGGGCTGTTGAGCTTTCTCCATAGGGCTCTAGGCTGTGCGTTGGCCTAATAATTTTCGATCGGCCAACATGGATAGGTTCAATGGGTCCCAGAACCCGTTGGAATTTCTCCAGATTTATACCACCGCCATCAGAGCTGCTGGTGGTGATGAAAATGTAATGGCCAACTACTTACCTACGGTACTGGAGGGATCTGCCCGGTCCTGGTTGCTCAACCAGCTGGTCAGATCAATCTACACTTGGAAACAACTCTGCGATCTTTTGATCGTAAATTTCCAGGGTACGTACGGTCGCCCTGGAAAGAAGGAAGACCTCCATCGGATCTGACAAAACCCAAAAGAGACTCTTCGTCAATATATCAAGAGGTTTAGTCAGGTTTGTAACTCGATACCAGATATTGCAGAGTCTTCTGTAATTCAAGCTAATGAGGGGAGAGGAATGGGGAGGAAGGAGCTGCTGGCCTCCTTTAGCTGAGAAAGGGAGGTGGGAGCATGAGGTAGGTGATGGGCTTGCGAAGCCGTTAGCAACGAGCACATCAGAAGAGGTTTCCATGGCGGCGGCGAAACTCGAAGCATGACGAAACGAGGGCGAGAGAAAGGGAGGGAGTTGAGGGGAATGCAAGAGGAGGACGAGGGCGCCCTATTGCTCCATTTACAGAGGAAGGAGGGGGAGGGGTGAGCGGCGCACAACGGTGAGCGGTGCGCTCGGCAACGCATTCCAGGCGCGCCAGGGATGGAAGGGGTGGGGTGGCGCGCATGTGGTGATGCGGGAAGGCGAGGTGGCGCAGGAGGCGATGTGGCTCACGGCGCGAGCTGCAGCGAGGCGCGGGTGGTGACAGTGCAACAACGCGCCGAGGCGACGCGGTCGAGAAGAAGCCAGAGGGGCTGAAAGGCGGGCCCCGCCTGTTGGCGAGAGAAAAGAGAGAGACACATGGTGGGAGGGTCTGGTCGGAGGGTGTGGTCGAAATAGAGTGGCTGGTCGAAACTGAGAGGTTGGTCAAAACTAAGAGAATGGTGAAAACTGAGAGAATAGTCAAAACTGAGAGGGTGGTAGAAATCAAGAGAACGGTCGAAACTGAAAGGATGATCGAGACCAAGACGGTGGTTGAAACGAAAGGGTGGTCAAAACCAAGAGGATGGTCAAAACCGAAAGGATGGTCGAGACCAAGTGGGTGGTCGAAACCAAGAGTATCGTCAAAATTGAAAGGATGGTCGGGACCAAGAGGGTGGTCGAAACCGAAAGGGTGGTAGAAGAAGGGTGCTAGCCCATTTATAACCGAGAATGGGGGGAGAGGGAGCAGCTCGAGGAAGGTAGTGCCAGTGCGCGGCAATGGGGCGCACGGGGAGGCAGTAAGGTCAAGGGGCAGGTACGACCAGGGTAGGTGAGGGAGGAGACAAGGGGGTGGCAGGCGGCAGGTGAGGGAGGATGCGGGAGCAGGTGGGGAGGAGAAAGAACAGAGGAGGTGGTGGATGCGGCGAAAGATGGACAATTAAATGATTATTTTTAGTTTCAATTAAAAAAACCCTAAAAATTGGGATGTTACACTAGGGACCGATCTTTTCGGTCTGAAAAGGTGGTGTGACGGAGTGTGGTCTTGTTAGTATGAAAAGTAAGCATCGCAACGTCGCATCGTGTTTGTCGAACCCGGGAACGAAGGATCCCGAATTCTCTGTGTTCATACACTAGTCCAGGATTTCCAGTGTACACAGTCACAAAAATGTTATCACAAACATATCCAGCGTGTATATTAATAATCATAGAGTTTATTACAAGCTGGGGCTGAGGCCAAATAAAACATTAAGCGGAAGCAAAATAATAATGGTAAGCCACACGATCGCCACGAGGCAATCGTCACGGAGATCGCTGACCTAATCGTCCTGTTCCTCACCTATACGGATAGCAGTCCTCTCTGAATAATAATATTGACAAGAGTGAGCACTACAATTGTGCTGCAAATTACACCAATCTGAATTTAGAATGCATGCATAAGTTATTCAAAGGAAGGTTGTAGGGTTTATTTGCATAAATCGACCTTTTGGTTTAAATAGTTATACTAAGTTTCAAGGCACATTTTCATTACATAACTAAAATCAGATTTAAAATTGATCATTTTATAGTGGATAACCTCCATATGAAACATGGTGATGGATACCCTCCTATCACAAGGCTACCATCAAATTTACCACAAGGATTAACCATCCTCAAATCATGTCCAAAGTTATTTTAAAACCAAAAACAAATCTAACTTAGAGTGGCTTTGCTCGGCATGTCCATAGCAGTGGACACGGCTATTGAATAGATTTACACTCTGCGAGAGGTTGTACAACTTTACCCACAAGAGATAATTTGCAGATTATGTCGGCCAATACACACTTCCTTAGGTGTGTGACTAGGCAATTATCACAAGGCGTTTCAATGCTTTACCTCAATACCAATATGCGCTAAGGTTTCATTTCCATTAGGCTAACCACTGCTGGAAACCCCTCTTGCGCCAAGTGGGAATAAAGTCTAGCAAACACCCACACAACAAAATGGCATAAACAATCTGAGGTATTACAAATTATTAAGCACAGTTACGCCCATACTGAACATGTGGTAGTCTGGTGGAGCTTTTGCAAGATGCGGCTCAAAGGTAGGTCCTTAATCTACTTAGGCAACTTTCAATAATAACCACAGGTCTCGATCCTAACAGACGAGGCAGTGCATAAACTTGCACCCTAGCGGTCCATGTTTGCCCAAGTACAAACCATTTTCTTTTATTTTAGATTTTCAAAGACATTTGCAAAGTCCACCATGACAAGGCAATGTCATATGCTTTTTATCAATTTATGAAATTTTGGCTAAATTCTCCCAAAGTCAAATATTTCATGGTCTAAGCATTGCTAAGCATAAATTTATTTTTAAATTCATTTGACTAAGGTTACAAGGAATTGATAATACAACAATCAAATTTGGCTATACAAAGGAATTGGAATAATTAAATATTTAAAGCAGAATTTAAAATAATTAAATACAATTATGCATGCAATAATAATTTAAAGCAGAATTTAATAATTTTAAATATTGGGGGCAAAATGGTCAATGGTGTAACTTGCCTTGCTCAAATTCACAGTATTCTACTTCTTCAATAGGGTCAAGCTCTAGAAGTCGTCAAAATCTATCTGTGAAAATATTCCAAATTCAAGCGAATTCAAATGAACACAAATAAATTCAAATGAAAATTCAAATTAACTCCAAATTAAATAATTTTGGTTTAGTTAGCTAGATCTTGATTTTATACAAATTTAGAAATTTGAATCACCTAAATCGGAGTTTGTATGAAGAAATCGAGCTCTGGAAGTTTAAATCTAAATTTAAATCAAAAATCAGAATTTGAAATTTCCCGAATTAAATTTCTAAAGGAAATTCTATTTATTGCGCCGGTGACGTCAACAATCTTGTGCCTTGAGGCGACATGTAGGCCCAAGCGGTCATGGGTGAGTCACGGTGTTTTCAAGTCCACGGTGGACTCGGCTCCGCAACCTGAGTGTGAAGGCGGTTTGTCTTTGGCCTTGTATTCCCAGCATCCACGTGGGCGCCCGCGCGCGGTAGGTGAGTGGCGCTGATGTGGCTAACCACGTCGGCCGGAGGAGAAAGGCGCTTCGGGAGCCGATGGCGTGAGCGAGCAGCGGCCTTGAGCTCCGGTGGTCGCAAAATGTTGAGGAATACTGAGTCGAGTCGCTACTGGCGGCGAGGCGTGGCGGAAGTTGGTCGGCGGCAGCGAGGCGGCGGTGTGGTTGATCGTTGGCGTGAAGAGCTCGGTGATGCTTCGAGTGCGGAGGTGCGCGCGAGTTCGCGGTCTTGGCGGCCGATGGTGCGATCAGCGGCAGGAGGTTCCGTGGCGGCGCTAAAGCGTGAACCTGGCTCGGCGGCCGAGAGAAGAGCCAGTGCGAACAGCTGGGGGCGAGGAGGTGTGGAGAGTTGGGGCAAAAGCTTGAGGAGTAGGCGCACTGGTGCTCCCTTTTATAGGCGCGGCGGGCGGGAGGTGGAGATCGTGGGCGAGGTGGCATGGCGTTTGCGGAGGTGAGGCGGCGGTGTTCTGTGAGTTTTAAGGTGAGTAAAGCGGGAATGAGCAGCGGTAAGGCAGCGCTTTCATTGCAGCGTGATGGCGAAGAAATGGGGAGAAACACGGGCTTGAAGAGCTCAGCGAGGCTTTAATGCGGCGGGAGTGGCGTTCGCGCGGAGAAGAAGGAGCAGGGAAGGCAGCCGTTGTGCGGCGGAGCCCTTTGGCAATGAGACGAGCGGGAGAAAGCGCAGGCGGATTAGCGTTGGCCGTCAGATTTGATCGGACGGTCGCGTTAATCATGCCTGAGAGGAGGCGTGGGCGAAAGCGCGCCGATCTTTGAGCTTGACCCGATCTTTATGTGACAGATTTAAAATTCTTTTCAATTGATTTAATTCGAGAAATTCAAATAGGCTTTAGAAAATAGTAAATGAAGTCCAAAATTTTGAGAAAATTCACATAAATTCTATTAAGCATTACGGACTTAAATAAAATAATTCCAACTTTTAGTTGGTAATAGATTTGCACATAAATTCTTTTAGCCTTAATATACTTTATTGAAAAAGCTTTTAAAAATTCGAGAAAATCCAAAAATTAATAAAGTCTCATTTTTAATGAAATTGAAATTTTGAGGTATTACAAACCTACCCCTAAAGGGAATCTCGACCAGAGATTGATTGAGTCGACAAAAGGTAGGGTACTCGGCTCTCAAAACTTCTTCTCGCTCCGGTAGCTTCTTCTTACGAATGATTGCTCCTTTGAACCTTACAGAGCGAATGACTTTGCTTACGGTGGCGCGTTACGCCACATCGAGAATCTTGATTGGTTGTTCCACATAGGTGAGATCTTCTGAAGATCGATGCTCTCAGCGGTGTTTCTTGTTGGTACTCTGAGACATTTCTTTAAGCTGGGATACATGGAAGACATTGTGAGCAGTGGCGAGAGATGATGGTAGTTCAAGCGATAAGCAACTTCACCTCTCTTTGACAAAATCTTATAAGGTCAGACAAATGCAGGTGCGAGTTTTCCTTTAGTGCGAAATCTCTTCACTCCTCGGGTGGAGTTACCACTGAGATAGACAAAATCTCCCATCTCGAAGGATAGTTCTCTCAAGCGATTATCGGCATAACTCTTTTGTCGGGTTTGAGCTACTTTGAGACGTTCTCTTATTGCTTTTACCTTACTTTGACTTCTTTTATCAGTGCAGTCAGAAGAATTGGTGTTCTCCTACTTGATCCCAAAGGAGAGGGTTCTACACTTTCTACCATACAATGCTTCAAATGGCGACATGTAGGCTAGCTTGAAAGCTATTGTTGTAGGAAAAGTCGCATAGGGCAAATTCTTATCGACTTCTTCCATAATCTATAGCACAAGCTCGAAGCATGTCTTCTAGGACACGATTTACGTTCGGTCGGCCATCTGTTTGGGGATGATATCTTTGTCTTTGAAGTTGAGTCACAGTTCCCAAAGCTTCATGTAGACTCTGCCAAAATTTTGAAGTGAGCTGCGAACCTCTGTCGGACACAATTTTCTTGGGTATACCATGTAGCCAGAGCGATCTGGCCATGTACAATTCTGCTAACTTATTATACGTAAGTGGTCTTGGTGGAATAAAATGAGCCACTTTTGTTAATCGGTCAATTATCACCCAAATGGAATCACAACTGATTGGGTCCTAGGTAGTCGGTGATAAAATCCATACCAATCTCCTCCCATTTCCACTCGGGAATTGGTAATGGTTGTAACAATCCGGCGAGTCTCGATGTTACGCCTTAACACGGCGACATACATCACTGGCGTGCAACAAACTCAGCGATCTCTCGCTTCATACTAACCCACCAATACTTTTCCTTGGATCTGGTACATCTTGGTACTCCGGGATGAATAGAGTAAGGTGATTCATGAGCTTCTTTGAGAATCGGTTATGCGGTTTCATGATGTTTAGGTACAGATCGGTTGCCAAACCATCTTGTGCCTGCTCGTCTTGAGAAAATCACGGGGCTTTGCCTCTTCTCATATTCTTCATGATTTCTTTGATGTCTTCGTCTTCTATTTTTTTCTCGATCGACTTTGCATGGTTGGTTGGACTTCCACCGTGTTGATCTGACCTTGGTGACAATTTCAGTTGGATGCTTTAGTTCTTCATACAACTCTGGTTGATTTTCTTGAACTAACACCGTGTTGCGGTATGCCTTCCTACTCGAGCATCTGCTACCACGTTAGCTACGGGTGATAGTGAATTCCAAGGTCATAATCTTTTATCGGCTCAACCATCTTCTTTGCACGAGATTAAGATCATTGGGTGAAGATATATTTCAAACTCTTATGATCTGTGAAAATTTCACGTGATTTACCAATGAGGTAATGCTTGATTTTCAAAGCATGCACAATTCTTGCTAACTCCAAATCATGAGTTGGATAATTTCCTTCATGTGGTCTTAAGCGGCGAGATGCATAAGCCACAACTTTTCCTTCTGCATCGGTACACATCCTAGCCCTGGCGGTATCGTCCTGAAAACTTCAAAATCCTTACGTATATCTGGTAAAACTAGCAGTGCGAGACTAGTCTTTTCTTGATTCTTGAAAACTATGTTCACAAGCACTTGTCCATTCAAATTTCTTTTCCTTCTTCAAAAGTTGAGTCATGGGTTTGGCGATCTTGGAGAAACTTTCAATGAATCTGCGGTAGTACCGGCTAATCAGAAAACTTCTCATACGTGGTGACTTGGGTTGCTTCAATCCATTCTGACTTCAACCTTTGAGGGTCTCTGCAACTCCTCCTGTGACACAATGTGTCAGAAATGCCACTTGGTGAGCCAAAATTCACTTTTCTTTGAGTTTGGCATAAAGTTGGTGTTCTCGAAGTTTGCCCAAAATAATTACGAGATGTTTTTCATGCTCTTCCATATCTCTTGAATAGATGAGAATATCATCTATGAATACCACAAACTTATCCAAGAATTCCATGAACACTTTGTTCATCATATTCATGAAATAAGCGGGGCATTTGTTAGTCAAATGACATCACTTTGTGAACTCGTCTGATCCATATCGGTGGTAAAAAGGTGTCTTGAATATCTTAGGTCGATTTTTAGCGATGGTAGCGACCTCAAATCAATCTTGGAGAAAACTTGGCTCCTTTAAGTTGATCAAGCGGATCATCTATCCTGGTAACGGTACTTGTTTTTGATTGTTACCTCGTTGAGTGATCTATAGTCCACACATTCTCATACTATTGTCTTTCTTTTTGACAAATAATCTTTGGAGCTCCCAAGGTGATGAACTTCGGTTGAATGTAACCTTTACTCTGTAGTTCTTGATCTGCTTCTTCAACTCTGCTAGATCGTTTTAGGCGTGCAGTAGGGTCGCGAAATTGGGCGATCCACAGGACTAAGTCAATTAAGAACATTATGTCGGTCGGTGGCATACCGAGTAAGTCCTCGGAAAAACATCTGGATATTCTTGTACCACGGGTATATCTTCGATTTCACTTCCTTTAAAGCTGGTCAAGATAGGACTTCTTTCCGTAGAAGTCTTGGGTTGGAACTCTCTTGAAATCCCTTGTTCATTGGTGAGGTTGATAGATCTACTAGCACAATCTATTACACTTACGATTTTTGCAAGCAGTCCATTCCAAAATTACGTCCAATCCTTGCGAGCGAGGACTATTAAATTGGCGAGAAAATTACTCGGAGATTTCAAAGGTAAGATTTGGACCAGAATAAACTAGCCCTCATTTACGAGCAGGGAATGGATTAACATGGAAGCTTAACTAAGGGGAGTATATAACCCATACTTTTCCACAAACTTATTTGAAACAAAAGAATCACGAAGCTCGGAATCAAATAAAGCGATCTTTGATCTTGAGTTGACAAGGCGTACCAAGAACAACATCCAGTCTTGCATGGGCTTCCTCTGCGGTGGCGTGATTCACCGTCCCTTCATGAGCTGACCAGTGGTCTTGAGGACCATGGGAGGCTGAAACTCGGGAGTTGGCTTGCGGGGTGGCGATCTGCGCTTCTTGGGACACTTATTGGCATAATGACCCAACTTCGTTGCGATGAAAGCATGTGATTCTGTTTGTGGAAATAAGCAGCCTGCTGGCATCCTCCTCGGATGAACTACTACGAATCAGGAAGTATTTGGGCGCAGGCTGGGTGGAACTCTTGGTGTAGTAGTGCGGAATCTCCCACCGAGGTGGTGAGGCCCGAGAAAGCGAGGCTTGGCGATCCTCTGAGTTAAATTTACATTGCCATCCTCGCTTGCGATTCTCCATTTCGATGTTTGCCTTCTGGCGTATGGCCTTATTACCAAGCTAACTGAAAGTCGGTAAAATCACGAGAAATCAAGCGAGCAGAGAGTTCGTCGTTCAACCCTTCGAAGCCGCTCTTGCTGTCTTCGTCTCGGCTACATCCTCGGGGCATAGCGAGCAAGTTGGTTAAACTTATGCGAGATACTACGCCAGTGAGCGGTTTCCTTGGCGGGCGGCGAAACTCCTTCTTTTTCAAGGTAATCATGCGGATGGAATGTGAGATCGTGGAAAGCTTGCATGAACTCATCCCAAGTGATTTCTTGGGTATTAGCATGGGACATCTTTGAAATTATCCACCATTACGATGCGGGACCAACCAATTGATGAGAGGCAAACAAAACTCTCTCACGATCGTACCTTGAGCAATATCCGTTTCTTTCCAATGGCCTGAGCCAATCATCTGCGTCCATGGGTTACGTGCTACTAGAAAATGTTGGCGGGCGCATCCTCATGAACTCAGACAAAGTTACTCTTGCGGGAGGTGGAGGAGCATGATAGGCTGCTGACGCTTGGGTATTCTGATTGCTGTGAAGGGACTGGGCTAGCAACTCAATCAGATGAGTCTGATTGGCCATCATTTGGCGCCGATCGAGGGCTTGATTGGAGGAGGTGGTGGGTGTTGAGCTGAATTTTCTTGATATTCGGCATTCTCATTTCCTTGCCCTCTAGCGACATTTAGGTGCGGGTGGTCACCATCTGATGAACTTTCACAGATTAGACAAGAGAGATAGGAATTATAAGAGTATAGATCTAAAATAGCCCAAATTCAACAAACACAAGACAAGAACATTTCAACAAAATAATTTATTTTTATTTTATTAATTCATTATGGCTACTACAAAGGTTTGGTAGCTCATAATTCGCAACTAAAGGAAAAATTTAAGGTCAAATCTATGGTGTTATTGGGGTATAATCTGGCTCACTAGAACTAGCCTCGCCTTCCTTGTAGAGGCGTTCTTTTACGCACTCTTCAACTTTTCTTACGCATCTTGTAACTTCACTTGCAGAAGAGGCGGCTCATCTAGTGTATTCCGTAGGCATAATCCATAGCTCGGCGAGATCCACGATGAGTGAGATCGGGGCGATCTTCATCTCTAGTTGAGCGGAAAGCTTTGTCATCTTGGGTTGGAATGTGCATTGGGTAATAGTGGAACCCAGTCGTTGTGGCGATGATCGTAGATGTAGCGAAGTCTGCGGGTTGCTTCCTAGTGCATCTGGATGCCTTGGCGAAGGTGTCTCGTCGCATTGGGGCATCGAAGGCGTGGAAGTCCGTGTTGGCGATAGATTGGAGTAAAGGATCACCTCTACTCTCCATCGTTCACGATTTCCCACTTTATACTTGTATCCTTGATCGTCGGTCTTTCTTCAAAGTCTAAGTCTTGCATCATCTTCGAGAGAATGGCGGCCCAATGACCGACAAAGACTCCATGGGAAATGGCGATCGGAACTTGACCATCTACAATTTTTGAGCAGGAGATGAGTTAGTAAATAATTTTCAAGAGAAAAGTTGAGAATGACTCGAGAAGACCAAGGTATTTTTAATTTTCAAAATAAGTCCTTAAGGGTTTGATTTTATTTCCTTCTAGGTCACGACCTACGATCGATATGGCTCACGATACCACTTTTGTCGAACCGAGGAGCGAAGGATCCGAATTCTGTGTTCATACACTAGTCCGAGATTTCAGTGTACAGTCACAAAAATGTTATCACAAACATATCCAGCGTGTATATTAATAATCATAGAGTTTATTACAAGCTGGGGGCTGAGGCCAAATAAAACATTAGCGGAAGCAAAATAATAATGGTAAGCCACACGATCGCCACGAGCAATAAATGCGGAGATCGCTGACCTAATCGTCACATTCCTCACATACGGATAGCAGTCCTCTCTGAATAATAATATTGACAAGAGTGAGCACTACAATTGTGCTATAAATTACACCCAATCTGAATTTAGAATGCATGCATAAGTTATTCAAAGGAAGGTTGTAGGGTTTATTTGCATAAATCACCTTTTGGTTTAAATAGTTATACTAAGTTTCAAGGCACATTTTCATTACATAACTAAAATCAGATTTAAAATTGATCATTTTATAGTGGATAACCTCCATATGAAACATGGTGATGGATACCCTCCTATCACAAGGCTACATAAATTTACCACAAGGATTAACCATCCTCAAATCATGTCCAAAGTTATTTTAAAACCAAAAACAAATCTAACTTAGAGTGGCTTTGCTCGGCATGTCCATAGCAGTGGACACGGCTATTGAATAGATTTACACTCTGCGGAGGTTGTACAACTTTACCCACAGAGATAATTTGCAGTTATGTCGGCCAATACACACTTCCTTAGGTGTGTGACTAGGCAATTATCACAAGGCGTTTCAATGCTTTACCTCAATACCAATATGCGCTAAGGTTTCATTTCCATTAGGCTAACCACTGCTGGAAACCCCTCTTGCGCCAAGTGGGAATAAAGTCTAGCAAACACCCACACAACAAAATGGCATAAACAATGCGAGGTATTACAAATTATTAAGCACAGTTACGCCCATCAGAACATGTGGTAGTCTCGGTGGAGCTTTTGCAAGATGCGGCTCAAGGTAGGTCCTTAATCTACTTGGGCAACTTTCAATAATAACCACAGGTCTCGATCCTAACAGACGAGGCGGTGCATAAACTTACCCACTGCGGTCCATGTTTGCCCAAGTACAAACCATTTTCTTTTATTTTAGATTTTCAAAGACATTTGCAAAAGTCCACCATGACAAGGCAATGTCATAGGCTTTTATCAATTTATGAAATTTTGGCTAAATTCTCCCAAAGTCAAATATTTCATGGTCTAAGCATTTGCTAAGCATAAATTTATTTTTAAATTCATTTGACTAAGGTTACAAGGAATTGATAATACAACAATCAAATTTGGCTATACAAAGGAATTGGAATAATTAAATATTTAAAGCAGAATTTAAAATAATTAAATACAATTATGCATGCAATAATAATTTAAAGCAGAATTTAATAATTTTAAATATTGGGGCAAAATGGTCAATGGTGTAACTTGCCTTGCTCAAATTCACTGGTATTCTACTTCTTCAATAGGGTCAAGCTCTCAGAGTCGTCAAAATCTATCTGTGAAAATATTCCAAATTCAAGCGAATTCAAATGAACACAAATAAATTCAAATGAAAATTCAAATTAACTCCAAATTAAATAATTTTGGTTTAGTTAGCTAGATCTTGATTTTATACAAATTTAGAAATTTGAATCACCTAAATCGGAGTTTGTATGAAGAAATACGAGCTCTGGAAGTTTAAATCTAAATTTAAATCAAAAATCGAATTTGAAATTTCCAATTAAATTTCTAAAAAATTCTATTTATTCGCCGGTGACGTCGTAATCTGTGCTTGAGAGCCGACATGTAGGCCCAGCAGGTCATGGTGAGTCCGGTGTTTTCAAGTCCACGGTGGACTCGGCTCCACCACAGTGTGAAGGAGGCTGTTTGTCTTTGGTGTGTGTCTGTTAGCATCCACGTGGGCGCCACGCCACGCGGTAGGGGTGAGTGGCGATGATGTGGCGATGTGGCTAACCACGTCGGCGTCGGAGGAGAGAGGCGCTCGAGGCAAATGGCGCGGCGAGCGGCTTGGCGAGCTCGGTGTCGCGCAAAATGTTGAGGAATACTGCGAGTCGAGTCGCTACTGGCGGCGAGGCGTGGCGGAAGTTGGTCGCGGCGGCGAGGCGGCGGTGTGGTTCGGTCGTTGGCGGCGAAGGAGCTCCGGTGATGCTTCGAGTGCGGAGTGCGCGCGGGTTCGCGATCTTGGCGGCCGGTGGTGCGATCAGCGGCCGGAGGTTCACCGGTGGCGGCGCTAGAAGCGGCGAGCCACGGCTTCGGCGGCGAGAGAAGAGCCAGTGCGGGCAAGCGGGAGGCGAGGAGGTGTGGAGAGTTGGGGCAAAAGCTTGAGGAGTAGGCGCTTTGGTGCTCCCTTTTATAGAGGCGGCGGGAGGTGGAGATCGTGGGCGGGTGGCAGCGGCCGTTTGCGGAGGTGAGCGGCGGTGTTCAGGGAGTTTTAAGGTGAGTAAAGCGGGAATGAGCGCGGTAAGGCGGCGCTTTCATTGCGCGTGATGGCGAAGAAATGGGGAGAAACACGGGCTTAGTTGTCATATTGAGTCATTACGGACTTAAATAAAATAATTCCAAAGTGGCACTATTGGCGTGATAAAGTCTCATTTTTAAATGAAATTGAAATTTTTTTAGGTTTGAAAAGGTGGCATGCCGGAGTGTGGTATTATCAGTCTGAAAAGTAAGCGTCGTAGTGTGTTATCGTATCAGTATGAAACGGTAGCGTGGCGGAGTAAAGGCTTGAAACAGGGTGGTGTGGGGTGTCCCGATGTTGACTCCCTCACATGGTCGCGGTGTGCACGTAAAAAAATATATCGAAACATGAGACTAGTATAATAATAGTTGTACATAAATTAATATTTACATGGTATGACTGATATTTACAAGAACAAATATCTGCTCACGACTCCTCTTGAGGCCTACCCCGCATATCGCCCCTGGCCTCGTCCGGGGCGGCTGTCGGTGCTGATGCGAGTAGGTCACAGGCTTAGACGATCGAGGTACTCGACCAGCGCTAGTAGCCCGATGGGGTGTTGCGAGGGGGTCCTGCGTTGGTTGGCTTGGTCTGGGCACCCCGCGCAAGCTGTGAAGCCCCCACAGAGACCTAGCTGCCATGCTGGTCGAAGTAGAAGTCTCCGGAGTGTGACTCCTCATGCGACACGTCTGGCTCGTCCCAAAGCGGTGCATGACATGTGAAATATTACGTTGTGCATGTAAACATGGTGAAAACCAAGAAATAGTACGCTATGTATGCAAGCAAGATAGTCATACCTGATCGCACAAAGCCAGAGGACGGCTCCGCGTACACCTACCCGTGTACGGGTGGAACTCAGAACCCGTTAGAGAAAATTTCCGTTAGTAACTAGTAGAGTCTGAAATAAAGAACCGGACGTGATGTTTCATGCTTACCTACAGACATTGCAGGGGTGTTCCCAACACGGTGCCACGAGAGCCCGCTCGCCACATTGGGGTGAGGAGCCTTGGTCCTAGGGTGTGACGTACCGTGGCTCACCCTACTTCCACGCGCAGGTGAGTCCATCGGGTCCCTCGGCATACAACAAGTAGCGATCTGGATCCCTCATCTCGTCTTATCGAGGAACTGCTCCATGACCGCTCTGATGTCCTGCGCCATCATGCTGAAGTGCTCCCCGAGCGTCATCTGATGCACTGAGGCTGCCAACTTGTGCACCTCTCGGTACAAATCGACATGTACACATAATTAACATGTTAGAAACCGAAATCTTGCGAAGCAAATTAGAAGTATGGTACATTCAATACGTACCACGCGATGTAATGCAGAGTCTGGCTGGGTCGGGTACGTGTCGGACGTCGAAGCCTCGTGTCGTGGTGGGTCGTCCATGACCTTGACACAGTGAACCCTCGTCTGACTGGAGTACCACTCGATGTACTCCGCGTATGTCCTGGGGTTGTAGAGAGCATCCTCCTGGATGACGCCAGCGAAGGCGTTTATCCAACTCTGGACCCAAGGGAACATCCTCTCCGTCCTGGAAGTCGTAGTAGGTACTCCCTTCGTAGTGTACCTATGGAAGGTAAAACAATTGTTTCGTAGGTACATAACGCAAATGATACGACAGGAAAAAATGTGAACTTACCCATGGACATTCGGCTCTACCCGCTACCCCCAGGTGGCTGGCACCTCCTACCGCAGACCGAACTGGCGCATGACCCGCTGAACCTAGTACTCTGAACTGGCGCATGACCCGCTGAACGTGGTACTCCTCCACGAAGATGTCGTGCACCAACAGCCTATGTGTGTACCAGTACTCGTGGTCTCACATGCATAGGCTCGACAAGCCTCGGGGTGTGTGCGCACGTACATCCTTTCGGGAGTGTATGGTGTCTAGATGACACTGTCATTCGTCAGCTGATCGAACATTGCAACATAATCCGGGTAGAACGCGTGCGTAGTGATCGGCGTGTAGGTGACCTGTGGAATAGAATAAAGGAAACTTAGCATACAACATCGAATTACATTACAAAAAGAATAAATGTCTAGGAAACTTACCCATCAGTAGCACCACACCGTACCCATGGTCGGCCGGTCCACTTCATCGTCCTCTCACTACTACAACGTTCCTTTGGATAAATTATCGCTGAGCGGTTCTTCGTTAATCGTGCGTGATAATAGTATCACTGACGGTTCTTTATACGAACTGCTCAGGAAGTATCACGAGCGGTTCAGATAAAGAACCATCTGTGATACTTATTTATCACAGACGGTTCTTTACAAGAACTGTCTGTGATACATGCCTATCATAGATGGTTCTTGTAAAGAACCGTTTGTGATATACAAGAACTATAAGTAGATGCTCCCGACAGGCTCCCTTTCCATTCCATTTGAGGCGCCGCCACCCTGCTGCTGCTGCTGCCTCCTCCCCATTGGCCACCCTGCTGCTGCTGCTGCCTCCTCTCCCGTTTTGAGCTGTTACCCCTGCCTCCTCCTCCCCCATTGCGCCACCTTGGAGAGAAGGGTAACGATCTGTAACCCTTTATTTTTACTCTAGACTATCACTAATGTGTAACGATCTGTAACCCTTTATATTTGCTCTAGACTAATCACTAATGTGTTTGGTCATTATGAAGGGTACTTGTGGTTTATTAATATAATTTAACACTAATTAATTTGTTACGTGCGTATACATGTAGATGGACCGAAACTAGATGTACATTGAGAACCGTGTGAGTGAAGAGTATATTAATGGCGTGTTTGCTTTTAGAAGAGCCGCCGAGCAGGATATGTTGAAGAAGGGGATAAAATTTATGTATTGTCCATGCATTGATTGCGGTAATATGAAAATATTTAACAACCCGGCGCAGATCGAAGCTCACTTAATACGAAGGGGTTTCAAAAAAGGATATACATGTTGGAGTAGTCACGGTGAAGAGCAGATTATACCAGAAGTCAGGAATGACGACATCGCCGAGGAAGTCTACGATATGCAGGGTATGGAATGTGCTTTTGATGAGGATAGATCGCATGATGACAATCTGGATCAGATGCTACACGATGCAGAAGGGAACTACAGTGAGAGAGAGTTTTGTAAATTCCAGGGCTTAATGGAGGACTCGGGGAAACCTTTGTTCCCTGGCTGCAAGCTGGAATACGCAAGGTTGTCAACCGTGCTTGAACTGCTGAAATTGAAGGCAAGCAATGGCTGATCCGACAAGAGTTTTATGGTGTTGTTAGGTCTCTTAGCTGACATCCTTCCCGAGGGAAACGTGTTGCCCAGCACGACCTACCAAGCTAAGAAGGTTATTTGTCCATTGGGAATGGAAGTAGAAAGAATACATGCATGTCTGAACGATTGTATCATCTACCGTAAAGAGTATGCAGACATGCATGTATGTCCCGTGTGCAAAGCATCCCGATACAAGCGTAAGAATACTGCTAAGGCGAAGCAAGGATCTCTCGCTAAGATGTTGTGGTATCGCCGTGATCCCACGCTTGAAGCGTTTATTTGTGAACCGAAGGAGGCAAGATTGATGTGTTGACACTTGAGGAGCGTAAGAAAGATGGGAAGCTCAGATACCTCACGATTCTCGCCAATGGAGAAACTTCGATCGAAGCTTCAAGAGTTCGGTGTGGAACCGAGGAACATAAGGTTAGGGTTGAGTACGGATTTTAATGAATCCTTTCGGTAAGATGGGCACCACATAGCACTGGCCCATGAATCTATGTATGTACAACCTTCCTCCTTGGCGTGTATGAAGCGGAAATATATTTTGATGTCACTACTTATCCAAGGGCCGAAGCAACCTGGGAACGATATTGATGTGTACCTAGCACCATTGCTGGAAGATCTTGTGACACTTTGGAACGAAGGGGTACAAGTATGGGATGCGTACAAACGAGAGAATTTCACTTTACGCGCCATGTTATTATGCACCATCAATGATTTTCCCGCCTTGGTAACTGTCGGTTGTTCAAGATAAAAGGAGCCAAAACCTGTCCGCACTGCTTAGATGGTACCGAGAGTGTATGGCTGAACAACTCACGCAAAACTGTGTATATGCGTCACCGTAGGTTCCTTCCCAGGATTCACCCATATCGCAAGATGAAGAAATAATTCGACGGAAATAAGGAGGACGGTTCAGCTCCAAGGGCTTTTAGAGGGAAAGAGGTCTATGATATAGTTAAGGATATCGATGTTGTGCTTGGAAAGGGACGTAAATTAAGAACCCTTCAGAAAAACATCTGGAAGAAGCGGTCAATTTTTTGGAACTTGCCTTATTGGGAGCACTTAGAAGTTCGCCATTGCATCGACGTCATGCACGTGGAGAAGAATGTATGTGATAGCTTGATTGGTCTCTTGCTGAACATTAGTGGCAAAACAAAAGACGGTGTTAACACACGGCGTGACTTGGTTGATATGAACATAAGAACCGAGTTAGCACCGAAAGAGACCGATAAAGGACGAACGTACCTTCCCCCAGCTTGCTACACTTTGTCCAAGGCCGAGAGATATGAACTGTGTCAAAGCTTACAAGGTGTGAAAGTTCCGTCCGGTTACTCCGCCAATATTAAGAAACTTGTTTCCATGAAAGATTTGAAATTAAATGGTATGAAGTCTCATGATTGTCATGTGCTGATGATGCAGATGCTTCCTGTTGCAATTAGGAGTATCTTGCCAAACAAGGTCCAAGTGGCAATCTTTAGGCTGTGTTATTTCTTTAACTCAATTGCTCAGAAGGTCATCGATCCCGAAGGACTCGACGCTCTGCAGGCCGAGGTGGTGATGACTCTATATCATCTTGAGATGTATTTCCCTCCGTCATTTTTTGATATCATGGTCCATCTCATTGTTCACCTTGTGAAAGAGATAAAAATATGCGGCCCTGTGTTCCTACGTCATATGTACACTTTCGAGAGACACATGGGAATTCTGAAGTCCTACGTACGGAATCGATCTCGGCGAGGGCGATCATCAAGGTTATGCAACCGAAGAGGTCATTGAGTTCTGCGTGGACTACATGGCTCAGGTGGAACCGATAGGTGTGCCTCTATCTCGTCACGAGGGGAGACTGGAGGGTATCGGGACCATCGGGGGGAAAGCAATCACTCCCGATCTAGATACATACGCGCATGCCCATTTTACGATCTTGCAACACATGACCCAAGTGTCCCCGTAGATCGACGAGCACAAAGACATGGTACGCCAACAGAATCCAAACCGGTCGGAGGTTTGGATAACGAGAGAGCACAACCGTCGGTTCAACGAATGATTAGAGATGTGATTCACTTGGAGGTCATCAAGTGATGAAACGCTGCTATGGTTGGCCAAAGGACCAAAATTTACAATTGTGACATGGCAAGGATACATGTACACCCAAAATTTCAATTTCGATTAAAAATAAGATAAATGGGTACTTTTCCTAAAGTATATTGAGGCTAAAAGAATTTATGTGCAAAATCTATTACCAACTAAAAGTTGGAATTAATTTATTTAAGTCGAGAATACAGTGCGCCTCTCCTCCTCAAGCTTTTGCCCCAACTCCTCGCCTCCTCGCTCCCGATCGCGCATTTGGCTTTTCTCTCGCCGGCGGTGTGCTCCCGACCTCTAGCGCGCATGCCGGTGAACCTCCGGCCGCCTCGGCCGCACCAGCCGCCTCGGCGCCCATGAACACAGTGCGCGCTCCGCGCCCTTAACGTCGCGGAGCTCCTTCGCCGCTAACGAACCTCACCGCCGCCTCTCGCCGTCGCCGACCATCTTCCGGCCACGCCCTCGCGTCGCCAGTGGCGCCCTCGAACCAGCGTCCTCCTCTATATTTGACTCACCCGGAGCTCGCTCGCGCGCTAGTTCACCGGTACCATTGGAACCGGCGCCTCCACTCTCGCGGCGGCGTGGTCGGCCACCTCGGCGCCACCTCACCCGTTTCGTGTGCGTGGCGGCCAAGTCGGCCAGCGTGGGCTGCCCGGCCATTAGCCCAGCGCCTTTTCTGTTGCCCCGCCGCCTTTCAGATTGCGTGCCAAGTCCACCAGTGGACTTGCGCCTCGGCGTGGACTCGATCCATCTTATCGCGGGCCCACTTGTCGATCTCGATTGCACGATGCTGCGGCGTTAGTAGCGCAATAAAGATATTTTCCTTTAGAAATTTAATTCGGAAAATTCGGAAATTCTGATTTTATGATTTAATTTAGGTTTTAAACTTCCAGGAGCTCGTATTTCTTCATACAAACTCCGATTTAGGTGATTCAAATTTCTAAATTTGTATAAAATCAAGATCTAGCTAACTAAACCAAAATTATTTAATTTGGAGTTAATTTGAATTCTCATTTGAATTTATTTGTGTTCATTTGAATTGTTTGAATTTGGAATATTCTGCGTATAGATTTTGGCGACTCAGGAGAGCTTGACCCTATTGAAGAAGTAGAATACGTGAATTTGAACAAGGCAAGTTACACCATTGACCATTTGCCCCAATATTTAAAATTATTTAATTTATGTTTTAAATTATTATTGCATGCATAATTGTATTTAATTATTTTAAATTCCTGTTTTAAATATTTAATTATTCCAATTCCTTTGTATAGCCAAATTTGATTGTTGTATTATCAATTCCTTGTAACCTTAGTCAAATGAATTTAAAATAAATATATGCATAGCAAATGCTTAGACCATGAAATATTTGACTTTGGGAGAATTTAGCCAAAATTTCATAAATTGATAAAAACCTATGACATTGCTTTGTCATGGTGGACTTTTGCAAATGTCTTTGAAAATTATAAAAATAAAATAAAATGGTTTGTACTTGGGCAAACATGGACCGTTGGTGGAGTGCGAGGTTTATGCATGGGCACTGTCTCAGTTGGGGTGAGACCAGGTTTTTATTGAAAGTTGCCCAAGTAGATTAAGGACCGACCTTTGAGCCGCATCTTGCAAAAGCTCCACCGTACTACCACATGTTACGTATGGGGAGAACCGAGCTTAATAATTTGTCTTACCTCATTATTGTTTATGCCATTTACATTTGTGTGGGTGTCGGTTAGACTTTATTCCCACTTGGCGCAAGAGGGGTTTCGGCGGTGGTTAGCCTAATGGAAGTGAAACCTTAGCGGGCATATTGGTATTGAGGTAATGCATTGGAACGCCTTGTGATAATTGCCCATCCTGCGCCTAAGGAAGCGTGTATTGGCCGACATCTTGGGCAAATTATCTCGTGTGGGTAAAGTTGTACCACCTCTCAGAGTGAAAATCTATTGAATAGCCGTGTCCACGGTCATGGACATCTTGAGCAAAGCCACTCTAAGTTAGATTTATTTTGGTTTTAAAATAACTTTGGACATGATTTGAGGATGGTTAATCCTTGTGGTAAATTTAGGCGGGTAGCCTTGTGATAGGAGGTATCCTTCACCATGTTTCATATGGAGGTTATCCACTATAAAATGATAAATTTTAAATCGATTTTAGTTATGTAATGAAAATGTGCCTTGAAACTTAGTATAACTATTTACTAAATTACATATTGGTGTAATTTGCGAAACACGGTTGTAGTGCTCACTCTTCTGAATATTATTATTCGAGGAGAAGGCGCTATCGAAGGTGAGGCGGGGCGATTAGGAACGATTACTGTGGCGTATCGTGTGGCTTACCATTATATTTTGCTTCCGCAATGTTTTATTTGGCCTCGGGCCGGTTGTAATAAACTCTATGCTTGTTAATATAGATGCATTTCACGAGGGGTTCACGAGAGAATACTGGGTTCGGGGTACACGCAGCTCGGGTTGAACTCGCATAGATGCATTTCACGATGGGTTCAATCTGGTAGAGACGCGGGTTGAACTTCGAGATTTGGGAGCTCGACTATGTACTTTTCAAGATCCCCTGCTTCGATGTCATTGGGTTAAACTTCGCAGGCATGAAGGTCGACAAGTGCGGCGTCCTCTTGTGGACCTCAAACGTGTTGGATACAAGGACGAACCATTCGTACTCGCTACGTAAGTTGTTCAAGTTTTTTATGTAACGTACCCAGCAAATAAGAACCGCCACGTAGTTCTTCATGGGAAAAGAAGGATTATCGGAGTTGAGAATGTCGTGGATGAGGAAGAGTACAATCAATTTGACATGGCATCGGACTGGAGGAAGAACCCAGTGAGGAAGCTAGCTATATGCGCGTCGATCATCATGAAGGACTATATTTCAATTAAGCACGTATTCCATTGTAATTTGATGTTAACATGGAAACACATCATGTGTTATGGACCAGTGCTAAATCTGTCAGACTGCCATGTGTTGGGCGGTCCGACCGATTTCCCTTTGAAATGATTCTCTGTGCGGTAGTTCCGCCGTTGATAAACGGAACTACCGGTGTGCAGAAGTTCTGAAGTTCTTGCGGAACGTTTATTCCAGAGAAGCACATTTTTGGTGTGGGTCAATTTGCCTCGGTCGGTCGGACTGGCCACCCTTGGCGGTCTGACCGATTTTTCGGCGGTCAGACCGGCCATTAGTTGGCGGTCCATTTGTGCAAATCACAGACGATTCAATTAATGTTTTGGAGTCATATCATCTGTGATATGCATTATATATATATATATATATATATATATATATGTGTGTGTGTGTGTGTGTGTGTGTGTGTTTGTCAGCATATCAGTGATATGTATTACATATGTGTGTCTGTTCACATCACAGACGGTTCTAGTAATGAACCGTCTATGATATCAACATATCACCGACGGTTCAGTTACATAACCGTCTGTGATATTAAAAGTAGGGTTTCTCTGTTAAGTCATCACAGACGGTTTCAAAACAGAACCGTCTGTGATATTAAAATTAGGGTTTCTCTGTTAAGTTATCACAGACGGTTTCAAAACAGAACCGTCTATGATAGTTAACATCACAGACGGTTTGTTTATGGAACCGTCTGTGATGTATAATCACAGACGGTTCTATGATAATCATAGAACCGTATGTGATATCCAGCTATATAAGTGCCCGACTCGAATGGTTGTACACTTTTCTGGCTTTATTCTTTTCCACCAGCCCGGTGCTACCCTCGGTCTCCTCCACTGACGCCACCTTCGACCAGCGTTGCCTCCCTTCGTCCCTGCCTCCGACCAGCGCCGCCTCCCTTCGTCCCCTCGCCTCGACCAGCCGCCTCCCTTCGCCCTCGCCTCCGTCGGTGCCGCCTCCCGCCCCGCCGATCACCCAGTGAGTTTCCCCGCGCCGCCCCCCTTCTCTGCCGTGAGCCGAGGGTTTCGCTCGGCCGCCCCGCGCCGACCACCGGTGAGTTTCCCGCTTCCCCCTTCTCTGCCGTGAGAGCGAGGGTTTCCTCGGCCGCCCCGCCCCTGCCGACCACCCGGTGAGTTTCCCCGCTTCCCTTCCTTCTCCGTGAGAGCGAGGGTTTCTCGGTCCCCCCACCCGCCGACCACACGAGGGTTTAGTGGTATTTTTACCCATTTAGATGTTTTACTCTGCTGTGCTTTTGTTTGAAATGGAAGGTAGAGTTAAATTTCACTACTAGATGTACATGTAAGTTATATTTGTACAAATAGATTTGTACATAGATCTATATTTAGTTTGTTTACACAATAAGATTCCTGTGTATTTGCACAATTAGACATGCATGTATACTTGCATTAATGTATTGCATTGTCAGATTTATGAACATTGACAAGGAGCCAAATAATAGGGTGTCCCCGACGTTTATTTAGGTGGGGTATGTTATCATGCTTGCCGCCTTCGTTGCACTCTGCATTGCAGACTTGTAGGACACTAGCATTGGTTGCGTTGCCACTGAAAGAGTTGTTGTTTCCTGTATATGCACACTTGCACAAACCAATAAACAGAGATGGTGTTAATGTAGAAAACTGAAATCAGCTATGGGTAGTGAATGTTTATGCTCAGTTCATTCTTGCGTGAGTAAACCATATGCACTCTTCCATAGGTACGACAAGTTTTAACCATGAAGAACCGTCTGTGATACTATGTGTTATCACAGACGGTTCTTTATACGAACCGTCTGTGATACTTATTTATCACAGACGGTTCTTTACAAGAACCGTCTGTGATAGGCATGTATCACAGACGGTTCTTGTCTGTGATATACAAGCACTATATGTAGATGCTCCCGACAGGCCCCCTTTCCATTCTATTTGAAGCGCCGCCACCCTGCTGTTGCTGCTGCTGCTGCCTCCTCCCCATTGGCCACCCTGCTGCTGTTGCTGCCTCCTCCCCCGTTTTGGAGTCATATCATCTGTGATATGCATTAATTATATATATGTGTTTGTCAGCATATCAGTGATATGCATTACATATGTGTGTGTCTGTTCACATCACAAATGGTTCTAGTAATGAACCGTCTATGATATCAACATATACTAGAACCGTCTGTGATATCAACATATCACAGACGGTTCAGTTACATAACCGTCTGTGACATTAAAATTATGGTTTCTTTGTTAAGTCATCACAGACGGTTTCATAACAGAATCGTTTGTGATAGTTAACATCACATACGGTTTGTTTATGGAACCGTCTGTGATGTATTATCACAGACGGTTCTATCATAGAACCGTCTGTGATATCCAGTTATATAAGTGCCCGACTCGAACGGTTGTGCACTCTTCTGCCTTAGTCTTTTTCCACCGGCCCGACGCGCCTCGGTCTCCATCGACACCACCTCGACCGCCGCCGCCTTCGCCGTCCCCGCCTCCGTCGGTGCCACCTCCTTCGTCCTCGCCTCCGTCGGTCGCCGCCCGCCCCGCCGACCACCCGGTGAGTTTCCCGTGCCGCCCCAATGCTCAGGCGCGCTTCCCCCTTCTCTGCCGTGAGAGCGAGGGTTTCTCGGTCGCCCCGCCCCTGCCGACCACCCGGTGATTTTCCCCGCACCGCCCCAATGCTTGTGCGCGCTTCCCCCTTCTCTGCCGTGAGAGCCGAGGGTTTTCCTCGGTGCCGCCCCCGCCCCTGCCGACCACCCGGTGATGTTACTTTTACTTTTGAAAAATTCCTTGGTGAATTCTTCAGGGGTTGCTGCCAGCTGTTCGAATTGTGGTAGAAAAGCATGTTGTTTTAGTGGTTTATGTGGCATTTTTACCCCTTTAGGTGTTTTACTCTGCTGTGCTTTTGTTTGAAATGGGAGGTAGGGTTAAATTTCACTACTAGATGTACATGTAAGTTATATTTGCATAAATATATTTGTACAAAGATCTATATTTAGTTTGTTTACACAATAAGATGCCTGTGTATTTGCACAATTAGACATGCATGTATACTTGCATTAATGTATTCTGATGGCGTTCTTTGTGTTGTCAAATCTACCTTTTTTCTACTTGAAAAATACTAGAAAGACATCTCATTGACTGTTTTAGCTTTGGAATTGGAATTGTCTGTTTAGGTAGCAGTAGTAGGCTCTACTTTTTCAGTTTTGTATAGACTCTGCATGGTAAAAATAATGTTGTACATGGCAGTGCTAATGAAACAATATTTTTATTCATGTTCCATTCCATTCTCCACTTAGTAAATCTGGTATGACCAATTCTAATTCTAGTTTGGTGCCAAACAGTTCCTTGAAAACAAGCAAGTATCCAAATACGGTTAGCCGCCCTCCTCTGGCATCTCCGTTCCACACCAGTTATGGATGAGGGATGGAAGTGTTCCCATGTTGTGGCATAGCAGCAGTAGCACGTTAGCATCCAGAGGAAGTTAGCGAGTCTGGTTTTGTTAGGGAGTAGGCTTTCACGCAACAGCAGCAGGTGTTTACGCCAGGAGAAGCTTCGGTAGCAACAGGAGTCCAGGAGGGTTTCAGAGAGGAGAATTAGGAAAGCTACACAGTTTCTATCATGTATTAGGAGTCCTAGTCTTAGATGTAAACTAAGTCAGCATTATAAAAGTAAGTGTCGACTGTAATATTTCTTCTAGTAAGAAATAAATTTCCTCTTCTAGTTTCTGTCTTGACCCCTCTAATTTCTCTCCATCCTACCCCTGTTATCTTTCCGTCAAGACGGCTCCCGCACACAGGAAGAGGCCATGCCCTCCTGTACCTCATCCATATAACCTACGAAGCAAACACGCCCACACAACCCACTAGATTGGTAATAAGACATAATCTATTCATTGACATCCCTTGATGGTTAACATACCATTTACCTCATTCTGTTTTGATCGGTTTTGGTGTAATGATTTATTCCAGAAATTGTTAGGGTGAGGTGATTATTGCTTCTCTTTGTTTCTTTATGGTATGGCACTACTACAAAACAGGGCAGAGATGGCAAACGTTGATTCTTTTGTAACTCGCCTGCTGAGAGCACTCAAAATCATGCAATATTTCAGCTATATGTTAAAACTGCACTGTTTGCAATATTTCCTTCTCCTTTGCAGTTTTTTTGTGCAATTTCATATATTTTATTTACTACGTATCATATATTTAGGTTCAATGGGTAACTTATATTTGTTTATGTAATAATTGCACACATAACTTATATAAATAGCAAGTAAGCGAGATGGCAGAGGCATCTTCGCTTTCGCCCGTCGCCGACGCCGCCAAATGCGTCTGGATCTCCGATCAAGGTGGTATGCAGCGAGAAGGCGAGGAATCTCAAATTTCTCGCCGCATGATGATCACGGAGGTCAGTGACGTCGAGATCCCGCTGAGTCCCAAGAAAGCAGCTGCGAGATTCCGGACCGTCTACGGGGTAGTTGCAAGGGAACGGGTCCTCATCACCACCCCAACCTGGAAGTCTTTGACGGATGTACTGAGAGACTAGTTGTGGATGAACTTTCGCCTCGCTCACTTTC
The DNA here is from genome assembly GCA_036346395.1 of Hsuehochloa calcarea. Classification (NCBI taxonomy): domain Eukaryota; kingdom Viridiplantae; phylum Streptophyta; class Magnoliopsida; order Poales; family Poaceae; genus Hsuehochloa; species Hsuehochloa calcarea. Next base: position 72,717,179 of record CM070594.1, on the reverse strand, counting down.
CCCGGCGGACTGCACGCGGCGCGATGGCATGCGCCGGCGGCGATGTCCCACGCGTGGAGGACCTTCAAGAGCTCGTTGTCACGCAAAGACGTGAACACGGGTGGACGCCTTCACGACGTATCATTTTTTGTCGCGGGATACATGGGACGCCTTCGTGCAGATGAAGACGACGACCGAATTTTAGGAGCAAAGTGTGGCGCACAGAGCTATCCAGGCACAAAACACTCACCCCCATAGACTCGGCACCGCTGGGTACGCGGGTAAAGCCACGCGATGGCGGCTGGCGACGAGACCGCCGCACGACCGCTTGTTGAGATCTCAGACGAGCGCGCCGAGCACAGTTAAGAGCGAGGCATCACCACGTCTTCGGCAAGATCTCTTTCACAAACCCGCAGACGAGGCGGTGTCTCAACGCCTGGTAAATTTCTCGAACCACTTAATTGTTAATAAGTCCATAACTTCATGGTGTCTACAATAACATGATGTCCTCTTGCAGGAAGCATTTACTTCCGCATCTTCCCAAGGTTCCTTCGAAGTAGATAGGGAGAAGGATGTACTATCTACGGCCCTGGAAAACAAGGATCACCCGGGTCGCACGCGAGGCGTTGGGGTTTACGTACCTTGGAGGGATGGATTCCCACACAACTCTGACACATATAGTAGTAGGAAGAGATCCAAGGACCAGAACGACGCTCGGTTGGAACATGTGATTATTGGAAAATTTCAAGAACAAATAACAAACTTGCAGAACCAAGTAAATCAACTCATGCGGGCGCAAGCCGCCCCTGTTAATTTGGGAGCAAGTCCTCCTCGACATCGGAATAGCGTCGCGTCCACACATAATTCTGGACATGACGACGTGCAATTACCGATCTGACGACATCGAGGTAATGTACATCTCTAGAATGCTCCAAAGATAGACCTATAGGACGGCTTAGCTAATTGTGTACCATTTTGTAGGAACCGACGCCCTGCAAGCTCCAAGTGAGGATGGTTGGGTCGATTCCTATTGAGGCTGGGCGGGGTATGGTGTATCCATACCAGGAAGGGGTCAGGCAAAGACGGGTACCAGTGGCGCAGGTTACGCTTGAGTGCAGTGGACATGGTACATGACAATTTCATGGCCATCCCACTGGAGATTCCTCCGAACGAAGAAATCAGAACACTAGAGGATGCCATGCACACTTTTATTTAGTGGCCCAAGAAGGACATCGCACTGGACCCTTCAGTGATGCGATATCGACAGAACCCTGCCTCTCCAATAGGACCCTCGATGAGTCCGCCTCAACCAAAGCTTCAGAAGGCCGCCACATCGCTTCCCGTCGAGAAGACGGCGAAGGGACAAGAAAAGTATGTCACCATATCGGTCCCTGAGGAGTCTCACGAGAAGACATCTCTCAGCCGCCTCGTTAAGGAGAAATCGAAATCGAAGAACATTAAGGCACCTCCCAAACCTGTGAAATACTCCATCGGAAGTCCGTTGGTCTCCGGCGCAGAAATAAAGAGCTCAGGAGTAGCTTGTCAAGCTTTACATGATTGGTACATGCGCAAGACCCGAGAGAAGGGGGGTCATACTGGAATCACCATCAGATACGGGAGGGAGCATTTTCTCCACGAGCGCAGCCACCGTCATGGGCTTCAAGACTTATTTGACCTATACAACCTAAGCGCCTCGGCGCCTCGGTTCTACGATCTTTGGACAATCGTAAGTGTGTACAATCAATTTCTACACTCACGTGATACCGATAAATATCATAACTCATTGCTTATGTACAGATACATTATGAAATATGCCCGTCGAATCAAAGAACCGGTGGGTTTCCTCGACCCACATGTGGTCTCTGAGCAAACAATCAACCAAGACACATCCTACGTCGAGAATTACATAAAAATGGGATTGCTTGCTCTGGACGACAAGGACTACATAATGGTGCCCTACAACCAGAAGTAAGTTCTTCAATATTTGATATACAAATTACGTTTCAACATAGGTTTATGACTATAGTGACATACACGAGTAGGTTCCACTGGATTCTTCTAATTCTTGTGCCAAAGAGGAACATGGTATTGTACCTTGATTCTCTACTCAACAAAAATCATGACTTCACCCTTCTTAAAGGAATACTCGACAGGTATGTTCATTTCCTCCGCACATAACTCTATTGTAGTCTTCCTTCGTTTGAAATGGACGAGGATAACTATTTTGAATCATGTAGGGTGTTCATCGGCTATGTTGCCGAGGGAGGTTTATACAAGGGAACGAGCGCCACACTTACTCACAGGATGCGATTTTTGGTACGCACTGCAACACAATAATCATATATCATACTCTGTAATATTACGTCTCGAACTGACTGTACATATATATGTAATTCTATTTTTGCAGTACCGTCAAAAAAACGAGATCACCTATGCGCATTCTACGTATGCCATCATATGCAGCTATTGATTGCTTCTAGGATGCACGATCCCCAGGTTTGTCAATCTCGTAATAATTATTTCCTATATATAAATTTAAATATATATGCTTATTACTTTACTCCTGCTAGCGACTGGGCTTGCACATAGAGTTAAATGCACTCGAGATGGACCAGGTCACGCACGTTCGAGGGGAGCTCTGCGGCTTCATCAAGGCAGACATAGTTAACACCACCGGAGAGTTTCACGTCGTCGACACCGATGAACGACCTCGAAACAATTGATTCAATATTGTAATTTACTTTGACTGGTTGTAATTCAATTTGTAACTCTAGCGACAATATATACTTGAAACATTCTTTTGTAATTGATTTTGAGTTAAATGATCACTTTGAGTTATCAACAATTATCTGTGATATGTTTCTGCTTGCTAGTTTTCAGAGGGCATGGCTAGCAATTCCTGAGGCTAGCTGAAAATACAATAAAAATTAATTAGGTCTGAAAACTTATCACAGACGGTTCCAACCACGAACCGTCTGTGATACTACATAATCACAAACGGTTCGTGGTTGGAACCGTCTTTGATAAGACTTATCATAGACGGTTTTTGAACCGTCTGAAATTTTATATTTGTGATAACAGGCGGTTATCCGTCTTATCACAGACGGTTGAAAAACCGTTTGTGATGACTGTTACGAACCGTCTGTGATGAGCTTTTCTGTAGTAGTGTCTGCGTACATGCTGGTTGTGTACGTCCACAGGTCAAGCTGTGGTTGTCCAATCTAGAAATGCTCGAAGGACCACAACTGAAGGAGCAGCGGGCATCCAGAGTGGACGGAGCTATCCGGAACCTGGTGGCACACATCGCACAGTCCCCGATACGTTGTGCACAGCACTGCTGGGCCCCAAGCATAGGGCTGGATGTCCTCCACCTCCATTCGCAAGCTCGTGTGTGTACCAAATGTAATGCTTCACGACACTGTCGCCGTGGGACCCCACGAACATCTCCCACCCGAACAGCCACAACAAATAGGCCTTGAAGTGTCTCCTCACCATGTGGTCGGGTGCGTCCTCCACCATACGCTCGGGCTGTAAGAAGATGGATACACGTAAGAGAGGTTCACAAATCAATTGATACGAGAGGACAATAGTTACGAAGACTTACGTAGAATTGGTATATCCACTTCAGCGTCGGCCCATGGGTGCTACTAAACTCCCTGTAGCCGCTGTCCGATGGTAGGACCCCTTGGAACCTCGCCAGGAACTCCATGCGCCACGTGGCTAGAATGTCGTATGCCGCTAGGGGGAAGCCAGCGCAGGGCAACCCGGTCAGGAAGGCCATGCCCTGAAGCGTCAGCGTCATCTCCCCGCACGAAAGGTGAAACGTGTGCGTCTCTAGTGTCCACCGGTCAACCAATGCCGTTAGGAGGCACCGGTCGTATGGGAAACGCTTGGACATATGACCACTGCTCGCGTGGTCCGAGTCCTCCTCCCATGTCACCTCAACCATCCTTGCTAGTGGAAGGAAGCCTGCTACCCTCAAACTGGGTCGAAAACGATTAAGAACAAACGTTAGTACACCCAAAATAGGAAGGCTGCAAATGAGTACATGAAGGTCGCAACTGCATGTACCTTGGAACCCAACGTGGGTCCACCCTCCACGTCCTCATGGGCGTGCGCAGCTGCAGCGTACCAAGCTCAATCGCCACCTCGCCTCTTGGTGGAGGATGGTACTGAGACGACTATGATGATGCGCGTCAATGACCGGGTCAATCAACTCATACTGCCACTGTGCAGCGTGTCCTGGGTCCGCCATACCTGAAAATTTAGTGCACACATTGTAAAAACTACAAAATATATACATAAAGTAATAAGAAGCGTCACTAACAAAATAAATACCGTGCACAAATAGAAACCAAATTTAAGTTAGAATTATTTTGATTAAGCTATACAAACCCTACTAACCTACTCTACAATGCTTACGTATATTTTATAGGAATGCTGCTATTTTTCTAGTTTAAAATGTATTTTTGGCACTAACATAATAATTACTGTGCACAAACGACAGTCATAATTATGTTGGAATTATTTTGATTAGGATTTACAAATCCTACTAAGCTACTCTGCATTTTTTATACAGATTTTCAATATGTATCTCTTCATTTTCCTTGTATAAAAAGTGTCTCTAATATTTTTTTAAATAATTACCATGTTTTTAAATAAAAACAATAACTAAATTTCATTATATTTTAATTCATCTTTACGTAACATATGTAGTAACTCCGGATTTTCTTTACATTTTTAAGATGTGCTATGCTTTTTTCCTAGTTTTAAAAGTATTTTTGGCACTAATAGAATAATCACATAGCACAAACAGAAATCAATAGTATGTTGGAATTATTTCAATTAGGCTCTACAAACTGTATTAAGATACTATGTAATTTTTACTAATTTTTAATAGGTATCTTGCTACTTTCCTTGTTTAAAAAGTGTCTGCATTATTTTTTAAATAATTAACATGTGCAAATAGTAACAAAACATATATATCATAATATTTTAATTTGTCTATACGTAACCTGTGCAACAACTCTGTTTTTAACAATTTAAGATGTGTCCTACTATTTTTTCTAGTTTAAAAAGATTTTTTGACATTTACAGAATAATTACCGCACACAAATGGAATCCAAAATTAAGTTGAGATTATTTTTCTTAAGCTCTACCTACTATACCTAGCCACTATGTATTTTTTTTATAGATTTTTTATAGTTATCATTCTATTTTTGCAGATTTATTCTAAATCGTTCGAGTACTATAAAATAAATAATATCTACACGATGAACTAAACTAAACACAGCTCAAATGATGTACCACATAAAACAACTAAATTTGTCTAATCTATTGAATTCTATATCACTATTTTTATTTGCTAACCGATAAGGTTTCGAAATAATGTACGAAGTTGCAAAAATATGTACTTGTAAAATGACCAACGAGATTTGATACCCCGTTGTCTCTCCTCCGCTACGAACTGTCAGGACTATGCCACTCCTCCACTTCAGCGTCGGCCCATGGGTACTGCTCTCTCTTTTCTTTCTATCTTCTCTTTTTTCTGGAATTAAAATGATATTTTCATTGATTTTTAGGCTTTAAGTAGATAGTTCCTGTCGCTGGTTGAACTAGCGATAAGAACTTTGTCGTTATTTGAACTGACGATAGGAGCACTGTTTACTTCCCGTCGCTATTCCAATTGACAACATAAATATATTTTTATAAAAAATCGACTATTTATTTTTCTAATTATCTTTTTAAATAATAATATTTTTTTTAAATCCCCCATCCCTCCCATCTCCCTACCCAAAAAAAAACATTCCGAAAAACGAAAAAGAAAAAGAAAAACGAGTTAAAGACGCTCCTCCAATTTCCCAACTCGCCATTAGAGATAGTAGACACTCCACAGTTTCACACACCCACGCAGACCAAATCTCAAATATTAGTTGTAGTAAATACTAATTGGATCGAATCGAATCGCCACCGACTCCAACCACCCGTAAGCTAAATCGCACTCCACTTGACTTCACTCCCTCCCCGTACGCTTCGCGCTACGTTGGCGCTGCACGCCTAGCCACCGACATCGCCGCCGGTGAGCTAGGGGAACAGGAGGAGGGGGTGGTGGCGCTGGGCCCCGCCGCCGCCGCGGGGGGAGATGAAAGCCAAGAGCCTCCCTTTCATCGCCTTCGAGCACAAGCGGTTCGTTCCCGCTCCTTCCCGCCCCACGCGCGCGCGCATCTCGGCGTCGTGCTGTTTCGGAAGTTCCTCCCGGAATTTTGGACGTTTCTGCTGATCGAGACTTCCGCTTGTGTGTAGTTTACTAGCTTTTTTTTAGATTTTTTCTTGTGTGCGCGGGGATCTCGCTCCGTTGCGAGTTATTTGTGCAATGCAGCCCCTAGATCTCCGCTTTTCTGATGTGATAAGTTAATAATTTTGTTTAGAAAATATTTGAGTTGTGTGTTTTTTATGCTTGCCTATGAAAGGATCCGGGTTTTGTGTGGATATACACAGTACGCTGCAATTGGTAATCTGCAATGGGGCTAAGTCCGCTTAACTTATGTGAAAATATCAAAATATCGAATTTTTATTAGACATGATTAGTTAGACTAAATTTTAGTGGGCATCATTAGTTTTAGCAAAAATCAAGTCACTGGTGGATTGGTTCCGGGCTTTTTGATACAAAAAAAAAATGGTTGAAGCACCAAATGGTTCGCTTTTTAGTTGCATTAGCTCCTTTCTGTTTCTGATGCCTTGGGGATTGGTACAGGGACGCCTATGGTTTCGCTGTGCGGCCACAACACTTGCAACGGTACAGAGAGTATGCAAACATCTACAAGGTAGAAGAGCCGCCCCTGGCGATGCCTCCATTTTGCACCATGTTGTTTTATCTTGCTGAGTTGCATATGTCGTGGTGTTGGATCTGCAGGAGGAGGAGGAGGAGAGGTCTGAGAGATGGAAGAAATTTCTGGATAGGCAGGCTGAGTACGATGAATCATCTGGAGAGGATGCAAAGGTTGCACCGTCTATTGAGGATGAAGGAGCTGCTGACAAGAATGCTGAGGATGACAGGTCCGAAGTGTCAGATGAGAAGACAGCGAAACAGCGGAGACCACTTAAGATCCGAATATGGTCTGAAATTAGGCCATCCTTGGGCCACATTGGGCAGATGATGAGCTTGCGTGTCAAGAAGAAACATTCTTCCGCTGACGAGGACACGGCGGATGGACTTCATCCTGTAAATACTGAAGAGAACAAGCCATCAGAGGACTCCGATGATGAGTTTTATGATGTAGAGAAAGTTGATACCAGCCAAGAAGTGCTTGTTGCTGACAGTGCCAATTCTGATTCAGGCATGAATGGTAGTCAAGAAGGGTATTATCCTTGGAAGGAAGAATTGGAGTGCTTAGTCCATGATGGGTTGCCAATGGCTCTGAGAGGAGAGGTAGAGGTTGCATTTTTTATATTTTGTTTTTGTTTTTATCAGACCAATGAACCCCTTCGCTTTTGGTGGCAGCTATGGCAAGCTTTTGTTGGTATTGGAGCTCGTCGAGTGAAAGGGTACTATGAGAGTCTCCTTGCGGTGGATGGTGAAACGGAAGACATCAGTGATTCCAATTCTCTGACTGTTGGTGATGGAAAACAAAAAGCTTCTCAAATATTTTCTCCTGAAAAGTGGAAAGGGCAAATAGAGAAGGTAGATAGACGATTCTAACTGTTTTTACTAGATTTCGATCTCTTCATTTGTTGATAGATTTTACATATCTGGAAGTCCACTGCTAAGAGTTAATCTGTTTTTTTTGGGGCCTTTTTAGGATTTGCCTAGAACATTTCCAGGTCATCCTGCTCTAGACGAGGATGGCAGAAATGCTTTAAGACGCTTGCTGACAGCTTATGCTAGACATAATCCATCAGTTGGTTACTGCCAGGTACATCTTTCGCATAATGCTGATTCATATTGCTTTTCATGTCACTAGATGCGATTAGCTTCTCAAGGAATACTTAGACATGATGCAAGACCAATGTCAGTTGAATATTAATATTTTGAACTCTATAATCATGGCCCAACACCCAAATATATCCTTATTTCCTTTCCTTAAGCTAAATCGGCATATGATATTGGTATGCCCTTTGCCTATTTTGTGACTTCTATTGTGGTTCTGTTCAGTAGCCCATTTAGCCTATTGATAAATACAAACATCAGACAGAACTAAAACGTGCTCTTTGTTATGAATATTACGTGTATATTCATGAGGCCCAATAAGCAATATATATATAGAGCACAAAAGGATATTATAAAGGAATATGCCATACATATATAAGGAAATACAAAGGCATGTAAGGAAATACAAAAGAATTTCTATTCTAACACCTCCCTCAAACTCATGGTGGATCACGCAAGCTAAGTTTGGAGAGAAAATACAAATGTTGTACCCTAGTCTGTGGCTTCGTGAAGCAGTCAGCAATCTGTAACTCTAAGGGTACAAACTGTAAAGCAAGTACCCCCTCGCACCTGTGAGCGAGTGTATGAAGTATCTGTTATGAATAGCGCTTGTATTCAATATGAGGCCAGTGAGCCAATATATATATACAAGTACATGAGTGTTACATATGCAAAGAGCCCCTTATACAATACACATCTAACACCTTCATCAAACTTATGGTCGATCAACAACATTAAGTTTGGAGAGATAGAAGCTGCGCTGAGCTCTGGTCTGTGCCTTTGTGAAGAAGTCTGCCAACTAAAGTTCCGAAGGCACATACTGAAGAGCAACAATCTGATCCTGCGCCTGAGTCCGCATGTAGGAAGCATCAACATCAATATACTTTGTAAACTCATGCTTCACCGGATTTGTAGCAATACTAATAGCCCCTGTACTGTCAGACGAAAGAGGAGTGGGTGCCGAAATAGAAACACCAAAATCCTTAAGTAACCACCGTAGCCAAGTAACCTCCGCAGTCAACAAGGCCATAGCTCGCAACTCAGCCTCAGCACTCGAACGAGAAACTGCTGTCTGCTTCTTAGTCTTCTAGGTAATGAGAGAAGCACCAATAAAAACACAATAGACAGAAAGAGACCGGCGGTCAGAATGATCACTAGCCCAGGTAGCATTAGAATATGCATGGAGCTGTAAAGAGTTGGAACATGGGAAAAACAGACGACGAGTGATGGTTCCACGAAGATGTCGTAGAAAACGAAGAAGATGACTATAGTGGAGCTGAGTGGGAGCAAAAACAAACTGACTCAAGATATGTACAGGGTACGAAATGTCAGGACGAGTGACATCCAGATAAACAAGACTCCCAACAAGATGAGCTGTGAGAGAGCCGCTGAAGTAGAGCCTGGCAGAGCTACGAAACAGTCACCTCGCTGAGAAGGTCCTGATCCTCCCGTCGAGGAAGGGCCTCCCTGCCCCCCTTGGATCGTCCACCCCCACACGCCTTGTTCCACTTTTTTCGCACCGCACAACTCTGGTAATCGTGCATGAAGTTCTTGCAATAATTGCACTGAACCCCAGTTGGTGCAAAAACAGAAGCGGAAATAGACACCTGAGGAGAGACTGTAGTCGAAGCAGAAGTCGTCGGTGTAGTCGAAGAAGAAAGGGGTAGCAAGCATAGCCAGAACAAACTGTGCTGCTAACCCACGGCAAAGCTCCTTAGCACAAAGCGTCAAAAGAGCCTCGGTGGTGTCAGTTGTGGTGAGCGGCTCAGCAGTTGAGCCCTGACAGGCTCAAACTCTCGGCAAAGACAGCAGACGAAATCATAAAGGCTAAGGCGGTCACGTCCCGCTTTCTGCACCTTATGACACTCCTGGCAGAGCGGAGAAGCCAGCTCGTCCAGCTGGCGCCAGAGACTGATTAGGGCTCGGATGAAGTCGTCGGCGGAGGATTCCTCCTTGCGAAGCGTCTCCAGCTCACGTTGAATCGAAAAGAACTGAGCATCGCCGCTCTGCTAGTATCGCTCGTGCAAGCACTCCCAGATCTGACGAGGAGAACGTAGACCAACAATGTCTGGCTGGATGGAGTCGTCGACGCTGACCACCAGGATGGCTCGAACACGGGCCTCATCAGCACACCAGCGCTCAAAAGCATTTATGGCATACTGAAAGACCTCATCATCAGCAGCAGCAGCTGCTGCCTCTGCCTCCTTGGCGGCCTTATCTTCTGCAGGAGGTGCAGAAGTAGGCTGTCTGGGAGGAGGCCGAGCTGGCGATGGCGGACAAGGTCGAGCACCAGTGACATGTCCCCAGAGGCGGAGACCATTGAGCGTGATCTTCATGAATGAAGACCACAACCTATAGTTCGTCCCATGAAGGTTTGTTCCCGAGAATGGGATCGAGTCGATGGATGGCGCGGTTAGCGATTTTTTTGTCGAATCTCTTTTTTTGAAGCGAACGATTTTTAAACAAAATGTCGGCCTCAGCCTAAGCCCAGAACAAGAGCGGCGGCGGCGGCGCCATGTGGGCGGCGACGAAGGTGGCGTGACGAGTAGGCTCAACCAGCGTCATCCTCATGGGTGCGTCGGGCGGCATCGATGGCAGGCGGCGCCAGCAGAGCGGCGTCATGGCTCAACCGCGTCATCCTGGGTATGCAAGTGCAATGGCAAGCGATGCGGCGTCGAGTGCGTCGGGCAATAAGCGGCAGCGCGGCGGCATGACGGCAGCGGCGGCTTCAGCGACGGACTTCGATTTACGCGGCGGTGGCGTGAAAGAGATAGGTTAGTGCCCTAGTTCTGATACCATGTTATGAATATTGTGTGTATATTTGTGAGACCCAATGGACAATATATATAGGAGTACAAGAGGATATTACAAAGGAATATGTCATACATATATAAGGAAATACAAAAAATATATAAGGAAATACAAAAGAATTCCTATTCTAACACTCTTTATAGTTGCTTCTCTTGTTTATACCTCTATAAATCATTTGTTAACAATAACTGTGAAACAATGATCATATGGCACTATATATGGTTCTTTTTCTTTGCAAAGTGTCGGTTCTGTTGCTACAGATTTGATTCATAATTGAGTCTCTCTTTTTATTACCCACTTGAAAATTCTTCGTTATAGTATCATGAAACTTGACAGATTGTGTTTCTCCATTTTACAAGGTTAGAGGTGATAGTCCATCTGTCTAGCAAATTGTACAACCATTTGTTTGGGAAATAGAGATAGAAAAAAGCAAGATTTACCTTTTATTTTTTCCTCCTGTGGATGCGGAATTTTCTCTAGTTTTATTTCAGATGCATGAAGAGAAACTCGTCATTATATTATTCTTGTTTGGAGTTATTTTAGTTTACTCTGAGACTTCCTATTTGATATGCCCAAGGCACCCTGTTCTTATCAATGCTATCATACTTTTATTTTTCTGATGAAACTCTATCTCTTTCTGAAATTATGAAAATATTATGTAAATGGGCAGCATAGAGGTCAAATATGTTAAGGATATAAGGGTATTTACGGTATTTTCTATTGTATTAGGGTTTAGATTTGTGTCTCTTTGTACCCTATATATATTGCCCATTGGGCCTCTTCAATATACACACAATATTCATAACATGGTATCAGAGCAAGGTTAGGGTTAGGGTTTCTTACCGCCGCTGCCGCCGGCCGCCGCATATCTTCCGTTGTCACTGCCCCTAGGAGGACCAATCTCTACTCCCGGGGACGGCCTTCTCCCTCCCCGTGCTGCTCCCTCCACGCGAGCTGCCTCGTCTTCATCGCTCGGCGTCGCTCGAGGATCGCCTCCGCCACCAACGGGCGGCGGCATGGCGTGGTCCGAAGCCGACGTCGAGATCCTGCAAGGACGACGACGGTCCGGCCGTCACCACCGACAGCTCCTGCTCGACTCCATGATGGCCGCCGCCCCCGAAGCCGACGACGGAGGAAGGCTGAAGTCCTCGTACGCGATGATGCGCCAAAGCTGCTCGCCGCCTTAAAGGAGACGAAGGACGGGCTCGACCTCGTCAGGGGTAAGGTCGAGGCCCTCACTCGAAAGGTGAAGAAGAACCAGCTGCCATTGGGCGATGGGATCGGTACTGGAGACGGCACCACCGCTCTGAGCTCTGCCAGACATCGTGTACTACCTGCTTTGCAAGGCCAAGGGGCTCTCGGTGGGTGGCCACCCCGTCGTGCGGAGCCTTGTCGAGATTAGGCTGTTTCTGGAGAAGATTCGCCCGATAGACAAGAAGATGGAGTACCAAATCCAAAAGCTCACCAATGCCGCGGAGGGCGCAACTGCTTAAGCTTGCGAAGAGCTGGTCTTGGTGTTAATGGAATTCCACGGTGTGGCTCATCTTGATGCTGACCCAATTGAGCTGCTATCGGGTCTAACGCCGCCGCTCTCCAACCCCTCCAAGGCTCCAGATCCCTCCCCTCGCAGTCCACTCGGTCTTTTGGTGCGCAGGATGGCGGAGGAGACCCCAGTTGAGGCACCTACCCTGGTTCTTGGAGAGCCGATGGACTTGATGACTGCTTTGCAGCTGGTGATAAAAAAGTCAAGTGCTCATGATGGGCTTGTGAAGGGGCTCCGTCTGCGTCGGTGGAGCTGTTAGGTGCTGCTGTTCGACTGTCACTGGCTATTCTGTTGCTATTCTGCCGCTGCTAGTATTTTCTTCCTTTGTGTCAATTTTTTTCCGTTGCGTCCATCCAAGTCCGTATCACTTTATCTGTGAGTTCGTCTAAGCAATGTGAGTCCACAAATTTGTTGTCAGTCATAGAAGTATAGGAATTTCTTTGGCATAGCAACAGTCGCTGCTCTTTTCTTCGAGCCGCTGCAGATCCGCCGCCCCAAGCTTTGAAGGCCGCGCTTGTTTCCATTGCGTCTTCCTTGTACTTATTCTGCATTGCGCCTCTATTGCGCTTCTTCTGCATTGCGCCTGTATTGCGCTTCTTCTGCATTGTATTGCGTTTCTTTTGCATTGTGCATTCATTGCGCTTCCTGTGCACTGCGCCGCTGTCGTCTTGGGCTACGATCTGTGTTGCCATGCTTCTATCTATTCCTATTCTGCTTGATTTGACAGATTTTTCTATTTGTCGGTTTCATCATCTTCTTCGTCATGTTGTTGTGGTCGACTTTGCTCCCGCACTTTGTGCTTTATGGGCTGTCACACGATATCGGAAGGGAGATCTTTTGTCGATATATTTTCCAAGAGTTGCATGCTACGACAACATTATCAGGACTCGGACTTTGGATTTTTCATATTTTAGTGTCAACCATTTTTAAATGCAATGCTATTGCATACGGCTTGCATTTGAGGGGGGTGTTAATGATATAAGGGTATTTACGGTATTTCTTATTGTATTAGGGTTTAAACTTGTGTCTCTTTGTACCCTATATGTATTGCCCATTGGATCTCTTCAATATACACACAATATTCATAACAAAATATATTGTTTCAAGTTGTTTTTTTTACTTTGGAACTGTAAAACAGAATCTGTACAATGGAAATCATTCGATTGGTATCCCATAATTACGAGTCTGTTGTGCACAATAATATAGTTGTCAAACATTTGCAGTTGCACGTTCACAGATTCTAATCTTACCGAAGATAATCATATCAATAATGCAGGCAATGAATTTCTTTGCTGGTTTGTTACTTCTATTGATGCCAGAGGAGAATGCATTTTGGTATGTTTTGCAGTACAACATCTTTATGAAGTACCTGCATTCTTTTAAGTTACTTCTGTTGATGGCATAGAAGTACTGTTGAACTAAATATTTTATTGAATGTGTTATGGGTCCACAGGGCATTGACAGGCATTATGGATGACTATTTTGATGGTTACTTCTCTGAAGAAATGGTTGAGTCTCAGGTATCCCTAAGTTATTTTTTGTCATTTTAATGTTTGCATGCATGCTGATTGTTGAGTGCTTAGAACTCCAAGCTGCTTTGTTTGTTATTAAATGAGCTGCATTTTGGTTTCCCCTTAGGTGGATCAGCTTGTTTTAGAGGAGTTGGTCCGAGAGAAATTCCCAAAACTAGGTTTGTGAATTATTCTACACATATCAAGTTATTTGTACCGCATGACTGTCAGACAATTATTAACTGCCCAAGTTTGACAAGCGAGGACTTGCATTTTTTTTTTCTTTCAGTGAATCACTTGGATTACCTCGGCGTACAAGTTGCATGGGTTACTGGACCATGGTTCCTATCTATTTACATGAACATGCTTCCATGGGAAAGTGGTCAGTCTTATTTTGAATTATTTACTTTCTCAACTCCCAGCTTAGCTAATTTAATGTGCTTCATCCATAAGGGGACCCAAACTTTTCTTTAGCTCCAAGCTGCCGTTGCTCTTATTGGACTTGTATAGTAATCTCCTGGGGCTTTTAGATACATGCCACCCTAAAATCTGTTATTTTGTAAAATGTCACTTCATGTCTCACTTGCATGTGGCTTCGGGGCCCACTTTCAATACTCACAGCAGATAATGGTTTTCTGAATCACAAACTTTGGAGTGTCTTCCAACTAAAATATCTAATCTCTTGGGTCGGAAAACATCTGTTACAACCTTTAAATAATAAAAGGGAAGGTTAACAATACCTAGCCTGATGAGACTACAAGGGAGGAGAAACAAAAGCAAATACAAAAGAAGAAAGTGGCAAAACATTTATGACCATTCCTTTTTTATTACTTACTGTGGGGATTGTAGTATACCTTTTTTGTTAGATCACGACTGTAGGATCCCTGAGAACAGATGAAAATGATTCCTAATCATAATTAGTTATATTTTAGTGCTGGCTAGGTTTGGTGCTATCAAAGCGACATATGGCACTGAAATATTAATAAGGGGAAAACATAAGTTGTGGCCTTTTTGTATCTGCGTCAACATTTTGGTTGTACAATCAGAGGCACAATTTTAAAACTCGTATCTTTTTCTTTTTCAACTACTAACATTTCTAATTGATTATGATCTTATCTCAAAATATTCTTACCATTTTATTGCTATTTGAACATCTCAGTTCTTCGTGTGTGGGATGTGCTTCTATTTGATGGAAATCGTGTGATGCTCTTCCAGGCGGCCCTTGCACTGATGGAGTTGTATGGTACTGGGGTCACACTTTTGCTTTATTGTCACCCAGAAAAAGAACGAAAAATGACCAAAAATTTTATATGAAGTCAGAATATATGTTATTCATCTCAGGTGATTGGATGGAGACTTACCACTACTGTTGATGGCAGGTCCTGCACTCGTGACAACAAAAGATGCCGGGGATGCAGTAACTCTTTTGCAGTCTTTAGCTGGTTCCACTTTTGACAGCAGCCAGCTTGTTTTAACAGCTTGCATGGGATATCAGGCTTTAGATGAAGCAAGGCTGCAAGAGCTGAGTAATAAACACCGGCCATCTGTTTTGTCTTCAATGGAAAAAAGAGCACAAGGTCTTCGTGCCTGGAGGGACACCAATGGCCTTGCATCAAAGCTATATAATTTCAAGCGTGACCCTGAACCATTGGTGGCAATATCAGCAGAACTGTTAAATGGCTTGACAGATGGGGGTATGAACCAAGAAACCAATTCTGGAAATATGGATGATATGTATCATGGCCTTACTGTCAACACCGAAATCCATTCTTTGCCTGATTCTAAAGACCAGGTAACCTTCTTAATATACTAATGAACTGCTGCTTTCACCTCCAAATTGTAAAATAGTGGTATTTTTAAAACTCAAGGAAAAACCAAAGAACAGACAAATAGAAATAACCATGCATAAATATTCTCATTAGCGAGGTTTTCCAGTATATTTACACAAAGTGGATACACTGTCATGCACGCTTAGGATTTTAGGAAGGTGTTTTGCATCTATTCTTTCTTTTAAAATTAAAGCATCTACCCCTTTTCGTTTTTGCTGCAAATTTAATACGAAGGAGTGGATGATTGGCCCCTTGCCCTCTTGTTAAAGCAAATTGCTTATTTCTGAAGTAGATCACTTGATTATTTCTGAAAGAAAATTACTTAAGGTTCAATATTTTACATATTCACCAAAGAATAGCTTCTGTTGGGACTGTTGGAGAGTTTGTGTTAGATCTAAATAACTCGTTGTATGAGAGTCGGACTCTGTTTTGCGACTATAAATAAAGGGTGTGGATCCTATGGTGAACACACATATTATTCCCGAAACTTCAACATGGTATCAGAGCCATCCCCAACCACCCAACCCTAACCCTAACCGGACTCACCTCGGGTCCGCCGCCGCCGCCGCTGTTCAACTCGAAGCCGCTTGAGCACACGCGCCGTCGCCGCCGCTGCTCTGGCCGCCGCTCGGTCCCGCTTGGGTCGCGTGGAGCTGCTGCGTCCGTCGCCGCCGCTCGGGCCGTTGTTTCGCCGCTCGATCCGCGCGAGCACGCGGGCTGTCGCCGCCGCTCGGGCCGTCGGTTGGGTCGGCGGCAGAAGAGAAGAAAGGAGATCAGGCGAGGCAGCTCGGGAGGAGAAGAACTGAGGCTCTAAGGCAGCTCAGGAGGACTCGGGAGAAGAAGGAACCGAGGCGGCTCGGGAAGAGAGAAAAGAGGAACTGAGGCGGCTCAGTTCTTCCCTGGTGCGGTGAGTGCGGAGGAAGAAACTCGGGAGGCTCGGAGGAAGAACGAACCGAGGCCTCGGGAGAAGAAGGAACCGAGGCGGCTCGGGAGGACGAAAGGAACCAAGGCGGGTCGGGAGGATGAAAAAAATTGTTACGGATCATAATGTTTTTGGTAACCGTGCAGGCTGACATCGTGGTTCTGCAGGACGTTGATGCGTGAAGAGTCGCCGTGATCGTGGGAGGTCCGCGTGGCATATCTTGATATTGATTGACATTGCTATGGTTGCTTGAGAAGATGACCCCTGAGGAAATTGAGGCTGCGAGGAAGACAGTTGTTGAGACTACTTCTCCGCTAGTAACTCAAGGTGACATGAGAAGTATGTTACAGGATCTCTTCACAACAGGTATGATAGCTCCGAGGGTTAGTGCAGGGTCATCTGACTTAAGGCTGGAGCTGATGCCGAATGGAGTGGCTGAAAGGAACCTCACCTTAGAATGGAGTGGCTGAAAGGAAGAATCGACATTTGTTGGAGGTAGTATGTTCACTCATGTTTCAGATGAATGTGCCAAAGGTATTGTGGAGCGAGGCAGTAATGACTTCAGTGTATCTCATCAATCGCATGTCGTCTCAAATACTCGGGATCAGGTCTCTAGTTGAACTTCTTTTGGGTCAGCGGGAGTTCAAGGTACCTCCCAAGGTATTTGGCTATGTTTGTTTTGTATGATATCACCGACCAGCAGCTGGCAAGCTGGATCCACAGGCATTGAAATGCATCTTTATAGGCTATTCATAAAGTCAGAAGGGCTATAGATGCTGGAACCCAGTTGAACAAAAGTTGTTCGTGAGTATGGATATGACATTCTGGGAGTTTGAGCCTTACTATATGAGTGGAGGTACTCTTGATCAGTTTTTGGAGTTATCTCCTATCACCGAGGGTGGCAGTCGGAGGGGGAGAACAAGGAAAGTCAACGAGAAGAAGAAGAAGTCATTGTGGGGATAATTCCGTGCCCAAATCCATGCCCAAACCTAACAGGATATGCGAGAGATCCAAAAGAATTGAAGGTTTATCAGCGAAGACGCTTTGGGAAACAGGGAGAGAAGAAGAGAGACAAGCAGTCAACATCTGAGCCACCAACGGCGGAGCTTTCTGAACAGCCAGCCTTACCAGTTGATCCAGTCCCAAATCCCTCAGGTCTCTCTCCATCAAGTTCCTTGCCCCCTTGGGACGAGTGGTAATGTTGATTTTAATCACTCCCATCTAGAGTTACCATTTGCACAACGTAGGGAAACTAGATCTAATGCAGGAAAGCCTCCAGTCCGGTATGGCTTTGAGCATGACATTGCAAATTTCATGTCATACTCTCATATCACCTGCACACAAAGCATTCATTGCATCTCTTCAGACTGTGCATGTTCTGAAGGATTGGCGAGCTGCTAAGCAGGATCCTAAGTGGAAGGATGCCATGAAGGAGGAACATAGTGCACTTCAAAAGAATAAGACATGAGATCTTGTTCCACTTCCAGCAGGAAAAAGGGCAGTAGGATGCAAATGGGTGTTTACAATTAAGCAAACTCCTGAAGGCAAGATAGAGAGATACAAGGTATGGTTGGTTGCAAAAGGTTATAGTCAAACATATAGGATAGACTATGATGAGACCTTTGCACCGGTGGCGAAGATGAGCATGGTCAGAACGTTAATCTCTTGTGCAACTAACTTCGGATGGCCTCTACATCAGTCGGATGTGAAGCATGTTTTTCTACATGGTGATTTACAAGAGGAGGTATGCATGGAAATTCCTCCAGGGTATGAGAACAGGCAAACTGAGAGGAAGGTGTGTAAACTCAAGAAGTCTTTATACTGTTTGAAGCAGTCTCCAAGGGCGTGGTTTGATAGATTCAGGCGTGCAGCCTATAGTATGGGCTATTCTCAGTGCAATGGAGATCATATTATGTTTTGTAGGCATAGAGGATCACATATCACCATATTGGCAGTTAATGTTGATGATATTGTGATTGCTGGAGATGATGCAAGGAAATCAAGTCCTTGAAGAAAAAAACTGGGAGAGGCATTTGAGGTAAAAGATCTTGGACCTCTTCGATATTTTCTTGGGATTGAGATTGTCCGTTCTTCGAATGGTATAGTTCTCTCCAAGAGGAACTATGTCCTTGATCTGTTGGCAGAAACATGTATGCTTGGGTGTCGCCCTATTGCTTCACCTATTGATAGGAATCACAAGTTATGTGCTGAGTCGGGAGATCCAGTTGACAAGGAAGCTTATCAAAGGCTTATTGGGCGTCTTATCTATTTGTGTCATACAAGACCTGATATTTCATATGCAGTGAGTGTGGTTAGTCGATATATGCATGATCCTAGAACAGGACATATGGATGTTGTTTATCGAATCCTACGGTATTTGAAGAATAGCCCTGAGAAAGGCCTTTGGTTCAGAAAAAATCAACATCTGAATGTGGAAGAGTATTGTGATGCTGATTGGGCGAGTAGTGTGGATGACAGGAGGTCTACCTCTGGATATTGCATATTTGTGGGAGGTAACCTTGTGTCATGGAGAAGCAAGAAGCAGGAGGTTGTGGCTCGGTCTACTACAGAGGCAAAGTACAAAGCAATGGCGTTGAGTGTGAGTGAGATGATATGGATGAAGGGTTTATTGTCCGAGCTTCGAATATGGAGGAATAATCTCTTGGTGTTGTATTGTGACAATAGATCTGAAATCAACATTGCTAACAACCCAGTTCAGCATGATTGTACCAAGCACGTTGAGATTGATAGATTCTTCATTAAGGAAAAGTTCGATGGTAGAATATTGAAGTTGGAGTATGTCAAGTCTGGTGAACAGTTGGCTGACTGTTTTACTAAGGGGTTAGGTCCCAGTGAGGGTTATACAATATGTTACAAGATGGACATCATTGATATCTTCGGCCCATCTTGAGGGGGAGTGTTGGAGAGTTTGTGTTAGATATAAATAACTCGTTGTATGAGAATCGGACTCTGTTTTGAGGCTATAAATAAAGGATGTGTGGATCCTACGGTGAACACACATATTATTCCCGAAACTTCAACAGGGACTCTTAGTCCCCGATATTTCCCCCAGTATTTCTCACTGTGAGGATCTATACAACTGGTAACACCAGAACACCTCCATCACCGGGGAATTACAGACCTCGTGGCCCAATTACGGGTTTTGTATCTTTTTGGTCTGTTGTAGCAAGTGTTGCAAACTGACTGCTTTCCACCATTTGAAACAAATCTGTATGTCAGTCTCGGAGTCCTTTTCTTGTTTTTTTTTCCTTGGTGGTGTTACTGATACTTAAGTAGCCAATGCACATGAATACTTCAAGTATTTATTTTTGGTTGTATTGTTTCAGGTGGTATGGTTGAAGGTTGAGCTATGCCGACTGCTTGAGGAGAGAAGATCAGCTGTTCTGAGGTGAGTTTGTTTCAAATATCCAAGATTGTTATTCTTGGGTTGCTTGAGTTATTTATTTCTTTTCATATCCATGCACTATAAACAGCTATATATGCAACAATGTAACATTTAAGTAATCAATAACAGAACTTGCCATCGATCAGGTACCTGTTTCAGACTTCCCATCCTGTTTGGCAGGGTGGATAGCTTTATTATGCAACTTTTCAACCCTTGTCTATTTCATGGTCAAACCCAGCCAGAGCCTGCCTGTTTGTAGGGGAAACCATTGTTTTCTGCCTATACGTGGGTCAAAAGTCATCAAATTTGATAATTCTTAGTGAAGAAATTAGTTAATCTTTTTTTGATTATGAATATACCCAATTTGGACAAACTTGCTCAAAATATCTACCCAAAATTCCCCCACTTGCAAAAGGAAACCAAAATTGACTGGGCTATGTCATCTGGTTTACGATTGTGTATTCTGGTTTACGATTGTGTATTGGTGTGTAGAAGATTGATATGTATATAAATTTCTCTTTCTCATCATTCAGGGTGCATTTATGGCAATGGAGTTGTTTTTTTCCGGGTGTGTTGAAGTACTCTTCTGATTGCTTTCTTTTTCATCTGTATCCAGGGCTGATGAATTAGAGACAGCACTGATGGAGATGGTTAAGCAAGATAATAGACGTGAATTAAGTGCAAAGGTAATCATCGAATATTAATTGTAGGGTGGTAGTGGTTATCTTTCTTATACTGCCACCCATCATTATTCAGTCTGTTTTATTGCCTTTATCGTTGAAGTCATATTGCTGTTTGTTACGAGCAATGTTATCAAGTCGCTCGATTAGTCGAGACTAATCGTCGCTTAGTCGTGTAGTTGGCAGCAGCAAACGACTCGTCGACTTAGAAACGACTTTCGTCGATTAGGCGGCGACTACAGCCGGCTGGGCGAGCGACTAGAACCATGTTGGTCCGGCCCAACATCAGAAATTAGCAAGCGCAGGCCCAAACCGATCGTGGAGGCATTTGGCAGCACGGCTTAAGGGCAGAAGCAATCTTCACTGCGTATGCACGGCAGAGACCAGAGCGTTGGCGCGAGAAGGAAATCGGTGGCGCCAAAATCCTCCTCCCTCATCGCGCGCGGTAGAGACCAGAGCGTGGGCTAGCGCCGGCGTCGATCGCCGACGCAGGAGCCCCCCGAGTCCCGACGCGCGGGGACATCCTCCTCCCAACGCGCAATCACCACCTCCCGCACCGTGGGCGTTGGGCCAGCGCCGCCGCCCCTGTTGGTCGCCGGCGCACAAGCTCCTCCTTGCCTTGAGTCCCAACGCGCGAGCACGTGTTCCTCCCGACGGCCGACGCTCAATGATGCGAGCACCTCCTCCTCCTTCGAGGCTTCGCCTCCCCCATCTAGTCACCCATCTCACTCAGTCACTCGTCGCCAGCCTCTGTTCAGGTCAGTCCATCAGTATCCCTCTACCTCTAGTTTTTTCAACTCCCAATCCCAAGGCTTAATATTTGTCTCCTTCATCAGTTTGTAGTCCCATTTGGCCATTTCCCCATTAGAGCAGTCCTATAGATTCAATTCAAGTGCTCTGCTCTAGCTTTGTACTTGGTAGAGTCAGTGCTCTCATACCAATATAGTAGTATACTAGTATTTGTAGGCTAGTAGCAGTATTAGTGTATTACTACTGGATGGTATATAATATGCATCATGTGTGCAACTGTGCATCCATGTTTTGTTTTCTTGTGTAATTTTTAAGGCATCATTGCATTCTTAAGGCTTTGTTTGAAGAGGATGGGAACTAGCTCTTTATTCTTGATGCTTCAAGCACAAACAATAAGGTAACAAGCTCTTCAATCTTTAGCATTAGCAGTTGTAGTCTTGTACAGTAGTAAATCTTTCATGAAGGCATGTAGCATTAGCTGTAGGCATGCAAGCATTCTTCCTTGAACCACCAGCTGCAACCTAAGCCATCACTGTCACTAGTCACCGACTAGTCTCCGACTAGTTGGCCGACTAGACGATTAGTCGGCAAGTCTCCTCCCTAGCGACTCGACTCGACTTAACGACTTAATAACCATGGTTACGAGGATTGTGTGTATATTGCAATAGCCCAATGGGCAATATATAGAGTACAAAAGGACACAAGAGTAAAGCCTAGAAACAATAGGAAATACCACAAATAACCTTAACACCCCCTCTCAAATGCAAGGCGTATGCAATAGCATTGTATTTAGAAAGGGTTGATACTAAAAAAAGGGGGGAAATCCGAAGTCCGAGTGTTGATAATGTTGTCGTAGCGTGCAGCTCTTGGAAAATATGTCGAGTATCAAAAGATTTTCTCCCACCCAGGGTTATGTGATAGCCTATAAAGCACAAAGTGCAGGGCAAGCGAGAGTAAAGTCGATCGCGGCAATACGACGAAGAAGATGAAACCGATAGGAATAGAGAGTTGTCAATCAAACTGAAGAAGAATGGATAGAAGCATGGTGGCACAGATCGAAGCTCAAGACGGCGGCGGCGCAGTGCACACGAAGCGCAATAGAGGCGTAGTGCGAAAGGGAAGGAGTTAGCTAGGAAGCAATCGGCTGATAGACAAGGAATTTGTGGACTCGCACGGCTTAGACGAACTCAAAGATAGAGCGTTACAGACTTGGATGGACACAACGGAAGAAACGACACTAAAAAAGAAATGACTCAAAAGGATAACTAGTAGCAGGATAACATGGATAGCACCAATAGACCCATACACTACTGAAGTTCTTATTGTCCTCTCGACAGATGGTCTTCGAACCCGTGTCCGTATGAGGAAACTTGACTCGGCGTGTCCATTGAAACTCCCAAACCAGATCAACTCTCATCTCCTCCTCTCCCTTTATATTCCTCTCTCCCCACCGAAGGCTCCACCGTGTCGAGGCGGCGCTGGAGAGGGGCAGACGAAGCAAAGGAAGGAGGTGGTGCCGAGCAGAGGATGTCGGGGTGGCCGTCGTAGGGGAGCTGAGGCGGCGGCGGCCCGTTCCAGGGTGGATCTGAACGGCGGCGGTCCAAGAAGACGACGGGCAATCCAGAGGCGGTGGCTGCACCGGACGCGCTCGAGGAGGCAGTCGAAGCAGAGCAAGGGAGGCCAGGGCCCTGGATCCGGGCGGAGATGGAGCAGGGGAGGCCTGGGGCGCTAGATTCGAGCGGTGCGGATCTGCGTTTGATCCGTCGAGGATGAGGGTGGCGACGAATAGGAAGCCCGATTTTGAGCTCAGGGACGAAGCAGGGGAGCCTGGGGCGCCGGAAGGAGGCGCAACTTCAGGGCGAGCTCGGCAGATCTGGGCGGAGAAGAGGCGGAGGAAGCGACGGCGGCAGATCCGGGCGGGGAGGAGGCGCACGGAGCTCGGGGGCGGCGTCGACCTTTAGAGGCGAAACCGGCCGGAGGAGGAGGCCCGCCATGCGACGGCGGAAGATGGTGACTGTTGGGCGATGCTGCTGCTGCAACTAGGAGGAGGCCGCCCTCGGGAGTGGAGATTGCTCCTCTCGGGGGCAGCGGCAACGAAAAATGAGTAGGCTGCTGCTAGAGGTTAGGGTTTGAATCTTGCTCTGGTACCATATTATGAGGATTGTGTATATATTGCAATAGCCTAATGGGCAATATATAGAGTACAAAGAGATACAAGACTAAACCCTAGAAACAATAGGAAATACCACAAATACCCTCAACACTGTTGATCTTGCATATTGAGCCCGAAATTTGAAAAATAGTATTTCCTTTTTTTACAACCTATTTACCAACTAGAAAATGCTACCTATTTATCATTAATTAACCCTACTAGCTGGATATTTCATGATTGTTCTTATATTTGCCTTTTCTTCTCCTAGGTCGAGCAGTTGGAACAAGAGTTATCTGAGCTAAGGCAAGCTCTATCAGACAAGCAGGAACAGGAACAAGCAATGCTTCAGGTGCAGTTGCTACCCATATGTTCTTCTAGATGAACTTTGTTTATTACTACGATGTATCCTGTTACCCACCAACTAGGTACTGCATTGTAGGTCCTGATGCGTGTAGAGCAAGAACAGAAAGTCACTGAGGATGCCCGCATCTTTGCTGAGCAAGATGCTGCTGCTGAGAAATATGCTGCACATGTCCTCCAGGTTAATGCAGTTTGATCTATCATCCATGTCATCGTGTTTTTATGTGCTATTGTATGCTTTCATCTGAATGTCATGTTCACATATGAAACAACCGTGCTTTGTGGATAGTATCTGGAGGACAGCATTGAGTTTATAGTTGCCTTTGCAATAGATGTTCCTCCTGGATATGTTCATTTAA
This sequence comes from Hsuehochloa calcarea, assembly GCA_036346395.1. Classification (NCBI taxonomy): domain Eukaryota; kingdom Viridiplantae; phylum Streptophyta; class Magnoliopsida; order Poales; family Poaceae; genus Hsuehochloa; species Hsuehochloa calcarea. The sequence continues at coordinate 72,692,950 of CM070594.1, read as the reverse complement.
GTATGCATTGTAACATACATGCATTTATATGTTATATTTGGGTTGCTCAAAAAATAATATTTGCTCTGATAGCTATATCTTGAGTGCTCGGAGAAGATGGTTTGATTGTCTTTATATTGTTTGAAATCTTTGAAGCTTCTATTTGCAATTGCTGAAACTCAACCTTCATTATTGTTGGCAGTTGGTCATGAATATTTTCTCATTGGTTATTCGTCTGGGATTGACATGCAATCAAGCAAGGATGCGTCTGCTTGTTCAATTTTATGATTTGCTTGTTATTCATTCAACTTTGTGTGCAGGAAAAGTATGAGGAAGCTACGGCCTCACTTGCACAAATGGAGAACAGAGCAGTCATGGCAGAAACAATGCTGGAGGCAACGCTTCAGTATCAATCTAGCCAGCAGAAAGCACAACTGCCATCCCCTTCCCCTTCTCCGAGGTATCATGGTCTTGTTTAATGGTATTAGTACCAGATTGAGATTGCAACTCACACTGGCAAGGAAACAATATGAAATTACATCTTCCTTTCTCTTTATGTTTTGAGACTGGTAGTATGCTATTGCATAATTACAGTAACAAAATGAGTTAGCTTTCCTGGCTAAGGATTCTGTGAAAATTTCCAGTCATTTATTGTCGTAGTACTCCAGTGCTAACTTGATACCTGCCTTAACTATTTTTCTTCTAGGACACCAACACGAGATGCATCACCTGGTCAAGTGAACCAGGATTCATCACAAGAGTTCCAGCCTAGAAGAATAAGTTTGCTTGCCCCATTTTCTCTCGGTTGGCGTGAGAAGAACAAGGTACTTTCTTTTGGCAAGTGGATTGCAGGGTAGACAGAAGATTTCATAATCCTTTTTTTCTATTTAGTAACACTAGCTTGTTTGTCCAAATTCCTAAGTGGGGACATCACAATATCGTTCTTCTGTCAAAGCATTTTCATTTTGGAAAATTTGTCATGCACACGCCGATGGTTATAGGGGTTTTGTTTAAGAATGTTATAGCTTATAGGCAGCTTCTGTCGAAACCTATATCTGGGGTGTCAGAACTTAGCAGTAAGGTATAGTACTAAAATTCCTGCAAACCTAGAACCCCAGGTCTCTGCAAATCAGCCCTACTTCTATTGATATTTTACATAAAATTACATAAACTAAATATTTTAAAGGAGTTGACTCCACTAGGTTTTAGTTCTGGATCTGCTGTTGCACGTGCACTCACTCTGATTTTCCAACTGAATGCAAAAGTAGCAAAATATTTTGCTATCTTGTTCCTGTAGAGTTTGTGAGCAAGCAATGTGATACAGGAAAGGTCCTCTTCCACTCCTTGCCATTACTAATGGCCATTCGTTTTAGTCTTAGGTTTAGGGGGACCTTGACGGCGAAGAACCTAGATAACCTAAGTTCCATGGCTCAAGAGGGTAGATGAAAATGGGATTTTTGGTGCTGAAGGCTTTATGGTCGTTAGCCTATCCCGAATCTGGTTGATAAATGTGATTGAAGGGATGTCATGTGGGGGCATCACGTACGAGTGACGCAAGCCGAAGCTACCAAACGACGCGCTCTCACCATCCGACTCGGTTTCTCCAGTCCGACGACAGGATGTGTCGGATTAGCTACAGTTTCCTATTTGGTTTTCCTTTTCTGTTTCGTAGTCTTAATTAGGAAATATTTGTTAGTTTCGTTTTATGATTCGAACTCGTTTAGTACTTCAATTGTTAGGATCTCTATCTAAAGAGAGCGACAATTTATGTTCAGCAATAGGAAATCAGAAAATTCCCCATTTCTCTTCTTGCTATTTCGGTTGATCTTTGGTCTCTGCCGCGCGGCTGCCACAACGGCACCTCCACTGCGCCGTCGAGGCCCGGGTCCCTGTCGAATACCCAGCACGATTATCATCTCTGGTCCAATCCATCTCCGAATACCCCTGCTTCTGACAACTTGGTATCAGAGAACCCCGCTGCATGATCCATCATGACTGAAGGCGACCACCGATTCGGTCAGCAAAAAACTCGACGAGCTGTTCCAGCAGATGGAGGCCGATCGACTGAAGCTCCACGATAAGATCGATAGTCTCGCAGGCACAATACGTGACATTAGTCTTCAACAAGCACATAATCTAGCGATCAACCGGCTGGAGCAGGGCACACCGCTCTGCCGACTGAGGCTGATCATACAACACTCACTGATGCTTGGCTCCGAGCAACCGACAGCCTACTACTGAGCCCTTGTTGCCATCTGCAGGGGTCACCGGCTGCCTCGATGTTCGATTTGCGTTCTGCTGACCTGGAGGCTCCCGTTTTTCCTCGTCCGCCGGCCGATGGCCACTACGCCAGCCGAGGCATTGTTCCTTGATTTCACAAATTGAATTTTCCAACGTTCGATGGTCAGGAGGATCCATTACCTTGGCTGAATCGATCTGACAAATTTTTGCGGTCAACACATGATGGAGGACAAGGTATGGCTAGCCACGTTCCACATGACAGGCTCGGCGCAGTTGTGGTATCATCGACTGGAGCGCGACACAGGGACACCGTCTTAGCGCCATTTTGTCGAATTGGTTAATACTCGTTTCGGCCCCCCACTGCGTAGCAACCCTTTGGGTGAACTCATCACACTTCACAAGCAGGGCACCGTTCGTGAATTCTCCGATTAGTTTTTGTCCCTCTTGTGTCGTACCGATCCCTTGACGAAACGACAACAAATTCAGCTGTTTACAGTTGGTTTGGGCCAGCCGTTGTAGACGGATGTGGAATTACAAGCGCCTCAGTCATTGGAATCGGCGATGAGGATAGCACGCGCCTATGAACGTCGAACACAGCTCGCCGCCTCGCGAACCCTTCGCCATCACGACGCCCTTGTTGCACCAGTAGCACAACCACTACGACTTCCGGTTCCGGCACCACTAACGACCAAGGGAGCGGCGGATTGTCTTCTACAGCTAGTTCACCCCGACGCACACTATCACCAGTCGAGTTGGAACGACGTCGTGCCCTCAGCTTATGCTACTGTTGTGATGAGAAGTTTGTTGCCGGACACCGATGCAAACGCCTCTTCGTCATTGAAGTTCAACTAGACCTTGATAGTGATGATGATTCTCCACTAGCAGACAGCAAACCAGAGATATCCCTAGCAACACTCACGGGTATCCATCCTAGGTCAGGCCAAATGATACGGCTCCGTGTCGTGATCGGGAGCAGTACTTGGTCGCCCTCCTCGATTCCAGCTCACGCATAACTTCATTGCTGATGATGTTGCTGCTGCCACCGACATCGTCATGGTTGCCAACGGGGATCATGTTACTAGCTTGGGGTTATGCCGAGCCATGGCTATCCACATTGGCCACGAAGATTTTACGTTGGATTGCTACACCATGCCGCTCGATGGATTTGATGTGATTTTGGGGGATGGCTCGGTACGCTTGGTCCAATTACTTGAGATTTCTCCAACATGACTATGTCATTCGCTACGCTTGGTCCAATTAGTTGGGATTTCTCCAACATGACTATATCATTCGCTTGCCAAGGACGCCGAATCACTTTGGTGGCCTACCCATGCTTCCTCGTTCGAGCCATGCGCGCATGCACGAGAACCAACCTATTGGATGATCTCCTCAAAGAATTCAGTGATCTTTTCGTTGAGCCACACGGCCTCCCACAAGTCTGGGAGATTTATCGTACCATCTCAAAAAGGGATCGAGGCCATTGTTGTCCGTCCATATCGCTATGTGCAATTGCAGAAAGTTGAGCTTGATTAGTGTGCTAATATGCTTCAACAAGGGACCATCCGCCGTAGTTCATCGTCTTTTTCTTCACCGGTATTAATGGCCAAAAAGTAGGATGGTTCTTAGCGTTTTTGTGTGGATTATTGCAATCTCAACGACCGAACTGTCAAAGACAAATTCCCTATCCCCGTTGTGGATGAATTACTCGATGAACTCCGTGGTGCCAAATTTATCACCAAATTGGATTTACATTCCGGATATCACCAAGTGCTCATGCATTCAACCGATATTGCCAAGACTGCTTTTCGCACTCATCAGGGTCTTTTTAGTTCCTCGTCACGCCCTTTGGCCTTACCAATGCCCCTCGTCTTTCCAGTCTCTTATGAATATCGTGCTTCAGGATTTCCTTTGATGATTTGTATTGGTTTTCTATGACGACATTCTCATTTACAGTCCTACATGGTCGTCACATCTACAACATCTTCGTACGGTGCTCCAGTCTCTTCGCCGTCATTGCTTATTTTTGAAGTGTTCCAAGTGTTCCTTTGGCGCCACCACCATTGCTTATTTGGGTCACGTCGTCTTGGCTGAAGGAGTGGCAATCGACCAAGCCAAAATTGGCGCCATATCTAATTGGTTGTGCCTTACGTTAGTCAGGGCGGTTCAGAACTTTCTTGGTTTGGCAGGCTACTACCGAAAATTCATTTGCGACTTTGGAATTCTTGCAGCACAATTGACACGTTTGCTCAAACGTGAGGCTTTTCATTGGACCTCCGAAGCTCAGGACGCTTTCCTTTGTCTCAAATCGGCGTTAACACAAGCTCTGGTACTCCAATTACCGAACTTCAATGATGTTTTTATCGTTGAATGTGATGCGTCGGGTTATGGGTTTGGCGCGGTATTACATCAAGGAACGGGAGCAATTGTATATTTCAATTGACCAATTGCACCTCGTCACGCTTCACTCGTAGCATATGAAAGAGAATTAATTGGTCTTGTCCAAGCAGTTCATCACTGGCGTCCTTATTTATGGGGCGCAAGTTTCTGGTATGTATTGATCATTACAGCTTAAAATTCTTGCTTGATCAACGACTTTCGACCATTCTGCAGCATTAATGTGGTGGCCGATTCCCTTTCTCGGCGTGATACCGAGCTGCAACTTGCTGCTTTGGCCATTTTGTCACCTTAGTTTTCCTTGTTCAACGATCTGCGCCAGAGTTTCCAATAAGACTCGAGTATGCAATCTCTGCATAACGTGATTTCGACTGGTCAATAGCGTGGTCCTTGGGCAATCACCGATGGATTTATCACATTTAATGGTCACATGTACGTACCGAACATAGCTGCACATGGCTGATTTCCATGTTGCTAATGCTAGGACAGTGGTCCAGGATTACATACGCTCTTGTGACATTTGTCAACGCAATAAAGATGAACAACTGCATCTTGCTGGGTTGCGGTCCCTTCTACAGTTTGGGTGAATATATCAATGGACTTCATCAAAGGACTCCCCCGTATTCATGGTAAAACGGTAATTCTCACAGTGGTAGATCGTTTCTCCAAATTTTCTCATTTTATTCCCATGGCTCATCCATACACGGCTTATTTAGTGGCTCAATTATTCTGTAGTGAGATTGTTCACCTTCATGGCATTCCGACATCCATTGTCAGTGATCGTGATCCAGTTTTTACAAGCAATTTTAGGTCTGAGCTTTTTCGTTTCGCCGATGTTCAGCTTCATCTTAGCTCTGCCTTTCACCCCCAATCGGATGGACAATCAGAAGTGATTAATAAGATTATTGTCATGTATCTCCATTGCCTTACTGGGGATCTCCCTAATCATTGGCTTTGTTGGTTACCGTGGGCAGAATATTGTTATAACACATCGTTCCATACATCCCTTGGTACGTCACCATTTAAGGTGGTTTATGGACGGGATCCACCGACTTTGCGTTCTTATACTCATGGGAGCATGCGACTTCCGATGGAACAATTGCTCAAGATAGGGATAATTTTTCGGTCGAAATTCGTGATCGATTACTTCTCGCCCAACAAACCTATAAACGTTATTATGACAGGGGTCATCGTGAGCTGGAATTTTCTGAAGGTCAGTGGGTTTGGCTTCGTTTGCATAACCGACCTACTTCTTCTTTGTCTCTGTCCACGAAAGGGAAATTGAATCCTCGTTACTTTGGGCCCAAAAAAGTTCTTCAGAAAATCGGTTTAGTAGCATATCGCTTACAACTGTCAGCTCGTGCAAAGATTCATGATGTGAGCTGGAATTTTCTGAAGGTCTGTGGGTTTGGCTTCGTTTGCATAACCGGTTGACTTCTTTGTCTCTATCGACGAAAGGGAAATTGAATCCTCGTTACTTTGGGCCCTAAAAAGTTCTTCATAAAATCGGTTTAGTAGCATATCGCTTACAACTGCCGACTCGCGCAAAGATTCATGATGTGTTTCATGTTAGTTTACTAAAGCCATTTCTCGGTCAATCTCCTTAATTACCGCCACCATTGCCTACACTTTTGCATGGCAGAGTTTGTTTGCTACCGACTAAAGTATTGAAATCTCATCGGGCTCGCGACCGTCTTCAGATTTTGGTTCAGTGGGAAAATGCGTAAGAAACGAGTGCTTCTTGGGAAGATTTAGAGCATTTTCAACAGCTATATCCTTCATTCAAGCTTGAGGACGAGCTGTTTGAAAAGGTGGGGGAGATGTCATGTGAGGTATCACGTACGAGTGACGCAAGCCGAAGCTACCAAACGACGCGCTCTCACCATCTGATTCGGTTTCTCCAGTCCGACGACAGGATGTGTCGGATTAGCTACAGTTTCCTTTTCTGTTTCGTAGTCTTAATTAGGAAATACTTGTTAGTTTCCGTTTTATGATTTGAACTCGTTTAGTACTTCAGTTAGGATCTCTATTTAAAGAGAGATACTTTATGTTCAGCAATAAGAAATCAGAAAATTCCCCACATCTCTTCTTGCTATTTTCGGTTGATCTTTGGTCTCTGCCACGCTGCTGCCACAACAGCACCTCCACCGCGCCGTTGAGGCCTGGGTCCCCGACCGAATACCCAGCACGATTATCATCTCCGGTCCAATCCATCTTCGAATACCCCTGCTTCTGACAAGGGACTTGAACGTGGCAATATGGAAGATGGAACTTGTCATGACCCGTCTTTTTTTTGAACGGGAACTTGTCATGACCTGTCATGCTTTCTTTGTTTCTGACTTTCCTTTTGAGTGCCATATTCAGGTTTCTTTCCTTTTGAGTGCCATTATTCAGGTTTCTTGGGGTACACTTCTGTATTTTAATTTGTTATATATGAGCTATATAACTCCTTGTGACTTTTCCCACTTCTAGGAGTATTAGACTCACTTTATACAATCAAATGAATTGTGTGTTATTGGTGCCATGGATTATTTACAGGGCAAACAGAACAACGCTGATGAGTCAACAGGTGGCAAGCTTAATAACAACTCTGAGCAAAGGGTTGAAGCACCCAAGGACGACGAAAATCAGGGAGACATAACAAAGGAGGGTGAACAGAGAGTAGAGACACCCAAAAGAAATACTGAACCCAGATTACAGACGCCCAAGATGGATGGCGAGCTGCCAAGTGGAGAAATGAATACAAATAGTATGAACGGGCGGGAAGAACAGTTAGAAGAAATAAAATTAGATTGATGATCATAAGTTCATCCTTCGGCTGATCCTCACCAATGTGACTATTGATTTTGAAAGGGGAAGCTGAAGTTACAAAATACGAATCCGTTTTTTAAATTATGTATTGCTGTATTTATTGTTCTTTTTTCCCTCCCCCCTTTCCAGCTTAATTTTTGTCTTCTTTTTGCAACCACTTTTTTTAGGTTTATAGATTCAATATTTTCAACCATAACTTGAGGGAAGAGAATAAGTTATGTTTTTCCTATTCATTGTCACGACGGGTTGTAAGTTGCCGATAGACATGTGAAAAATCCATATGAATGAACACTATGCAATTTATGGAAGATCACGCTCTTTATTAACATATCAGAAAAAGAGTACGGTCGGCCTGTGCTTTTCTTATTGCTTTTCTCATCTTATTGGGTTTTGCAGATTTGCATACCAACTCACTCGATGTGCAATCGGAGCTCTACCTTACATTTTCCACTTCTTGGAATACTTGTTTTATTTTGCTTGTCAGAAAGGTGAGGTTCTCCACTGGCATTTCCAGTTTACCCATAACATGTGGAAATATCAACGTAATTTCATATAGTCACTTGATCTGAATGCTACGTGAAGAACATAAGTCAGATGACAGACATCCATCCTTCGCTTAAGTGTTAGCCTCAACTCTGAAAAGCTTTACTATTTGTGGTGCTAATGTGCTGTATCCTGTGAGTGAGACCAACCCGCACGCGTAAGCGCATAAATTCACCTGACTTGAATGACCTCGGGCAATTTTTATGGCCAGAGAGGTAGGACTAATGATCTTGTAATAACAGTAGAAAAGACTGGAATTTGCGTAGGATAAACTGTTCCATTCCTTCTGGACTTCTGGTATCATTTGTCCATGCATGCCAATAAGGTTGATGTGGAACTGCATCTCTGGAATATGACTTGGAAGATTGCATTTACTCGGAGTACTACTGCTGCAGCATCTCATGGAAAATGACTGAAGATTGCATCGACTCGCTCGGAGTACTGCTGCTGCTGCTGCCGACTTGTATTAAAACTTGGATTTGACATGGTTGGAGAAGTCTCCCTGAAGACCTGGAGATGTTTAGGTGTACAGTTCACACTAACCTTTACAGATAGAACGGTAGAGATCGACTTCTAATACGTAGTATCGTATATACTCTGCATTAAATCCTTCAATACAGATGATTCATTTCTCCACAACGCCTGAAGTCTCCGGAGGTTACAGTATAGTGCTCCAGAGGGCACATTTATTTGCCAGAGGGTAAGCCTGCTGCCTGCCTGTCACTCACTCCACTCGCCTAAGTCCTTGTATCTGTCAGGTGCATATATACATACAGATGCATTACGACGTAATAGGGGGCGAAGAAACTCTTTGAAGCAGGACTAGGATGTTCATTTCTGCGATCTAGTGCGTGCTCCTCTTGAGGTAATAATGCCAATATCTTCATGTTCACTTTCCGAACGATGCGTCCGTTGCTTCTGCAATACAATTTACTAACTGTTCACATCAGTTTCATATATATGCGACGTTGCTGCAGTCCACACACGTTCAGATTTTAGCGTTCAATGGAAGGCGAAGGAAAGACGCGTTCAGATTTTAGTGTTAAGTCTCACAGGACTAGCTACATATTTGGTATTTCCGTAGTGGTCAATCCGGAGTGCAATGTTAGATCGAGCTGACTATAATTTGCGCGCATGCGTGTGTATATGCTTAGCAAATTCTTCTCTTCTTTTCTTTTCTTTTGTGTGTGTGAGCGGTGGCCAGGTCTCCAAAATATTAGTATTAACTAGGCTCTTTGGCCAAAACCTGTGGGATCCATTGACCCTACGGCAACAGGCTGGCTGCACACCACTGTATGTGTGAGAGTTGCTTAATAAATTCTTGATAACAGTAGAATGGACAAAGGGAAATCTATAGGAGACGTGCTCGTTTCACTTCGCCATTATTTCCCCCCCCCTTCAGTTTGAGGTGTAACGAACTCTTTACAACCGTCCAGCATATGCAGTTGTGAAGTAAGAAATAATATCACAAGCAAGTTTTCGATTACAACAAAAGCCATCTTTTATTACACAAGATTAAGGCTTAACAGCCGATTTTAACATTGACACGAGCATTGAAACCCAAAGTTAATATGTTACAACACAAAAGAACTTCGAAATCACATGCATGCTTGAGTGCGGTCGAGACCTAGTAACAGTAATCATTGCCGTCTAGTGAGGATCCTCAATATTTTCCCAGATTTTCTCTGTAGATGATATTGCAATAATGAGTACACAAACATACTCAACAAGTCCCATGAAAAAGTTATTTAACTACATGCTACGAGTTCAATGGATTATTTATGGTTTACCATGTCAGACATATATGAGTGCATTTTGAGTTTAAAGCAAAATATCTCGAAAATAGTCAAACAATAATAAATATAACATCAGGGGTTTATTCAACAATTTCAATTACCAGCTTAACATTTCAAAATCTCTACTTATGCCTCTTGTATTGGAATCATTCATGAACACAGCTTCATTAACCGAAAGCACGGCGTATTCGAATACATTTAATTATACTTTGCAGAGTTGTCCAACTTTACCCACAAGATATCTCAAACTCATACTATCATGCAATATACACGCAACATGTTAGCGTGCGACTGAGCTGAAAAAACAAAGTCTTTTCACAGCTCAACCCTTCTAGCCTTTACTCGGTAGGTACTAGATCAATACAGCCATCGGGAAACCACCGGCCAATGGTGGAGTGCTTGCTTCGATGCTGACTAGACCATACCGCTGTGTAAACCAGATAGTGTCCTTTCAGGCCCACTCCTGTCCCACCCCAAATCTTTCCTGTAGATATTCAATCGGAAGAGCAGTGTACTAAGGTAGGTTGGAATAACCAAATCTGTGGTTGAGCGATTTATGTGTTTGTTACTTGACACAATGTTTTTTGTCCTGACTTGTCTCCAGTGAGGAAATGGACCAACACCAACTCTGTTACTTGACACAATGTTCTTGTCTTTACTTGTCTCTAGTGAGGAAATGGATCAACACCAACTCGTGGCTGTCCACCTGCTTGATCTCACCTTACTTGCTTTTATCTAATCTACTGGGTTGTCCAACATCCTGATCACAACCCTCAACTCTCCACCAAAACAATTGGCGAATAGCCAATACTCTTTTCAGAATTTATAAACTTATTTTTGTGACAATGCTAAATATATAGCTATCAATTTATGTGACCTAACTTATCAATGTGAATATAGCCTACAAAGAATAGGTGGGCTTGTATTATCATGACATTCAAAAGTATTATTTCAATAAAAAAAGTAATTGGCATAAATATGATAATGAAAGTAATAATGTAAATACATGGAATATAGGCTCAAAATGATGAGCGGTATGCGACTTACCTCCTTGTACAAAGTCTTCTAATAACTCGTCTTGTCTAGCATCTTCCGAGTTTGGTCGTCGAAGTCGTGACCTAACGAAAAATAACATAAAATAATCCAAATGAAATATCTAACTTGACAAGGAATGAAAGTGGAGCGATATGCAAGTAAAATACAATTGAGAAAGGAATAGAATGGTGGTGTGGTGAACAAGATTTGTTTGAAGCTTGGTTTGGCGAAAGCAGAGTTGATAAGTGGATTCACGAGGCTTGAAAGCGGTTGAAATGGACGGATAATATCGAATTAGGGTTTTGGATGAATAGTGTTAGGCACGATGAATAGTATTACACATAATTGAATTCTTCTTTGTTTTAGGTCATGAAGCTGTTGGCAAAAGGAAATGGGCTCACCCAAAGGTTTGGCGGCCCAAAACATTCATCGCTATCAGTGATGTTAATAAGTGGAGGTGAATCCACTCAAAATTTAAGAATAGGTGGAGGTAACCTTCGTCGTTATAAATACTGCACAATATTCCTTTAATAAAATGAGATTTGGATAAACTGCTAAGTCATAGGAATTTTCTAAATATTGTAATTAAAAATATTTATTTTAGCAAATAAAAGAACCCAAGCCATCCTTATTAACCCTTGCATGTATTATTACTCGCATCCTGTGTGTTGACTCGCGAGCACGAAAGTTGTGCTTATCCTCGGTCTTTCCCCCAAACCCTTCGAAGTAGTAAATCATAGAGATTATGCATGCTACGAGGACCCAGAAGTTGGAGTCCCAGGAGATGATAAAGAGTGGTTAGTTCGTATAGTCTAGGTCTCGCATCAGTCTAACTGACTCCATCAGTGCTTACGTGCATCCAATATTATCCAAGTCTTTGGTTAATATTGGAGCACACAGGTTTTCCCCAGTCGCTTGCCTGTGGAGAGATGTGTTCTACTCTTTTGCTCCTGCTACCGCTTTCACTACTTTTGGAATGTAATCATTTGGCATGTTCGACCTTTATTATAAAACTCAACCCGATGCGGTCTATGTGACTCTGATATTTGTAATATAATATTTGGTTCGGTTTACATCGTGTATAAAATGATTCAGTGATGTATCCGTGAGTACTATCTTTTGATTCGAGAATAACAGTGTTTCACATATGATTTGAATTTGTGAAATCCAAGTCCCGACAGTTAGCTCCTTATAGCCTGTCCGATGAGGAGTTTTCCTCTAGACATTTCCAAGTTCCAATTCTAGGCAAAGTACATACTGAGAGAGGAGGAGCTGCATCACCTTATTACTAATCACAAGCGATTTATTGCAGCATGTCATGCCTTGCGTCACTAGCCCAGATGAATGAAGAGTTGATGAAACCGTACACGAAGAGGAAGTTAAAGCAACCCTGAATACGATTGGTGATTTGAAAGCTCTTAGGCGACGATCCGGCCATTTTTACAAGAAGTTTTGGGAAACAGTTGGCTTTCAAGTTAAACAGGAGGTGTTGCAGGTTTTGAATGGGAGTAATGCCGGAGGGATGTAATGAAACTAATGTGGTACTCATCTCAAAGGCTAAAGCACCGAATAGTTGGCGTTCAAGGTTATTTATAAATTGGTATGTAAGGTACTTGCAAATCAAATTAAAAGCATTATACTTGATATTTTTGCTCCCAACCAAAGTGCTTTTGTTTCGGGTTGCATGATCACGATAATGTGCTCTTAGCGTATGAACTAACCCATTACATGCACACCAAGTAGAAGGGAAAGCAGAGTACGCAGTGGTAAAACTAGACATGAGCAAGGCTTATGATCATGTGGAATGGCATTTTTTGAAGCTATGATGCTTGAAGCTGGGTTTCCAATCGACGTGAGTGGATCTCATCATGAAATGTGTCCGAACGGTCTCTTACCGATTCAAGATTAACGCAGAGCTTATTGATGTCATTGTGCCACAAAGTACATTTAATTATACTTTGCAGAGTTGTCCAACTTTACCCACAAGATATCTCAAACTCATACTATCATGCAATATACACGCAACATGTTAGCGTGCGACTGAGCTGAAAAAACAAAGCCTTTTCACAGCTCAACCCTTCTAGCCTTTACTCGGTAGGTACTAGATCAATACAGCCATCGGGAAACCACCGGCCAATGGTGGAGTGCTTGCTTCGATGCTGACTAGACCATACCGCTGTGTAGACCAGATAGTGTCCTTTCAGGCCCACTCCTGTCCCACCCCAAATCTTTCCTGTAGATATTCAATCGGAAGAGCAGTGTACTAAGGTAGGTTGGAATAACCAAATCTGTGGTTGAGCGATTTATGTGTTTGTTACTTGACACAATGTTTTTTGTCCTGACTTGTCTCCAGTGAGGAAATGGACCAACACCAACTCTGTTACTTGACACAATGTTCTTGTCTTTACTTGTCTCTAGTGAGGAAATGGATCAACACCAACTCGTGGCTGTCCACCTGCTTGATCTCACCTTACTTGCTTTTATCTAATCTATTGGGTTGTCCAACATCCTGATCACAACCCTCAACTCCACCAAAACAATTGGCGAATAGCCAATACTCTTTTCATAATTTATAAACTTATTTTTGTGACAATGCTAAATATATAGCTATCAATTTATGTGACCTAACTTATCAATGTGAATATAGCCTACAAAGAATAGGTGGGCTTGTATTATCATGACATTCAAAAGTATTATTTCAATAAAAAAAGTAATTGGCATAAATATGATAATGAAAGTAATAATGTAAATACATGGAATATAGGCTCAAAATGATGAACGGTATGCGGCTTACCTCCTTGTACAAAGTCTTCTAATAACTCGTCTTGTCTAGCATCTTCCAGAGTTTGGTCGTCGAAGTCGTGACCTAACGAAAAATAACATAAAATAATCCAAATGAAATATCTAACTTGACAAGGAATGAGCTGGAACGATATGCAAGTAAAATACAATTCAGAAAGGAATAGAATGGTGGTGTGGTGAACAAGATTTGTTTGAAGCTTGGTTTGGCGAAACAGAGTTGATAAGTGGATTCACAGGCTTGAAACGGTTGAAATGGACAGATAATATCGAATTAGGGTTTTGGATGAATAGTGTTAGGCCTGATGAATAGTATTACACATAATTGAGCTGCTGCTGTTTTAGGCTGTGGAAACTGTTGGCAAAAGGAAATGGGCTCACCCAAAAGGTTTGGCCGGCCCAAAACATTTTCATTTTAGCGAAAGCCGACATTGATTCGGTTTCTTCTTCGTTTTGTGCTTAGCTCTGAGAATCGAGTAGCAAAATGTCGGTGGTCGCGGCGGCGGTGGTGGTTGGCGGCGAAGTTGAGTGGTGCGGGGGGTATCTCTGAGTCAAGGGGAACCCATTTTTGGGTTTTGGAGGAGCAGAGGTGTGGAGGTGGGGCGGCGGCAGCAATGGCGCATGGCCAGAAGCAGGGGATAGTGCGGCGACACTCCTATGACAATAGGAGGGGGAAACCTTGGCGGTTGCAAGGTGGTGCTACTGCCGGAGGTAGAAGGGAAGGGAAGGAAGGGTGCGGCAGAATTTCACCTTTCGGCTTACCTCTGCAGAGGAGGTGGCGGCGGAGGAAAGCTCAAATTTGGCTGACTCTGGAAAAGACAAAGCAGGGAGGAGGTGATGTGGTGGGGTGTGGAGGTAAAGCATGCCCTGGGTGGCCTTTTATAGCATGAATGGGGCGGTGGGAGCAGTGAGTCGGTGTGACAGTAGGGCGGTGGGAGTAGTGGCGGGGTGCGGTGCGCGCGGCTCGTGGGCGGCGAGCTGTGTGTCTGGGAGCGATTGGTGTCGGGAGCAGGTGAGGTGGCGGGGTGAGGTGGCGTGGTGAAGGCTGTGGAAGGTGATGACGAAGACGAAGAAGGAACGAGGTGATGCGGCGGTGGCGATGCGAGGAGGAAGGAGGAGACAGGGAAAAAGGCGCACACGGAAAAGGTGTGTCCGGATTTGGAAAGGCATAATTCGAAAAAGGAAAGGGGATTGGATAGGAGATTTCCGAATTGGGAAAGAAAACTAAATTCAAGCCAAAAGATTCAAAACTTTTGAAATCCGAAAATTTGGGTTGTTTCATGAGGCACTGATCATTGCTACAAGATAGCCATCGTTTCTCTCTTCTTTCCATCCGCATGGCTTATCCCATTTGAGTTACATGCATCATTGCATAGTTAAATAACATCTTTATCTCGCATGTGCCTCTCGTGCATTCGAGCATGCGTTCAGACAGATCGGCTTTTAAGTGGTAAATTAGGAGAGATGTCGGATCGTAGTGGATTCTTTCATGTCCCAGTCCCAGTCCCAGCTTTACACCAGCACCACGCCAAAACAAACGGGCCACCTGAAAGCTCCTCCTCTTATACGGGGGTCACCACTGATCAATACTTCACACAAGTTGCTTCGCCTTGCTATCCATTCCCACCTAGTTAGCTCCTTTTTAGCTTGGTAGTTTTCCTCTAGACATTTCCAAGTTCCAATTCTAGGTCATACATACTAGTATTTGGGTGTGCTTTGGTTGGTGCGGCCGTAGGGGGGCGGAGGCAGTTGGTACACGGGGGTGTGAAAAAAATAGGCATATATAGCAGGTATACATGGGTGGGGAAAAAAAAAATCAAAACTCGCGAACCAACTCAACTCGTTAAGAATTCAGCTCGAAATCGTGTCATAAACGAGTAGAGTTGAGCTGCTCGTTAAGTTAATGAGTCGAGTTCAAGCTAGCTCGTTAAATTATAACCCATCCCACAAGCCAACAAATTCTTCAGGTCGCCTCCAGGCCCAGCCTAGCCTATCGGCCACGCTCCAAGAGCAGGTGCAGGCGGCCAACCAATCACCCCACCCGCACTGCAACCCTATCCACAGAGTCACAGACCTGCTGTCATACCCCAAATTTGTAATTTGTTATCTTTTTGTTCACAACACCAATCCCTGGATCACTAGTTAGTGCTCACAGTTACATCATTAGATATCAAATATATATAACGAAAATGTAAAGCTATTGCATAATAATAAACAAAGCGTAAATATACATTATGACTTTTATCTTTCAGAATGGCCGACCAGGTTAAATATCGTTAAAAAATCAGCAACAAAAACGGAATTGAAATACAACATGTGGAACCCTCACGATATACCCTCAGGCAATCGATTGGATCCCGTGACCTAGCCCTTGGCCTTCTTGTCTTTCAGTCTTGAAGAACGTGCATAAGTGTCCATGTAGCCTTCTTCTTTTATACTTAATGAATAATAATATATTGAACGAGCATGAGTACACAACCGTACCCGCGAGCCAACACACAAAATGCAGCTATATAATATGAAAAGCTGATCAAAAGAATAACTTGTCATCTCAAATCTTTGGGCTCTAACCTATCTTTTCATTCTCTCCCATAAATTATTGGGAGTGTCTATGTTTCAAGTGACTGAAATTTCTTTATCCATCAGTCATCTTTTCTCACCGTTGGATCAATATTCTATGGGCCAGATTGTCTCTTTCTAAAATAAAATAAAATAAATGTAGGTGAACCCTACAAATAAAAAAATTCTAAAATAGACAAAAGTAAATATATGTAAACCCTACAAATCCAAAAAAAAACAAAAACAAATATAATTAAAAGTTGCAGTAAAGTTGTGCTAAAATTACACATCACTTGTACTATAATTTTAGGTTTAATACTATGCAATTGTAGATGACTGTTGGACAAGAAAATTTCAAGCAACTAAAAATTAGCAAATTCCGTAAATTATTTTATAAAAATAAAAGCTAATTCAAGTAAGTTCTCGGCATTGCCCATGACCGTGGACATGACTATCTAGATAGTTTTTACACTGCGCAAAGTTCATACACTTTACCCACAAGAGATAATCAACTTATAATGTCTGTCTTGACACACTTATATAGGTGTACGACTAATATGATTGTCACAAAGCCTTTACAATACCCCACCTCAGCGCAACCCCACCGCTAGGTATCACCTCTTTGGGCCGCATCCCCAGGAGGTCTTCCACTTGCGCCGTTTAGTTTTCCTGTGGCTTCTTCTACCCATATCCACACCACACACCCACAAATGGTGAAGTTGCGATGAGGCGAACAAATTAGTCAGCCAGGTTGTACCCATTATAGACTTGTAGTTGCACTGTTTTTACACGAGAAGGCGGTTACAAAAACTCGGTCCTTTGTTGACTTGGGTGGTATTTCCCCATACCCACTCTGGCATGCTCTTTCTAGCACCCGCCACACTTTCTAAGCATCCAAGTCGAAATCTTTTTGTTTTCTTTTGTTTTGAAATACTTTTCTAGTCAACATACCAGCCAAGCTCCAACCTCGACTGCCAAAACCCAGTTTCAAATTTTAAATGATGTCGAGGCAAATCATTGCCCGCAATTGTGTACTTTATCAAGCAGGTTCAGAGGAAACCCTTCAACATCTATTCTTTTCATGCAACTTTAGTTAAGAATGCTGGAATATCATTGGTATTCAATGGACAAATTCTTTAGAGATGTCACAGATGATTCAAATGGCCAAGTTGAGTTTTAGCCAGCAATTCTTCATGGAAATCTTTATCATTGAGGCTTGGCATATTTGGAAACAAAGAAATGACATGGTTTTTGAGAGGTGGGCTCCATCGGTTTAGAATTGGAAATCACTTTTTAAGCAAGAAGTCACTCTACATGTGCATAGAGTGAAGGAAGTTTTAAAGCGACCGATCTTTGACTGGCTAGACTCTTTAAGTTGATTTAGTCCTCGGTGAGGACTTGTACAATTTTTCTTCTTGTTTATCTTTTTTTATATGTACATAACTTCTTGTTTCATTTCAAATATACATAGTAGTGGTCTCCCTTACTGTTTTCAGTCAAAAAAATCATTGCCTGCATACTAATGTACCTAAGCAAGGCTAAGCACAACACTTAGGTACGGCCTTAGTAGCTAGTATGTATACCATTAGTCTAGGGTGACAAAGTACAGTGTCCAAGTTCAGGGATTGAAAGTTTATACGCAATTATCATTAAGGTAGTAGCTATGAGCTAAAACAATATATTTGTATAAATAATAGCAATGCAATTTCATAATTTAAATCAAATATAATTTGCATTTGATAGTAGGTGCAAAATGATCAAAGTGTTGACTTGACTTGCTCAATGTTATGATAATAGTCTTGCTCAATGTTTTGATAATCTGATCTTGTTCTTGCTCTTGCTTGGATTGCTGCTCCTCCCAGGCTGCGAACTTCTAATTACGCATATTACAATTGAACGTAAGAATGTCTGAAAGCAACCAAATGAAATCTAATAAATCCAAAGACTAGTAAGCCAGGGAAACATTTCAAATGAAAGTAAATATATCTAACAACATCTTGAAAGAATGAAGCATTCCATATGAAACTAAACCTACTTAGTAGAAGTGATGAAGGAAATACTTAAGACGAAGTATATCCAAAGGAAGTGATGAAGGAAATACTTCAGACGGAATGAAGCACATCCAGGGATATTTGGAATGGAAGTACTCAGACCAAAGTGGATAAATCCAAACTTTACTGGTTTGGTCTAATGGTGGGTTTTGGGTTGACACTTAGACTTAGGCTTAGGTAATCATTTGATCTGAAGTGAAAGCGAGAGGGGTCGAGCTCTCGAGAAGTCCGCTGGTGCAAAGGAGTTAGGACTCCAACGGGATGGAGAGAATATTCATATGAATATTCCTCATCGGATACCTAGATGGGAGAGATCACCCAGTTGGGTAGGATTCTCTTACCCATCTTGGGTCACGAATTGTACTTCTACCGGGAGCGGATAGCGAGGGGTGATGGCTAGAGCCTAGACGATGTTGATTAGTGGTTGAGCTACTATCATCCACTTGGGAATGTATCACCGCTACTCACATGTGGAGCCTAGCTGATCTAATAATTTCTTTAGTTATTATTTTCTATTTATTGAGAAAGTTCCATGATAGTTAGGTGAGACCTATGCATAAGTTCGGGGTTTGTACTAGGTAGACACAAGTCTCACTTATACTTCTCATTAAGTAGATAAGTATACTACAAGACATATGGGCTCTTGCTTTCTAACCTTGTTTAGCAATCAATCTTATTATCTCAATTACTATTACTAGTATGAAGCTAGGTCATAGCTACCGCTAACCTTCATTAAGGTTTACCACTACTATGCTTTACTCGACATTTTAATCTAAATGTCGATGGCACATTTGGTTGATTAATCAGTCACTAGCATGATCCATATGTCAATTAGCATTCATGCATATACATATACTTTTATTCCCTTGCTTATTCTATGTAAGTATATGTGAACTTATATGTCTCGCTACATGGTTACAATACTAAGATTAACCCTAGACACGATGTTGCTAGGTCATAGTATACAACCCTATGTTCATTTGGGTATTCCTGGACATAAGGCTATATGTTAATGGTACTTAATTACTATCCAATCTCTTTACTATTTTGATTAACTATTTAGTTTAAATTATTATCTTTATTATTACAACAATGGTTCAGGGATTACTGTTGTTTGATCAAGTGTGCATGCATATGCCTAAACATGACTATATCATCTTAGGTTCTAAGAGGATGCCGGTTAATGTCGCATTTTAAGTCTAAATAGTAATGACATCATAATTAACCTTATAATAAAATTTGTCTGGAGTCTGCCTTTCACATTATCATTCCATGAGATCGCAACACTACATTGAACTAAATAAGTGGAATCTAGTCAATCCTAATAGTTTTAATCCTTCCCCTAATTAAAGTTCCCTTCCTTTAATCTAAATTCTGATTGCATTCTTGTGATAATCAATTAAAGTGTACTTTCTTAGAATAATTCTTGAATTAATTATTAACCAACTTTATTAGGAAGAATATGGCTGATTGAACTTTCACTTATCTGATTATACTATTCCATTCTAATCATCCATTTAATTATCCCTTTAATTACTTGATTTATCCACTGACTATCACTATCTGAAAGTACAATCTGTTAATTGAATATTTATAAACTAATTAACCTCCTAATGTCTCTAGGCTAATTACTTAAATTAATCACTAATTATCTTCTTAATAAAAGGGGCCCATCTGTCATTCACAGACACAGAGAGAGGGTGGGCTTTAGAGAGTTGCTGAGGGACCCACCTTTCATCCATCCATAGGGAAGGGGGGAGAGCAGAGGACCGAAACAGGGGAGGCAGGGGGAGCGGCTCGGTCGGCTCTTGCCGCCGGCGGAGCAAAAATGGAACCGGGGAAGGGAGGCGATTCCAATGGCGTGTTGCGGTCGGAGCTAGGGGAGAAAATGGTGTAGCAGTCGGAGTGGAAGGGGTGAAATGGAGGGAAGCACGAGCATGAGGAGAGCGTGGGAACTCACTCGATCGGTCGGTAGAGGTAGAAGAGTTGCTAGACGGCCTGGCGACGGGAGCACAAGGCGGCGGTGCCTCAACGGTGGCGGCGACCTAGGGTGGGTGAGCGGCATGGGTGGCTGAGAGAGGACGACGGTGTTGTGGCGAGGGATGGGAGTAGGTGAGGGGTGACGGTAGTGTCGGCCTACTCCTTCTGCGGGCACGGTGACGAGGATAACACGAGGAACAGGGGGACGTCCTTGCGGCATGGCGCCCAGGACGAGGCAGTTGCGGCATGTGAGCTAGGGAGGATGAAGGCAGGTGGGGGAAGAAGGAAGGAGGGGCTGGTGCATGTGTTTAGTCAGGAGCAGGGAGAAGGGGAAACCATAGGCTGGCTGGTGGGCCTGGGGAGGAAAGGAGAGAGGAAAAAAAGGAAGGAAAATGGAAGAAAGAAAAGAAAAGAAAGAAAAGTCGGGCTAGGCCGGGTGGCTTTCAGTCCGGATCGCACTCTTGAGGTCTCGATTTATTCTCGTTTTCTTTTCTTTTTAAACTCAGGTTTGAATTCGATTTTATGTTTTTTGAGTTGAGGTTTCAATTAACGACTCAAAAATTCAAACATTGCCGAAGCATAATAAAAGGTTTTAAAACCCCCTACATTTTTAAACAACCGAGCTGAAAGTGAATTTTGGGGTGTTACACCCACACTGCCGCCACCTCCCGCTTCGGCCTCAGCCTCCCGCCCTCGGCTTCCCGCCCCGCCCTCATTCTCAGCCTCCCTCTCCACGTCCGGCTTCCGCCCGGCGCCCTCCCATGGTCCCGAGTAAACTTGTTTCTTCTATGTTCGGCCTCCCACCCCCAGCCTCCCCTTCTACGTCCGGCGTCCGGCCCTCCGCTCTCCCCTTCCCCCTCCACGTCCGGTGTCCGGCTCGACACCCTCCCCCTCCACGTTTGGTGTTCGTCCCTTCGCCCTCCCCTTCCCCCTCCACGTCCGGCGTCTGGCCTCCGCCCGGCGCCCTCCCGCGGTTCGGAACCAAACGAGCCAACTCACGAGTTCAGGCCGAGTCGAACCGAGCAGACATTTTTTTCTCGTTTGCTTAACGAGCCAAGCCGAGCTCGGTTTCTTAACGAGCTTGACCGAGCCGAACCGAGCTTACCGTTATCCACCCCAACAGGTATAGGTATACATCATATTTTCACCCCTAATTAACATCTCAACTCACAATTTGTAATTTGAGTTATGTGACTTTTCTTAATGTGTACCTTGAATTGTTCTATCAGATGATATTTTCTTAACTCTGCATGGATCCGCCACTGCAGCGGTTGTCAATGCCAATAACGACAATGGCCAAAACTACAAGCATTGCTTGGCTGAGTGTACCTTTCCTTCTTCAAAACAGTGATCATTAAGCACCTTAAATATTTTAATGTGGCGCAAGTTGAATTTCGAACGTACAGCAACGCTGTTTATCAATCAAGACTGTTTCAACATTGTCGACATGAATCTGAACACCGATCAGAAATTTCTCTAATTCTTTCAGCGATGAGGGAGCTTTGCAGGAATTTTTCGCAGTTTGATTTTTTGTTTCGTCCGACGGCTGCCCATCTTTGCAATAAGCAAGTCTCATGTAGTGTAAGCAGGTGTTCGTGGCTCGTTGAGTCGCCTAACTTCATACGTGATACTTTGCATAGTGACTGTATTCCTGCCAAAGCTAAGGAACAAAGCCCCATTGATCTAAAAAAAAACTACACGTCGCCCATGGACATGGTGCCACGGGACGGTGCACGCACTGGGCACAAAACTTCAAGACCCACCGAACAGCACTGATCGCTACGCGGCTGCGGCCCGCAGGGCGCCGGTGCTCACGCTCCAACGCGTGCGGTTCAGCCATCGCATTAGTGCCCCTTCCCCACAGCACGACCAATCGCCATTCATCGGTGTCGCAGACCTGAAACACATCCGTTTTTTTCCATGTGATACACGCTTTCCCCAACCCCATATGCCCCTCCCTCCTGTCCTGCTGCTGCTGCAGGTAGGCAAAAAAAAAAAAAGCTACGTAGTAATACAGTACTACTACCATGTGACACGGTCTGTGATTGTGATGTGCAATCATTTGGAGTAGTCTCACGACAGGTTCTGTCACTGACCGATGGGTCAGCATGTTTTTTACATGCAACCGCCTGTTCTCTTTATATTCTTCGGTTCTATTTGTAAGAAGATACTGAAAATGACTACACTATCCATAATTACTACCTCTAAGCACTATATTCAATGCATGTATAGAAAGAATGTAAAGTAAAGCTAGATATTTATTAGAGGTACAGAGCAAACATCACACTAATTTTGCATTGGAATATAAAATTCGCCTTGTATTTATAGACAAGATTATATATTTTTAAAAAAAACGCACCGTAACTTGGACGGAGGGAGTACCTAACAGCGCAATCACTGTAAACTTGGGTGAAGTACCCAACAACGCAATTGCATTAGTTTAACTCAAAAGCATGAGCACTACTTAGCAGCGCACGAGAAATCTAGTCCGAGAAAAGGGGCGCCGAAGCATCTAGCATCCGGCCCTAGTAGTCTGATTGCCAGGAGATTATTTCCTTTTCTTAATCATCTAATTGCCATGAGATCAATTGCTCCCTAAACTGGCTGGTTGGTCATTGGTCCTTCGTGGATGGTTCTCACTTCTCACCGAGTGAGAACTGACAAGTGACTCTGCTCGCACTCACAGCAGGAACAAACAACCACATGGCTCAATATAAAGTCGACCTATTCCCGGAACCGCTGATAGGAGTAATAAAGAACGGCGCGCTAACCAAAACGCAGCATGTCTAAAAAACTTCTGCTATAAGTAAGTGCTGCTTTGCACACTGTCTCCCCAAACCAGCTCCTCTTACCTTCACAGCAGCAAAGACCACTAGAAGCACAGGCACAAAGAAAGGCGAGAGAGGAAGGAGAGGAGCAATGGAGTACGGGCACCCCTGCAACGGCTGCAACAGCAAGGAGAAGAGGCCTCCGCTCAAGAGGGGGCAGCTCAAGCTGCAGATAGCCAAGACTCTGAGCAGCCTCGTGGCGCGGGGCGCCAAGAACAGGGATCACAGCTTCAGAGGATAAGCAGCGGGCTGCAATTGGTGGACTTACTGTGATGTATGACGTGGTGCTCGGCATAGGGATTGTGCAAATCGGAGAAGAGTTGTCTGACTAGGTAGTAGTTGTCGGTCTCAAGTTTTCCCCTTCCCCCCATGTGCTCGGTTTGAGGTTCTTATTAGCTCCCTGGAAGGCTGCTTAGATCTTGCTTCCTCGGCAATTACATTGTCCTCGAGTGAGGAAATGGAGAGAGGGTGTATTCCTTGTAGTTTCATGTTCGGAGTAGTAATGTGTAGCATATAACTGTGATGTGATGATGGTAATGGAATTTTTTTAACTGATCTGTTTCTGAGATTGATGGGCCTTTCCCTCCTTCACTTGCTTGTCCAACTCTGAACTGAAGTGACTCCTAGTTAAGGGGCCATACATTGGGATGATACGTACATGTCACATTGTCATTGCACTTGCACATGTTTCTTCTTGGTCTTGGCTGCATGGCGATCGAACCTCCTCTCCACCTCCGCCGTCTGCCGTGACAAATCGTCGGGTCAGATTCAATTGGCCGGCGCCGCCTTTCCTACGCCCGCCACGGCGCCACCCACCTACCGCCTCGGGCCTCGGTGGGCGGAGGCGTGGATGGCCCGGTCGCCGGGTCGCCGCGCGGAAATGTTATGGGGCACACGCACCCGTGCGTGCGCGGCTAGGAGTTTTCCCTCCACGGTTCACGGGGACGCGGTGAAGGTGGCCACCACCCAGAAGCCGTGCCGCCGCCATCTCTGATGATGCAGCGCCAGGACCTGAGTCGGGGTTGTGATCATACGATCGAGTAGCATGCTCCCACCACCACACCACGCCATTTTTTTTTCTTATGGAAACGGCTGGAGAGCTGCTGTTTACATAAACATCTGGTTGAGATATAGATGTTGCCCTAACAAAATAATAATAATCAGAAGTATACTTTAAATGGCTTTTCGTGATGCTAATCGGGCTATTTATGGATTTAATATTGAGTTGCGAATCTTAGGCAGTACGAGATATCAGAGATATCAACAGTGT
The DNA here is from genome assembly GCA_036346395.1 of Hsuehochloa calcarea. Taxonomy (NCBI): domain Eukaryota; kingdom Viridiplantae; phylum Streptophyta; class Magnoliopsida; order Poales; family Poaceae; genus Hsuehochloa; species Hsuehochloa calcarea. The sequence continues at coordinate 72,668,664 of CM070594.1, read as the reverse complement.
AAGGAAAATCCCCTCAAAATCGCTTCCGATTTGTTCAATATAAATACTCTTAAAACATCAAATGTACGGAACTAGGGTCTAAAACGGCCGCACGTCCTCCGACAGCAATATTATGTGCTACAGTACCATAATATTGATTCGTAGATGTTGAATCAAAAAACAAAGGCTAAGATCATATGCGCATCTTGTCATCCGTATAACGACCGCAGCAAAAAATCTTGTAGTGGTTGGTCTAGTCCGTTCTTTCTGAATCAGACGCAATGTTACGGTACTGTTGCTCTCTACTATTTCTTTTGCAAGGTCAGAGAATCTGAATCCGTCTAAAACACACTCCCTTGTTACTCATTGCAAGAAAGCTAACACACTCCCTTGTTACTCATTGCAAGAAAGCTAGCGGAACACGTGAATAATATTGAAGTTGTGATCTCAACCGGACACCTGTCGAGTACATTTATAGCATAACATTATAGATTACAAGTCGGTTACAGCCTGAACATTGATTACAATTGTGCAACGATAAGAAACAGGTGCAGACTCGGAACAAGATGCAGACTCTGAAGTCCTTGCCGTATTGTCTACACTAACCTGAATACAATCCGAAAACAATGTAATCTTCATAAGCGATCTCCCGAGACTATATCTCATGACCTGATCAAATAGTCCTACATGTATACAACTTATTTTAATACTCTCCCTCAATATCAATTCGTATCCAGAAGATTGAGATTACTTCCAAATCGCAAGAACATAGATGTCGACGATCGAGTAGCCGATCTTACAAAATAAAACAGAGAAAAATGACAAAAAGTTCTTAAGAGAAGATGGGATTGCTCTTTATTGCTATGAACTGAATCCTTTACAGTGGGTGTCTTTGACAAGGCAATGGACTAATCGTAATTACACTAAGCATTGTGCTTGCTTTGTTAATACTTGAGATGAAATCCAATCGTCTCTAGATATTCTGAATTGGATTTTTCTTCTACCGTTCGTGTTCTTCCTTAAGTAGTCGATGAAGTGGTGGCAGTTAATCCTGGAAGAGGCGCCTGTTGGAAGTGTGGTGACTAGTTGGAGCGAGGCAACAGTTGATGAAGTATCAACCGTCCGGCGGTTATGTTTGTGAGACACTAAACCGCATGATAGTTTATTGTTAGTGTCTTAGGACTGTGAAACGTCGCGTGGTATGGAGTCAATAGGACATGTACTCCATTCATCACGCAGTAAGGAATATGCTTGGAGCAAAATTCAGATGCCAATTCATTGCTTGTATGAGCGGTCATTTGGTCAGGGACTAGGTACAGGACCTCGTCCGACTAGAATACCTATATGTAACTTCTAGAACCTTTACTGCCACAGAGGTCATTAGCCTTAGGGGTTACGACTCTTACTATCACGGGGGTTCTTAGCCTTAGGGGTTACGACCACGAAGACATATGGTCTTTTAATTATGTATTAAAGTAATACATAGAGATTTTCATCATTGTCAGCTAGTCCCTGAACTTTAAATTAATTGGGTGTGTGAATACTTTTTCCCGATGAGGTCGTATCGGGCAGACCCTTATTTATTACCGTGACATACGAGGTGGTCTGTATTCACTTTAAAGTTAAGAAACTGCCTTGGGAACTAAATAGTTTTTTCTATCCATTGGACTTTTGGGTAATTCCCTATTGCGGTTAAGGAACCGCGGCTATAAAATCCCTTCGGCGCAAGGTTTTAGGGTTTTTATGCCTCCTGCTTTCCCTTTTCATCTGCTGAGAGAAGGATCGCCTCTGAACTCCTTTTGCCTACAACCTTTTACGATCTCCTTTCTTTCTTTCATCCAATACCCAATCATGTCGGACTCGATCACCAACTAGTTGGTTTCTGTTCTGAGCGAGAAGAAGCTTGAAGCCTTGGAGAAGATTGGGATGCTTTCGGACAAGAATTTGATTTCTTAGAGATCAGCGGCCGGAGAGCAGTCTCCGAGCAACGAAGATGGGGAAATCCCTGTTTTTCTCAAATATATCGAATACAGATTCGGGTTCCCGGTTCATTCATTCCTCCCTAAGATCTTGGAGCACTATGGAATCGAATTGTGAACCTTGCCCCCAATGCCATTGCCAATCTCAGCGTCTTCGTCTACCTCTATGGAGCATACTAAGGGATTTTCGCAGATCTGGAGATCTTCAAGTACTTCTATAGGATGGCAAAGTCGGGGAAGACGATGGGGACGCCTAGGGAGTGCACCTTGCGCCTCCACGAAGGAAAAGCTGATGAGTACATCTGTATGTACTCAAAATCTTCGTGGTCGTCATGGAAGAACAACTGGTTCTGCATGATGGTTACTAAAAAAGACAACCTTTACTATACTGGTACGAAGGCGGTCGAGAATTCAGAATAGCGCTCCTCCGTGAAAAAAGAGGGAAAGGTGGGGAGATGGGTTGAAGCCATCCAACACCTTGGTAACAGGGGTTTAACCTCCTAGCACGTAGTAAGGGATTTCTCCATGAGCTGAATTAGCCCCTGAAGTCCTGAGCACATTCAATGCTATGGTATATTGGTCGTGACGAAGCGACCAAAGATTCCAAGGAGGGTAAGTCCCAAAAGATTTTGACTAGTTTGTTTATCTTTGTTGATCACTTTTGTAACCCTAAAGTCTCTCGTTCATTTTACAACCCTTCTCCTGATGAGATTGGAAACCGAATCAAAATGATATGCGCTGGGAGCCTGATGACAATGCTGATTTCTCCTTGATTTTAGCGGTTGTTTCTGCAAAAGAGAGAGTCGAGAGGACTAAGGTAAAGATATCAACCATCTTTTATCATTTATGTGTTTTCCGATCAGTTTACCGTAAATACTCTTTGATGTGTAATCGGTCGGATTGAGGATTAATGAGGCCAACGAGAGTTGTGAGCCGATTGAGACTCCGACTGCTCCTATGACCACCCAAGATGGTGATCTTACAGAGACAGGGAACCGAACAAAAATGTATATTCTAGATGAAGAATTTTCATCACCTAACTAACTTTGATTGTTAATTAGGCGGTTGTCATGGACTCCAAAGTGGTCGCTTACGACCTGTCAGTTGCTACTAAAGCAACCGTTCTGGAGGTCAACGAGACCACACCATCTGACCCTATAGTCAGGGATCTTATTCTCGACCAGTTGATCGAGAATATTTCTTCTGACCTCCAGTTGGTGGATGTAAGGGGTCTAACCAATCCTATCGATTTGGGATCGGTGAAGTCGATCGAAAAGAAAAGAAAGGCGAACGCGTTGGACTTTGCTTCAGCGCGCTTCAAGTTAAAGACCAAGAAAACAACCTTGCATGTATACATGAAAAGGAAATCTATGTAAATACATACCTCTAGTGTTTCTAGAGTCATGAGCTTCTTTTTTTTTCTTTCTTTATAGATCCTCTAGTGTTTCGATCTCTTCCGATCAGAGCACCCCTCAAGAGAAAGCTCCTAAGGAGAAAGAGGTCGAGCAAGTCCCCGAGCAGATGATAAAGCCAATGCATGTTCAGGAACCCATGGTGGCTCCAACCCCACCTATAGAGGTGATGGTGTCTGAGGAATTCCAGTAGGTTCCGACCTCTGCTGGGAAGTCTCCTCTTCCTGTCAGTTTCCCTTGTCACATTCGAGTCTTCGACAATAAGGAACTCGATGAGGCTTGGGGAAGAATATCATATCGTCAATCAAAAATGAATCCCGACTCCATTTTTGCTGAATATAATAATATGGCAATACAGGTAAGCTTCCACGAGCACTTTTAATAGCCTTTCCCTTTAAACTATATCAAAAACTTAAAGAAATCTACTATTTTTGTAGCATTTGGCGGAAAACTTCGATGTGGTCGGAGGACTGACCCAACGAATAAAAGTCTTGGAGTAAAAGAACTCCGAATTATAAAGTAAGTACATTTTATGTCTTCTCTTCTCCTTCTTTACCACCGACTCTTTTTCTATTGATTAACTTCCCTCTTTATCGTACTTGATAGATTCAGAGAAGCTTAGAAAAGAGGTTCTGACAAAAGAAGTCGTAATAGCCAAGCTTAAAGAGAAATATCAAAACAAGGATCGGTCGATCGAATATCTGACAACCAGACACAAGTCCTGAAACTATCAAGAAGAAGGTTGAAGGTAGCCGGTTGTAGACTCGACAAGTGTACTATCTTTAATTGTATATATTTATTCTTTGGTCTACTCATGCAGAGCAAACTCAAGCATTGAAGAGAATAGAAAAATCTCTTGAGTTTGAACGAGGCATGGAGGTAGCATTTGGGCATAATCTTGAAAAGAAGGTCAAGGCCTTCAACAAGATGCTATTCAATATGGGATCGGGAACGTAACTGCCCAGCTTAGGAGATCCCATGGAGAAGATCAACTTCGTTTGCCAACAACTCGAAGATCTCAGAAGCTTGCTCAAAACTATTTGGAAGAACCATGCACAGACTTTATTTGAAGCTGTCAAAAATAGAGTTAGTTTTGCTTTGGCAAAACTGAAGGCATCCGTCCCCGCCATAAATCTCCAAGCTGTTGTGGAAGACTTCAACTGCTCGGGAGACGATGCAACCAAACTTCTCGAGGAAATGACACATCTCGAAAATAAGGTTGCGGAAGAAATAGAGGTCGGATCTCCGACACACAGCGATCAGTCTGGTGATTCTAAGGAGTAGGTTATTGTAATATAGGAAGTATGAATGTAAAAACTCACCTTTCTTTCATCAATAAAGACTTACTATAATCATCCAAAAAACTTACATAATATTTAAAGCCTCCTACAAATGGTAAAGCTGGACCCCAAACATCTGAGTGAATGAGTTCTAAAGGGAAATTAGAAACACAAAGGGAACGACTGAAAGGAAGTTGATGGATTGTTTGCTCGTTGATAGGCGACACAAGACAGCAACACCATCTTTATTGGATGAAAAAGAAACTTGATTATTGTGAAATATGTGTTCAACGACTGGAGTTACTAGATGGCCCAACCTTATATGCCACAAATCTGGTGAAGGTTTGACCATGGCAAGACACTGATGAGATGAAGAATCGACTGATACAACGACAATAGGGTAAAGTCCCCCTTCACTGCTGCCTTGAAGAAGAACCTTCTCCGTGTCCTTGTCCTTAAGATAGAAACAATGTGGATGAAATTCAAAATAAGCATCGTTATCTATAGTGAACTTATGAACCGACAAAAGGTGTTTGCTCATGTTAGGAATATGAAGAACATCACTAAGAATCAGAGATTTAGTTGAGCGAGAAATAGTAGATTGACCAACATTGGAAATAGATAAACCTGGTCCATTATCAACTTGAACTTGTTCAGTTCCTTTGTAGTGCTCTCTCATCGATAGTCGATCAAGATCACTTGTTGTGTGATCGGTTTCTCCTGTGTCTGCATACCACTGTGTGTCCGAATAAGACTGTATAGAGGTAGCAGCTGCAACCTTCTCTTCAGCTTGATAAGTGTGATTGAACCTGTGATAACAACGAATAGCGTCATGTCCCATCTTACCACAAATCTGGCACATTGGGCGACTGCCTTTATTCCCAGAGATGCGTCCAAAAGAGCCTTGGTTATGGCCACGGCCCCTCCAAGATGAACGCCCACGGTTGAAGTTGTTGTTGGTGCCACTGCTGTTGTTGTTGAAATTTACATGGGTCACATTGTTTGCAGAGAACCTGACCTGTACCTCTGAATTGTTAAGCTCTTTGCCCAACTCATAGCTGAGAAGATGAGCAAACAAGTCATTACGTGAGATGGGTTAGGGACAAGTGGTGATCGAGGTAACAGGAGAATCAAAGTCATTGATGAGTCCTGCCAGGACGTATGTCACAATTTCTTCATCGCGCAGAGGATAGCCAATAGAGGCCATCATGTCTGCAAGCTTCTTCATCTTCTGAAAATAGTCTGTCACCGAACTATCTTTCTTCTTGGTATTGGCAAATTGTAGTCGGACCTGCATGATTCGTGCTTTTGAATGTGAAGTGAACATCTCTTCTAGGGTCGTCCAAACCTGTGCAGCTGTCGAGAGAAACAATAATTGCCCCAAGCTTGCTTAAGGGTGAGAGAATCGCACTCAGCACAAGTTGATCTTGTTGGTGCCATAGAGCATGCGTCGAATTTGGCAATACTCCTTCGCTGCTATCTTCACTGGTCTCGGTGATGATCACCGGTGGACACTTTGTTGTTCCATCTACAAAACCAAGCAATTGCTAGCTCTGTAAATAGGGAACCAACTGAGCTTTCCATAGCATATGATTTCTACAAGTAAGTTTCACCGTGAGGAAGTGGTTGAAGGATGGCGTCGGAAGAAGTCCGACAGAGGTTGAAGAAGATATGGAAGAATTTATGGCTGAAGATGTGGTGGAGGTCAGAGATGGTGCAGTCATGGCTGAGAATCGTGGATCTGATACCATGTGAAAAATATTGAAGTTGTGATCTCAATCAAAGATCTGTTGAGCATATTTATAGTATAACATTACATATTACAAGTTGGTTACAGATTGTACATTGATTACAACTGTGCAATGATAAGAAACAAGTGCGGACTCTAAACAAGATGCAGACTTTGAAGTCCTTGTCGTATTGTCTACGGTAACCTAGAGACAATCCAAAAACAATGCAGAAGCGATCTCCTGATATTATATCTCATGACCTGATTAGATAGTCCTACATGTATATAACTCATTTTAACATAATAGAGGCTTAGCTTCTCTGAAAATTCTTTACTTGTAAGAAAGCAACTAGGTAGATAGGCGCGCTACGCTACGCTGGTTATATTGTGGTGGTGCGCTGCATCTGTTGCTTTATCGACAGTTCAGGATAATGTTTTTAGAGATAATTACATTGTAGCTTCCTAAACTTGTGGTGTTGTACCACTTTACTCTCTGAACTTGTATTTTACTTTCTCGGTCTCCTAAACTTTCCCTCGTTTGCACCGCAGGTCCTTTCCTCTGTTAGTTGACGGAATAGGCTAACTTATAGTAAATTACACTGTAGTTACTTAAACTTGTGAGGTTGTACTACTTTACTCCTTGAATCTGCATTTTACTTTCTCAGCCCCCTAAACTTGACCTCATTTGCACCGTAGATCCTTTTCTCTGTTTGCTAACAGAAAATGCTGAGCTGGCGCACGTCATTGCAGAGGTGGCTGCCCCTCAATTATACCCCGACAACACACATGGCCACTGCGCCGACGGGGTCAGCTGCGTCGCGCCGCCACATAGTCATCTGTGGAGGCGGCGTTGTTGGTGCGTGCATGACCTACTTCCTCTCCACCCACGCCGCCTCTCTCACCGTTCCGACCCTTGTCTAGAAGTCCTCCCCGCCTACACCACCTTTGGCAAGGCTGGCAGCTTCCTCGCCCTTCTCCACGACCCAGGGAAAAGATGTGCAGTGGTGTCGTGGGCGAAGATACAAAGTGGCAGCGCTGGGCGATGACGAGGCGGAGGCGGGTGGTGGCGGCGACAGCCTGGCGAAGTTCCTACGAGAGCGAAGGGAGCGAGGTAGAATGCGAGAACGCGAAGCTAGAGAGGTGGATAAAGAGGGGAGAGGCTCACCAGTGGTGGTGAATTTAGACGACGAAGACTTGCGGCCGGTGCAGAGGAACACACGCACAATCTCCACAACGATCGTGGTTCGGCTTCGATTGAACATGGAAAAAGCAGACGAGGTCTGGGAACACGGTGTGACGCTGTCAATCTTGGCAAAGACCTGTCGGAATGGCGGGAAGGTGTCCTATGGCGGCCATGACACAGCGCGGTCGGAGGAATGGTGAGGAAGAATGTTGTTTTTGTCATATCATCGTCCATGTTGGCTACAAAGGACACCAAGTCAGCCTATTCCGGCAACTAACTGAGAATATGATCTGTGGTAAAAATAGGGGCAAGTTTAGAGGGTTAAGAAAGTAAAATACAAGTTCAAAGAGTAAAGTGGCCTAACCTCACAAGTTTATGGAGCTAAGTGCAATTATCAGTCTATTCCGTCAACTAATGGAGGAAAAGACCTACCGTGCAAACAGGGGCAAGTTTAGGCGGTTGAGAAAGCAAAATGCAAGTTTAGGAAGTAAAGTAGTACAACCTCACAATTTATAGAGCTACAGTGAATTATCTCATGTTTTTTTAATCAGAGATTAAACCGATGCGATAAATCATGCTGAATGATATAAAGAAACGAAATAGCATAACTTATGAGGGGAAAAGCTTGTGATATCATGAGCGCCAAACGGGTGTTAGTTACGGCTGCATATTGTTTGGTAGACGGGTAAGCAAAAGAAACTGAAGATGACATCTTGTTACTGTACATGCCGCTCTTGCTCTGACATGTACAAATGCAGGGCATCAAGCATAGAGAAGGGATGAACCACATGACCTAGAGAAGGTATTTCCTAGCAGCCACATAAATTTTACCAATTGTGGCAGACAGGAAACAGATCCTCTAAAACAAAAATATAAGGTAAAAGAAAATCTCCAGATAAATAGTTGAAGGAGCTCTGATATCCTGAGATGACATGGCTTCTAGACAAAAATCCTTCACCCTCGGAGCATCCCTTCAGCAGATGAGACGTTACATATTTGGCATAAAAAACATACTTTTGCTTCAACCGATTCTTCCATTCAATTAACCACAATCACTCTTGGTTTTGTCCAACGTTGCAATACTAACGGTATGATAAGTGCACCAAGGATCACTTGTCCTCTCCATTCTTACGAGTTGGTATGCCAGACATGCTACAGCCAGTAAACAGCAAAAGTGAGCCACACTATCGTTCTGTTATAGCTTGTAAAGGTCGAACTAATCAGAGAGACAAATGTCTAGCACAACTCTTGCAGATCTGAACTGTAATAGGAAGTACCTTAGTTTTTCGTTCGATACTATCATCGTCGACACTTCCCAACAGACGCGTACCATGCAAGGAACAGGATAAATTTGTCAGGCTTATGACTGTATCATCAGAAACTTTTAGCAACCATGCGAAACCTTGTAAACCACACGGACAGTGGAGATAACTCGAAGATATCACCAGGGGCGGAGCCAGCGTGGAGCAACGCCTCGGGCTAGCCCAGAGCATTTCGGTCCAAAATTAAATTTTAACTTGTTTTTGACGTTGATTTTTTTATTTTTAGTTGGTGTTTTTTTGCTAGGCCTCGGGCCATTGCCTGGGAGGCCCGAGGCCCAACTCCGCCCCTTGATATCACTACAATCTGAAGTTAAAGTAGCCTTGTATCGAACACAACCACAAGCTCAGCACAACCACAATAGCAGCAACTTGTATCGAACACAACCACAACAGCAGCAATCACAACATAACCTTCACAATGATTCAATCCACACAACTAGCACGGAGGCAAGTGTACGGAGAGGTTGACCATGACCGATCAATTCAAGCAAACTTGAAGAATTCGCAAGAACAATGGAAGCAAGAACACTCGGTTTTGAAAACACACATAAATCTCGATTTGATCAATATTAAAATAATAATAAATGTCGTGGTCCCCTAAAAAGGCACGAATACATGGGTTCATATAACCCCTAGGGTCGGCCACAATGTGCCCAAACCGACTCCAACTCATCCCTACATTGTTTTGGACCCATACTCAAACAAAAATTAAACTCTGATTTTGCAATCGTCACATTGTTTCGGACATAGCGGCGCATACACGTCGAATCTGAGGCTGAGAGTGGATCCATTGCGTTGGGCTCAAAGTTATTTTTTCCTAGAAGTAATACCCAAATCGACTTCGTTTGTGAAAGTTATGGACTTTGTAATGTGAGTTATGCTAGATGTGCCGAACCGAATTTGAATTGACTTCAACCCTTTGTATCTTTTCTTTCCTTGTTTGTGTGGCCGCTAAATCCGTGTGAAACAAGAAAAAGAAACCTTCTCAACCTTTGGAAAGTCATGGTATAGTCGGATATCATCAACAAGTGCCTTGCAATCTACGGACTCCTTATATTTGGCAACTCTCGTGTGTCGCTCGGAACAACATGTGGAGCATTTAATGAAATTGTCATAACTTTTTGTAAAAAGCTCCAAATCACATGTCGTTTAATGTGTTGGAAAATAATTTATTATCTTTCAAAATATAAATGTGTTACTAGCTGGAACTCTCTAAATTGGCACAGATATATTGATGAACTTGACGTATAGAACAACGCACCACATGTCGAGTAAAACATGCTTAATTTTTAGTTCTCCCCTTCGGACAAAACACACACATGCACCAGCTAGTTCTCTTTTCTTTTCTTGATACATATCATTTACCCCCTCTTCCCCTTGTGGCGCCACTACCTCCCACACCTCCCATTGGATCCAAGCATTGGGTATGCCCGACTTAGATCTCAACACCTTCTCTCTTGAATCTGAAAACATATACGGTATGCATATTATGCAGCAACCAATTCTCATTAATTTCATATATAACGTTAGTGAGGAAGGATTTCACCTCTGGTTGTAGCTTTTTAGCTTGTAGCAGTTGGACATGCTGTTTTAATGCATTGTGTGTGCTAGTATTGATTGAGCATATATCACAAGAAGTTGTTACGTCACGGAAGCCCTCGTCATACCAAGATATTGCACACGCCAATAACTTGAAATCAGTAAAATTCATACAGTTTTATTTATTTGTGTGTGCTGTTTTATTTATTTGTTGCTATTCTCGCACGTGTAGATACCGGCATTTCGGAAGATTTCTTCGACCCGATGACCGAAGACTCGCTCCTCGCCAACGAAGGCAAGTCGTAGGCCTTTGACCATGTTGAACCCCTTTTACAAAAGTATATTGCTTCAAATTATCATGCATAGCTAGTTTTATTAAAAATGGTTTTGGGAGTAGATAATTACCAAATTGCCATTATGCCTCCTTGATAAAATTGAAAATGAAATGTCTCCTTGAATGACATTATATCCTTGGACACCATGGGATGGTTAATACTAGTTGGACATAATTGTATACCAACTTGGGAGCGTAGTATTGCTTAGTCTTGCTTTAGTTACCCGCGAGGCTTTCGATCACATGTTCATTGATTAATGAAATTTGACTAATGGAACTATGGAAGCTGTGGTGTGAGGCCATTTTATTAAAGATGTTGTGCCATGGCGAGGATTGCCATTTGGTCGGGATGAACAAAAATGATTTATGCTCGGGCTTGAGGTAGGGAGTAAAGGTGGGTGTGTGATGCACATTGGGTTGTGGTAGACTTGTCTGAGCAGCCAACTAAGGACTTAACTTTGCAAGTCATTGATCTGGGCCACCTCGTGCAACCACAAGTCCGGTATGGGACGGACCTGGCCAACTAATTAGGGAAGTTTTGAGTCGGTTCTGTTAGGGTTGATTATTGGCGCAAGAGGGGGCTGTGATAGCGAAACCTTAGCGAGCAGAACCGAGGCAAAATAGAACTTTGTAAAGGCCTTGTGGTAATCACTTAGTCGCACACCCTCGGAAGTGTGTCAGACGGACATTACAAGTGATTTATCTCTTGTGGGTAAAGCTGTACAACCTCTACAGAGTGTTAAAAATCTATTCGAATAGCCGTGTCCCCGGTTACGGACATGCCTGGTGATTTCGCGCAAGGGGTAGTATTTTCAAAAATGTGGTTTGGTTCGATGGAAACGTTTGGTTGGAATGGTTGGGAAGTGAACGAGATGTTCACTGTTTGATTCAAAAGAACTTGGTTATCTATGTATTATTCTTTTAAAATCCTGCTTTGCCATCTAATTATTGTATTTATTGTTAAACTTTCTTTCTGCAAATTAACCTTAAAGCCATCCTTGCTTAAGCCTGGCATGAATACTATGTGCATACATTTCTCTACGACTTGCTGAGTACTTTATGTACTCACGACTTTATGCCCTTTGTTGATCAGTCCCAGCAGAAGAATCAGGAAATATTGAGTTCTACGAAGAAGGCTACTTTGAAGACTTTGCGAACTAGGTCACGTCCTCCACTCGATTGCCTGTGGGCATGTCGATTGGGCTCCACGTAATTTGAGATTTCCGCTGCCAGATACTCTGTTGTTGCTAGGCCCTGTGAGGCGACTTTTGTAAGAACCTTGACCATAAGGTCTTTCTTTGTTTTAACTAATATTACTTTGTCTGCTTCATTAGTTCGTTGTTGAATGGTTATGATAGCATCATTGTTACAACTGTGCGAGCTAGCTACTGATCATGGGACTAGCTTGGTATGCACAGAGGGTCTCGGGGTTGTGTGACACCCGGGGGTCCGACAATAACCTTCACAATGATTCAATCCACACAACTAGCACCGAGGCAAGTGTACGGAGAGGTTGACCATGACCGATCAATTCAAGCAAACTTGAAGAATTCGCAAGAACAATGGAAGCAAGAACACTCGGTTTTGAAAACACACATAAATCTCGATTTGATCAATATTAAAATAATAATAAATGTCGTGGTCCCCTAAAAAGGCATGAATACATGGGTTTATATAACCCTTAGGGTCGGCCACAATGTGCCCAAACCGACTCCAACTCATCCCTACATTGTTTTGGACCCATACTCAAACAAAAATTAAACTCTGATTTTGCAATCGTCACATTGTTTCGGACATAGCGGCGCATACACGTCGAATCTGAGGCTGAGAGTGGATCCATTGCGTTGGGCTCAAAGTTATTTTTTCCTAGAAGTAATACCCAAATCGACTTCGTTTGTGAAAGTTATGGACTTTGTAATGTGAGTTATGCTAGATGTGCCGAACCGAATTTGAATTGACTTCAACTCTTTGTATCTTTTCTTTCCTTGTTTGTGTGGCCGCTAAATCCGTGTGAAAACAAGAAAAAGAAACCTTCTCAACCTTTGGAAAGTCATGGTATAGTCGGATATCATCAACAAGTGCCTTGCAATCTACGAACTCCTTATATTTGACAACTCTCGTGTGTCGCTCGGAACAACATGTGGAGCATTTAATGAAATTGTGATAACTTTTTGTAGAAAGCTCCAAATCACATGTCGTTTAATGTGTTGGAAAATAATTTATTATCTTTCAAAATATATATGCGTTACTCGCTGGAACTCTCTAAATTGGCACAGATATATTGATGAACTTGACGTATAGAACAACGCACCACATGTCGAGTAAAACATGCTTAATTTTTAGTTCTCTCCTTCGGACAAAACACACACATGCACCAGCTAGTTCTCTTTCTTTTCTTGATACATATCATTTACCCCCTCTTCCCCTTGTGGCGCCACTACCTCCCACACCTCCCATTGGATCCAAGCATTGGGTATGCCCGACTTAGATCTCAACACCTTCTCTCTTGAATCTGAAAACATATACGGTATGCATATTATGCAGCAACCAATTCTCATTAATTTCATATATAACGTTAGTGAGGAAGGATTTCACCTCTGGTTGTAGCTTTTTAGCTTGTAGCAGTTGGACATGCTGTTTTAATGCATTGTGTGTGCTAGTATTGATTGAGCATATAGCACAAGAAGTTATTGCGTCACGGAAGCCCTCGTCATACCAAGATATTGCACACGCCAATAACTTGAAATCAGTAAAATTCATACAGTTTCCATTAACTCTATTAGGTAGTATCATCGTGCTTTTATGGATACAACTCGAATTAAGGAACGAGCTCACCGTATCGTTACTAGAAACATGTGTAGGTGCCGCTATGCTTGAATATATGCGCGTGTGCGTGTAGAGAATATCCTCGTCATTTATCCTGAGTGAGTCATTGCCAGAGCACAGCATCAGCATGCCGACGGGCGGTGTGGTGCTCTCAGATGCGCATCACCCCGAGCCGGCCCGCGCGCTCACGCGGTCAAGCCACCCCTGATTCCTGGAGCAAGTTCAGACTGGTAAAGTTGGAGGAAAAGAGGAAATTACGGACATGCAACAGTACACTGATCCGACTAGGCTACTTGTTATGAAGCAAACGGGCGTGTAGTGCACCCTGTATGTCATGTGGGGCATCTTTGCATCGGATTAGGAAGTGATCATTAGAAAAGTTTAATACCGACAAGTATAAATTAGAGAAGTTTGCATTAGGAAAGAGAATACCTTCTAAGTTATCATTTAATAAAGTTTGTATTAGAAATAATAATGATTTCTAAGTCAGTTTGTATCCCTTTATATACTAAGCATATGTCATCAATGAAAACAGCAAAGGATTGGGAGTTACCCAATCCCCTTTGCGCCATCCCATGTTCTGTGTGCACTGTTCATCCACACCCACCACGGCGTCCCGTCGCAATCCTCATCCTCCTGAATTTATTCTTCTCTTCCGCCTTCACTCCCAGCACTCATCTCCTAACATCTTGGTATCAAAGCCAACTGTTGTTTTTTTTTCCATGGGGACCGGCGGTGGTTTCGACGACAACTTCAAGGAGATGATGATGAAGTTCATGGAGGACACCGGCAGCCAACTCAAGCTACTGCCCGAAGTGTTGGATCAGCTCGACATCCACACCGACCAACTTGCAACAATTGAGAGTCAGCTGCAGCGCCACGACCAACAGTTGGCATGCATGGAGGGCCAACCCGGTAGTGAAGAAGGCGAAATTGATCAAGACGATCAAGACATAGCAGCTTTGACTGTCGCCGCCGCTACGAACGCAGCAGCACAGGCAACGGCCACCGCCACCGCCACTGCTACCGATGTTGCGGTCAGCCAAGCGCACGGTCAGGACGGGGCTTGGGGACTTCCGCCCCGGCCATACCAGCCTCCACCCTGGGGTGATTTCGGTCGGGCAGGAGGCCCTCAAAATCCGCCACACTACGCTAAGCTTACTTTTTTGACATTTGATGGTCGAGAAGACCCGCTTTCATGGATCAATCGTTGTGAGCAATTCTTCCGAGGTCGGCAAACAACGACCGAGGACAATGTATGGCTGGCCACGTATCACTTGACAGGGGCGGACCAACTCTAGTATATGCGTCTAGAGTACATGGAAGGCACCCCAAACTGGCGACACTTCGCCGACTTAGTCTATCGGCGATTTGAAGCGCCAACCCGCCACGATCCCCTAGGCGAGTTGACGGCGCTTCGTCGAACCGGCACGGTGGACGAATTCATTGAGCAATTTCTGTTGCTGTTAGCACGTGTTGGCATGTTGGACAATAAGCGGCGTATGCTGTTCACGGCAGGCTTGGGCGAGCCACTCAAGACCCATATCGAGCTCCAGAATCCCGGCAACTTGGAGGAGGCCATGAACCTGGCTCGGGCTTACGAACGCCTGGCCACCTTACCACGCGACGCCGGAGGATGGACCGCTGCGCCACAGTCGGCCACGTTCAAGGCCACAGCAGCATGGCCAAACCCGCTGCCGAGCGGCGCACCCCCTTTGGTTCCCCTTCCCATAGCAAGCATAGAGTCGACAGTCGCATCAGTAGCAGCGCGCTCATCCACATCGTCGGCAGGCGCGTCACGCAGTGCGCGCCCCTTCAAGCGTCTGACGCCTGCCGAAATGGAGGAACGCCAAAGCCAAGGACTTTGCTACAACTACGACGAAAAATTATATCTGGGGCATCAAAAGCTTTCTAAACACATTTTTTCGTTGCAGGTAGAGCCTGACCCAGAGGACAAGGAAGACGAATATGAGGTGGTGGCAACCATCTCCCTCCTCGCCCTCACCGGCATCCACAAGACCCAGACAATTCAGCTGGCCGTCACCATCAACGGCGTCCACCTGCTAGCCCTGGTGGACTCTGGGTCAACCCACAATGTCATGGCAGCCGAATTGGTCACGCGAGTTGGGTTATCCCTCATGCCACGCATGGGACTGTCAGTGGCAGTCACAAACGGTGACCATGTGACAAGCGATGGCATTTGCCGTGCAACGCCCATCTCCATCGACAACGAAGATTTCATCCTCGACTTCCTCACGATTCCGTTGGGCGGTTTTGACGTCGTCCTGAGCGTCTAGTGGTTGGGCTCCCTAGGACCCATCACTTGGGACTTTCACCACAGGACGATGCGCATCCAACGGCAAGGGCGGGAAATCGTGTGGCACGACGCCAACCCACTAGGGGCCGACCCGCACCTCCACACGGCAACCTCAGAGGACCACATGGGCGATCTTTTGCAAGAGTTCCAGACCGTCTTCGTGGAACCACGGGACCTACCGCTAGCAAGAGGTCGGGACCATCACATTCACCTCCTGGAGGACTTATTTGCTCAATGTGATACCAGCCTTAACATGAGTACAGCGTTTCACCCGCAGTCTGATTGTCAATCTGAAGTGGTGAACAAGATCATTGCCATGTACCTCCGTTACATGACTGGAGACAGGCCACGACAGTGGGTTTGATGGCTGCCTTGGGCTGAATTTATTTACAATACATCCTACCATTCAATGCTGCATACTACTTTGTTTCGGGTTGTGTATGGACACGATCCACCATCTTTTCAGGATTATGAGCCTGGTGAGGCGCGCACTTCAGCTGTGGATCAGGAGCTTCAGGATTGTGCTCTATTTTTGTCTGATGTTCGTGGTCGTTTACAGCATGCTCAGGAATTTTATAAAAAATTCTATGACCGCAAGCATCGAAGCATACACTTTGCCGTGGGCAAATTTGTGTGGCTGCGCCTTCATCATCGGGCGACCGCAACTCTACCGGGCGCACGGCGCGGGAAGCTTGGGCCTAGGTACTATGACCCGTATCGCGTTTTCTCCATGATCAATGAGGTTGCTTACAAATTGGACTTGCCCGCGTATGCACGCTTACATGATGTCTTTCATGTAAATCTCCTTAAGAAGTATGACGGTCTCCCTCCGGACGAGCCACGACCATTGCCACCCCTCTGTCCTGGCCAGGTTATTACAACGCCGGCCAAGGTGCTCCGTGCCCGCCTGTCGTGAGATAAGTGGCAAGTTCTTGTTCAATGGGAAAGTCTTCAAGCTGTTGATGCATCATAGGAAGATGTTGTCGCATTTCGGGCGTTTTATCCCTCTTTTCAGCTCGAGGACGAGTTGTTTGTCAACGGAGAGAGAGATGTCATGTGGGGCATCCTTTGCGCCAGATTAGGAAGTGGTCATTAGGAAAGTTTAATATTGGCAAGTATAAATTAGGAAAGTTTGTATTAGGAATGATAATACCTTCTAAATTATCAATTAAGAAAGTTTGCATTAGGAAGGATAAATACCTTAAGTCAGTTTGTATTCCTTTATACACTAAGTATACGCAATCAATGAAAATCAGTAAATGATTGGGAGTTACCTGATCCCCTTTGCGCTATCCCCTGTCCCGTGCGCATTGTTTATCGATGCACTATTTATCCACACCCACCACGACGTTCCGCCGCAATCCTCGTCCTCCTGAATTGATTCATGTCTTCCGTCTTCACTCTCGGTGCCCATCTCTAGGCACTATACTTGAGGCAACTACGTGGAATTGTGGACTCTGAAGCTTGTGGAGTCAAGTTCTAGCTCGACCGCTGTTTATCGAGCTCTTGTACAAATTGCTGGCACAAAAAGCACACCCATGTTTGCAGAAGTTTTCTCCATCCAGAGATTGGGCAAGCTACGTTGGAGGTGGCTCCTGTATCCTTCCTTCGCCGGTAAGTTATGCGACGAAAAGGCGTCCCCCGTACGTGTCACGGGCTGTAGCAGCACGCTTCCGCGCGCACGCGGAACCCAGCTGCCTCCTCCGTCCAAATCGGCTGGTTACTACCAGACACTCCAAACGAGAATCCTACTTGATTCGGGTAAAAGCGCATCGAGAAGATGCACCGCCGCCGGCGCCCCCGAAAGGAAATTTGTTGTCCTCCCCGTCAGCGATTTTCACTCGATCAACTGAATCAACGGGGCTGAGGGTGAGTGCTTTGGCGAGGCCTCCCCATCGCATTTTCTTCCCGGCTCCCCCACCTCACCGACCTTTCCAAGTAGCAAGCATGCGACTAGCCACTAGCCGCCCGTGACTCAGCTTGCCACTCGAATCAACCACGACCTTGACGGCTTGACCACCTCCTCACTCCAATTCAGACAGTCAGGACGCCTCGTCCATCCGCGCGCGGCCGGTTCGCGTAGTGGGGAACAGTACCCTGCACCTTTAGTTTCTGGTTCCATCCCCCTCGGTTTTCTCGTTTCCTTCCCCTATTTACACCGGCCGGTTGGTGCCGGCTCGATGCTCCCAACACACTGCTCACCAGAGAGAGCGTAGAGTGGTACCTTAATGGCAACCAGCTGCCACGCTCCGGCTCCGGCCAAGCGCTGCATCAGCAAGACGCCGTCGGGGAACCCGCTGCCGCGGAGGGGCCAGGTCAAGGAGAAGATCGCCAAGCACATCATCACGGCCGTGGCCACGGCAGCGATGCTCGCCTGCGACAAGGCGGGCGGCGGCAGGAAAGGCGGGGACAAGCCGCCCGCCGTGGCCGGTGCCAAGAATAAATGAAAGACCGGTCGACTAATGGAAAGTGCAGATTAATTATTACGTACGTTTTTGTGTCCGCTATGATATGCTTGCACACCCCGCGCGGCGTTGTGAATAGCCTGTCCCTTCAGTACTCTCCCATTGGAGCCGGAGGGACCAGCAGCTATTGACGCTACTTGTTACGGTTTCTTGTCTAGTGTTTTCGAGGCCAAGTTTCACTTTAGCGGGAGTTCTACCTGCTTTGTTGTCTCGTGTCACTTGTCAGGGATGTAGGATGGATCGGCAAGTATTGTGGTCTGATCCTTCCTTGTTATGTATGCAAACTGCATGCGTAGTGTCAGTTTGTTTTTGGTGTTCTGGCTCCCCTGATCTTAACCAAGCATGGTGACGATGATGTTGCCAGCTTCTTATCTTGCAGTCACCTCAAACCTGTTTGGTTGAGCTACCGTGAATTATTTAATCGGTCTACTACTTTTGGAAAGAAGCATACTACTGCTTTTGCAAAGAACCACGTAATTTTACACCAGACACTTTCTTAGATCGTCATCTAATGGTTTCTGTTTTTTATATTAAAAAATTCTAAATTAGATAAAAGTAAATATAAACGAATGCTGCAAATACAAAAATAAAATAAAAAAATCTAAATTAGATAAAATAAATCTAGGTGAACTCTATAAATAAAAAATTTGAATTAGATAAAAGTAAATCTGAACCTTAAAAATAAAAAATAAATAGAATTAAAAGTTACCTTGAAGCGAAGTGTGCAACTGAGCCACGCGACCACGCCATCAATTATTGCTGGACCTGAGTGTCGTCCTGGTGACAAGATTTGACTTGCCTGTCTTAATCGCCAAAGGTTTCGTCCATTGCCTACTCAACTCACTCACTCATCGAGCGTACTCTACAGAAGTGGAGCAGAGGAACAGTATATCTCGCGAATCTGCGTGGAACTGCGTTACGTACGCTGATAGTGGTCCAAAATGTTGAGAAACTATGGCTTTCCTCGACAGCGGTTCATGTATGAATAGTTCATTCCAAATTTTAATAGAATCTGTAAACTATAAATAAGGGTGTTAATTATTATAAAAGATTGATCGTATGAAGAGCAATAAAAAGAAACAAGAAGTCTCTTACATCTCTGTGTTCAATCTATTATTTTATTCTTGTATTCTTGCATTGTTCTTACGATTCTGAGTTTGTCTACGAGGTAATCGCTCGGACTGGACTCACCAGCGATGGTTCCTTAACACGTATCAGCACGATCGACTCTCCTCGGATTGAAAGGTAACTGTCGTAGCACGACGCTCGTAGATCGAATCATTTTTTTCTAAATTATTTTCAATTCTGCAAATTTGGCTTTCTATATTGATTTTTCTATATGGTGCAAATCCACTCTAATCTACCACGAGCCGACTTGAAGTCGCCGCCACAATACCGATCGGTAGATTGCGTGAAAAAGTGGATGTCGATTGTACCGTAGATTAGAAATTGTAAATATGTTCTAATCTACCGTGAGCCGACTTGAAATCGCTGGCAAACACGATCGGTGGATTGTGTATGAACAGTAATCGTGATGGACAGTAATTATGTAAACAATAATTACGTGAATAGCATCGCATGAACAGTATTGGGAAAAAAAAACCCTGTAAAGGCACGCAGCTGCCGCTGGCACCACAAGGCGCGCCGTCGTCGCACATGGCCGCCTCACATGCATGCCACCGCACCGTGTTCCACGCTACGGACCGTAGCTCGCGTGCATCAGCCGTCGGCCTCGCACGCCGCTGTGCATCGCGTAAGTCGCCGCCTCGCACGCCGCGTCACTCCGCACCTCCGCGTCGAGCTCAGATTGCCCAAAGCTGCACGAGCATCCCGAGCGCGCATCCGCCAGCACGCATCCACTGGCCACACACCACCCGAAAAAAGGAGTAAGGGGGAGCGGCGATGGCCGTGCGGCGGAGCGGCGCCTCCTCCCTACGGCATGAAGCCGCCGCAGCTCAGGGACCGCACGAACCCGCCACCGCCACTCAGGAAAGGCACGAAGCCGCCGATCCGCCCGTGCTTGGACGCACACCGCCGCGTCATACTTGGAACACGCGCCACCAGAGCTGGGCCACTCGCTCACGCCGGCGGCGGCGTCTTCGCGTCGACCTTGAATGCAACGGCGCCATGCCGATCGCTCGCGCGAGTCTGCGCGCCCTTCGCACCGAGCCACCACGGCTCGTCGCCTTCAGACTGGAGCCGCCCACTGCGCTCGAAGGCGCCGCCGCCACTGGTGCACGGGGTTGGGGAAACCCTACCCCGTGCGCTTTTTAGCGCCGGCGGAATAGGCCATGAAGGCCGGCCCAATGTTTTTCCGGCCGAAAGAAAAAACAAACAAGAGAAAAAGAGAAAATCATGTTTTGCCAAAAAAACCCCTTGGAATTCTGAAAATTACGATAAATATTTTGTGAATAAGGAGATTTTGCGGAAAACCCCTCGGAGATTCTAAAATTCACATGAAGATTTTTCTCATAACTGAAATTTCAAGTTTTAACCTCTAGAAATTGCAAAATTCGCCGAAAGTTCTTTTTCCGGCAGAAAAGGGCCTCGGGAATTCAATTTTTGAATAATTTTGAACTTTTGAAGCATTTTTAACTTTTTTTATTATTATCTCTATGCAATTTATGTACTGTATTTACTATTTTAGATTATTTGTGATTATTTATATTACTTTTAATCACTGAAAATAGCAGTAAATCATGAAAAATGCATAGAAAAATACGGAACATTATGAGAATTTTTGCAACTATTTTATACAAGTTAACAGCAGTAATCTTATGAACTCTTTGCATGAATATAGAAAATGACTGGCATCACGAACTACGAGTTCGAAGAATTGACCCAGCATGGCCAAAATTTGTACAAGTACAAGGCTCTATGATAATGTAAACATGGATGAGAACAAGATTGGGAGGACTCTCTCTATCTTTCACCCAAATGCAGTGTAATCCGCACGCACCTATCGTCACGACGACTACAAAGAGTATGCCGCATTAATTGACAACATGCAAGTTGTGAAAGCTTATGATGATGTTCTCAGGAAGAACTACATCTCACAGCCACCTAGTAGTAATATTGGTCATGAAGCCAATGCTAGCAGCTACAAGGTGATGAAGCCTCTCACGAAGAGGAGAGACAAGAAGGGTAAAGTCGTGGGTCGGATGTTATTGATGTTTTTCAGTCTAAGTATTTTATTTATATGTTGCTTGCTTCCTGCTGCATACTAATAAAGTACCTTACATTAGAACGCGTGTGGCGCCCTATGGAGGAAGTGTGCTTAGCATGATAGCGGCACGATGAATACCATCTTGATTGAGATGAAAATTTTCAATCGATCAGCAAGAATGCTGGTAGTCTTTCGACAATCGCAGGCAGCGATACGAGTATAATCGGCTCAGGAAAGGTTATAATTATACTCCCAATGGGCACAACTTTGGTCATTAAAAAAGCCTTATTGTACCCAGAATCGACTAGAACTCTCAAGGTATTTGCGCTAACAGTTTCCACGTAGAGACCAAAAAAGAGTATGGTAAGGAATACATACTCATTACAAAGCGTGGAGAAAGTGGAAATGTGTATTAAAACGACATCCTTCATATGAAATTAGGCTATACTACACTAATATTAAGGCGCTTGCAGCCTTGTCAGTGTTTTAGAACCGATCTTACGTAAAGATTGTTTGATTCGGGGGGTCTCCTAGAGATGAAATCACGCAGAGCGATTGACACGGGATTTTTATACAGGTTCAGGCCTTCTCCGGGGAGAATAACAATCCTACTCCTGTGTGTGTGTGATATTGACTGTATTCTCAACAATCAAGCCAGAAACTAAGACTATTACAAAGAACAGTACTTGTCTTTCTCCTTGATTGTCCTCGATTGGCTCTTTTTTTTCCTCCCCCTTGTCCTTCTGATTGATGCCTTTATATAGTCGTGAAGGAGTAGCCGTTTTCCCCTGCTGAAGAGGCGCCTAATCAAGCTAGTAATGGGCACATGATGGCAATAATTACCGGTGTAGTGGCTCCTTCACGCCGTTTGACAGTTATCTTTCAGAGGTAATGGGGTATTTAAGCACTATTACTGCGCAGAATAATAGTGCATGTGGACCGTCTGGATTCCTTAATCAATTGGACCCACTCGCTTATAGGTTTTATTGATTATAAGGTGGTCGTGGTTGACTTGGTCGTAGTAGAACTTACGACTGGATAATAGTCGTAGAAAGACTTACGACTAGGTACAGGTCGTAGCAGAACTTACGACTAGACAATAGTCGTAGAAGGACTTACGACTGGGTAATGATCGTAGAAGGACTTACGACCAGGTAGTGGTCGTAGAAGAACTTACAACCATGACACAGTCGTAGTAAGACTTACGACTATGGGGGTGATTGTAGGAGAACTTACAATCACTTGGTATGCCTCTCCCTTATAAATATAAGGGGTACTTCTGGGGACTACGTGACATCATATTTACCCATAATAAGAATTATAGATAAAAGATAAAATGAGGATTATCAGATCCTCGTCAAGCCTATACTGCTCTCAAAACCGTATTTAGAAGTTCTGAATTTTTCTATCTCTAGCATGATAGATTATGTCGCCTAGGTCTTAGGATGATAAGGAATATAATTAACAATTCACAGTGACATAATATCA
The DNA here is from genome assembly GCA_036346395.1 of Hsuehochloa calcarea. Lineage (NCBI taxonomy): Eukaryota > Viridiplantae > Streptophyta > Magnoliopsida > Poales > Poaceae > Hsuehochloa > Hsuehochloa calcarea. The sequence continues at coordinate 72,645,645 of CM070594.1, read as the reverse complement.
ATGTAAAGACTTTTTCGAATCAGGAATATTTTGTATGCCCCGCATGTGCTACCGGAAAATTAATTACTAGACCTTCTGCTCTGAAAACGCAGGATGAAGTCACTGCATTCCTGGAACGTATCCAAAGAGATATTTGTGGTCCTATACAGCGCCTGTGAGGGCCATTTAGGTATTTTATGGTGCTCATCGATACTTCCTCGAAATGGTCGCACGTATGTTCATTGTTTACGAGAAACCACGCTTATGCAAAGCAAATCTCGTAGATAATTAATATTAAGAATAATTTCCCTTATCATCATGTTAAGTCCACCAGAATGGATAACGCCGAAGAATTTACTTCGAATGCATTTGATGATTATTGCATGAAAATGGGAATTAAAGTTGAGCATTTCATACCGCATGTCCACACCCAGAATGGATTAGCAGAATTTTAAAGAATTATAATTTATCGACTACATGTTGGGGACACATAGTCCTGCTCATAATAACTCTCATCAATTTTAGACCATCAGCATATAACATCTATTCACCGATGCAACAAGCGCAAGGGTCAGTACCAAAAATCTCTCATCTACTAATGTTTGGTTGCAAGGTTTATGTACCTATACCACCACCGCAGCGAACTGCAATGGGCCCTCCCCGAAAGTCTGGGATATACGTTGGTTATGAGACAACATCCATAATCAGGTATTTGGACCCCATGACTGGAGATTTGCATGCAGCCTGCTTCACTAATAGCATATTTGATGAGTATTGTTTCCCGTCATTAGGGGGGAATCAACCCCTTGATGAAAAATATCAGGAAATAGAGAAGTCTATAAGACAATTGAAGTCCAGAAGATAATTGAAATCCATGCACATGACCCGTGCACTAGTGAAGCATATAGAGAAATTCAAAAGACAATTGAAGTCTAGAAGACAATTGCAGTCTAGAAGATAATTGATTTGCAAGTACTAGTAAATCATCTGCCTGACTACTTTAGTGATTTGAAGAGCATGACCAAGTCGCATGTGCCTGCACACAATGCACCAAAGAGGGTTGAAATACCGATGAAGGTATCCCTAATCCCGTCCTAAGGCCTCTGAAAGGACGAGAACTTCGACCCCTCGAATCCGAAGTAATCGGGGACGCCTGGTAAAAAAGGATAAGAAGGACTTGACACAGCCGATCACTGAAGTTTCCCAGAACCAGAAGGGGAGCCAATTGAGATCTGGCACTAGTATGGAACCTTTAGGAAAGACACACCAGAATTGAATATCCCCATGAAAGGAGATATCGGTATGGATGCGTGCACACACATCGGAGCTGAAAAGCTAAAGGAACTTGCCCCCATAATTGGAAACAGCGGTATGCAAGTAAAAACATTAGAAGAATCGCCCCTTGAAGAAATAGCTATAAACTTTGTGACCTCGGGAGAATCTATGAATAAGTCAACAGCCAATGTCGATATTTACTTTGCAAAGAAAATTATCACAATCATCGATCTTGATCCAGAGGCCACATCGCTCGCTGAATGTAAGAAACGATCATATTGAGAAGATTGGAAGAAGCCAATAGAAATAGAATTATTTTCTCTGAATAAAAGAAAGGTGTTTGTGCCCGTAAGCCGTTCGCCTCCCTATGTGCACCCCGTAGGGTATAAGTGGGCATTTGTTCGAAAGAGAAATGAAAATAATAAAGTAAATCAAGGCTTGTTGCACAAGGTTTCACTCAACATCCAGGAGTTGTTTATGAAGAAACCTATTCCCCGGTCATACCCGAAACCACCCTTTAGATATTTAATCTCAATGGCGGTAAACTTGATGTTAAAAGTGAAATTGATGGATGTGGTAATAGCATACCTTTATGGAATGTTGGATTCGGACATTTATATGATGATATCAAAATGTATCCCTATCCAGAACCAAGACAGAGCAGATAGAAATCTGTACAGTGTGAAATTTAGAAAGTCGCTGTACAAAGTTAAGCAATCAGGCAGGATGTGGTATAATCACTTGAAGCGACTTTCTATGCAAGAAAGGCTACACAAACAATGAGAATAATCATTGTGTATTTATACAACGATCTCAGGATGGATTTTGTATAATCTCATTATATGAAGATGATTTGAACATCATTGGAACCTTGAAAGATTTGGGTAAAACTAAATATTACCTGGGATTGCAGCTTTAGCATACCCTTGAAGGGATATTAGTACATCTGTCAACCTACACTCAGAAGGTGTTAGAAAAGTTTGATTTTGAAAAAGGCATACCCTTCGAAAGTGCCGATGGTCAAGAGATCTTTGCAGCACGACAAAGACCCATACAGACCTAGAGAAGAGGGGGAGGAAGTCCTGGGACTGGAATTCCCATACTTAAGTGTAATAGAAGTACTCATGTACTTAGCAAACTGTACTAGATCGGACATTGTATTTACCGTGAATCTATTAGCAAGGTATAATGTAGAACCTACCAAAGGCATTGGCAGGGAATAAAGGACATCTTCCGATACCACAAAGGAAGCAAAGACCTTGGTCTGTTCTACAGGAAGAACCAAGACCTGTCTATGAATAGTTATGCATATGCTGGATATCTGTCGGGCCCGCATACAGTCAAGTCACAAACAGACTTTGTATTCCTATGTGGTGGAATAGCAATTCCATGGAAATCATCTAAGCAAAGTCTTGTATCGACTTCGACGAAATACTCGAAAATCATAGCACTGTACGAGGCCTCACAAGAATGTGCTTGGCTTCGGTGGATGATTCACCACATCCAGCAGTCATGTGGATTGAATACCGCGTAAACCCCGCTATTATCTATAAAGATAATGAAGTTTGTGTTGTAGAAGTACAAATGAGTTATGTGAAGAGTCATCTCACAAAGCATATCAACCCTAAGTTCTTCTATGCTCATGAATTGTAAAAGATGGATGAAATTAAAGTACTGCAAACTAAGTCATATGAAAATCGTGCAGATTATTCACTAAGTCACTTCCAGCATCTAGCTTTAAAAGGTGCATACGTGGAATTCTAATGATAAGACTTAGATAAGTGTAGAATTTAGATGGAGAATCTTCATTAACTCATTATTAAAATTTGATCACGAAGATCGAGTACTCAAAGAGTAAATCCTGGAGATTAAATGAAATTAGGTGGATTGTACTCTTTTTTCCCTTGATGAGTTTTTCTGAAATTTCTCGGCTAAGGTTTTTAACGAGGTAATTCGTATAATACAGTAGAACGTGTGTCATGTACTCTTCTCCAAATTTTTCCCACTGGGTTTTTATGGAGTTTTGATGTGGCATGAACATGTGAGCATAGGTGCACAAGGGGGACTTTTGGGAAACTATGAGCTCAGCCCGGCAGCCAGTCCATGAATGAGCGTCTCACCCCAAATCCTAGCAGGGTCTGTAGACTATAAATAGAAGGTGTTAGTCATTGTAAAAGATTGATCGTATGAAGAGCAATAAAGAGATGCAAGAAGCCCCCCTACATCTATGTGTTCATTCTATTATTATGTTCTTGTATTCTTGCATTGTTCTTACGATTCTGAGTTTGTCTGCGAGGTAATCGCTCGAACTAAACTCGCCAGCGACAGTTCATCAACACAAAAAACCACAGCCGTGGCAGGGCCCAGCGCTGCAGGAGGCAACAAATGCGGCATTGTGCCGCTGCATGGGCCGCGCGGCGCAGCGACAATCGGTGCGCGGTTTGCAATTTTGCAACAAAGCGGCAAGTCCAGCCAAGCGGGCGGGGTAAAGCTGGGTGGGCACGCCACAGACGGGTCACCGCCCCGCATCCACATGTGCTCTATGACTAAAGGTGGGCATTGGGCTGGGCCGGCCTGGGACCACCGTGCTTCGAGCCGCGTCGCTCCATGCTTGCTCGGCCCGGTCGCCCCGCTGTGCCGTACCGTGCCAGCCCACCTCACCTCCGGCCAGGCCTAGGCACCGCCCAAATCCCATCGTGTCGGAGTCATGCCGTACCAACCCAGCCCAGCCCTAAATAACTATAGACGGCAGAGGCAGCGATGGCTTCGGCGACCGCCATCTTCATTCCTCTCGTACCCATCTCATTAAAAACCTAGTTAAAACTGAATTAATTGGTAAAAACATGGGCACGTAAATATTTCGGGGAAAAATTAAATTTTTCTTGATATTTTACAGATACAATGTTACTGCATCGTTAAAAACCTTATGCCCCAAAGTGGGGTTCCCCGAGTAAGGAAAAGAGTACAGTAACAACATGCGTACATACTAACTACTCATCAATGTCGAGATCGTTCATGCATTCAAGGTCAGTGTACGCCTGCACGATGTCAAGATCCTCCAGTTGATGTTATTGACGCTCTTTAGCCAATTCCCAGTCCTTGGCGCATGTGATTGCCTCCACCATTCCAGGCGTGAGGGATGATCTTCTTTCTTCAATTATTCTCCCTGTCATGTTGAACGTTGCTTCTGAAGAGACAGTAAACACCGGCACCAGCAGAACATTTCGTGCGAAATGTGACAACACAGGAAATATCTGCTTGTTGTTCTTCCACCACTCGAGTAAGTCTATCTTTCCACTAGAAAGATCAGGATCGATGTTTGCAAAATCATGCTCCAGGTAGTGGTTTAGCTCTGAGACAGAATTACACAAGGGGTTGTCTAAGACTGAGAGGACGAAGAACTGGACTTGCCCTTTAGTTTCTTCCACAAGTAGGATGTCAAGCTTTTTCTTTCCTTGTTGTGTCTGCTGTGAGGCCTCCGATCACACGCTGCTGCCGAATTTGTCATGATACATGCGAAAAACACGAAAAAGCTCCTCTTTGATATGTGCGAAAGCTTCCGAGTAATCAAGACCGAGGCATTCACATATTCCCTCCATATCGATCTGCAAACCTGGCAACTTTTTCGTAGGATCGAAAATGCTAGAAAAGCAATACACGTGTGAAATAGAACCAAAATATTTAATAAAGTTTTCCTCCATTAGTGCGGCAGCATGACCTAAAGGGGATCCTTCCTAGATTTTGGTAATCTTATCTGCAATTAACCAAATAAATTCTATAACTAAGAGAGAGGTAGGGTAATAAACACCAGATAATGTTTTTGTTGCTTTATAAAAAGGTTTTAAAAACTCTCGAAAATGACTAGCAATCTATCAATCTGAATTAGTAACTACCAATTCATTGTCTTGAGAGTTAGCATTGACAAAAACGGATATGACATGTTCGTACCCTTGTAACTTCTTTAACATGATATAGGTCGAGTTCCACCTCATCTTCATATCAAGACCGAATTTTCTTGGCTCCTTCCCATTGGCCGCGCAGTACTCCGCGAACCTGGCTGCCACTTGTGGGGAATTTGTGATGTAGCGAACGGTGTCGCAGACACTATTCAAAAATCCGCCAATCGCTTGCATACCATCTTGAACAATAAGGTTCAAGATATAGCATACGCATCTCTGGTGGAGAAGATAACCACCAATATATGTCTGCAATCTTGGGGTGAGGATGTTCATAGCAGTCGTGTTCACTGATGCGTTATCAAGAGTTATAGAAGCAATCTTATTATCTATCTTAAAATCATCAAGTATGTGTAGTATACGCTCGGCAATGGCCTCTCCCGTGTGTGATTCGTTAATTACCTTAAACCCTATGACTCTCTTGTTTAGCTTGTAATTGTCGTCTAAATAATGGACTACAACACTAAGGTAGGCACTTCTCTGGTGGGATGACGTCCAAATGTTTGAAGTTATAGCAAAAGAGAACTGAACTTGTAGGAATAGTTCTTTTAGCTCTGCTTGTTCCTTATGATACATCTGTAAAATATCAGATATAGTGGTTCTCCTACTAACATGTTGGTACTGTGGCAAAAGCCGCGTTGGATCATTCTTTCGAACGCGCGACTTTCACCCATCCTAATCGGTTGATCTTCTGCAACAATATATCTAACAATTTTCTCACGGGTAGAAAGCGGGTTGTATACCCAAGTACTTACAGAGCCACCAGCCTCGAAGTTTAGCTGCGTTTGTACTCCTCCCCCTCGGCTCTACGCCTCGATCTTGCGCAAGCATGCTTTGTAGTGCCGGTTGAAGTGTCATCTGCAGCTGTACGAACAGTTAATTTAGCTTGGCAATAATTACATGTTGCAATATCTACCGTTTGGCCGTCTTGGATTTCCTGGCTCCAGGTCATGTGCTTCTAGCAATTCGCCCTTCGTCCAAACCCGTCAATGTTGTCGTCCGTGGACGCAGGAGAGAACTCTGGAGCCCCCATTGGCTCCGGACCGCACTAGTACTCCTCGTAGCCCTCCATACCATCCATATGACGGTTATTCATGTCGTAGTCTCCCATGCTTAGCAAGAACTGGAGCGCATCAACGGGGGTCGGAGCCGGAGGAGGACTAGGGGAGCGGCGGCGAGAGTTTACACTAAGTCGTCTTGTTGCCCTTTTTGTGCTCTGACTCCTCGGTAGCATACTGCTCGGGAGCTCCTTGGTGCTCTGACTCCTTGGTAGCATAATGGATGGATGGTGAATAAATGGAGAGATTAGATGGATGCTGAAGAAATAAGGAAAGTAAATGGATGATGAAGAAATGAGAGTGGATGAATGGTGAATAAATGAGCGTGTATGTATGGTGAAGAAATGAGGACAGCAAACGTTGCTCCCGAACGTTGCTCAACGTTCCCCCGCTCAACGTTCTCCCGAACGTTGCTCACAACAGTTACTCACCCCTTTTTCCCCTGATTCCCTCTGCTTGTCTCCCTCGATTGGAACGAAAGCCAAACTGAATCTATTCTTTTCTCCTCCCCCCTGCGCCTTATCTCCCCCCCCCCCCCCCACTTTATCTCCCCCCCCCCCGACTCTCTCTCTCCCCCTTTATCTCCCCCAGCCAGAACCGGCTCTTCCCCCCTCATCTCCTCCCTCCCGCGGCTCCTGCCTCAACTCGGCTCCTGGCGCCTCCTCCAACCCTCCGGCCTCTGGTCCCCTGCGTCGCCATCGCCTGCCGCTCGACTCCCTGCCGGCCACTTTCGGCTGCGGCTTGCCAGCCTGTGCGCCGCCCCCTACCACCACTACCATGGCCCACGGGAGGCGGCGAGGAGGCGGCGTGGAGGTGATGATCTGAGGCGGAGTCGCGAGGAGGCGGCGCGAGAGTGACGAGTGGCGGCGGCGGAGTCGCGAGGAGGCAAGCGGAGGAGGCGGCGGGGACGCAGGAGGCGACGAGGCCGAGGTAGGAGTCGCGAGGAGGCGGCGACCGGAGGCGACGAGGCCGAGGCGAGACCGCGAGAGGCGAGCCTCCATCTCCTCGAGCCCGCACCCGAGCCACCGTCACCCTGGTTGGTGAGCCCTGCCGTTGGATGTGCTGGAGACGGCGGCGGAGCGGCAGGAGGCGAGACGGCCGCCAGCGAGCGTGCCGCCCACCGTGTCGTCTTCCCCGGCCCGGTCCGTGCCAGCCCGACCCACCACATAACGTGCTTGAGCCGACTGGGCACGGAATAGCTCTGCCCGACTCTCACCTGTCTGTGACTGCCTTCTGCAACGCACTATGGCGGATTTCAAGCGATTCACTTAACCTAGCCGAGTTTAGGATTGGCCAAAAATGCGAGCGCCTTTTACGGTAAAACGTTTCCAGTGAGAAGTTAGAAAGATTCGAGATTCTGCGCCACTGGGGATCCAAGCAACCCGTGAGCAACTGAATTCTATTAAGCTCCTGGCTCTTGAGGATATGCCACATTACGTGAAAAGCTTGATCCCGTTGTGCCGTGTCTATCCAAGATGATTCGACAAATCTACATCAACAAAGCATAAATTGTTGTACAAAAAGAACATGATATATGCCGATTCTTGATGCACGCTGGTGCTCTAAAATTCACAATCTTTCTTAAAGGGGCAAAACGGACTATAATCCGGTGTCACCACTTCAATGTTGCTTGTAGGTTTGCACAAAGCAAGAAAAATTTAAGTCCTGTTATTCACACGTAGCATCATAACTCCCACAAAGATAACAATATAGGAGGACAACAAGGCAAACAACAATTGACATGTGATCTTAAGACTGGGCACCATTCATTAATCATCGCTCCCTCAAGATAGATGAGGGTCATAGTCTCTTAAAAACTAATTCCACTTGCATCCATGCTCCACCTTTTTTTTTTCTAAAGCAAGTAGGTCAATTTGGAGCGCAAAATGGTGCACGACCTCTCAATGATGTTCCACTGTATTCTTGCTCAAGATGAAGTTCCTTCCCCTGGTTCTCGAATTTGAATGGAAGTTCTCGACAGGCTTGCTTCAAGTTCATTTAATTCATCAATGTCCAAGTCATCGTCATCATCTATATCTTCGTCTTCAGACTCCTCCTCGGCCTCCTTGCCATTAGAAGTTGATGAACTTGGACCCTCATCCTGACCATTCTTGCCCTGTAGAATGGAAGGAAAATATATGTTAGAACATATACGTAAATAGAGAGAATACATTTTGTGCAAAACTGTCACAACCAGCCTCTTAGTTCTACTACAATCTGTCAAATTCCATGCTAAAATACACGCGGAATTGGGCCCTTGGCCAGATACAGAAGCAATTCACTTTAAAACTAGCAATACTTTAGAAAGAACATAATAATGTGACATGGGATCCACAACCTGTATATATTTTCATATTTTAACATTTGATTCCGGGCCTGCTTATTATGCTCTTTTTTTGATACAGGAGGCCAGGAGATATAGCTAGTTAAAATAATCATAACCAATGATATATTACATGAGTAAGGCTGCATTTGGCATTGTGGTGGAATATGGTAATCTCGTTTGGTTTAACTGTTTTTAGATATTTGGGTGTTTGGCTAGCTTACTTTTCTTAATCAAGTTGCAATCGAATATATTCTGTGTTTGAAAACGTATGAGATGAAATGCGAGAGGACAATCATTGGATAACATGATTTATCTAACTTTAATCTGATTTACCAAACAGAGTAATAGACTTATCAAAACTTCTTTTTCGCAGCAACTTTATAAAAAAAACACCGCACAGCAACCACAAACTGAGCCTGAGACACAAAGTGGCATTCTACAAAGTGGCATTCTACCTGCTCAAAAAGAAGAATCTCAGGAGTGACACAAAAATAAATCTCAGTGCATTCCACTAAAGATAAAATCAGTTTGGAATAAGATGCCAGACTACTTCTTTGATTCGTTCTTATCAGTTTATCTATTAATTTGATTTCTCAACAAGCACTGATATATAATCAACACCTCGTGGGGAAATGGCTACCAAGAAGCATTGAAGAGACTAAAGTTAACTTCGGTATTGCATACTCTTAAGATGCATGAACTTCATCACTCACCTCGTGGGTAGTAACTAGATCATACGCGAAACATAAAAAGTGGTGCTTCCTGAAACTACTCTTGTTTGGTCCCTTCAAAACGATGCAGAGTAAACTACCAAAATAGTTAAGTGGGTGTGGCTACCTGTAGGTGTAGTAAATCCACTTTAAATCCCAGCTTGATTTTTTTAGGGGTCCAGGCCCTTTTTCGCTCTCAAAATCTCATCATGCTAGGATATCAGTACTTTGATTATGACACTAGTAAATAATGACCATTGCTGGCCAAGGAGGGGAAAATTTACCTGTTCTTCATTAGCTTCTGATTCTTCATGTCTTTCGTAGACTTCATATGCTTCAGCATCATCAACAAACACACTTGCATCGGCCATGAACAACTCACGACCACTGGATACAAGAGCAAGTATAGCCATAGTAAGTACCTCAAGGGCTCAAAACAATTGCTAATAGAAGATAAAGGTTACCTCATGCGGTCATTCTTAGCCCTCTCTATCCTCAAGGCGACCAGACCAGCTTCTCTTTCTTCAGCCTTCTTCCTCTTCCATTCCATGAACAACTCTGTAGTCATAGGGGTTGTGGTTTGTACCTTTTTGCGCTGTTAGATGAAGATGACAAGAGAGAATGTCATAATAGAGCCCAAAAAATCCAGTTACACAAGAGAAAAGGGGACAACAAGTGTTTCACTGTTCCAGACATTAAGGATGACTATTGATCTTCATTCTACCTGATCTTCAATCTCATCTTCAATAGCGACCTTTTCACTCTCTTCCTCCAGTAAGGCCTTCATTTGGGATTTTAGCACATAGCCAGGTGGAAGAGCATGCCTGTAGTGGCAATCTTTGCCACCATTTGGGCAAACCCAAAACCAGCCGTACTGTTTCTTCTCCACAGCATCAAGAAAGTACTTGCAAACCTACAGAACAAAAGAATTACCAAAATCATCATCTATTCACCCTATTTAAAAACAAGAACAACTTGCAGATTGAGAAACAAAGATAACCTTTATGATTTCACTGCTATACAAATTCATGTCACCAGCAGAAGAAGGTAAAGTGAGAGTAGAAAAGACATTACAAGATAACAACCAAGTTTCTGAAACAAAAAGAAACCACACAACATAAAGAAACAAGACACTGATTATGCAACCATAACAGGAATACAAGGGTGACAATAAAAAGGGCACATTAGTACAAATGCAAATGCATCGTAGTACGATAGTAGCATGCTATTTATTTAAATAAAAAACGCATCATCAAATTTTCATCAGTGCAGATATATTGATATTCATTTAGTATATCACTGGAATAATTTTTTTCACCCAATATTCATTATCCATCACTAACCTAACCTCATACAGAGTTTTACAGCTAGTGTAATAAGTAATTACTTAACATTGATGTTGCCTTGTGAACATTTTGACAGTACATAGCCAATGTGTCACATAGAATTCTAGTCAGAATCCTTGATGACAACAGATCTTAACCACACTGCAACATAGAAAGAGTCCCAACCAGCCAATCAATTAGACAATATCAGGCTAATCACTTGCAACAGAAGTACAGAACATATATCAGGAGCACCTATAGTTGCTCTAGGTGCAAAACGAACTACAACTGATGAGATTGGGCTTGCTGAAGATATAACCTGAGATGAGATTCTAAAAGTATGTCAATAAAAATATGAAATAAGCAAAGTAGAGACTAATCATCATCATATGCTACCTATATTTTGATCATGATAAGATGTGGCCAAAAGAAATAGCATCTGCATTCAGCTTATAGACAATCAACTCAAAACTGCATACAATAGCAGAACACGGCCGATTCACATGAAACCATAAGATGATCTGCGTAAAAACATTATCGCTTCACAGTTCAATTTCAATATCCATGCATTTCCTCCTAAAATCCAAAAAAAGAATGCAAGATGTTCATGAGAAGACACAATACAAACAGCAAACATAGAACCAGTAGAGTATTGTCTAGCACAAATATTACCAAACAAGAATATCAGTACGATTCTTAATTCTTTTATAAAAAAATTGACTGTACAACAGGTTCAGAGTAGTGCGTACAATATCAGTAGGTTTGTTCTGCTGGTACTCTGTCCTTTTTGACTCAACAACCTTCTCAAGAGTCTCCTGATCCCAGTCCTCCATGGTTTCTGCCCATGACAAAGAACATGTGAATTTCTACATATCAATTTGAAAACTCCACAAAAGAAAGTGAAAATGAAATCATGTCTGTCGCTTACCTGCATCACGCTTGTCACTGTAAATATCAATCTTTTCACCCTTCCTCTGGACATTCAGGTCATGTGAGAATTTGCACTTAAAACCCTTCTGACACTGGCCAACCTTGAAGAACTCGCAAACTATTGACTTGGGGTCAACACCTGCATAATTGAACGTAAGCATCATCATCTATCACCAGAATAGCAGTTGCGACACCTTACAAACAAACGTCCAGTATGTACATATTATAATGAAACTTCGCAATCTCCATTTGCAGCCTGAAGGATGTGAAAGAGCTTCTAGGTGTTCACACCTTATACGTTACATCGAACAAATTAACCAGACCTTAGCTACATTAGGACAAATCAACACCAATATTGTGGGAACCGCTTCCATACTAGAAATGCTATCCTATCGAGGTGAGGGATACTGTTTTCATAACGAGCAGAGGTTTCCTCGGCAGAGGCTAAAGCCAATGCCATTCACATCTGAATTCACACAAACTACATAAGTATGACAAGGACTACTCAATGCGCATAAAATCCATTAGCACATGCCAGTATTGGAACACATAGACACTCTTAAAAATGGGTGACAAGGGAGAGGAGGCCATACCAACGGGGACCTTGGGCTGGCTGACGGCGACCTTGAATAGATCATTGAGCTCCTTCTCGCGCGCCTTCTCCTCCTCCTTCTTCTTCTGCTCGTCCACATCAACAAATAAGAAAAAATAAACATCAGAAGAGAAAAGCAATCGGAGGAAGGGAAAGAACAGCTTCGATCTGAGTGTTCTCCCGTGCCTTGGCGGCGGTCTTGGTTGGGTCGGGCTTGGGCTGGACAGCCTGGTGCAGGGACTGGACGTACTTCTGGACGTTCTTGCTCTTGTTCTTGTTCTTGAGCCCGAAAGTCTTGTCCTCCACGGTCTTCTGCTTCTTGGCCAAATCCGTCTTCGACGGCTGCGCCTTCTTCGGCGGCATCCTGTTATGTACCTCTCCTCGCTCGGGTAGGATCGGATTGGGATCTGGGCGGCGGGTGGAGGTGGCCGCAAGGGGAGGAGGGTTTCTTGGGTTTGGAGTTGGGAGGAAGAGGGAGGCGAGGCGGAGGCGGAGGCGGAGTAGCCAGTGGTCTCGTTCTCGTGTAGATGTAGGGAACCGAGGTTGGATGCTGGTTGTGGATGCTGGGCCTCCAGTCAAGGTTTCAACTGGTTGGTTTGGGCCCTGGCCTTGCTGCGCTTTGGTTCAGTTTGCGCGATCTTGGGTGTAGATAGGCTTTCATTTTGGTAGAGTGGTCGTGGTTTTGCCTACCGGAGCCGCACCGCTTGGGACTTGGGATGGTAATTGTGCTTGATTACTGAAGTATTCATAGATAAATACTTTAATAGAGTTAGGTATATGCTGTTTTCTTTGTCCATGCGTATGAAAACGGGGAAACTCTCTTTCTGTCGGGTAAACAGATGCGGGCATGACTGAGCTTCACCCGTTTATCCGCGAAATACACTAATAGGTGGGCCAGAGTCAACAATACCACTAAAACCCTAGTAGGGTTAGTCACTGCTCACTCTCACAGACACAGTCACTCACTCTCTCTGACCCCGAGTCTCGATTCTTAACCACCAGCCCCAGCCACCAACAAAATCGTCGAAGCCCCAAGTCCAGATCCACCGCTCCTCCTCGATCCTCCCCGTGGCTGCCCCCCACGCCACATCGCCACTCCTCCACAAGCGGACCTCCAGATTTAGATCCGCTCGGCCGCCTCACCTCAAGCTCGGTTACATCCTCCTCAAACTCGGCGCATCCTCCTCAAGCCCGACCGCATCCTCCTCAAGCTCGGCTGCAGTTTTAGGTTCTCGGCATTATCTGTGTCATCTCATCTGATTCATACTTTGTTCCAGTTCCAGTACAAGTACATATGAGTACTCAAGCTGGCAAGTTCTCTGCATTATCTGCATCATTAAAGATTGTAGTTCAATCTCAATTGTCGACTCTGATTAGCAAACCGGTTTATGGATATGTTTTCATCTTTTTGTTGAATTGTTGAAACTGATCGTCGACTTAATTTGTTTGTGTGAGGAACTGCTGAACTATGTCAGTTTGTATTTCCATTTTAGTTGTTGAATGTGTGATGCTCTATTGATGTGTGATTGTGTGAATGTGATGCAACTATGAGATCATGTTGTTGTTGAACTATGTCTACCACCAAGCTTGAGGTGCAGTATTTTAGTTTTTAAACTTGAGGTGCAGTATTAAGAAGATCACACATTGATCAAAGACATATTTCTGCACCTCAAGCTTGAGGTGCAGACGTGCATTATTTTAGTTGTTGAACATCTTATGAGATCACTGATGCTTAATAGCTATGTTGATTTAGTTGTTGAATGCTCTGTTGATTGCTTAATAGCTCTGTTAATAGCTATGCTTAGTAGCTTTGTTGATTTAGTTGTTGAATGCTCTATATTTTCATTTTAGTTGTTGAATGCTCTGTTGATTGCTTAATGTCTAAAGTTCACGGGCATCTCAGTCATTTCACGGGCATGGGTGAGGTTCGCGGGTACACAGGTATGCCCGCGGGCGACGGGTATGGGCGAGGTTCTTCGCCCGTCGTCCTTCATGGGCATACCCGTGGGGGGGTTAGGGTCGCGGGCATGGGTATGGGTGAGCACTACCCGTGCCCACCACGCCCGATTGTCATCCCTATTCCGGAACTCACGAATGTGCAAATAATCACCATGTGCAACAAAATACACATAAACAGTTAGAATGTTGACAATAATCTGAAGAAAGAAAAAACATCTTTTCACCAAAATTGGATTTAACCATGAGTATAAAACTTAGCTATATTTTAAAAATAGTTCAGAAATCACACAACAATGCAACATTTTATGGTTACTCATGCAACAATCAGAAGAAGAAAAATGTTTTCAACAAATTAAAATGTCACATTTGAAAAAGAAAATGTGCAACAATCGACAATCCTACAACAACAAGAAATCACTGCAATGCAACAATCAAATGAAACTATTGCAATAAATAACTCTTGTTACAACATGTTTGGGAAGGCATCTCGTAATATAACAAAATGCTTCTTGCAACAATGAAGAAAATGTGCCACAATAAATTCCAAATGATAGGCACCAACCCGTCGGAGGGTAAAGAGGCAACATTGATGATAAGGAGTTGAGCTCAAAGTAGGAAGGAGCCGGCAACCTAGTGCCTCATCGATGGTGAGCTTAGATCTGGCGAGGGCAAGGCCAACCCATACCACCACAAACTAGCCCAAAATTGGGGGGACCTCGCCGTGCATGGAACTCGGCAAGCCTTGTCGTGCCCCTCCATGCAGCTGGGAGGCCTCGTCGCCTAGCGTACACGGAGCTCCACCACCGCTTGCCCTCGATCACAGGAGGCCTCCCCCCACCACCACCACCACCGTCGCGTGGGGTGGAGTACCCGAGTGAGTCGCTCACTCATCGGAGGCCAGAGAGATCATCGAAGGGCGGTGACATGCATGGCGACCGGAGAGAGAGACGAGTGGATGGCACAGGTGTGGTTGGATAAGGATGAGCGCTAGCCTATGTTTGGTGGTCAGAGTGGATCGTTGTGGTGTGCAGCGTGTGCATTCGATCAAAGATGAAGGCTAGATGGAGCGCCCGAAGAGTCGAGACCTATCGGACGTATGCTTGGTATCTTTATTGTATCCTTTGTCATGTTTGTGGTATCTCATGTGTATATACTTTTGGGCTCTTCAATGGATTGTCAAACAACTTAGACTGATCGACACGGTAATATCGCTATGGTGAAATCCATAGTTTTGGTATTGTACCTAAAAAACCATTGTGCACCCTTGCCTTACTTGAGGTATAGGAGTGGAACTCATAGCTTGGTGTTGGCCTCTCGATAAACCAAACACGACATCAACATTGACAGAGCTAGAGGGTGTCTCCGATGCTTACAATAGACCCAGTGCTTAGACAAAATCATAGGCTTATTGAGATTCTTGTCACATTGTGATTATGGAGTCACCCTCATAAGCAGTGAAGGTTTAAACTCCCAAATGAATGCCAACTAATCTAGGGTGGCATGCATCTATTTTATGTTCCTTCTTGAGTATATATTCCACTAGAGATGGTATAAACAATGCAAACAATGGTGTGTGTGCTTTATGCAGTACTACACCACCCTCTTTTACATTTGTTATATTATATAGTCCCAAAATTGTGAATACTCAATACAAGATATTAGAATCCATTTGTAGAATGTTAGGGGTTAACAACATGCCTAAATATTAAGGTCTTGTTTTGAATATTGGAATTTTGTACTACGTGTATGGTGATTACATTACTTCCTAATGATATCTATAAGATTTATGTGTTCCAAACGTACCATAACCCAATTCTAAATCATGCTCCATGCTATTAGGCCTACTTTCTTTTAAAAAAAACTTTTGTTTTAACTTGTACATGCGATCATATGATGAAAGAGCTAATTCAAAATTGATTGTATTAGAGAGAATCTTACCTAATACTAAAGCGTGTGGGAATGTCGAGCTCTGGTGCTTCCCGTACGTTTAGTCCTCTAATTGCATTGCGCCAAGTGTCCCCGTTTGGCCCGTTTGCAGAAAAAGCGGCACGTCCAGCCAATCAGGCGATCATTGGGCCACGTGGGTGTTGGGACCCAAAAATACAATTATGGGCCCTCTGTGTATACTGCACTGGTCCAGGATCATGCTAGTACACACAGTGGCAACATCGATGAAATATCATTTTCATATGCTAAGTTGACTAATAAATAGACAAATAACAATAATTATCAGAGTAAAGGCCTTAAGGTCAAAGCTTACAATTAATACCTCAGAAGGCGAATGGCTCAAAAAAGCTGCAGCGGAACAAACCAGAATAACTTCAGCGAAGCTCATCCATATGCACACAGGCAATCGACTAGGGTAACGTGACCTAGTTCTCCACGATTCTTGAAGTAGACCTTGTTGGTTGACGATTCCTCCACTTCTGTTGATTGATTATAGCAAGTATGAGTACACAACCGTACTCGCAAGTCATACCACAGAATGTAATTTATAAATGATGGCTTATTCTAAAGGAATAACTTCTGTGGTTCTTTTGCAGAAATACAACATTTGCAATTGAATACAAGTAATAGATTGAAAGCATAATTTAAAACAAATAAACAGTAATAGTTTAACATTTGTTTTCACAAAGGACACACAGTCTAAACAAATTATTCATACAACTGCACAAGTTATCTCACACAGCTGACCCTTCCCAATTGTTTTTATGAAAATCTACCCCTCATGTGAAATCCACGGACATATCCATGACCGCGGACGCGGCTATTCGAATAGATTGATTAAGCACTCTGCAGAGATTGTACACTTTACCCACAAGATGCAACCAACTGGATCAGACCTGATCACAACAAAACCTTTCGGTAACTTCATCTCAAGTATTGACACTCCCGATGTGCTTTACCGCCGCCCAATTTGTACACACAGCCCTTGGTACGACACACACTATTGGAATTGAAGACGGTGAACCGCTCATAGATGTGATCCAAACACAACGGTACACACCTTCCACCCTGATACACAGCCTAACCTATCTGCCTGGGTAGTCAATATCAAGATTCTATAACTTACTAAGTTATGCTCGTTCCATACCAGGCATATGGTCGTACAGTAAGGCTCAGTTCAATGGCGCACAAAGTTAAGTCCTTAATTGACCAAGGCAAGACTTCCAATTTCTAACTAAATGTCACACATACCAATATTCTCATTCACTCAGTTTCCACCATATCACACAGTATCCACCACTTGCCTCAGTCTAAATCTTTTTCCACCCTGTTGGTTAAGTACAATACATACCATCAACGAGTAATAACACACATCACATACAGTTTTATCACACAGTTCCATAATTACTTAGTCAAGTTTATATTTGCAACTCATATGAGATGATGACTCGTAGTATGGCTAAGCAATCTACTCGTACCTAACCAACCCACGTTGGTGCTACAATAATATCAACTAATAATGAACCAACCTAGAGTGATAAAAGATCATGGCATGACAATAGACAAGGTGGATGTAACAAATTGAATTAATAACTAAAACCAAAAGCATTTAAATAAATACTTGAAATAGAATACAATAATTTGAATCAAAGTATTTTAAAAACTGTGTTCAACATGATCAAATGTATAACTTGCCTTAGAATAGGTATAGGTACTGATCTTGATCTTGAGGCACTCGTTTTTCTTCAAAGACCCCTGAAGTATTAACGTACGAAGTAAATAAACAAAATAAATAAATATATAACATAGGCAAAACAAAGTCTAAAAATTAAATTAAAAATCTCAAATAATTAGATCTTGAATTTAGATAAATTTAGATATTTGAATGGGCTCAATCGTAATTCGGATGCAAAAGATATGGGCTTTGGAAGATCCAATTTAAAGAAAATACTCCAAATTGGAATTTCTGAATTATTTTTCTATTGAAAAATCCAGAATAATGACGTCGACTGACGTCAGTGCCGAAATTTCTGAATTAAAATAATTCAAAAAAATGACTGAGAGGCTGATAGGTGGAACCCACGGTCTATAGACCAAGTCCGCAGGCTAGGACTCGGGTTCATGGTGAACATGGTTCAAAGAACAGCGCACTGACACGCAGGCCAGCTTGGCATAGACTTAGTTCACATGAACCATGTCCACACGGCTTCGGTTTTTGGGTTGGATTAAGTGTGCCACATAGTTGATGACGGGGCGGCTGACGTTGAGTTGGCAGCGTGGTGGCGCCGACGTGGCGCGAGGTGGCTGGTGACATGGCGTAGGCAAGGCGCACAATCTTGTCGGCTCACCGGCGCTAGCGGCAACGGCGGCGCGTGAGGACGGCCAAAACGGGATCGGCATGCCACGGCCAAGGTGGTGATGCACTTGCAGCGGCGAGGGTCACCAGCAATCGCCAGCGGCGAACAAAAGGGCGGCGGCGCACGCTCGACCGTTGGCGATGACGACGTTGCAGCGGTGCCCCGGAGATGGGAAGGTGAGCACCGGATAGAATATTGAATGGTGATCACGATGGTGAGGTCCATGTGAGCTGAAGATCATCGGAGATGGCACAATTGTCCGGCGAAAGGCGACGGTCGGAGTTGACAAAGAAGGGTTGATTCCGGGTGCACAAAGGATGAAACACGAAATTGAAAGCGTAGGAGTGTAGATTGGAAGGTGAGGCGCATGGTGACGCGACTATATTCAAGAGGGAGTCACCTTGGCGATGAGGAACGCAATGAAGGCGTTGCGGGTGGCCGGAGATGTTGAAGACGAAGATGGCGACGACGATAGATGACGAGGGAGCTCCGGATGGTGGCGACACATGAAGGAGGAGGACAGCGCGACCAAGATGACACAGACGCGTCGGCTCGGGAGGCTTCAATGGCAAGGAGAGGTATAGCACCAGCTTTAGAGAAGAACGCCACAGGCGGCAGCTCTTGGCGGCGCACAGAGGCGTCCCGACGGAGGGGAAGCTAGGGCATGGGGGCGGCGGTGCTTTTATCTTGCCGGAGGCGGGTCAAAGCGGGCCTTGAGCGGCGGCAACTTCGCCTGGCGCTGCGAGCGCCTTGAGCGTCTTGAGGCGGCAGCGTGGGATGACAAGTGGGGTCCCGGGTGCTAGGGTTTGGCGACATGGGGTGGGCTGGCGGTGCGGCAGCTGGGTTGGGCCAAAGGGGAGAGTGGGTTGAGTGGGCCGATCCAATTCGGACCATGAAGGAAAATGGATTTAGAAATGAATTTCGGATTTAAGATACGAATGGAAATTCAAAAGAGGTTGAATAAATAGCAAATAAATTCAAAAAATCCAAGAAAATACACAAAAAAAATTCCTTGAAACACAAGGAACCCAACTAAAGCTATTTTTATTAAAATTGATGTTTATATTAGTCAAATTAAATATTTTTAATTTAGAAAATTCTCAATTAAGCTTTATTAATTCAAATAAAATTTATGAAATTTTCCAGGGACCTAAACTACTCGGAAGATATTTGAAAAGTCAAAATTTGTGACGTTACAATGGGCCAGTCATCGTGCCACTTAGTGGCCGGTCTCTACCCTTCGTTGGGTCGGTCATTGGACATGATGATCCGACACTTGCGAGGCAGCGCGATCGTGGGATTATGAAACCACCGGTTTAGATGCATTCAAGTCTATCCACTCGACCGAAACCTAGGGTCGCCTCGATGCTCAGGCCCCGCACCGCCCTCTTCTTTCCTCCCAGTCTCCTCGCTTCTCTCCATCCCCGTCACCGCTGGCACCCACAGTGAACCGCTCTCGCACCCTCTTGCTTCACTTTCCTGTTTTGGCCCACTTTGCTTTGCCGCCAGCATCGACTACGCCGTCAATGAGCCATCCGTACCCTCGGAGGGGGATGGGATGGTAGTGATGGAGCGGAAGGAGATGGTGGTGGCGGTGGATAAGCAGGTCGCCTTAGAGCTCATGACATCCTCTCCTGGTCTCCCAGTTTCCCTCTTGAGCGTCTTTGCCACCGCCGCCGACCTTCTTTTGCACCATGCCATACGCACCTACGCTTCCGCCCCTCTTTCCTCTTCCCTCACTTTCTCCTATATCTCTGTTGCCCCATCCCACCATCGTCGGTCCGTTTTAGGGCGACACCCTCTCCTCCGTCCGGCACCCTCCCCCTTGGCGGCCGGCCCGACGCCCTTCCCCTCCGCATTCGGCCCACCGCGCTCCCCTCCGTGTCCGACCTCCGCAGTGGTGCCCAACTGATTCTTCGGGCACCCTGATCCATTCGCACCTACATTTCCGCCCCTCTTCCCTCTCCCCTCGCTTTCTCCGCTATCTCGGTCGCCTCATCCCACCACCGGAGATCCGTTTTAGAGCGACGCCCTCCCTCTTTGCCCGATACCCTATCCCTCTGCGGTCGACCCGACGCCCTCCCCCTCCACGACCGGCCTCTGCAGCGGCGCCCAGACAATTCTTGGGGCCCATTGATAGTTGTGTTTGCTATGTTTTCAGCTACTATGTGCTTTTTATCTTCTCGGTACCATTGCATATTTCTACTTTTGTGATATTTTTGTTTTATTTCTTCTTGCTTTTACACGACTAGTCAAAAATACCATGCAGGTATCTCGTCAGGGGCTCCTTGGAAGTGTTCCAACGATTCTCAAGGATTATGGTTTTGCTCCTACTAGAAAAGGAATTGACACTGGAGGCTTTAACAGGTTTGACTTTTTTTGCTTCCTTGATTACCATTTTTTCATACATATATATATGATTTACCCTATGTTTCAATTATTCTTCTGTGTGCTCTTCAAGCTTGTGAGAACCCTAACAATTTAATTAAGCTAAACAACGTTAAACAGTATTACACGGTAAAATAAACTCATCAATACAGTAAGTACCAACGAATTGAACACATAATAGGATGTGAGAACCCTAAAAATTTAAACTAGTTTGAACAGCGCTAATCAATAACTATCAGTAAATAAAATTCATCTAAACAAAAACAAAACATAATTACCGATTAATATCTAACATATTGCCAAACAAATTCATACAAGATATATTCTCAAGAGTTCATCACCATAATTTACAAACACCAGTATACCTCAGTAAATAAATCAAGCTCAAACATTAAAAACAAAGCAACAGAAAAAGGGGATAATAAAAAGTTAATCGGGTTAAGGTGTGAATCAAAGGTCGAAGCCAAGCCCTGAGAACCGATACCAGAACCATGTCCAAAGACCCAAAACAACACCCAAGCCATCAACCAATCCACCACCATAACCCACAAGAACCATCACTAAGCCACCACACAAATCAATCCCATATCACCACATAAATCACCATATCAGCATCATGTCCGGGGACCAAAACCCATCAAGTCCAGTAGGACCAAGCCACACCGAAAACAACACCTGGCTACCAAAACCCTAACCAATCAAACTGCCACCAGAGCCACAATCATCGAGCCCAGGACCACCCCAAACCATAATTAGTCAAGCCACCACAAAGCTGCAACCTCATCATGCCCTAGCCTAAATGTCATCTCCACCAAAAGCCCCCCAAATACCCACATCTGATTTCACCGAGGGAACCCTCAAAAGAATCAATTGGGGATAGATCAGCTCAAACAACATAAAGTGCAAAGTGGTTTATTAAATCAAACATACAACGTCGTTATAACTCAGAGTCAAATACAAATAACCATTACAGCCAAATGTAAAACATTAATTACAAACTCGGAATCATTTACAATAAGAATCCAGCACAAGTAAAATTAAAACATTAAATACGAACTCAAAATTAAATTACAATAATTCCTTACATCAAAGCAACGTACAAGAATTAATTACAGGCAAAAGTAAAATGTTCATACATACTAATACAAATGGGGAATTAATTACAATAATTATTTGCAACAGAATTTACAGTATGAATTCTCACCGCCACAAATAAAACAACAATACAAGCTCATAATCAATTACATGATTTAATTACCCAAAAAAGTAATACAAGAATCCATCTCTAGAAATTATAATAGGAATTCATTACAAAAGAATATACAACATTGATTCAATCTTTAAGTTAAATACAAGAATCCATTGCAGGCGGAAGTAAAATATTAATACAACTTAGACTTAATTACAAGAATACTTTACAATAGAGTCAACTACAATATAAAATCTTTTCCAATCAAAGGTAAAACATTGACTACAAACTCAAAATTAAATTATGATAGTTCTTTACATCAAAGCAACATGCAAGAATTCTTTACAAGCGAAATTCAAGCATTAATACAAACTAGGAATTAATTACAAGAATTATTGTAGTAGGATTTACAATAGGAATTATTTCAACAAAAATATAGCGCTATCTAAAAATTGAAATAATTACATCGTCAAGAGTATACAATCAGACATCCAAATCATAATCCAATCTTTCATTTCAAGCGGGAGTAAAAATGTTTACACACACACAGAATTAAATTACATGAAATTATTATCACAGAAATAAATCCTCAATTCAAGCTCAGGGTTATTTACAATAATTCGTGCAAGCAAAAATAGAACAAAAACACAATCTCTGAATTAATTACAAGAATGCATTACATCAGATCACAATATACATTACAATCTTGAGTATATTACAAAAGAATAAAATAATAAAATCTTGCATTGCATGTCGCTGAAGCCTTCCTTGTAACCTTGACCATATTTCGCCAGCTACTAGAACCCTTCCTCGGTCCACATTTCCATCGACCGCCAACAACCAAAAAGCCATTAGCAAACCAAAGACTATTGAATGAAGTTATAATAAAGAAGATTGCCGTCAGATTTCCCGAAGTTCATCGAGGTTCCCAGACCAATCTAGGTTAGTTGGCACCGTCTCACTTCCAGTGGGCTTCATCACCTGACAATTTAGAAAATATGACACCCACTTTTTCTGACCTACCTCAATCATAGAAAAATCCGACAATGCCTTATGGACCAATGGCCCATTCCTTTTTCCTAGCCCAAAAGCCACTTTTCATTTTACCAACTTACCGTTCGTAGTAGAAACGCTAGTGTGCAGTGCAGGGAGCTCCCCATGGACCACTAGACAATAGCCAAATAGTCTCATGTGAGAAGGGAATGGATAAGGGGAGGGTAATGTGGTCATGCATAGGGCAAGGCAAAGAACCCGCTGAAAGCTCCTTTCCTCATAAGTGTAACATCCCAAGAATGGGTTTGTATTTCAAATGAATAAAAAGGTAAACTTTTTAAAACTTTTAAACACACATTTGACTTCTTGAGCATATGCACAAAATGTTGCATTTGAAAATTTTCAAATCAAAACAAAACATACAACTCAAATCGAAGCTCCAAATGAAAGCATAAATAAAAACTTGTGATCATTCTTGGGAATCGACCCTAAGAAAATTCAAATCCCATTTCATTAACCCTTGCGGTTAAAAAATAAAAATAAGAAATTAAAACATGAAAAGAGAGGTGTTAAATTTTATTTGGGTACTAGATCATCCAGGGACCTCTTTGAAAATTTTAGAATTTTTAAAATTTAATTGCTATTTTTAAACCCCCAGCCAAAGTAGGAAAGTTTGAATTAAATCTCGGTCAAACTTTGGACTCCAACTCGGACTGAACGACTGTTTGGACTTGACTCAACCCAGCCTCTTAGCCAAACCGACCGGACCAGTCGCACCCGATTCAAACCCGACCCCGACTCGAACCACCTGGCTCGACCCAACTGCCTAACCCACACCCAACCGAGCGAGGCTCCGACTCAAGCCAGCTTCTTTTGCTGACGCCGCGGACCCTGCTTGTCAGCTTTTTCTTCCCCAACGCACTGGCGATGCAAGAGCCTCGGTGCCACATGGCTAAGACGTCATGCGCCGCTCCGCTCACACTGTGAATCCACCGCCACCGTCCAGCACTCTGGAGCTTCGCCCGATAACGCCGCCTACTTTTTCGTCCTTTGCATTCTCTTCCTCCTCACTTCTCCTCTCAGTGCTGAGGAGGAGGAAGCTAGTGCTCGCTCAGTTATGGGGTAAGATTTCTTCCTCCTTGTCCTTCATCATCTCCGTTCTTCGCCATATTTATCTTGACTAATGGGAGCTCCTGTTGCGGCATGTAGCTCTCGGAACACGAGCATGCTTTCCTTGTCTCCGGAGCGCGCACCAAAAGTCACCGCCGTGTCAACCTTCACCTTCCAAATCTTCGGTGAGCTCCTTCCCGTTCTTTCTGCGTCAGCTCATGTTCTAGAGCACTACTAAGTCTTTCCCTCGACTAATTTTAGTTTCCATTCTCAGGAACCTCTGGATTTCGGTTATACCCTAACTCCGGCCGCAAACCCCCCTTTCGTCTCCATCTCCAGCACGATGAGCACCTATCAAATTCCTCTCTCGTACACCATCTCTTAGCCTCACTAGTGCTGTCTATACCGTTATTTCCGCTCCTTCTTCCTCGGGGGCATCCCCTCCACAATGAAGCCTTCGTCGCCACTTCGGTCATCACCGCCGGCCCAACTCCAGCTAGCTGGTCCTCTCCACTTCACCCAGGTAGGTTCCCTGAACCCTTCCTGGTACTCATGCATGCGCTTGTTAGCTCTTTGCATTGCCGGGTTGCGTTGGCCACATGTGCCCGTGAAGCTCGCTGTCGGTACCCCTAGCTTTGTATGGCCCTCAGGAATCCATTCATGGCCTTGTTCGGCACAGTCGAGGACCACAGCACCGATGACGAGCAGAGCAAGCTCGCGGCCGCGCGCTCTCCTACGTTGTGGGATTTTCGACAGTTACTATAGCCATCATTAGCGCAAATCTCTATTGTTAGGATTAAATCAATGATTACTGTTGGTAAAGCATTGGTTAGCACTGATTTAAATGAGTATTGTGCCATTGACATGTGGGCCTGAGGCATTAAGTGCACAATGTTTTGGTCCAAGGACCATGAACTGGGCTCATGGACTTTAGTCCATGCACTATTCCCGTGAGCCGAGTCTCTCACGTGTAGGACCCATGTGTCCGGGGAATTTTAAATCAGAAATTAAATGAAAAGTAATACTATAAAGTGGACCCCGCATGTCATCGACTGTGGCTAGCTTCAGCTCAGTAAGAAATGTATTTAATGCCTTTAGAAATTCTGAAATGCTTTATTTTTGCACTGAAAAATTGAATTACTTCAAAAATTCATAACTAATTCAAATTATCTCCAAATTAAGTGAAATCAATTTTGTTAGTTTTAATTTTTAATGAACTTTAATATGGTATAATTTTTAACATGTTTCTATACCAGAAAAATTAGCTCTTGATATTGCTCTCGGAATAGGATTATTTTACACTAGAAAATACTTTAACTTAAAAAAATTCATAGAAAATTCATATGAACTCTATGCCATGCTATGTAATTTTTATCTCCACCACATTTCTGGAAAATTTCATCAAATAGATAATTTTTGAATGAATAGTGATAGCTCACTATTTTTCTGATTTTTCTTCCCTTTGACTTTCCAAAGGCCATAACTTCCACATACAAACTCCAAATAAAATATTTTTTATTTATAAACTCATCTAAAATCATAATCTACCTACTGTGAAATTTTTATACATTTTGGATAAATTTGATTGTTTGGATATATTTGGTGTTATTCGTTCTTATTTTCTTTTCGTATACAAACGTTAGATTACAAAGATCCGAACGAGTTTGAGTGTGATCCTCAACAGCAGCAAGCAGATTATATTCAACAAGGCAAGCAACCCCTTTTTGATCATATTTGATCCTATTAGTTTCATTACAAAGTATCTTATCTGCAACTTGTATGTATGCATACTCTATTTGAATGATTATTTTTCGTTAGAGGTAATTATTCCTAATAGTTGCATGAGCTGTAGCAAATGTTTATTCCTTGCCACTAACCCTAAGTTATTATTCCCGCTGATGTTAGCGTTTGGTGGATGTTATAGAGTCTATACATGTATATGTGAATTGACGCTTAGTCATGCTTAGATTCCGGTAGAATTGGGCGGTTATCGATTTTATCGATAATCTTAATCACACAAATCATTTTATTATGCTATGTCCAGCACCATGTGCTATATTAATTTCAAAACTAAAAAATCAAATGAAATGATTTAGACTTGAACAAGTGGTTGGATAGTGTGTTGTTGGGTGTGTGGATGTTTTGCCTCGGTCGACAAGGACCGAACATCTTGTTTCACCAAAACCAAGTATATTTGTATGATAACCACATTAGAGGATTATGGGGCCTCTTTTGACTTAGTACTTTGGCATGTGTTAGCTCTGAGTCGCATGGTGGTTGTTGTTCTGTTAAAAAAATATTATGTTGTTGTTTGGGTGTGCGGGATGGATTCCGTGTTTAGGTTCCCTACCTCAAGGGGCATCGTAGTTGTCCAAGGCTTTACCCGCGAGGGGTAGTTGATTGAGGCTTTACGGTGACTCTGACACAACGTATGGGTTTCTATCCATACGGGTGGCTCGTAGTTAACACATTATATTGAAAACGTCTCGTAGGACTTAACCACGTCAGCATTCCTTCGAAAGTGTGCTTTATCCAGTGGCAAAAGAGGCGGTCTTGTGTGTGGGTACATTGGTACACCTCTGCAGGGTTATAAACTATTCGAATAGACTCGTCCTAGGTTATGGACACGCTTGGGATTGGACTTGTAGGAGTTAGACTTAACAATTTGGAATTTTAACTTTAAAACTTGATCGGTGGCATTGAGAATGGTCTCATGCTATGTTTGTGAGCTGCGGGGAAGCCTCCTGTTGTTGTTTAGATATTGTCTAATATTATTTACTCACTATTATTTGAAGTATTAAAAATATTTGCTCACTTACTGAAAGATCTAGACCCGCCATTATAAGTTAATGGATTATTTTGGTGATTAATGACAAATTCAAATATGAGACTAACTCTCTTGTCAAGTATTATCTTTGTGTAGTCTCATTTGGATATAAAGGTGAAATACAACGAGGTATGCAATCGACATCTCAATCTTATATATTGTTGCATTCCTCGGATCCAAAATATAGGATTGAACTCAACCATAAGTCAAACTTGAATATGTGCATATGATCTTATTACACATTTATGTATGCACACATTTAGGGTGAGTTTTATTCTATATTTTATGGTTTCATTAGTATTGATCCATATTCCATTCTCCACATATATTTAGGATCTTTACTTTGAAACAAATCCATTTGAGTATACAAAACTTGCGTAGTTCTTGTATACTCATGTTATGAGTATATAGAACTTGTGTAGTTCTTGTATACTCAAGTTAGAGTATATATATAACTTGTGTAGTTGATATATACTCAATTTGTTCTCTCATTTATCAACATTCAATTTATGAGTAATTAAGTGGTTATCATCAATTACCAAAGAGGGAAAGATTGAGGTATCTTGTCCCACCATTATGAATTAATGGTACGGTGTGGTAATTAATGATAATCATATTGTGGAACTAATATTTTCCATGAGTTGGATGAATAGGTTATGTTCTAGGATGATGAAGACTTGGGATGATCATGAGTTGATCATCAAGTCAAGAGCTTGGTGTAAAGGATGCATCATGAATTGATGCTTATCAAGAAGAGATGATCATGAGTTGATCATCAATACAAGAGAAGACCCATCATGTGTTGATGGAGGTCAAGCAAAGGATCATCATGTGTTGATGATTATCGAGTTAATGACCCGAACTTGAAGTGTTGATGTGCGTCATCAAGCTTCATGAAGATACAAGGCAAAGGTATGACTAGCTAGGGCTAAGGATGTGTTCCTAGTCTTTTACCGGTCTTGGTGTTTGGTTGAAAGATCGGATTGCTAGTATAGGTTGTCGTACTATTAAGAGGGGTCTTAACTAGTAGTTTGAGTTAGTCATGTGTTGATAGCTCAATATAGTTGCTCTAGCTCATCTAGGCATGATGATATTTATTTGCGAATGTGTTTTGCAAATAGTCGAGACTCATGCATAACCCTTGTAGCATGTGACATAAATTTGCAAATGTGTTTTGCAAATGGTGTAAGTCCATGTACCTTATTACTTGTTATGAGTATTCTAAAATGTTAGCAAATGTGTTTTGCAACTAGCTGAGAATATCATCTTGTAACCTTGTTGGAATTGTACTCAAATGGGCGAATGTGTTTCGCCATTTGATGTGAAGCAAATGTGTTTTGCTTCTGTGGTCTACCGGTGAGACCGCTGGTATGTACCGGTCTGACCGGTGGCTAATCGGTCGAACCGCCATGTGTTGGGTGGTCGGACCGATTTTCTTTGACTCGGATTCTCTGTCCGAAAGTTCCGCTGTTGTAAAAACGGAACTTCCTCCGTTAGGAAGTTCCGGGGTTGGTGCGAAACGTTTATTCCAGAGAGCGCCCGTTTTTTGGACTTAGCCAAATTTCCATCAGGCGGTCGGACCGGCCAGCTGCGGCGGTCTGACCGATTTGGCGGCGGTCCGACCGGCCATTGCATGGCGGTCTGACCGGCCAAAGGCCCAACGACTAGTTTTCTAGCCGTTGGCGCGTGGGGCGGTCCGACCGGCCATTGGTTGGCGGTCAGACCGGTCCTATGCTGATTTGGTAGAATCTTCTCCCAACAGCTAGTTTTTGTGTGTGGGCTATATATATGAGCCTTGGGCGGTTGGGAGAGGGTGCTGGTTGTTGTTGGTGCTATTGTTAAGTGCTATACTCATTCTTGAGCTAAGAGCAAGCCTCTCATTCTATTTTGTGCATGTGTTGCACTTAGTGAGAATTGAGAGCAAACCCTAAGTGCATGTGTTGCCTTAGGTAGTGGATTGTGTATCCACGTGAGCATTGATACTTGATTAGTTCAAGTGAAAGTTTGGATTTGTTACTCTTGGTGTTTGCCGACACCTAGACGGCGTGGAGGCGTCGTGCGCGGTGATCTTCTCAAGAAGCTTGTGAGAAGACCCGGCGTGTTGTGAGTGGTTTGGTGCTCGCCATCTCCGGAGTGGAGGAAGAGCAACCCTAGTGGAGCGAGGTGTTGGTTCGGTTTGGAACCGGTCCAAGTGGTTGGACTTACCTCGGAGTTGTTGGCTTAATTAGTGGAGCCGGTCCAACGTGGTTGGGCTTACCTCAACGTGGATTAGGGGAGACCGGCAAGTCTCCGAACACCACGGTAAAACATAATTGTGTCCATCTTGTTTTTTACTTGTGTTTTACTTTGAGCTATTTACATTTCATGCTTTAATTGTTCATATATCATTGTGTGATTTCTTCCTTGTATTGTTGGTGCACTTAGTTGAGCCTAGTTTATTTAGGTTTTAATTGTGCAAAACTAATTCGCTATTAGCTTCCGCATTTATATATTGGTTTAGCGCGAAAGAACATTTAAAACCGCCTATTCACCCCCCTCTAGTCGGCCACCTCGATCTTACACTTACCATTTCAATCTTTTACTTGTACTTCAAATGAAATGTTGCTTTTATGCTGAAAATTGGCTAGTGTAGTAGCCTTGTTTTGATACATGAATGCATCTAAATATTCTTTTGCTTGTAAGACTTACGTGTACAACTTTGTACTCAACCCGGTTGCAACATTTTCAGAGAAGGTTGACCCCCATGGGGTCAATAGTGTGAGACTACCTTCTATGACGACGACTAGTTTGGCGGGTTTCTGGTTGGGTTGCCTTGTAGGTAAGGGCAGCCGGTAAGCTTTCTTTTGTGCCATCTTATGGCTTTTTGTATTCCGCTGCGTAGTTGTCTTTTATTATTACTATTTGGTCGGTCGGCCATATGTATAAAAACTGAAGTTGTATAATGACTATGTTGTAACCTTTTGAGACTATGGTATTGTAATATTGTTGTATGGCATTGATATTGATATTGTTTTGTGAGATGTATGTGTACCGCTCCTGGGAGATACACAATACGCCGAGGGCGGGATATTTGATTTGTAATGTTAGGACCAATCGAATGGTTATGTATTACAAGTTAAATACCCTAGGCTCTCACAATAAGCCTCTCCCCCGGTCAAGCCAACCCAAGCCCTACCCATTCCATTCACAGCCAAAACAAAACAAAGCCCCCGGGAGAAGCCTTCTCCCTCACAACCCATGCTCACTCATCACTTCACAGCCAAGAGCACACAAGCAAGCAAGTCAAGAAAGCCAACAAGCCTCTGCTGCCTTTCCCAAACCAAAGGCCAAAGCCAAAACCAAGCACAAGCACCCACTGCCCCCAAGACAATCAAGCCAAAGCAAAGCCTCACCACATCAACCCACACCATTGTAACCATCCCAAAACCCACCCACAGAGAAGAGGTAAAAGGAGGAGAGGAGCAAAGGCGAAGGGGAAGACCGACGAAGCCAGGACGTCAAGCGATGACAAGGACCGACATCGACCATCCAGGACTGAGGCGACCAACAAGAACACCAAAGAACACCAACATCATCCACATGGCCAACATCACCAACTCGACCACCTCTGTCATCCTCAACCCAACCCAACAGAGGTAAAGTATCATTTCCACCCACCGTTATATTTGCTCAATCAGAACCAAATCATATGAGCCAACCAAATACATTAATCAATCACCATTTTCCCACATCCATTTATGGCCCATCCGAACTCCCCATATAAACTAACCCATGCAACAATAGCTCTCAGAGCATCAACCACTTTCATCACAGAGCAAAGGGGGAGCAGAGAGAGGTATAAAGTGGAGCAGTAGTGTACCTCGGTAGCACCATAGCAAGCTGTGGTAGCCACCCCATCACCATTCGCCATGCATAAGCCCACAACAAACAACTGCTAAAACTCAAATAAAAAACAAGCTTAAAAGTAAAGTAACAAAAAGGGGAGAATAAATATGGGGGGGGAAAAATCTGCCTCTACCACAACATAGGGGTCGAGCTGGGGCCGAGGGAACCGAGCCGGACAGGCAAGTCAGGATGCGTGTGGGCCGGAGTAGGTACACTGCAGTCGCAAGCCGGACGGGCGCAGTGAGGCGCGGACACGAGTGCGGCCAAAGCACTGAGCGCGAAGGTGGGCAAAGAGCCGAGAGGCGAGAGGAGTGGGCCCAGCAAAGGCGTGATAGGGAGGCGATGGCTGCGCCGACCACCAAAGAGCAGAGCAAGGCGGCGCCAGAGCCAAGCTCTGGGCGGAGCTTTCACCCGAAGACGGAGCATTGGAAAGAGAGACAGTGGGGAAAATAAAATGGGGAAGAAGCAAATGAGATGGTCTGGGTGGTTCGGCCGAATGGGTGGATAGAGAGGATTAGGTGGGTAAGATTAGGAAATTAGGTGTAGAAAATTTAGGAATTAAATAAAACGGTAAAGAGGTAATTTCTATTAAAGATTAATGGTAGCTGATGTAAATGTAAAAAATAAACACTAGTATTAATAAATATCGGCACCGCGTAATTGTTGGACCGAATAAATTGTGAAGACGCGTTAGAAATAAATAGCAGCAGACCGGCTAGTAGAAAATAAAAATGGGAAAAGTGTGCAAAATAAATCTAAGAATTTATAAATAAAATCAGAGAATGCGTACACAGCATACCTGCGAGTTTCGGACAAATCCGCAGAAGTATGGATTTTTAAACCACATTAGATTATTTAGCAGTAGACCGACCGATAAAAAAATAAAAGCGGGAAAAGGGTAAAATAAATCTAAAACTTTTTAAATAAAATTACTGGTATTACTCGCTAAAATTATTTAATTAATTTGAGGTGTTAGAAATAATTTAATCGTGGTAGGATGCTTAAAATAAACAACCCGAGTCTATTTAGAGAAATAAATAAATACATACACACATGAGTAAAACCAATTAGGCATATTTGCATTAGAAAATTTTAATGAACATGGTTGCATGCGAGTACATGTAGTATTTTATTTTCATTCGTTAAAACGTGAGTATTGGCAACCTCGATCCCAGAGCTAGTAGACTATATAATAAGCGCAATTCGGGAGTGCCAACTTAACGGGGGATCCGAAAAATGTTATTAAATTAAAATATGTTAAAAAATAAAATCCACTTATTTATGTACGCATAATAGCACACTAAAACAACTAAGTATTTATTTACATATTATTCGCATCTGCCGTATAAATTGCGGAAATCGAACCAACGCAGGCAGGAGTATCTGATCTGTTATCTGTTGATGCAGATCTTTTCTACAATTCCGAAGGCAAACCTATCTCTTGAACATAAACCTAGCTATATTAAGTGTAAATTGTATATTGATGTATCACATATATACATGCATCAAAACTATGTCTCAAAATCAAATCGGAGTAAAAGAGATAAAAAAGAGATGACGAATGAGAAACAAGACTTATTAGGATGGTAAAGGGGGCCCTTGGCAGGGGAAAAGAAGAAGAAAAGAGAAAGAGATGAAGGAAGAGGTAGGACCATTTTACATATGGATAATATATAAAGACCAACAAAACTCTTACTTAGATAAGAGGCCGTAATTAAGTGTCAACTGTTTTCCTGTTCGGCGAGCAAAAAATAATATCTTGTTACATGACTATACTCTCCATATCGGGTAAGTACTATGTGTGAGTATGATGGAGTATGGCGCTATAGCCCTAAGGTGGAGTGTTGGGCGCTACAGGATGAACTCCAGTCCAACCAACATTACCTGAACTCGATGGGTAACGGGGTTAGCACCGACAAAAAGTAATGGGTAGAGATTTAATCATGTAACCTGGAAAACGTTCTGTATTCTGATCTTGAAACCGCATCAAAGGAAATGCAGGAGACCCAGCTCAAAGAGAGTTCGGAATAACTATGGGTAAAGTGGTACAAAGCATGCGCAGTGCTAAAAAAAATCATGAATTCATGCATGTCTCCTGGATTGGAGTCTACGGTGACCGCTTGGGGGTTTATCTTATTACCGAGTGACAAATAATCTTTACAGAATTAAAACTACAGCTTAAAACTTGGTAAAGTATTTTCTAGAAAAAGATATGAGCTAGAAAAGGTAATAACAAATAGAGATTAGTCATCCCATGCGTATTTGATAATATTTGCTTACTGAGTACACTAGTACTCAATCTTGCTATTATTCTCCTTTGTAGATCCTAGTCCAGTCGGAAACTATCCCAAGTGGGATGAAGGATATGCAGGTACCGTGTAGGCTGCAGGAGATGAGGGCATTGACTACGAGGAGCAGAGCAA
Source organism: Hsuehochloa calcarea (assembly GCA_036346395.1). Classification (NCBI taxonomy): domain Eukaryota; kingdom Viridiplantae; phylum Streptophyta; class Magnoliopsida; order Poales; family Poaceae; genus Hsuehochloa; species Hsuehochloa calcarea. The sequence continues at coordinate 72,612,416 of CM070594.1, read as the reverse complement.
TGTGGATGCCCTATTCGGCAATGTGGATGCCCTATTCAGCGAGTGGGACGAGTAGACGACCGGTGGAGCGAGGCAGGCAGGCGAGGGGAATTCGTTCCTGTTGTAATTAAATAAATGTATCAAAGGCCATAGCCTTACGTGGCTAACTCTATAATAAAGTTCAGTTTCTATTCTATTGTTCTATTGTGTTAACTCTGGTAAGGCTTACTATTTGTTGGAGCGGTGTCCTACTGGGCAGACGAATAGTAATCTGTATGCTTAAGTGTGATTACCCTACAGGGGTAATGACATGGGGCGCCACAAAGCTGCCCCTATGGCTACCAAGTGTCGGATAATGTGTTACATGAAGAAAACAGTGTGTGTGTGTACATTCTCACAGGCCAACATTTCAATTGTTCTTGCCAAATTTTGCCAAATAAGCCCGCATAATTCTATAACGGGAAACAGGGGAGAGGATCGTGACCAAGTCAGCTATAGGATCACCCAATCTGAATGTTGAAGCTAAAAATGTAATGATATCTAAACTGTGGTGCTCTGTCTTTTCTGTTTCTTATTTCACTTCATGTTGGTTATTGGTTCTTATGAAGTTGGTATATATTCATCTGTTTTATTTATTTCCGCGGTTTACACATTGAGGCCTGTTTGGTACAGCTTCTGCTTTGGCTTTTGGGTGAGAAAAGTCAGAAGCTGTGCCAAACGGTTGGCTTTTTTTCTGGCTTTCACAGGAAGCTCAAAGCTGTCAATACATATGGAAGCCAAAAGCGAAAAGCCAGTGTTGAGGTGCTTCCCACAGCTTCCCACCTCCAGCGTTCCAAGAATACCCCCAGACTTCGAAGAAATTACCCCTCATACCTAGTATTTAAAGCAATCTTGCCTGTTCACCTTCCCACTGGCATATTCGATTGAGTCTACTTAAAATTCTAAGTTACAATGAGCACAAGCAAAAGAAAATTATCATTGCAACAATGGCTTTGCATAATTTTATTCGAGATAGTGCTTTGATTGATAATGATTTTGCTCGTGCGAGCGGGAATGATGATTATGTAGACGGGGACATGTCCACTAACCTCGGCGCATATGATGATACAATTGTTATGGATGATGTTGATATGAGCGGCCTCCGTGGACGCTATTGCAATAGCTTTGGTAGCATGACGATAGGATAAATGGAAGATATATGCATTATTTTGTATGTAGTACTTGCCAATTTAAACTATGTATAAGGGTGATCTTCTAGTCAGTTATTTTCACATGCTTTACAAGTTTTATTGTTAAATCTTGTTAAATGTTCTTAAATGTCGTTAAATGTCGTTTAATGTTGTTAATTTAGTTAAACG